>JARFIY010000047.1:5000-605000 GCA_036346155.1 Sinelater perroti
GTAAAACATTGTTAATAACTATACAGAGAGCTCGGAGACCTATTTTCAAGGCGTCTACTTACCACCCTTTCCTTTTTCTCACTAACATCCTCTATAAATCATGTAAAGTATTAACAGTTCGACGGTTATTTATAATGAGCGTAGTACTAAAGCAGCACACAGCCCTTCCTTACAACACTAAATTTACTAATAATAGACGGAAAGATATTGTTTGTCCTCAAAAAACAAGAACAAACTTTGCTTTTAAATTCAAATTTTATGTGTTCCTAGGACCGTTTCTTTACAATAAAGTAAATGTAATACCAAATATCTATCCTCCCAATTATATTAATTGTAAGAAAGCACCCCAAATTATGTCCTACGAAGATACAGAAAAATTACTGATAAGTGTTAAGGTAAACATAATTTGTATTTTATTTTATTTCTATTTAGTAATAGTTATTTAAATTAAAACATTTTATTTATCTTTTTTTACTTTTTTGTGATTATTTAGTACTTATGTCAACTCTTCTTGTCTGAAACACAGCGTTACCTAGTTCAGACACAGTGTTACACAGATTATAAGCAACACTCTTTATAATTTTTTTTATTGTAATGGAATCATTTTTTTAATAAATTATTTAATATCTAATTCCAAGTCATAAAATTCAAAGCCAAAATGATTATCCAATTTTTTCTCATCAGGCTTATTTCCTTCTTAGGAAATGTTAGCTCTGTTGTTAATGTTGATTTTTTTTCATAGTAACACCCTTCCACTCATCTTTATTGCGTGAATATTGACCTATTTCACATTTTTAACTATCAGTTAATACACAGATTGTTATATTTTACGATATTAGTAGTAAATACATATGAAATGGGAAATTTATTACCACCAAAGCACAACTGAGAATATTTGTCACGTAATGACACCGTACTCTCTTTGGAACTAAATTTGAATCTGGCTTGGACATACCTTATAAAAAATATTAACGATATTTTGCGTTCTCTGTTATAACTCAATACCGCAGTTGGGAATCCCTGGGCGAATGGCAAATATTTCGTTGTGGACTTACAGATGAAAAATAACGAACTACGGATTATAGAAATTTTCAGTGTAGAATTGTTTTTAAGAAGATATTTACCTAATTTCTGACAATCCAGCAGTTAAAATATGTTTTTTGGTCTTGCATTGTAATTCTGGGTATTATTTATTATTGTAAACATTATAACCGTAAGAACTAGGCATCGTTGAATAAATGTGATAGTTTTGTTATGGCACCGTGTAATTAATTTAAGACTATATTATGTTAATTTTTGACTAAAAGAAATAAAATTTTTCTTATTTGATTTCTTTTAGTACATATATGTTATTTAATTTAAAACTTGTGTATTTATGTTAAATCCGTTTTTAAAAATAAATTAAACAAGATTTGTTGTGTTTAATAAATTTACTTATTAGATAAAACAGAATACATTTAAAAATTAAAAAATAAATTCAAATTTTCACTTAAACTATCAAAATCTATGTAAAAATGTTTATTGTATAGCATTTTTCACCAGTCAGACTTTCATTACTTTCGTCGCAATAAATATTTGACCAGTTTTCAGTTCTTACAAGCTGAATTCCGACTCCACCGCTGGTGGAATTGTGAGGCGAGACTTTGCATTGTCACATGATGTATGTAAATGGAAAACTGCACCACAAACATGTCGTCTTAAATCTCTTAAAAGTGCAATGGCAACTATCATTTAATTTTAGGAAACTTGATTTTATGTAATTTTTAATGCACAGTTTATACTATTCTCTCGACATTCACATGGCTTGTGATAGTTAAAAGTAATCACAAAATTCAAACTCAAACTCTGGTTCCCATTCCAAATTATTATCTATGTATGTGGCATTCTTTAACATGCTAGGAATGGGCTGCTTAAAGATCAGCACATCCTTTATATAAGGAGGTACATCCAGGCTTTTAATGGCGTCGTAAAATTGGTACGGCTTTGTAATGACAGCATTGCGCCTTATGACGTGGCACACTGCATCTCGGCCGAGTTCCATCAGTGAAGAGAAGCTTGCACTGATCGTCTGCAAACATTCAGAGTTTTGTTCATTTACTAAACTCTTCAGCTTCTCCTTTGTTATACCCAATGGAGAGTGGTAACTTAGCCAGTCACGGATTATACCAGTTTTTTTCGTTAGGATCGGTTTATATTTGTGAAGTGGGTCATAAAACAAGCGTAATTTCAAATCAAAGAGATGGTTTAACACGGGCGATGTAAAGATATGTGGATCAGGCTGGTCTAAATTATAAATGAGGGCCTCCACTTCAGGACCAAAACCGAACTGCTTCACTGCAGCCTTAATAATGAATACATGGACCTCAGCACTCATAGAAAGACAGAGGTTAATTACTCCCATTCTGATGCTTACACTGGTATTAAACTTAGCAAATCTGTCAAACAAATAATAAAAAAATATTCGTTGCGTAATGCAATGCATCAAACCCTATAGGCGACACTAAGATCAACATTAAAACGTCTAGCCAATCAGATTCTTGAAAATTGGACCTTTGCATATATATTAACAAAAAATCTAAATCTGGAATTTCATCAAAGTTGATTTTTGACCACAACTGCTTAAATAGATCCGCAGTGGGGAATTTCAGAGAGTAAAGGACCAACGGAGCCAAATAATCAGGCTTTTTATCAATATCTGTCTCTAATTTAAGTAAATCATAAGCCAGCGGGTTTGTTGACTCGCAAGCATAGAGTAAAGCAGTACCGTTAAAGAAGTCCCGGTGAGAAAAATCCTCATAGAAATCCATTAAAACTTTAGCGATGCTAGTGGCATTTTGACTAATCGCCACCATCAATGGAGTCAATCCTTTTGCATTAACAACTGTAACGTCAGCTCCATAGCATAGTAGCATACACACGTTCTCCATATGTTCACGATTCACTGCATATAGCAGGGCAGTTTCACCTTTGCCTTCGGTTGTGTCCATATTATTAAACATGCGATCAAAGGTAGATTGATGCAAGTACGGCTGATATTTGTCTCTGATGTTCGGGTCACAACCTCTATCCAGCAGCTGTGCCATGAAAGCACTGCTTCGTTCCCGAAGCAAACACATCATTAGAGAGGATTCGTCTTTGTGGTTCCTCAAGTCGGGATTACAGTCTAAGTAGTTCAACACTTCGTTAAGCATGTTGATGCTAAAAATTTATAGTTAAAACAAGAAAGACCTGCATAGATACACTCACTCGTCCAGAAGGATTGCTCTATGAAGAGGGGCATACCCCTCCTCATCCAACTTGTTAATAAATACCGTTCTGTTGGCATCCATATTCTGCTTAAACACTACTGTGCCTAATTGGTTTAAATAAAATCGTTCAACTCGGTAGAGCGTACTATACTACACATTACCGGAGCTGGGAGAGCTGTGGTTTGGCTTTCATATTGGTAACGTCATATTCCACAGAATTTAAAAATAAATGGCCGTGTCTCAAGTACCTTACCAGAGAATATACAATACATAACACCCTCACGGAGAAATCGTTACCTTCGAATTCTCATAGCAAACGCGAATTGCGTGATCACATAAAGCTTCTAACGATTGCTTTGGGGTAGCTCTGGATGTGGGAGATTGTGTTTTTGACATACCATAGTGAACTTCGGTCTGTGCAGCATATTTCCGGGCAGATGCTCCATAATTCAGCACCGGTTTTAGGAAGGTTTATAAAGAGCCATGTTATTCTATGGCGATAGCTTGCTTCATGAGAAGAACAAAGAACCAAACTACTCTTTTTCAAACCAAATCGGCGCTTATGAATACATCAAAATATTTGACTCCTTTCCTTTGGTTTCAAGGGACATCTTAGACACTATTTAATTGATTAGTTTGTGGCGGACTTCACTGTTGTTGGTCCTCTATCGAATCCTTTAATTCTATATAGCTGTTACATCGGGCATCTTTTATCTACATGCTGTACACATTCCATCCTTGGTTTTCACTTTTAACATCTATGAACGTAATGTAAGTTTGCATTTTCAATTTTTTTTCTGTAATTAATCTTAAGGCTAGAATGGCTTATCTGGTCCTTGAATGTTAAAACTAAACTGATCGTTTTTTTTTCCTATAGCCACTTGTTTCTTTCTAGAGATTATACATCTTTTTATTTAATATTAATATCTTTCTGCTCCATAACTATTCCGAGGGTCCTGTGTTTTAAACCTTGTTCGCGTCAATCTCTAATTACTTTTATTTGAATTTTAAATTAGGGCCGGCCGAATTTCGCTCCCTCCTGTATATTTTAGAAGCGGCCAATTTGCCCGCGTGCGCTGATATATAAAAGCGGTTGCGGTGACGGCCTTGCCTGGCTCTTGGTCATTTTCGCTCGCTTCGTTTTTGAATTCAGTTGTGATAGTTTAGAAAGCGGACGACCGGCTTAAATCTTACGTAAGCCAAGAGCGTTTTAACCGAGAGTTCGCCTGCGTGTTTGGTTGGCGACAGAAGTTTCCATTTCCGCGAGGTCGTCTTGTTGAAGGCTAGTTTTGTGGAAAAATTCGATATTTTATCGACCAGATTAAACTCTTCCCGGAGGTCGTTTTGTTTCCCGATTGCATTTCGGGAGTTGAAATTTTTCCGATGAAAAAAACTCGGTCCGATTTCTTTTGCATCTGACCCGGTAGGAATGAAAAAGAAACTTTTGCACCAGAAAAGACACTACCGATCGGCTCCGCTGTGAAGATTGGGGTAACTTGTCCTATCTTTTTACCCACACCCTTATTTGCTCTTCCTGGACTCCCCAAAATTACAGTATAGGGAACCGATTTCGGCAGGAGAGCCCCACTTCCAAAAAAGGTGTGTTTCAGCCTTGGTTTTTGTTTGAAGTTCCTTTGTTTAAATTTAAAATTACTATACAGTCCACTTTTTGGCCGTAACAAACCTTTATGGGCTTTCTATTCATTGCTCAATTTCAATTAATTGCTCGTAGGATTCTTAGCTTTCAGTTTCTTCTATCTCTCAATATTCTGCATTTTTCTATTTTTTGCGTTTTTTATTTCTACTATTCCTTTTTAATTAATGGTTTTTTCATTCATCATTCACACAAATTTCAACTTTTCTTCCAGAAGACTCGCAGAATTATCTCGACCCAGATACCATGTTTATCAGGCATGACTTGCGATGTTTCTACTGGAGAACTAGAAGTTTATCGAGCTGCGTTTCCAGAATAATCCAGAAAAAAGATTTCACATGAAAGCGGTTTCTAGCGTTGTAGTTTTTCATGCTTTTTATTTATTTTTTCTTGTTGCCATGTGCTGTTTTCTGTGCTAATATTTGTTGCTGTAGATGCTGAGGACAAGAGGCTCCAAGGAATTGACTCTCCAGACACGCCAGGATATGGTTAGAAGCCACCATAACGGTTGCCTACCTAGGCAGTACAATAAAAAGAGATGGAAGATGCAGATGCAAAAGAGAAATTAGAACTAGAATTGCACTAGTGAAAAAGACTTTCTACCAAAAGAAGAGCTTACTAATAACAAGCGCAATCCCCATTTAAACTAGAATAAATAAAGATATGTTTAGAGTGTGCTATTGTACGGGGCTGAAACGTAGACTGTCGGATTGGCATGCAAAAATAGACTAGAAGTGTGCGAACAGTAGTATTATAGAAGAGCTTTCAAGATCAGCTATCTCGATAGAATAACAATCGAGGAAGTACTAAGAAGGATCAAACAAGAGAATTGTTTGTGGAAGAACATATAAAAACAAAGCAGCACACTAATGGGACACATAATAAGGAAGACAGGACTATTAACCACAATTATAAAAGGGTGTATAGAAGGAAACAATGCTCGTGGCAGAGCGCGGATGAAATATATTAAACAAATAATGGAAGACACAGGATGTGCCACGTATAGATCTATAAAAAATAAATATATGAATAGCAAGGAATGGAGAGCTGCGACAAACCAGTTGAAAAGCTAAAGACACAAAGACTAGATTTATAAACCTAATAGAACAGCCTGTCGACATTCCAAGTCATAAAGTACAAAGCCAAGATAATTTTTTTCTTATCAGGCTTATTTGTTGCCATATAGCATAAATGGCAAACCGGTTATTCTAATTTGCAATTTCTACAAAATTAAAACCGCACTTGTGCGTTTTTTTTATTTACTCAAAGTGTAAAGCTCGTTTGCCTCCTCGTGGTGCACCCTGGATAACGCTAAAGAACTAGCACGTACTGGCAGTCAGATAATCTTAGGATCTCCTAACCATAAGACACATTTAACATTCTATCTTCAAGATCAGATATGCTATCACACAAAGCTAACGGCCCTTCTCGGGACTTGGTGACTAGAAAACTCGGACCCTCTGTTCGAATTTGTCACATAAATATAGAAAGCATAAATTATTCAAAAAGCCAGCACCTATCAAAACTTCTAAAAAAATGACAACATCGACCTAGTCGCTATACATTGTGAAACAGAAGAGCTACTACAAAAAAGGGGAAAAATACCGGGCTATAAACTACTAGGAGCTACGTACCATCGATCGTATGGCATAGCAACGTATGTTAAACAAGATATAGAAGACACCTCCCTTGTCTCCACGTCCACTGATGACGAAATCCATAACGTCATAAAAATCGGAAGCACCACCGTCTCCAACACCAACAGCCGCCAGCCGTAGCCTGGTCAGCCCAAGTCATCCAAACACACCCCCATCCTGCTGTGTACATGGATGGGCAGAAGATGAACACCTTATCCTTGTGTTTGACGCTAAAGACCGATACACATTTAAATCAGCAGCTTGAAAACTCGAATACAATCCTGATCTATGTTTTGTCTCGACTGACAACAGAGGCCAGCCCATAGAAGCTTCGCTCAGTCATAGTAGAGGTGGAAATACAAATCCCTCTAATCACATCTATCCCTCGTCCAAGGTGGAATTGCAAAAAGGCTAACTGGACAAAGTTCTCTACAAAACTAGACAAATGCTTATTAGGCTGGATACCCCCTACTCGTAGAAACTACAACAGATTTGTCGCCACCGTAATGAGTAGTGCCAAAAAGTGTATACCCAGAGACTACCGCAAGGAATACATTCCCGGATTGTCCCAAAACAGTGACGAGATATACGAAAATTTCCTTGAAACTGGTGATCAGGAGATAGCAGACGAGCCACTTCATAGCCTAGATGCGGCAAGATGGGAAAACTGGACAGAAACTGTAGAAAGCCTGAGCTTCCAAACATCAAGCAGACAAGCGTGGGCACTGTTAAAGAAACTAGGAAGCAGAGCCCCCACACAAAGACAAAATACAACTGTTCACCCAAACGATGTTGCTTCACACATAGTAGCAACATCCAGAGCACCAAATGATAAAGAACATGCAATTGAGGTGAAACGGGAACTTAAAACCCTAAAAGCTCAAGCCACAGAAACAGAACATTCTCACCTCTACACTTGCGAAGAAGTTTCAAACGCTCTTAAGGGTCAAGCCAAGAAAAGCCCCAGGGTTTGACAATATCCACCCTGAATTTCTAATAAACTGTGGCGAGTACGTAAAAGTCTGGATGGATCACTTTTTCACAGATATCATGCAAACTGGCAATACCTTAAAAGAATTTAAACGATCAAAGATAATCGCTATATTAAAACCAAACAAACCAGCCCCAAGAGCTACAAACCAATAGCTCTGCTATCTGTGATTAATAAGCTGCTAGAACGACTTACTTATAACAGAATTAGCACGAGATTGCTTGAACCAATTTCGGTTGAACAAGCAAGTTTTCGACCAAAAAGAAGTTGTGCAGACCATGTTTTATCACTTACCACCCACATTGAGGAAGGATTTCAAAAAAAAAAAAAAAAACCTCAGCTTTATTTATCGACCTATCGGCGGCTTACGACAGTGTGGAGAGAAGGCATGATACACAAGCTCCTTCATGTAATCCTCTATAAACTAACAGCCCGACTGGTAGACAGCATGCTAAACGAACAAGTGTTTCAAGTAGCTACGACCCGAAGAACTAAAGAGTGGGCTACCACAGGGATCAGTCCTTGCTCCACTCCTCTTTAGCTTGTATATTGCAGACATGCCAGAAACAAGATCAAGAAAGTTTTGCTACGCTGATGACTGGATACTTACAAGGTGCAGTTCTATCGAACAGTCAGAAGAAATCCTAACAACAGATCTAAAAATAGTGGGAAAATATTTCTGCAAGTGGAGGCTCCAACCTACACAGAAGTTACCTGCTTTCACCTAAATAATAAACTCGCCAAAAGAGAACAACATAAAATTTGAAAACACTAAAATACTTATATAAAACACTTTCAGAGAGCATCTAACGAGAACTGCTGAAAAACTAAAAACAAGAAACATTATAATTTGAAAACTGAAATGTGGCACAACTTGGGAAGCATCGGCTTCTACTCTGCGCTCTTGTGCTCTGGGTCTTGTCTCTTCATTTGCAGAATACTGCGCTTCAGTTGTGTTAAACAGCCCACATGTACAAAGAATAGACGCACAGCTAAATAACACCATAAGAATGATTGCTAGTGTCATCAAATCAACTCCCACGCAATGGCTTCCAGTCCTAATCTACATCCCACCCCCTCAACTGCGTCGAATAAATATTCTCACAAGAGAGTATAAAAATATCGTGAAAAATAGAAATTTACCTATCCATCAAAATATCGAAGATGCCAACCATAGCCGACCACCAAAAAAAATGGCACGGATGACTGTGGAAGATGAGTTCAACCTTATTAACGCATGGATTGCACAACAAAACAATAACATGCCGTGCATCACTCAAAAGCTACCGAGTTGCAACTTGCCACATAAAACATGGTCCACGCTTAACAATCAGAACCCAACATAGCAGATGTGTGTATTCTTTACACACCTCTCTGTTATTGCATAGAAACCCAAACCATCAGACACATCACAGAAGAATGTCCCATATGATCATATAATAGTAAGCCCGAAGACTTTCCGATAGCAACCCCAGAGTCGATATACTACATAAATAGACTAGACGTTCGTTTGTAATATCTTAAAGTATGTTTTATATTATTTTATATCCTGTATTCTATTAATGTTATATATTTTAAGTTTTTTAATGTGTCTAATAGCCAAATGATAAATAATGTATTTACCCACACACTATTAAAACAGGTTTGACATCTGCGTAAAGTTTTGCATAAATTTTTAACATGCTCGGTAAAACAATGTTGCCCGCGAAAATCTCCGACACTCATTACAACTAATGAGATCTTAGTTTTTGTTACAGCGAGGTGACGCATGGCAGGCTGGACGAATGTGTTTGCAATTTTCGTGAGCTTACTTATTGTTAGTGCGTGTGCACATCTTGCAATAATATGAAAACACCGAGCATAAATTGGTAATAACATTTTAGTGGTTATTTTCTAAAATTAAATTTAGCACAACTGTACCACCTGACCTAAGACCTTCGAAATAAACAGATTGCCCTAACCTGTCGTCGTAGACCACGATGGTAGAGGTGGTCGAATATTCTTGAAACTCTTCGACATGCTCCTGCATTCCGCTGTCTGTAAGATCCATCCAGGCTTCAACGCAGAGTTGGATGGCATGACCATGGAGCTTTTGCTGGTACATTTTTAATTGAGTTACTTGCGGGAACGATAATCTCCATGCCGTGGCTAACGCAAGTACCTTCGCCAGGAAACAATTGCCCTTGTTGGTGACAACCATAATGCCGGGCTTCCTTCAGCAAAATTCTTCATAGCTAACGCCCATTAATCGATGTCTAGATGGCCCACATCCGACAGGGAGAGAAACGCGATTGAGTTGAATGTGCATCACATTCTTAGAGAAAAACGATGGGTTGCTCTGAAGAATTTTCGCTAAAGTTGCCATCACGACTGATGCGGAAAGTTGATCCACTTGGCAAAATAAAATTTCTACGGATTTTTCAGGAAAATTTTTATTGTGGATTACTACACCCACAGTGACAGTGAGGCGTCGGCTGTTACATGATAGTGACACACTCTCCGTGACACTTTTGAACCTTAATCACAGTGATCTTGCTACGAGATTAAATATCTTAATTTCTTTTAGGTCCTCGCTAACAATGGTAAAATACTTAAAATTATAGTCAGAGGTACCGGGCTGATTGTTTACTCCAATGTGGTAGTCTACCGTTGTATTTCTTCCCTAAAAATATATTTACAAGTAATTCAAGCATACAAATCTATACAAATGCTTACGGTTTCACCACCATTAATCCGGTCGAAAGAAGTTGAGCATTCTGGCTGATTTTGCGATGTTGAGGGCATTAATTCGGTGGATGGCTGAAAAAAAAATTTTAGCTACTTCTAACAACTATTATTTCACATAAACTCGTTGGTTATAAACGTGTACTTACATTTTTATTACCCTGTACGCTGTTTTTGCAGTTTTTCAAATAATGGAATATCACAGGATTCTATAGGGGCGCTTTCAGGCACTATTTTATTTAAAATGGTGTAAGCCTCTAGATGTTTTCATCCCTCTGAATTATTCAGTTTTTAATTTGTTTTAATGAATTACTCGCGGAACGATCCATTTTTTTCACCTCTACAACGGCTTTATCCAAAGTGTTTCAGATGAGTGAGCAATTATTAATATACTAATTGTTATCAGAATATATTCGTATGGAAATTTATCGAATGAATACCCAGGGGTGCCTTTACAATTATGATCACTCTAACGCTCCCAACAGCTTCAGGGTTCTGTTGCCCCTGGTACACGAAAATCACGAAAACTGGATAAGGCGACCATTCTAGGGCTGCGGGAATGTTTATCGCTCCTAACCTCAACGCCGGCTGTTGACCTCAACGCGGGCGGGCGCTGTGCCCAAACGGCTAATCGGCGGGGGCCACCTAACGTTCAGCATTGAGATCTACATCACTTATTGCTCACTAACAACGCCCCGAAGTCCACCAGGGAAATTAGGCCGATTCGCCGGCCATCGCTAGAGGGCGCGCACCAAGGCCGCACAATTTCGCGCCTATTAAAGACGACCGCACAGATCTGCGGATTAAAGAGATTAAAGAGATCTGCAAGAATAACTAATAAACTATAAGAAATTAAAAATAACCGACAATGGCATACAGGTGGAAATGAGACAAATTGCAGACTGTATAAATGCAACCACAGCAGAACATGTAGGGCAAAATCAAAGCGCAATAAAAAGAGACGAGAATTGCCATAAACTATTAAAGAAGTAAAATGATGTAAGGTTAAAAATGGATAAAAACAAATAAAGTGCGAGATTTACAAAAACATGAAAAACTGAAAAAAGAATCAAAAAGGGCTAACAAAAAAGCAAAGAGAGACTAAATAGACAGCAAAGTAAAGGAAATAGAAGCGAAAAGTATACTCAAAAGTATTTTACAAAAAAATTAAGAAACAAAATATGATAAATAAAGGGAAAGTGGTAATACATATAGACACAACACTTTAAACAGCTGTTAAATGGTGAAGAAGCGCCCAAATATGAAGAATAGAAGCAGGAAGAAGTAGCTGAAAATGCAGACACTAAGGAACCGACATAAGCAGAAACAGAGAAAATTATTAAGAAAAGTCGTAACGAAAAAGCTCCAGGCAGAGATGGAATTAACATGGAACTAATAAGATATGGAGCCGAAGAGCTACTTGAAAGACTCAATCAGTTAATTAAAAGGATATGGGCCGAAGAAAAAATTCCAGAAGAATGGGAGACAGGAGAAATTATAACAAAAAGGGAGACCAACAGATATGCAAGAATTACAGAGGATTTATGTTGTTGAATAATCCTATCAATGCTTATACAAACGAGACTGAAAAACATATACAACAGGGCAATATCAATGTGGGTTCACCTCAGGCAAGACAACGATAGATGCCACCCATACAATCAAAAAAAATATTTAAAAAGCGCATGAATAGCAAATGAAAGTGAAATGCTTTTTATTGACTTTGAACAAGCTTTTGTCTCCATCAAACGAGATAAACTCCTAAAAGGGCTGAAGGAATTTTTTCTCACTTAGTTGAATTTCTTTAATTACTTCTCTCCATCATGTTTTCTAATCTTTCGATTCCCGTACACAGATCGTCTTTTTGTCGTTCTCATTATTTTCTTTTGTTTATTCTGTTCCTTCTCGTCCTGTAAAAATTTAATTTTTAATTTCCCATTATCGCACTCATCACGTTGTTTTCTTGTTTACCTTTATATTGAGATGATGAAATTTCTATTCTTTCCGTTTCTATAGTTTATTTTCGCCTTTTCTTTGGGAATGTTGCTAAAAAAATTATTCTAGTTCCCGCTTTGTCTTAAAGTCTCCCTTATGCTTTCCACGTTTACTTGAAATGTACGTTCTAAGTTTATTATCCCTTATCCTTGGTTCCTTATAATCAAAATACTCTCCCCTTCAAATGTGAAAGACGGAGTTTTTGTTTATTAGAAAAATCATCTTTGTTTTTTCTCGAGTTTCTTATGAAATATCAACTGTTTGAGGGTTTTTTCAGAATCATGTGAATATTTCTGTATTTGAAGTTGGCTCTTATTTTAATGAGTTTGAAAACTTCACTTTGGAGCCCAAAGTCCAGATTGATTTTCCTACACGCAGTGTTCTTACTATTTTAACGTTCTTCTCGAATCTGTCTGTGAAGATTACAGAGTAGTAAAATCGGTATTTTGATAGCCTTATGAGGTAAATCAGAGTGTTGTTGAAATGGCGAAGCTTTATAATTAATAATTGTTAATCCGAATGTTTTCTTCATAAATTCAGTGTTCAAGTTTGAACCTTCTTATGATAGAAGTGAAGCTGGGCGAAGCCCAAGCTGAAAATTCTGTTAACTCGATTATGTATAAGAGATCTAATAAGAGTACGCTTAGATGTTAGTTAATACACTGCTCTTATATCCTTCTTTAATGAGCATTGATCACACAGTTTAAAATTCTTCACAACAGCTAACTTCTCATTGACATAAAGATCCATTATGCCACTTGATGATTAGCCAAACAAAATTCTGACTTATTCTACGGTTTCACGGTTAGCGGTTAGGTTGAGACCTTTATAAAGACACTAACACACGACTTGCATTACCAAATTATAATTTCTTTGACAACACTATAACTACAAGATGCAACGTGCCCATAATTTACTCAACATTCTGTAGAACGAGGAATTTATTTATCTATTGACATTTTTATTTTATAACTTTTAATAATTAGGAACGGTGACGTCGTAGGTAAACATTAAAGTGACTTGCGCAGTTGCGCCATGGTTCGCAATATTTATACAGTGGTCACCAAACTGTTTTGTTATAACATCTGAACGGCCGTGTCTCAAGTACGTCATACATATGATTATGGCGGTATAAAAAAGAGTACACACAATGTCAGGTTTTTAAATGCTTCCGCACTGTTATCATTATTTTATTAAAATATTAAAATTGAACACAAGTGAATATTATTTTTAAGAATTAATTTAATATGAATCTTACATATAATTTAAACATGGTGTTGATCATTGTTGTAAATGCAGATAAATTGTTTGCATAACCGCATTATTTGGTTATCGATCCCACTAATTTTGAAAGATAGAAGAATGCTGAGAAGAAAAATCTGAGCTTTATACTTCAAACATAACTTGCAGTTTCGCCCGGTAATGTTACAATTTTTGATCTCGAGGGTTTCCTTAATCTTTTCTACAGCAAAATATGTCTTGAGTACAAGAAAGGGTAAAGAATCATTTGTTGTGTATAGAATATTTACTCCCACTCTGTAGCAGAGACAAGATGAACTGTGTTATCTTCGCCATTTGAATCATAAATGTCTTTCTTGTATTTCTATTCCGCCGGCCCTGTCAACAGCGATACAGAGAAAGTCAAATTTTAAACAAAAAAATGGTTTGGGAATAAAGATCTGACGAGCAGTTCCCAAATGATGCAATCTAGAAGTTCTCTGAGCGACATCAGAAAACAAACGAAACAAGTTATTTTCCTTGGTACTATGGCTACAGATTACAGAAATTCTCGCGATTAATTTATTTTAAGAACATATATACCTAATTTTGGGTCATCCAAAAGTTAAAATCCGGTTTTTAGTCTTCTAGGGTAATTTCAAGCATTATTCATTGTTATAAACACTTCAGCCGAATTTGAACAATTTATGATACGATAATTTTGCCGTGGCATCTCACAATAAGTTTAAAATAAAATAAAATGGATCGTGGTGTTAATGCGCAGTATCTCACCAACGCAATAGTAGGCGCTTCAGTTTTTACCACGATTCTGCTTCTTATCTAAACTGGCACTTTTCGATTTATTATTTTTTCAGCGACTCACCCTATATAATTGCGTTTAATGTTTGGGTACTGCTGTTTAGCATCTCCAAATCTTAAACGATGAATAGAAGCGACATCTGTTTACTAAAACCAATCTTGCTGTAGTTGTGTAATAAGACGAAATGTAAGAAACGATAGTTTGGGATTATTTTGTTACTTAAAAAAATGGATATAAAATATTGTGTGGATGTAAACGAGTTAGGTGGGGACGGCTATGCACCCATCCACAAAGCGATATTCAGAAACGAGTATGTATACTCTTAATGCATGTTGTACATATATTTAGTGGAATTTTTCAGTTTCGATATGCTTGCTGAAGTGTTGAGTCACCCGGAGTGTGATGTAAACTTGAGAAACCTCATTGGCGAATCTCCGCTCATGATGTGCCTAGTACTGAGACGCAGCAGTGTCTTTATGGCACAGCTGTTGCGCAGAGGATGCGACCTGAACTTCAGAGACGTCACGAACAGTTACTCTTTTCCTGTGCAAGAAAGTTTCCTCAAAACAGCCATTAAAATACCATTTACCGCATCAGAAATTGACGGATTTTGGTTACACACAAAAGAAAACAATGCACTCTCCTATGCAGTCGCTCACAATGACTTGGAGACCGTTTGTGTGCTGCTATACTATGGAGCTAATATAACAGTTTTTAATAATTGCAGGATGACTCCACTGATGTTAGCGTTTTGCCAAGGTGCTAACGATATTGCTCAATTGTTAATGGGCTTTTCTAATGATTATTCACACCGAGACAGCTCTGGAAACACTGCTTTAAGACATGCTTGTTTGTCGGTAAACCCCCTGGCCTTTGATTTAATCAAGGCAGGAGTAGATGTAAATTTACGTTTTGGCCGTATGGACTCTTTATTTGTGTTATCTTTAAAGTATCCCAACTCGGGCCTTTTTAAGCTGATGTGGTCGAAGGTGGACTTTGGGAAAATTTTACATATAGAACCATTATTGTTGGTGAAATATGTAAATCAAGCCAAATTTAAAGAATCGGAGTTGCTGGAAGTTTTAGTGTTAATGCTGCGTTCACCTGTAGGATTTGAATTGCTCGACCGTGCAGTAAAAAGAGAATTCTTTATAGACTTACTTCACTGCTTTGTACGATTAGGTGTAAGTAGCGGCACTAGGATGGCTGCAATTCACCTATGCCTTTCTATGGGCCCTAAGGTCGATACGTTCGACATCCATGTTGCACTGAAATATTACGGCTTTGGTCCTGAAGCAGAGGCTTTTATTTATAATATTGATTGCGCCTATAGTGTGTTCCATGATTCATACGTATTAAACAGGTTTTTGGGTTTCAATTGCAACAAATACAGTAGCATTGCTTTCCAGACCAAGGAAGGCACAGTGAATTGGCTTAGTTACCACACCCCATCTAGTGATGTAAAAGATAAGCTGAAGATTATGATAGGCCCAAATAATCTGAAGTGCTTGCAGGCAGTCGCGGAAATGAGTAATGTGCCTCTGCTGATGGAACTCTGCCGAGATGCCGTGTGCCACAACATAAGGCAAAATGCAGATATTAAGAAGCCTTATCATTTCTATGACATCATTAAAGGCTTGGATGTGTCTGCCTACATAAAAGATTTGCTGACTTTTAAAGTGCCCATTGCTAGCATGCGTGACAACGCAATGCGCATAGTTAGTATGCTGTAGAGTTCATCTTTGTATAGCAATAATTTATGATTGTTACAATAAAGTATTAATATGATGTGATGTTTGATTTCTTTATATGGCTATTAACAGGATGAACTTGGGTGGTAATCAAGATTTCAGAGAGATTTGCCACTACCCAGTGTTGCAGATTAACATAATTTTCTGAACAAACGCCTAAAGGTGAATTCCAGTTCTAGTAAGTTGTCTCTTAACAGTTCTTTATAAAAATTGCTCCTCTTTCGGTTATTAGGAGTTGGTTGATGGGGTAAGCAGATGTAATTTGGAAGCGCGTTCGAGGTGGACATAAGTTTTTAGTTCTTAGAAAAACCTAGTAAAGTTCTGACCATAATTTAGAAGGCCTACAAAAATTTGCTGAGGTATTGGTTTTACTTGGAGAATTCTATTCCAGGAATTTCACTCTAAAACTGCCGTTCTTGCGGCATACATACTAATTTCTCTGGGTTTTTATAAGACTACGTACTATGAAGCGACATCATAGGTCAATAATCTCTATTTGTACACGTCGGTTTTGTTATTTCCTCTAGTAACAAAGACAGCTGCCTTGGTGTTTAGTAAGCTTTTTCTCAACTAATGGTTTCTAATTTGAGAACAAGCATGAACTCATTAGAGACCATTTCGGTTACGTCGTCCATTTGTATAATTAAATAGCTGAAGTATAATATAATCGATAAAGTTCTTGCCGTTTTTAATGGACAAAAAGAAAATGATTTACAGAAAGTGTTAGTCCTCGAAGTAATCTCCATAGGCATCCAGCACCTGCTGCCAACGAGTCTTCAGCTGTGCCATCTTGCTGCAAAACTCGGGGATTTTGAACGCAAAGAAGTCTGAGTGCTTGGCGCAAGTCTGCTTCATTGATGAAGGATTTTCCACGAAGATGATTGCCCAGGGAGTGGAAGAGGTGGCAATCGGATGGCGCAAGATCAGGTGAGTAAGGAGGATGGCACAAAGTCTCCCAACCAAGTCGCTGTATGGTATCCCTGACCACTCGCGCGACATGCAGTCTGGCGTTGTTACGAAAGAAGAGTACACCTTCGCGATTCACCAGTGCTGGCTCCTTCTCTTGCAATGCCTGTTACACACGTTCCAATTGCTGCGAGGACAGGTCCGCAGTGACCGTTTGGCCCGTTGGTAACAGCTCATAGTGAACCACTTGACGACCTGTCCACCAGACACAAAGCATAATCTTGCGTGGGTGCATAGGTGGCCTTGCGCTCTGAGGGACAGTATTCTGGGGTGACAACCAATGTTTGGAACGCTTGGGAGTGTCATACAGGACCCACTCTTCGTCACTGGTAAGCACTCGATTGAATGTGGATGCGGTACGGTGGCGAGAAAGCAATGGCATGCAGGCTGCCACTCGTTGTCGCTTGTGGACTTCCAGCAGCGTATGCGGAACCCACTTGCTCAGCCTTTACGTCTTACCTAAGTAGTGCAGATGAAGTCTAACTGTTTCATCAGAAACGTTAAATTGTCTTGCAAGCTTACCACACGTTAGACTACTGTCCTCCTTAATGGCCGCCTGCAGGGCTTTGTCATCCAAGGCCTGTGCTCGTCCACTGCGAGATTCATCACAGAGGGACAAATCTTCCGACCTGAATTTTTGAAACCAATGCCTTGCAGTACGTTCATTCACAATACTATCCCCAAACGCTTGACATATTCAGCGACTTGATGTAGCTGCTGATAAGTCCACCTTGAAGTCGTAAAACAAACAGCACCGAACAAGATCCTTGGACACTTTCATTTGTCTTCGCTACTGTACGAGTTACGAATGATGAAAGTGCGTGGTGGACCTGCTTTTATAACGACTGATATTTCTACTCTCGACCGACCGGTTTTTAAACCACGTGCTACACTAATTGCATGCCTATTCTCCTTCATTCAATGGCAAAGCAAAAACGGCAAGAACTTTATTGGTTACCTTATAAAATAAAATCCCTAGACGGAAGCTTAAAGGATTAAAGCTGTAAACCAATAAAAGTTCTGAAAGATCTTAATTTGCGTCTGGTTTTGTTATCAATCGATATAAAAACCAAAAAAGGTTTCAACAGGTAATTTTGTCGACTATGAAGCTACTGTCAGTAGATGGTGTGCTAATTTTCTTGTTTTAAAAGTTGTCATAGGTGGTATTGTACTTTATTTACCATTTTTTTGGTACTTAGCTCCCCCCTTTCTTCCAATAGGCATTTAATTTACATCCTTTTCCATTTCCACAACATTAGCACTTTGTTTTTTCTGGGAGATTCTCTTATCTTGTCGAGTGGTACTGTAACATTCCAACTGCACTTGAATTGGTAAGGTCATCAGCACAAATTGTGATCATTGCAATATCATGTTTTTTTAATGCGTATTCCATTCTTATATTTTTTGTGTTCTGATCTGGGCAGCGAAATATCTGCTGAATAACTTCAGTCTCCTACTGCTTTCTAAAGTCTACCAATTGAAGCTTCAATTTTTAACACAAATTGGCAACTACGGGCCATTTCAATGAACATATATAATAAAGTGAAAGTGGTCAGAACAATAAACTTTTTTGCTTTACTTGACGACAATTTATGCCCGAAAGATACCTAAGATACAACAAACTAGTAATCAACAACAACATATACACAATAAACGAGACTGAACATGAAAGCTAAAGAGAACCCGACGCTAATAAGTTAAAACACAGTTGTTACGGTCAAAAGTGGACTGTATCGTAATTTTAAAATTAAACAAAGGAACTTCTAACAAAAGCCAAAGTTAAAACACTTAACTTTTTTGGAAGCGGCGCTGTCCTATATAAATCGGTTCCCTGTGCTGTAATCTTGGGAGATCCAGGAAGAAGAAAAAAGGGTGTAAGGGTGAAAAGATAGAATAAGTTACTCCGATCTTTACAGCGGAGCCGATCGAAAGCGTGTTTCCTGATGCAAACGTTCCTTTGTCAGATACAATTCGGACCGAGATTTTTCACCGGCAAAATTTCGACTCCCGAATCTAATCGGGAAACAAAATGACCTCCGGAGAGAGGTTGATCTGGTCGGCAAATATCGAATTTAGCAATAAAATATCCTTCAACAAAACGGCCACCGGGAGTTGAAAACGCTTGCCGGCGAACTCTCGGTCAAAACGCTCTCGCGTTACGGAAAATTTAAAGCCGGTCGCCCGCTTTCTAAACCATCACAATTCAAATTCAACACGAAGCGAGCAAAAGAGCGCAAAGCCAGGCAAGGCCGCTGCTTTATATGTCAGCGCTCCGCGTGGTCAGGCAAATTCTCCGCTGCTATCTCAAATCAAAACTAAAGCGCGTATACAGAGGGAGTCAAAAGACGGCTAATTACAATCCAAATAAAGTAATTGAAGATTGGCGCGAACAACAGTAGTAAGAATAAGTTTTGAAAAGTAAATAAGGAAAATAACCCGAAAAACCAGACAAAAAAGCTAATTAAAGAAGATATTGAAAGGGGGCTGAAAAATGGTATAATGGCAATGAAATGGAATGCGGGAGACGGCTAAAGACGATAACTCAAAGAAGACTACAATGACAAATGCAAGAATAAAAAAGAAATCTAAAAGCATACAAGAATTAAGGAAAGGATACATACTATGTTGGTCAAGAGTGGAAAATACGGAATGAGGAGCAGTAGGTATAGGACTGATAGTAAGTTCAGACAAAATAAAAAATATAAGAAAAGAAAAAATGTGAACGAAAGATTGCTAGTTATTGAACTAAA
This sequence comes from Sinelater perroti, assembly GCA_036346155.1. Taxonomy (NCBI): domain Eukaryota; kingdom Metazoa; phylum Arthropoda; class Insecta; order Coleoptera; family Elateridae; genus Sinelater; species Sinelater perroti. The sequence continues at coordinate 24,755 of JARFIY010000047.1, forward strand.
CTGGGATGATAAACATAACAATCCTATAATAGTAGTCTATGGACCAAACGAAAACGCGAAAAAAAAAGAAAAGGATGAGTTCTACCCGATGTTATAATTAGAAATAAATAGTAGAACAGGAAGCACTATAATCACGGGAGACATGAATGAAGAGTAGGCAACAACAACCAAAATATTCAAAGGTATATGGAGGAACAACAAAAAACGATAATGGTGAAAGACTGATAGAGACAGGAATTAACAAATCAAAAACCATAAAAAACTGCAACAGTGGATTTCCAAAACAATGCTTTTATTTACCCATATTTAAAATGTTTCTGCTTTTTGGCGCCACTGTATTTAAGAGTGGTCATAAACGTTTGGAAGCTGCTGATTAGATTCCAGAATTTTAGGTTAGATAAGAAGCATCAAATGTGCAACAAAATTTAAAGTAGCGGCCATTTCTTTGGTGGTAAATAACTTTTTAACTTTACAGTTTATTTTGTTTTTTATTTTATTTTTGGTAAAATTGCATAATTATAACAATATCTTATTTCTTACTCTGAAATATTTACCCTTAAAATAAATGACACCATTTTTTCATGGGCAAGATTTTATTTTATGTATTATTTCTTGAGATTTGACCCTAAATTCGAAGCTTTTATTTATAATGAAGATAAAAGGTACTCCAGTTTAGGCGGTGTACATTTCAACTTGTTTGATACTGCTGACGATTTGAGTAGAAAATTAGCTTTGCACGCCATCTAGCCGTATGAAAGATAAGCTGAAGTTTAAGATAGGTCCAGAAAATCGGAAGTGTTGCAGGCAGTTGAGGAAATGAGTAATGCGTCTTTGGTGGTGGCGCTAATCAGCCAAATAGAACTAAACGTTCAAGAAATTAAAAAGTCAAAGTGGGAACAAGGCAATTACTACAAACTTGTTTTGTTAGTTTCTATGAGTCTTTAAGGCAAACATATTCTTCAAAACAGGAAGTGGAAAATATTCTTGGACTGTAGTGTCCGTAATATAGTGTTAAGGTGATTATTTTTTCTTATGGCATATACTGTGATTTGTTGGATGTGGATCCTGGAAGTGGAAAAATCAGATCTTTTCAGGTATTGTGCCTGGGAAAAGTTTTTTGGTGATATTGATTTCTGAAGAAATTTTCTAGAAGCTGCAGCGATGCATCATCATTGTGATCAATTGGACTGCTTTGTTAGAGCTGTTTCTGGAAGTTGAATGTGAAGGGCTCGAACATCTAGAAACGCTCTTTTGCTCTTTTAATGGGTTTATCTAAGAAAAAGAGCTTACTAATCGAGGCACATTAAATAGTGACCTTTTGATTATGGTAATTTTTAGTACTTCACAGGAGAGTGAAGCTGTCTTATGGCTAGTTTGTGGATTGTCCAATTTTTTAACAACGAATTTCGTCTGCCATTGATAGTTTACTGAGGAAGGGTTTCCCAAACTATTGAAACTATGTTGGATTCTTGCATCTCTTTCCTGTAATTGTCTGTTCAAGTTATGTTTTATACAACATTTGTATAACATCCAGAAATTATTCATTTTCTCTTAAATAACTTTTGAACAACTTTTTTTATTTATCCCATAATAGAAATTGATGATAGTTTTTGTAAGCATCATATTGGATTGAAGAAAAGGTCGTGTCCAGTGTCTAATTTACAAAATTGACTCCAGGTGTGCTTCTACCAGTTTATTAACGTTACTTAGTAGCTTTGGCAATAATCGAGTCGAAGGTGATAAATGTTTGAGAGCGAGTAAAAACCATTTTAGTCATCAGTAGCACTTTTTCTCAAAGAGAAGGATGAAAGGATAATTTTTTGGGTCCAAAATGCTATTAAGCTTTCTAGAGCTTCTAAAGTAAGGTAGGCTAGTTACTGACGCTTCTTCAAATTCTTACAAATGTTCTTTGTATAATCATAAACATTTTCGGTTTTCTTATCTGTATTTATTCTGTTCCTTTATTTGTTCAGTAGTCTAATTTAAACTGAAAAGGTTTTGAAGACCCCTTTCTTTAATTGTCCCGGCATATGATGCTAGTAAAGACTATATACAACTAATTGACCTTGAATACTGGATGCACTTTACTATTATTACTTCTTGTATCGATGATTCAAATATTATTTTTGTGTAAGATGATATCGAATGTGAGGTCAATTGTGGATCTTTCACTAATTGGTATTTAGAATTTTTTTGACTCTTGTGGAACATCATGTACACATTACTTCTAGTCTCTAAGTTGGTCAGATATGGTTTCACCTCTCTTCTTTTCAGTTTCCTTTTTACTATTTTATCTCGTAGAGTTGAATTAGCTTAATAGTCTACATTCTTGTTTGGGATGGATTCTTGCTTCTGTCACTCTGTTGTATCTAGATCTTTTTAGTCTTGCTTATCGTTGCATAGTAGCTCTTCCATAAGGTCTACTGGCATTCTTGTCTTTTGTTTGTTTAATTTTTTATTACGAGAGAAATTTATTGTTTCTCTGCAAACTTCTTTTTCGCAAGTTTTTGTTATGATTGAAGAAGCTTTATTATTGTCAACTAACTCCAACATTTTGTTTCTCTTTTTACCTCTTTTGTAATGCGTTTTCTACAATCCAATTAGAGGTTACAGTACCAATAAATTTGACAGAGCTACATTACCCCCCCTCCTCTTCCATCGCAGTGTCTAATTGTGAATTTAGTTTTATAGTTCTATGGACGACTTTGTATCTTCGACCTCTTTCAATTTCTATCTATAAAAATAAGTAGATCGTCTTTTTTTTTCTTTATTGATTAACCCATCTAAAATTTCAGTCTTTATTTTCCTGCTACATAATCACTTGTTTTGCCATCGTCCTGTGGTGAGTTTCTCAGACTCACGGCTGCTCATTTATACTTTTTTAACTATCCGACGATTATTGTAACCTCCTGTAATTTTTTTAAGTTGACCAAGCATTAGGTTGGGTATTTAAAAACTTTACACTATTTTGAATTTGATTTCTTCTGTTCAAGTTGCCTGAAAATAGTCCAAGGAGGAATTCCGAATTACTAAGGGCATCCTTATCATCTGAAACACAACTGCATTAAATTTCGATTTATTATTTCATCTGTCGAAGAAGAAAAAAGGTGGTATAGTGAAACTAGATCCTTCGGTTCTAGATATAGCAAATAGTGACGAATGTCAAGGGGAAAACAAAAGTTGCTCAAAGAAGACCAATTGAGTAACACTATCTAATGCATAGGGTAGGTTTAGCCGGGGTACCTCAAGATACCAGTTACCGTATCTGCTAGAAGGGAACCTTTGAGAAATTCTAAATTAATATGGAAAGTCACGTTGATAACAAGAAATATGGCCACGGTCAAAAGATTACTTTAAATACATAGTTTATCCAACTTTTAAATAGACTCACCAAAGATGTTAACTGTAAATCATGCAAAATTTTACCTTTCACCAACCTTGGTAGAGTAGCAAAATTTTATGGTTTATAGTTGTTTTTGAGTTTGATAGGGAAGAGGGATAGTCGGACGGAGCAACAAACCCTCAATTCGGGCCAAACTATCACATTTATTACAGGACTTTGGTACGTACAACAACAACAACTGATACATTTCTATAATATCTAACCGTTAACATTTAAAAATCCTACCTCTAGTTATGTCTATCAAAGCTACCATGCGGTTCACAAAAAACTAGATTACTGTACGACTTGAACACATTTTACTTTCGAATCCACTCCGCGAGAGGACAGCGCCCGCGTCACTTGGGCTTCGTGAAGGCTTCTTCGTCGAATTTCAGCTTCTTGTTCCTCAGAAGAAAGCGCTTGCTCCGGGTGGAGAGTCGATGCATAGAAACCAGCACTAGGACTAGGCCTCCAGCTATCATGGCGCACGCCACGACCTTCTGCAGGTGCGGAAGGACCACCACAGTGAAGTACAGCAGGGCTGTTAGATAAAAGGGCAAGCCGACTTGGTTCTGAAATGGAAACGTGGGTGGAGGAATTTCTATGTTCAAGAGGGGCTTACGTATTCGAGCCAAAACATAGGGACTATCATGTCGTTGAACTTGTCGACGACCTCGTTGAAGCCCGACAGCTTCCTCATGACTAGATTGCTCTGCGAGCGCGCTCTGGACTCTATCGGTATTCCGGTGAGCTGAAATGCAGAACTGTGCCAATTTGGGTTTAGATTAAAAATTCGCTTTTACCGGTTCGACAATGACGAACGATCCGTGCTTCTCATCATTGGGTTCCAGTCCGTCCACGTAAGTGTGCAGGACGTCGTCCCCGTGTAGAAAGTGAGGGAAACTGGAGGCTATAGGAAAATCTGCGCAAAAAAAATGTTTTTTCATGTCCGGTATTAATCTCGTATTTACAAAAAAATCAAGGCTTTTCAAAGAACAAAAGGTGTAAAAGGTAAAATAAGCTGTGCCTAACAATAGAAGTTAAGATTAAAAGAAGGTATAAGATACAACGACTGCAAGTATGTATTAAAGGCATAGAGCACAATGAAGAAAATCAGAACAATGGGAAGACAGTTAAGAAAGTCAAGAACTTAGTACATAACTTCCAGAAGAGATGGGGGGGGGGGGGAAGCGTGGGTGAGCTTGAACTCTCTACTTATACAATACCATGTTAAATTCTTTTGGTAAGCTGTAAAGTGGGGAGAAAACTTGCAATACACAAGTGTACAGAATTTTCTTTAGACTTAATAAACGTTCCCACGCTTTTTTTACCGACTCTTGTAATACTTTGATGCGCCTAAAAAATTGGTTCGTTATCAATTCACGTTTCCACAGAAACACTTTAGGTGTCGATTGCATTTAGGCTCTCCACTAGTTCCAAATGTCGGGCAAATAAATAGAACTCCTTGTAGCCTCTCCATAGCTTTAGATTTTGCTTTACGCCTTTTTAATAGTCCACACTTGGGCCACGACTTTCTGAAGGAGATCATTTTTCGATGAAAGTAATTGATCATCATTGTTTCTTCTAAGACTAAAATTCCTTCATCACTGAGAATGAGTGAATGAAAAAGCCGAAGAGATTTTTTTTAATTGATTGATTTTTCTTTTGTCTATGCGTGATCAAAATCGCCTAGTTTAGTTGATATGGAGGAGAGTGGAGGAGTGTAGGGAAGCCGATGCTAAAGACGAAATCTTCCTAGATGAGGGCAAAAGTTATGCAACTTAGCTTTGCATTTATTTCTATTGTATTGCTAATGTTATTTATCTTTAAATCTTTCAGAAGATTGGAAATTGACGGAGAGACTTCTTTAGGACAGGACGGTAAGTAAAATTCAATTCTTTGCCTCTTCGCTTAACGTGTGACTGACTGTATGTAATCTTCAAACTTCTTAAGACGCAGCTTAATACATTTTTGGTCTTTGTCCATCTTTTTTATGTTTCTTTACTGCTTCTTAGAAGGTAATTTACATGCCGCATCCTTCCAGGACAGTCCAGTTCTCAGCCTTCTGTCAATTCTGGTTGACTCTATTTGTTTAATGGCTTGCTTATTCTACTTAGATCAGATAGGCTCAAAACTACTCCCAAATTCAGTAGGTGCTCAAGCTTCTCATGGGATTCTGGATGAGAAGCAAAAATTAGAAATCACTGGGTCGATGAGTTTTACTGGGATGGTGAAAAGGTCGGCGGTGTTGGTAGTATTGTTTTCTTTCTTGCATGCTGTAGCTATAATTCTATTTGAATCATCTTTAGTCCTTGTTGAAACGATAGTTTTATATCAAGGATTAGCCGAATTATTTTTTGAGGGGCAAATAAGTTGACGATGAGCTTTACCAAGGAACGTAAAGTTGCTCCAAAACAAAGATAAATTTCTTGAAAGGGCGGGCCTTCCGCTTGTTTACTCTTCACATTCTTCATGTGTGGAAGGTTTCCTATCGTTTTTATAAAAATCTTGTTTAGATATGCTGCGACGAAATGGTGAACGACTGTATAGAACAAAATGAAACTTTCCACTTTTTCCATTTCTGAACATTTGATGTTTTTAGCCTTTTCAATTAGCGTATCAGTGATACATTTTAAAAATATGTTAGTATAGTCCCTTCCTCCAATTTTCTCATTCTTTTGATAGACTGAAGCCTTCTCTCGGTTAGCACATTTGCGTATTTTTTTTCCTGTTCTAGTTGTGGTTTTCTTTGTTCTGGGGAATGTAAAAATTTGGAAGAATGATGTTGGTGATAGGGTTAGAGTTGAACATTGCCTCGCCTCAATTGCCTCTTATGGGAAGGACTGTTAATGAATGCACTTTTTACAGCATTTTTATGCATCACTGATCAAAGTACTTCTAACTTTCGGATAAGGTCTTTAGGGGGTTCCTCGATTTCCTCGCGAGTAAGCCATTTCTTCCAATCAAGACTCAAAGATTCAAGAGAAAATTTGCAGAAGTTTCTTGATCTTCCATTCTTCAATAAGCATAAACCGATACGAGTAAACTACAGAATCTATTAGACCACTAATGGTTGAAGAGAATAGTCATTTTTGAAACGATCTATCACTTATACAAGAGTCAATGTTTGTTGAGTAAGTTAAGTCGGAAAGGTCACTTTGATGTTTCTTCAACAATATGGAGTTCGATATAGTCACAGCGAATTATTATAACTGACAATAACAACAATTTGGAGTAGACTAGTTCTTCTTGGTCTCTAATGCATTGTTCAGGGTCTACCTAATAAAGTCATAGCATTATTTAAAAATTCCAAAACTGCTGATAATAAGATATTTTGGCTAAGTGGCACTGCATTTTAAAGTTATAACTTGAGAATAGACTCCCAAGATAAGATTTTTGTGCTGCTATATAGTTTCTGTTCTCTTTTAAGGTGTAGTGTCATTGACCTTGACAGAGCGTATGTTTAGAAACAATAAAAAAGGCAATTTGACTATTAGTTCAAACGTACCATGAAAAACTAAAGCAATTTGCGCCTATTGAAAATCGTTTGGCAATTGTTGACATTTCAGTTGCTCGTATGCAAAATAGGTAGCGCTGGACTGCTACGCCAAGCTGAAAGATGTCAATAATAATCCGAATTACGTTAACAGCAATTTCTTTACCATCTTATCATGGAAGATCTTCTTTATGAATTTATTTGGCAAGTTTGACTGATCAAGATGTGTTGAAGGTATTAGTCCACTTCCATTTTATTAAGTAGGTTAACAAGTAAGTCTTTTGTTATCAGAAGAGATCCAAGACAAAACAAATGCACGAAAGTTGAAAAGGTGGTGATGTGGTGTCTAAGCCAACATTTCTGAAAATAGAGTTGAAGTGTATGAGCCAAAACTATTGCCTTGTAAGGCGATGAGAAAATTTTGGGCTCTTGAGAGTAATACTAACTGCACCATTGTCATGGTGGAAAGACGGAAGATTGCCATATAGAACTCTAGATCCGTCATAGACAGTTAGAGTGAACTTTCTTTAGAAGTTGCACTTAAATATGCCTTAACCGTATTGTCGCGCGCTTCATATAGTCAGTCGTGCATGTTGGTGCGAGCCTTTAGTTGGTCTAGTTTTTTAGCTTCCGTAGCAGACGTTGTTCGTTTATGAAACTTTTCCATTAGACAAAATTTTACCATTTTTTAAAGTATTACCCCCTCCCAAGTAATCACAATCCGCAGTTATTACTTACCTAAGTAATGCAATCGTGCTACTTAGACTGATTTTTAACGCATTAACTCCTAATTTCCTAATGGGCCCAGCTTTCGTTATTGAAAATAATTACCCCATTTTCGAACGGCACCTCTAAAGAGAAGGTCGCACCGAAAACGAGACCAGTCCGCACGTTGCGATAGCCTAATCGCGCTGCAACGTACTCCCAATTAAACTCACCGTAGTAGCATTTCGACACGTCCGAGAGGCCGTTCGGCAGCGGAGGGTCGCTTATGTAACAGTCCAAGAACGGAGGCGAAGTCCTGTCGAACGTGTCGGCGGGCAAATGGAACCGGTAGGCTTCCACTCCGTACCTTCGGACGGTACCTGAAATTGGGCCAATAAGCGTCCAGCTCTGTCGCCTCACAAATACCGAGCGCGAGCCTTAAGTTTCCGAAAGCCTGCCGATCAATTTGAAACTGCCAGGAAACTTAATGGTCGCCCCTTGTAGGTCGGAATGTTGCAATTTCCTTAAACTGGTAATGTCTTGCTCTTACAGCAGATGAATTTATTAATTTTGGGTGGCGAGGTCGATGATCTTTGCGGCGGGAACAGGAACATCAACATCGCGCAATGTGACATTAATGGCAGAGGTTTCTTCAGATGTGCTCTCGGAAATTGCTTGTATATGAAGCACGTCATAATTTTTTTGTCGTTACGAGGGGCAGAATGATGGGTTGCAACACCATGTAGTTTACCAAGTGTGGAGCCTATATGTCAAATTGTTGAAGCATGCACTTACAGTAGTTATAGTGATCCATGTTGGGGAACCATGACCATAAGCCAAATAAAGGTGTAGACATAACCCATCTGCTGATAGCAGACAAGGCATTCGGGACCAAGGTGGTTATTAGAGGATTAACAGGGGCCAATTGGGCTTTGTACTTATTTTTGATAACAGATTATTTGGAACCATCATGGAAGTTCTCAATCATAAAGATGTGCCTTCAACGGTAGATCACTACAGTAAAAAAATAGACTTCCGCTATTTGTGAATTTAATGATTTAGGGAATTTGCTTAATGTTATTGCACTTACTATTATAGTATAGAGGGGTAACCTTGCAAATAGTTTTTCTCCAGTACAGCAGCGTGGAGTTCTTGGTTAGGAACTGGTTGTAGGCGACTCCTTCGGTGGAGTTGACGACTTGGTCCTCGCAGGCGTCTCCATACCCGGGCAGATACTCCGAGCCATCGTACTTATCTATTTTAAAAAACTGCTCATGTCCGCTCTCTTTGCCGACATAAACTGTCACCAAATCCTTAAAATTACTATACACCTGAAAGGTGGGCGGAATGAAAAAAGAGTTACGAAGGCATCTTCTTTATACCCGACTAAGTATGCCCATGTTCGTCACCGGGACGAGCGCCGGAACCACCGTCTGCGCCACGTCGAGGATGGGATCGGAGAAGTTCCACAGGTAGTCGTTGACCGTGACGTTGACAATGGAGCGCGATTGCAGGCTCCTCAGCAACAGGTTGTAGGCGAACTTGGTGAAGAACGAGGCGTCCCATAAGTACGAGGCGATGCCCTGAAATCGCGCACGCAATTAGAATTAGAACTGCGAGCTGGCGCCCGGAAGGGTTCGTCACCAAGATTGCCAGGTTCGGGGTGAAGAGCGTTCCGTTGAGGTCGATGGTGTTCATTTCTGGCAGGAAGATGGCCGTCCGCTTGGCGACGTACGACAGCGTTCCGTTGTCGTTGAATGTTACGTTCTTGTGGGTTAATTTCTCTCTAAAAAAGATGCAAAAAAGATGTTAGACGGGGATTGGCCGTGTAGTCGTAGATATCATTTTTATAATATTGTGCGTGATGATGCAGTGCTTGTCCTGAAAATATTGACGCATTTTTGGATTTTAATAGCACCACATAATAAAAGATGATGATGTCAGCAGTAGTTCTCATTACCACCTTCGGTTTATACTTGAAAGAGTTCCAACAAATGTTATATTACCAAGAAGGTTCACCAATAGAGATTTAGCAGATAGGATGCACTTTTTGATATGGCACATTCGTAAGGACAATATTGTGTATAGTGTAGATTGACCTGGTCTATACCTGGTACCATAGTCTTCATTCTGTCATTTTTGTTAGCTTAGATAAATAAGTTCTTGAGGATAAATTGATGACTCCAAATAAGAGCTGGAGTGTCTTCCATCTTGGTATTTGGTCTCTTCGACCTTATCAATGGCATTTTGAAAGAACTACTTCTGCAACGTGTCAACATACAAGATCTGCCTTAAAAATAGTGTGTCAAAATTAATATAAACTTTTGTATTACATGGTTTGATATTTATGAGACATCATTTATGACCTTGATGTAAAACAGATCACTAATGTCTTGCTTAAAGCCTATTTTTAGTATTTGTTAGAGCCTAAAAATCCAGTTAGTCAAAAACTATAAGGCAGATGGTAAAGACTCAAAGCTTAAGTAGTTTTTCAGATGGTGTTAAGAAGAAGGAAGACCAACTCCTGGAATTTGCCTCCAGATATAATTTGGACGCCGTTCTGGTCAATGAGACCCAACTCAAAGGGGGAGATGTGATCTGAATACCGAATAATTATACCTGCCTCCAACGAACAAGCCTCCATCTTCGTGAAGTTCTGCTTGGAGCACTACGTAACTCCTGGCGACCGACCAACTGAAGATCAGTGCCATTTGCCTCCAGACGAGGGATTAGAAAATTATAAGATTCGTCGCTGAGGAAAACATCCTACTCCATATCGTGGGCGACCTCAATGCTAAGGATCTCTCGTGGAACAGTCGAGTGACAGGCTTTTGCGTGGATATATCCAGCCCCTCGACATCATTGGCTTTACCGATCGTTCAGGCGTCCTTGATACAGCTATGTTCAAGAACGTCTCTATGCAGTACTAATAGAGAACGTCAGTGAGCTGGACCGCGATTATAATCCGGTTCTTTTAAAGCTGGGAATACCTGAGGATATGGACGACGTCTCCTTCCGCAGCTTGCTCATGGCTTATTATTATTATTTATTTATTATTATAAAGTTTGGCACCAATCCACTCCGAACCGTAGATGGGAGAAATCTCTTCCCGCGAGAAATCAAGGAGCAGATTCAAGAAAAAAACTAGACGCGACGGTGCACGTAGCGATTCTTAGACCTCGAAGACCAACGGGAGTTTAGAAGACTCGTTGGAGAGGTGAAAATCGCCGTCTCAGAGCACCACCACAACGGTCGGGAGAGCAAATTGGAAGCCCTTTTCTCTCTGTAGACTGGCCAAGGTACTACGGAACCGTTTCTTCTCAGTCCTATCCATACACGGGGAAAACGGTCTCGTCTATAACGCCACCGATAGAGCCGACAGCTTCACCGACTGTTTGGAAAAAAAATCAATGCAACCTTGATTAGACAAATGCCGGCTTTTACTACATGGACATTGCCGACCGAGCTGTAGGACACCTGCGGGGACAGGGACCTGAAAAACCTCTAGAGCCTGCATCATACGCCAAAGTCCTTCAGCGGATCAACGACCTGAAGTCACGCGAGGCCCTGGAACCCGATTGCATACCTATCCGCGCAATTAAGACTCTACCAAGAATCATCGCTGTTCTTTGTCTCCTCTACTTTTTGAGTCACTAGCAAATGGAGAATGTGGTCATGCTCCTCAAGCTTGGGAAATCTGGCACGTTTCCCCAGAACTACCAACCAATCAGTTTTTTACCGACCATGGAGAAGCTTGTGAAGCAGATAGTTCACCAGTGCCAGGAAGGACAGCCGCCGAAGACTCAGAACTGATTTCAAAAGGTCAGTTCGACTTCCGTCCTGGTCACTTCACCGTCCACTATCTGCTCCGGGTGGCGGAGAAGATTTTCCAAAAGAAGGAGATCGTCGGTGCAGCCTTCCTAGATGTGCCCTTCGACAAGGTGTGGCACAACGAATTCATCTACAAGATGGCTTCATCGAGCCGTAAGTTTGGTGGGGTGAAGTCATCTGAGAAGCATCTCCGGACAGCCGTCCCTCATGGATCAGCCCTTCCCCCAATGTTGATGCAGACGACACGGCGCTGCTATCTAGCTCAATGAGACCATATGTGGTACTGCGGCGACTCCAGGAACACCTTGGAGCTTTAGAAAAGTAATTTTATCGGTAAAGGATAGATATCAACGAGAAGAGTACAGCGACCCCATTCTACACCAGGATGAAGCTTCGTTGTCGTGATGATTTGACATCATTCAGTCTGATGCACCTCTGTAACCCCCCTGTCAAGCAGTGATCATAAACAACTTACTTATGAAGGTGGACATATGAGAAATGTTCAATAAAATAAAAGTTTAAAATCCAAGAAACCGGATTTTTTGATTTCTGACTTCTTTCCACTCATTTTTATCTATATAGAACTCGTTTACGATAAGTCAGAAACCAGACGTATCTTGATTTAGAGAAACACAAGAAACTCTAGAAGCCTCAAAAATGTCACAGTTTGTCTTTGACCCCATTTTGTTTTGTGGTAGGAATACGTAACATACGTCCATAAGGAAGATATTACCCTTCTAATGGTCTAAAAATCATCTAATTGAGTGGAATTCTATCTGACGAGCTCTATCCAACTGTACTGAGTCTTCATATACCAGGACATTCTAAATTTTGTTTGGATTTCAATCCAAGATGATGCATACATCATTGGTCAAAGTCGAATGAGGCAGCGATTCGTCCGATTTTGTGTAAACTACGTTTAGGACGTTAGTATATTCCGAGAATGCTGTTCGTGTAGATTAGAGAGGCCACTAATTACTCCAATCCAAAGCAAAATTGCATTTGATGCCGCCGTCATTCTTTTTTGCTTATACCACTTTTGTTTCAATTCGCAGCTGACCTTATCGCCTACATTTTTTGGTCGCTAGCTGCCTGTGAAAACAATCGCCGTTCAATGAGACAAGAAATTTTGATAACCTGTTTAAGTGGTTAAAAGTTGCTTTTCTTACTTACTAGTCTAAAAACGATCAGCTACCTTCCCCTCCCCCCCCCCCAAAGAAAAAAGTTTTTTTGGACATTTTTACTTTGACATTCATTGCATTTGTCTGTCCACTTTATACGGTGCTGCATATGCACTTAATTTGTCCCCATTTGCCCCAGTAAAAAAAACATGGCAAATTAGTACCAAAAGGCGCTAGGTATTTGAGACGACAAGAGAAATTCGCAAACTGATTATTATTAGCACTTAACTGAATGTCAAGAAAAACGTTTGGGAATGGCCGAAGCACATTGAAATGTCGATTTGCCGCCAAAATTCGTGGTTTAACAAGGAAATTAATAGCTAAAGGAACGATGGATGGCGCACCAGAATGATTTTTTAGACTTACATTGCATAAACTTTCCGATTGCACATTGTATAATCACATTACGATAAAAAATAGTTCAAATTGTAACAAAATTGTTGTTTGACAACCCTCGCAATTTCTTGGTAATTTCTAGAACAGAATGTGTTGCAACTTACTAAGTTATTGTAGAATAATTGCGCCAAATTGATCTCGACCATTCACCTTTCGCAAACAATTACAGCCCAAACAACACGCAAATGTCACCGATAGGTGAGAATTGCAATTAGTAATATCTCACCACCATAGAATTATAATGCTCCGCAACGCTGTACCGGTTTTCAGATTTCCCTTTTCAGGATGTCCCTCGTCGTATTTGTAGAATCAAGGCGGTTTAACCGCTTTACAAAGATACAATTGACTTATCGGGCTTGGTATTGCTTCATCAACAAATTTACAAGCTGAGAAATTAGTAGTAAAAAGAAATAAATGATTTAATTATTGTTTTGTGTTATACAGGGTGTCCCAAAATAATTTTGGGAAGAATAGTGAGCTTTGTTTAAAAGTAAAAGTATAGGTTAGTATTTATTTTTAGCTACAAATTTGCTTAACTAAACATACGAGGGGGATATAAAAATAACTAGTATACTTAGTCTTTTGCGAACAAAACATTAATTTTGGTTGACTTTTGTAAATTTTGTAATAGTTGATTCAGCAATTGCCAGGAACAAAAAAATCTGGACGTTTTGACTAGTAGAATTGATCCCAAGATTTTTCACTCAATGAAGATGTCAAAGCACTATAGAGTAAATTTCAGAAGAGATCTATTTCTGTCAGAGGGCTCGAAGAGAAGATCAAAAACTAGACGTGTGGTCTTTAAAATTTTGTTTCAATTTTTCGCAGACCTCTCTTTACAAGAAAGTACGCCAAGCTCGGTTAGGGACCAAAACAACGTTTCCTGGCACAAAGGGAATTGTTCACCAAGAGTTTTAGTTTTATGGAAACATAATAATCTAACATTTTTCTCTTTGATCTTTGCTGTCACTTGTGCGCCACGTTGTTTGCCCAACCCAACAATTTCTCTTTTGAAGACAAAGAAAATATTGAAAAAAAGCAGATTGTTGGTGTGGTCAAGGTTAAACAAGAATGGATGAAGTTTTAAGCTGCATTTTCGTTGAAGAATTCTAGAACCTTGTCTAATAGAGGATGAGTAATTCGTGTCACATCAAAAATTTTGTATTTTATTCATCTCTCTTTTTATGAATGTTACATGATAAGAGTGCTTTTAATTCTTCTCGAGGTTTTCCTCTTCACAGTTTTGTAAGGGGGGGGGGGGTATTAACGAGTGATGGAAAATATAAATTGTAATATTTTTGTATCAATTCTTGGTTTGCTAGAAATAAGGACAAAGAGACTTTGGTCAAAGGGTAACTTTTTCCCTGAACTCTTCATGTGCTAATTTTTGACAGTTTCTAAATCTTACTTTAGTTTTTTGTCTTTAAATATTCTGGATTGGTATATAAATTATTCTTTTTGAATACGGTACAATCTAAAATTAGAATGATCTGAAAGTTTCGGTCAGAATTGAAAAAATTAATTACAAAATCAATTTCGTTTTATTTTATGATACTTTCAAATGGAAAAAGCTAAAAACCTATTTGGGGTTTTATAAATTAGCTTAATATGAACATAAATAGCATAGAGAAGTTATTACAAAACAATTAATAAATCAGTGGTTTGTTACACAATCAAATTTATGGCGCCTTGCATAAACAATAGACATTAAGGTTTATAGATAAGATGGTGAAGCCGCTAACCTCAAGTCTAATAGCGTGGTTACGTCTACTATGTAATAAAACTAACTATAAAAAGGAACGTAAAAAATTTCCGTGCTATTTATTTATTTATATTTTCCACCATTCATGAGGTTTTGTATTATAGTCGACCCATTTAAGGGGGAAGCTTTCTAAGTTTATTTCCTTTCACTACAACTGGTATGTTGTAGTTTTGCTTTCTTAAAATTGTAGTGTTTGCATTATAAAGAAAAGCAGAGCGCAAAAGTTGGAAGTTTAACAAAAAAAATCCGAGTCTTGATAATTTCAGAAAGAGTTAGAAGAGTGCACTATGGCACGTGCTTGTTGGCCTCTTAGTCTGTTCTAGAACAGATGCAGGCGGTTTATAACTAGCGGAAAACATACGAACTTCTCTTTACCGACATGCCCTTTCCCTCCTGGTCTCAGAAGAAACAGAAAAGTCCTGGAAAAATCACGGTTAAACTTAGAAAGGAAAATCACTGTCAGAGCTAGTTATAAGGAGCCACAAAGAATTGAAAAACAGCCGCATCGATACCAAGGTTATAAGTTTTGTTGCTCACATGAGGGCCGGCGCAGAAGTCCAATTAATTGATTACTAATGGGGCCTAGGCTGCAGCCTCGGCAAATTCGCCCAGCAAAAAAAAAATTAATTAACATTGCCAAGGTTGTGGTCTGGTTTTCGGTCGAGCTATCAGAAAAAAAAAACAATGGCAGTTTTCAAATTAGAGAGCCAAAAGGTTAGAAACTAGTGATCTTGAATGCTCTAGGCGAACAAAAAATAATTGTGGCATTGCAACCAATAGCATGCATGTCTCTAGAGAACTTAACTGTTGAAAATAGCCCAAATTTAAAGAGAAAGAAGAAGAAAAGAAGTGACCCTTCTATCAACTAAGAGCCTTAAGTAATTTGATTACATACAATAAAAGAGAGGAAGGAAGAAAAATAGAGGGTGAGAAAAAGGAGTAAATAGAGGAGAAAGAAAGAGAAAGGAAGAAAAAGAGAAAGAGAGAAATTTAAAACAATAAAATAAAGCTGAATTATTAATACAGCTAGTTTTAATAATCGAAAGATAATTAATTACATTGTAGAAGACTCGAAGTAAAACACCATACAAGCAAATTTTATGACAGAAGTAATGGGTGTCCAAAAATAAAATTTTCCAATCGAAGGTCAGACGCATTACGCTATAATGAAACAGTTTGGGGCTAAGAATCCCAGAAAAATTGTTTAACAAATGTGAAGGCTGCTACTAGGAGTGAGCAAGAAAATAAAATAAAAAAGACACGCTGTCACGACTAGACTTCTAGCTTTTAAGGTGCCTGCAGCAGACCAGAAAGTTCAGCACTGAGGAATCACGGTCATCTAAATAAAAATGTAGCGGAACTCCATCTTGTCGAGAAGTGGTCTTTGCACTCATATTGTGACCGCAGTTGTAGTTGCATTGGAATTTTTAGAATTCCAAAGGCGTCACGGTTTCACTCACATAATACCTGATCTCGCATTAAAGTGCAGTTTTTTTAGCAAAATTGTCTCCTCTAGGCGTTTTTGAAAATCCACTTGCAAATGGAAGCAAAGACTTGTGATCCCGAAAACTTAACGCCTGTAGTTGCTGCAACCGGTATGGTTTCTTATAAAGACATTTGTAACTTCCAGCTCGTGCGACATGTTAAATATTGAGGGCCTTGAAAAATATTCTTTGCAGGAATAGAATTTGAGCGGTTTGTTCGTTTTACAAATCAAGGGTAGTCTGTCTCTTGAATATTATAACAAATTTCTGAACGCACCCCCAATAGAGCTACCCAGACGTAACCGACACAATGTCTTCCAAGAATGCACATTTAGGATTCAAACAATAGGAAATTGCCAGATGTTTACGTGAAACTTCACGTACCTTCTAGAACTGGTTCTGAGTTGCTCAATATCACGCAGCAGGGCAGCCCTGGAAGTGAATTCAAATGTCGGAAGATGTGCGCGTGTAGCATAAATAGTATAGGGATTTTTATTGCCTTTAAGTAAAATAAATATTTTTAGTAAATTTGCCCGTGTTATTTACCACTGTAGAAAGCAAAAACGTTACAAATATTATATTAGTCCCTTCTAACGACTAGATCCGTATTGATTTAGTTACTCAGTAGCTCAGTCGTTCTTTGACCCTATCACTCTATGGCTTTGTATCACTCTGCACTTTATTTGCTCTTTTAGTTTGTCGCCTGTTGTCTTGACGTTCTATCGCTTTTTTGTACTGTTGTCCTATTGATTTACTGTTCAGTCTCTCTGTCACTCTGCTTCCTTTTATTCTGTCACCGGTTTTTTCTGCTTTTTTTATCCTGACCTTTGTACATTTGTCTTGTCTCATCACTTTGTCTCCTCATTTCCTTGTGTCTCCATCTTCCTGTTTACGGCTCTCCAGTTTTTCTATATATTTTTTGTAATCTCGTTGTTCAGCCATTCATTTGATTTTATTTTTTGCCTTCTTCTTTTCTTGTGACTTTCTCGTCCAGTTGTCTGGTTGGACTCTCCTCCTTTTACTTTGTGGCCATGTTCTATCGTCACCATTCCCTTTTTTTTTATCTTGTGACCCTGTAGCTTTGCCGCTAAATTAACAATTTAATTTTAACCAAACAAAAGCTGGTTGTGATCCAAAATGTATTAGGGACAACAAAGAAAAATATAAAAGGCAATGAGATCACCTTTATTTGGTGTGAATATTTTAATCAGATTTCGGTTGGTAGATAACTCGAATATATTGTCTGAAATTAAAGAGAGAAATACTAAATATGCGTATTAATTCTTAGTTTTCTTCTACAAATCTAGTTGCACGAAACGAATTTCACTGCAAACTTAGCTAACGGAAGTAATTAACTTTATTTTGTGTCGTTCTGTTCTTTTTCACCTTATTGTTTTTCTCTTGCCATCCGATTGTTCTACTGCCCTGTCTCTCTTCTCGAATTTTGTTTCTTCTTACTGTTTATTCTCTTGCTCTCACACTCCTGTGGGTTTGTCGGTTTGTCGTTTAGCCTCCCTGTTTTCCACATTCTTTTTACTTTGTCGCTCTCTCTCTCTTTTACCCCATCACACATATGTCTCGTGGTTTTGTCTCTTTCTCATTCTTTCACATATTTATCTGCTCTCTTCGTCTCTTTATTTTTGTGACTATTTCTTCCTCTGCCTCTCTACTTCTGTTTCTCTCATTCTGTTACTTTCTCAACCCGTTTGGACCATCGTAATGTCATCCTTTTACTTTGCTTCCATCTCCTCTTGTCGCCACTTCTTTCGTTAATCTTGTCCCCCTGTAGTTCTGTTTCTACACTAACAATTAAATTTTTTTCAACTAATAACTTGTTAAAAAACTAACAAATATAATAAAAAATTTGTTAGAAGGAAAAAATACCGTAAAAGAGAATGAGATGACATTTAGTTCGTGCCAATATTTTAATTTAATTTTGAGTGGTAGCCAATTAAATTAAAGAGAAAGGTATCAAATGGAATTGCACAATTTGAAGAGAAGGATTCATGATCTTATGGCCACCAAGAAGACCATTGAAAAACCTACGCTAACATGATTTGTAACTATAAGTTTCTATATGATGAAGAGGTCTAGGGTGGGTTTGGATGGGTGCCGAGAGACTTCTGTAGAAAACCAGATAAAAACTCACCTAAACACGATTGGTCCTATTTCCTGTAGACGTAGTTTGGCATCCGTACCGTTGAGGAACTCCTCCGGATTCGTCACGTTGAACAAGTAGACCCTAAGTAGAACCTCGTCCGGGGGGCTCTTCCACCATTCGTAGGGGGGCAAACCTGATATACAACCCAGAATTAGTCTGCAAATAGCTGGTTCCACCAGAGATACCTGGTAGCATCCGCAGCCTTTCCTCCATGAGCACATAGAAGGGCGTCCATATGGTGGAGGCGATGCCCAAGAGCGTCAGGGCCGTTCCGCCGAGGAACGTGCGCCAGGATCCTGCAACCGTGCAAAGAGCGGCCACATTGGGTTTATTCAACGAAGTGAAAATGCATCGACGTATAGGTTGATTTGCGGCCAGCGTTGCCTGAATAGAATCTACCTTGAGCCGAGCCGCTTGCAGAAGTTGGCGGTTGGCTAAGTGATGCGATTGAAGTGCTGCCGTGCGCTGGCTTATTGGATAATAAACGAGCAGGTTGCATTCTTCCGCGTTTCGAGCGCGACAGCAAAGTCTGGCGCCGCTGCATGAATGGAATAGCAACGATTTCGCGAGTGGCATTGGACAACACGCTGTAAACGTAGTAAAACTCGCCACATGCTCAAAAACATTATTTGCATTTTTTAGTGCCGAGGCATAAAAGAGGGAAGTCGTTGACATTCGGTATCTTATCACCCATATTCTAGTCAGTCGAAGTATTACAGCAGTAAAATACTTTATAATTATTGTCTTAACGCTATTAGATACGATAGTACTTGTATTGATGGTCAGAGTAAGGTCATGAAGGATTGTTATGGGGTTTATTCCCCAAATCCGCATTGGAAAATATCCAAGGAAAGCTTAACGCCTCATTTCAGAAATTTATCCCTTTTGCCGTAAACTTTGTTTGTATCAAAGACGGATTTATGAGTCTTAAAGACGAAAGAAAGAATTATTGTGGTAATGTAGAGTTATACTAATATCTAATAGGGTATCAATATAGACAAGAAACTCTTATCCACATGGTTACTTTGACCAATGATGAAGTCAGGCGCTGTGGTGGAAATCTAGGAGATAAGAGTCCCAGAAACATCTAGACTACACGTAAGTATTGAGAAGGGTAGATGAGATATACTCACAATAGACAACTATTGCAAAAATTAAGCGTTAAAAACCTTACAAAGTCTTTAGAAAAGATAGTTTAGATCTAAAGATTTAGATCTAGAAATAGATAAAATTTTGGTAAATTTAAGTTTGAGTTTGTTTTGATTTGAAAAAGCAACCCAACAACTATGTGGTACTAAATATAGATATGGTTTCTAGGACGGTTGGAAAAAAAGCTATTTTTTGCTTTTTAGTTTGTTGTTTCTTTTAGGTCTAATAAAAGCATAATCACCACAACCTTTAGCTCAGATTTTATTGGATGAGTCGAGTACTACGATTCTGATGAATTTAAAAAGTTTTCCAACCTCTAGTAGAAATATTTTTGAAATTCCGCATGTCTCATTGACACGAGATTGTAAGTCTTCTTCGTCTTCTTTATCTTTTCTATTTATGCTTCACGACGTTGGGTTCTCTGTCTCTTATAGATGTTTCTATCTCGTAATATTCTTCGTACTTCTTATATGATTTTCCTCTTTTTCTAGCCATTATCTTGATATTATCTACTGGGTTTGGAGCCTGAGTCTTGCTCATTTTCCTTCTAATCTCTAATTTAGAGTGTCTTTGGATGTCCGTTCTAGTAAGGCGTTCAAACCATTTTACTCAGTACTTCATTTTCGCTACTGTGATTTTTGAGCGGTATTTGTCCACTATTGTCCCTGACCCATATGGTAATTGAGGAGTTCTTTTTACCAATGCTATAGTACCCTTTTTTATTTTCATATTAGACGTGCTCGAAATAAAGTGCTATTGCATGCTATCATCGACGCTACTGAGTGCATGTACATTCATGCACCGAGCTATTAATTCAGTTGACAGAATTGCGATCCGAGTCCGCCCTGATGACTCAGAGATAACAAGTTCATCGGCTTCCAACGATGGATCTCCAGCATCAACAAATAGCTGCTGCTGCAGCGATGAATCAACAGCAGCAGGATGTGTATCAATAACACCTAGGTCATAAATACCTGGGGAGGCAATATTAATGCAAGAGGACTTTATATTGGCTCAATAAAACACTATGAGAATAATAACTAACAATGCCCTTCGAGAAGAATTATTTAAAATGACCGATGCGCACATAACATGGCAAAAAAAATTCTACGTTCAAACTTTGCAGGCCTACCTTCAGGAATTGAAAGTAAGTATAATTCAAAGTGGACTTCAATCGTCGTCGGATTGTGTGCAGCATGCAACAGATGAGGAGTTGGAATGCATAATGGAAGAGAATAAAAAAGGAAAAGAAAAATAAAATTGACACAGCAACAACATGTTTGCTACAGAGAACAGTCTTAAAAATTAGCTTATGCTCAAGATCCGTAGAAAAGATATATGAAATCAAGACTACTCAGAGAGCTAGAGTCAATATTGAACCCATCAAAAAACTATTCATAGATATGGGGTCACGCCGCAAGATTCTGCTAGAAAGTTCCGAGATGTGTCAGACTGCCAAAAATCAAAGGACGAAAAGTTAAAATGTTATAAATGTGGCAAGTCACATTCTGCAAACTATAGGAAGTATGAACGGATCAAAGAGCTGCAATAATTGCCCAAGAAAACTACTAGTAAACCAACAAAAATCTAGAAGGCACAACAGAAACCAGAAGAACGACATGCTAGATCTGCCATCTCTATTCAAAATTATGCAAAGAGTTGAATGTGAATGTTGACACCATAGATACCAAAAAGGTTTCAAGACAATAG
This sequence comes from Sinelater perroti, assembly GCA_036346155.1. NCBI lineage: Eukaryota > Metazoa > Arthropoda > Insecta > Coleoptera > Elateridae > Sinelater > Sinelater perroti. The sequence goes on from JARFIY010000047.1 coordinate 46,012, forward strand.
CGAAGAAAAGAAAAACCAAAAATAAAAGGTGCAACATCAGAAACCCGAGTTATATATCGTCAGCCTAAGAATAAATAAGAATTTCAAGAGTTAAAACCTCTACACAAAAGTCTTTTGAATAATTTACTGGCGACTTGACAACAAATAACTCCTTTTGGAATAGTAAAGAAAACAAAAGGCCAGTTGCCTTCAATTGGGAAGGTCTTAGGCAAGAAGCAACCAGGAAAAGGTCGATTTAGAAAACACAATGGATAAGTCGCCTGGGAACGACAACCAAAGATTGGACTTGAAGAAACTATCCAGCCAGTGATTCTAATGGAGGTAAAGATATCAAGACCAACATTGCTTCCAATAAAGTTCCTGGTTTCAACTTTAATGGTGAGATCTTAAAGAAACTACCTCTGAAAGCCATAATAAAAATAATAACCTTAATAGAGTAACTTACGTCCTCAAAACTTGGAAGTGCGCAGAAATGATCTTGGGCCATTTTTTGCTGCTAGTGTTATCAAAAAAGTTATGTTTTAAAAGGTGACATCAAGGCCAGATTACCTTATTCCCGATATCGCTAAAGCTACAATAATAAAAAAGCAGAAATCTGCAGACGATCATGAGCTAATGTTTGAAAAGGTAGGATTTCCAAAAGTATGGCAAAAATGGAGAAGCCATGGTAGGATATGGGCAAATCTTGCAAAGTTCTGGAAACGCAAAAATGTACTGTGCGATTCTCAATACCAGGTCTAGAGCCGAAAGTTAACCATTGGGTCGAGAAAAATTAAAAGACGATAATTCAGAAATTGCCGTTGTAGCTTACACAAAACGGATGGTCCAAAACCTTTTAGGAGTATATCTAAATGGTACGGGAGGAAATGGAAAGACGTAAATATTTATGCAACATAAGTAATGATCGACCGTGAAATCTTTACGTTTTCTTGACGAGAAATACTTCGCGTGCGAGTATAGCTTGCGAATTGGAAGATTAAGACTTCCACATGTTTTTCCTCTGGTATTTATTTATATATATATAATCGCATTAATATTTTTTTTCCAGATTTAACACGGGTGTCTCATTTTTAGTGACCCAGACATCCGAAGCTTGGGTTCAAAACCCGGGTCTGTCTTAGCCATCGTTCGATCACTTTTCAGTAATCTTTGGAAGAGAACTATGTTATTTAATTAATTTAAGTTAAAAAATCGTCTTCCAGTACGTATGGATCTTCTGCACTCCATAAACGTAGGTTCTGAAATATTTATATACGCGGTAGAATTCTGCAGAGTTTTCGAGTGAGTCAACCGAAGGACCTGGCGTTATTATGGAACTAGAGCAGGCGATCGGGTTGAAATTTTTACCTAAAGCTTTTCATTTGCAACAGCGAGTGACTGTTCAATTCGTAGATTAACCTTAAGCAAAAGCACACGCTCGCTTTCCACGCCTAAGCGAGTCAAGTTCAAAGCCACGGAGGAGTTGACCTTTCGAACAGCTGAGCCCAGGCGCACGATGGCCGGGAAATTGTTATGTGAGTCGCCCGCCGGCGGCTTCCATTGCTCAATTGCCGATTAATTATGCGGCGCTGCCATCATCGCAGCTTACGCACCGAAGAAGCGATGAATGGCGCTCGATATGGGTCCGCGCTCGCCGCAATGATAGCCGCGCGCAAGCTAATGATATTGACACGCTTTCGATGCCACAACAAAATGATATTTGCATAGTTGCAAAAGCGAGCGCAACATTTGCACAACACTCGCTGGATTTGCACACGGTCGGCGAGCAACGAGGAAACTTCGCGGCAAAATTGTTCTCATGAACAAAAGAAGCAAGGGAGACAATGTTGGGCAATTATTGCTGTTAATTGCCAATCAGTAGCTTGCATGTGTTAATAAGTTGCGAAAATAGGTTTATTACTCTTTTAAGTACCTCATAATAAGGCGATTACTCACAGTTCCTTCAAATCTAATATCAGACTGACAAAACTGAGAATTTAAACAAATGGCGACAATTAGATTTGAAACCTATAATTAGTTCAACATTTCTTTCAAAAAACTGAAGCGCCTAAAAGCCACACATATTTTTGACTTAATTATGATGACAGAACCATGTTCTGTTACTCAATAAAAATGGCCGAGTATGATCGTTGAAAACATGTGCAAGAACCCTTCAAAACAAATCAAGACTTTTGTTTTAGAGCTACATAATGGGATGTTGGTGTGGTGGCACTACTGGCAGTAGTCAATAATAAGTGTGTACTAGGTGGCGCCACGTCATGGACTTAATAGATAATCAATATGGAAGTTCGTGCATGGAACAGCGTATTGAAATCGAGGTTTTTGTAGACATCCAGAGACATCTTGAAAATGGAAGCATAAAACAAATCTTCCTTCAGGGACGGTGAATACCATAATTCTTAGACAACCTGGAGAGCCCAAGTCTTCACTTAACTGAAGATCAGAGGAAGGTCAGAACACGTGTGACAAAAATTGAAATGACCCCCAATACAATGGGAACATACAGACTCACCACTATAAAAAAAGTTCAGCTAGCGTTTTCTGAGACGAACTTGGTGATATTCATGAGGGTTTTCTATCGCAAAGTGTTACTGTCAATAGTGAAGAGTACTAGCGCATTCTAAGACGATCTAGAGGATAATGGGATCTCATACTTTTCTTTATCCTCCACTGAGAGGTATTGTAACATCCCACTTACAGTCGGAACCTCGCTCAGAGCGATTTTCATTTGTTTGGAGCTCTAAAAGAGTCTATGAGAGATTAGGATTTTAACAAGGATGGTTTAGATATATTCATAAATCGTTCTGTTACTTAAATACCGGGATAAGTACACAGAAATTTCGGTTTGATTTGATCTTTCCTCGTATGTTAAAGTTTTAAAGAAGAAACTTTCGGCTGTCAGAGAATAATTTTGAGAAACCGCATAACTTTGTTAGCGCCATTATCAGTTTTGCACCTAGTCGCATTGGTATAAATGCTATTAGCGCTAAGTCTGCTAGAAGGAGGACATTGGCGTGCCTGTGGTGAAAATATCGACATGAGAAACTTTATCTGTAAAGAGTTGTTGGATGAGATTTGTATAGGATATCGAAAGCTAAAAGTTCAATGCTTGGTTTTGGTATTTTTTGTAAAAAGTGCAAATGCACAATTTTCTCAATTAAAAGATACTAAAATCCATAGTCTTTATCTCTGTGACATAAGTATACTCCAGGAAAGTATTCCTCTACCAATTTAAATCAGAAAATTTGTTTTGGTAAAGAACGAGCTTAGAGACTTTAACAAATAAGCAATTACCGCCAAATTACGATTTTAAAATTGCCGAAAGAAAGAAAAAGAAACAAAGAGTCTGGAATAAGAAAAAGAGAGCAGAAGAAAAAAGAAAAGCGGGAGAAGGAGAAAGGAAAGGGAGAAAGAAAACAGAGAAGATGAAGAAATCAGGAATAGAGAAAATAAGGAGGAAAAAAATAGGAAGATTAATTATTTTGAGTGCTTCTCATCCAGAAACAGATTCTCCCCAATTTTTGCTCTTTGACTGTTTGATTGTTTTACCCCAATTAACATTCATCAACTTTCGAATTAAATGGTTATTGGTCCTAGATGAAAACTGGTCCACATAGAACCCCATACAGTACAAAAGAGATATTATCCGATTAAAGTCAGATTTGTGTTCGCAGGCGGCTTTACAGACTTGAACATCTAAAGCAAGAAATAATGAGAATTGGCCAATTTAGTATTTTTTATTTTAAAAGATGTGGCAACATTGGACAAGAGACATTGCTTGACTAACTATTCACTAGATGGCGCAGGTGTTTAGTTTCTTTAATCATGTCGTTGGTAGGAAAAGAAGGTATGCGGAAAAGAATAAATTTAATTGTAGTAAGAACTTCGAGTTACTCAAAAAATCGATAAAATCTCGTCAAATATTGGGTTGATTTTACTCTCCTCTCCATAGGTTCGTTAAAGCTGAATATGAGAGTACATTCAAATAAATAATTTAATATGAATTGTATAGTAGTAGTTAGAAACGTCCACAACTGGCTAAGTGTAAGTCTTACACCAAGACAATGGAAGACTACTTCTTTGTATAGTTTAATTATGTTGATATGTTTTACTTCATCCGTTTTGGTTTTGATGAAGCTTCCTTAAGATTAAGAATTTTCTTTCCGTTAAAGATGGGAAAACCGCTCAAAACAATTTTTTGACGACGAACCTCAGAAGTTTTACACAAAAACATTTTTTCCTTTATTTCAGCGGTTATTCAAGGCGTCTACTACACCTAAACCATGACAAAAAAGTCCCAACCACATCTTCGAACTGCGCTACTGTTTGCGAAACCCCCACGCCAGTTGACAAACGCAAGCCTGCGTTGTGGCAAGCTTTGCTTCAATTAATGCGTAATTGCAGTAATTCGAAAGGACGAAATTGCAAGGCTCGCGGAATGAGGCTGAGTGCGGATTTGCAAAAATGAGCCACTGCGGGGTAGAGTAATTGGTGAGCGAGTTCAGCAGCAGCTGGCGCCAAAAATGCGTTTGTTTGCCCAACTTTGAAAGTGTGGCGGATTGCCCAACACCAACAGGCGACATATGCCTGATTCAAGTTGCGCACAAAAAATTGATGGGCCAAATTAATCTGTAAGGTTTTGAAACATGTACTTTTTTTGAGGACAAATAAATCGGACACCAATTATCCTATGGGGCAACTTGGAATCGCGTCTTGTCTATAAAATGTCGTTATTGCTGAAATTTTCGAAACTAAAACGTCATTCCCCGCAGGTTTTAAAGGACTTTTTTTTAAATTTATAAATTATATACTGACAAGATTACCTTGTTCTATATTAGAAGAGTTTTTATATGACAACTCAATTTCAATAAAGTGAATTGGGCAAGTTTAGCTAGTTTTGGAGTATTTTTCCCAAATATTTCCCAATGTCTTCAGAACCAAGCAAAAAAAGCAGTTAACTTATTAGACGATATTCAGGACCCATATCAACTGCACATTATGGTTTTTAAAGACCTTGCAGCCGCCGTTAATTAAATTTCATGGAGCATAAATTTTATAATTAAAATATAAAAGTCGCTTGGAGTATTTTAGAACAGAAATATATAAAAATGTCTTAAAGTATAAACAGGATGATTTAAACTTTTATAGAGCTATATAAAGGAGGTTTTAAAGTTTCCCATATCATCGGTAGAGTACAGCAGCGTCAGTTGTAAATGAGAAAGTTACAGTACACGATGCATTTGGTCGACGTAGCAACGTCGAGTCTCCAACAGGGACGAGCATTTGCCTTTAGGATCATCACCTTGAGCAAACAGATTTACTTTGTATTGCGTGTATCTCAGGAAAATATGAGACGAATTTAAGAGATTTTTGAGCAGAGAACACGAAAACTATGAGTTTATTATTCAAACCATACCCTCTACAACTGGCAAACTCAGTGTGAAATAAAAAAGACACTATTCTGCCGCGTTTGATTTTTAATGATAAAGCGACCTCTCACCTAAGTGGGAGACTACAATCCTTAATAAAGGTTTATGGATAAAAACACCGTTACTGGACTAATGTTTCCCGTGATACTGCAAAATTGGCTTTTTCCTCAAATAAATAAAAATTCAGAAGACTTGATTTTCAAACGGGGTGGAGCTTCACCCCCTTAGCGCACAACGTTTTCTGAATAAGTTTCTACTTCAACGATGAGGAATGAAGCTTATCGTCTTCAAAACCTCCTTGAAGGGGGAGGGGAGATTGTGCAAAAGAAACCGTTTATTTACCACCTCTACTAACAACTTTGAATAATCTAAAAGCTCGTGCTACAAGTATATCGAGCTCGGTAACACCAGACATTTTTCTTTGGGTGTGGAATGAATTTAAAATAGTCACTTCAGTCTTTTGGACAGTCCCTTGAAATTTTTAAAGGTGATATCTCTGCCTTGGCAGACAATGCCTTCATAACTCATAGTCCAGTGGATTCAAATGTTATATACGACAAAAACCACCCCTAGATCTTAGACTTATAGATTGACAGTGTCCTACTAAATTCTCAAGCTATAGCGTAATACCTTTGTACACTTTGAGGAATGTTTTCATCTCCTTTTCACATAAATAGAGTTTAGTGGTACTATTATAAGACACTAAAAATCTTGGAACTTGGAGGGGGAAGAGACAAAGGAGGCAGCGGAGACACAGTAGGCAGAAGATGCAGAGAAGGCAGCATTTTATAAGAGCTCTAAACGGTAGACCCGTGAAAGTTGCAGAAGAAATAATAACTAAGGAAAGAAATCAGAGTGGGTCAGATGTGGATGAAGTGGGGGAGGTAGTAAAAATAATAAAATCCGAGAATGCTGCGGGGTATAACAAGATTAAACCAAAGTTAGCAAACGATGCATTTTTCAAAATTTTGGATGCTTAGTAAAAAGCAAATTTTTCATCTAGAATAATTAGGAAATTAGAAAGATCAGAAAAAAGAAATTATGACGTCATTTGTACTGTTTAGGTATGGTAAGTGTAATTTAGAGAATCAAAAAGTTACTGGTAAAAATCAACTTTTGATAAATTTGTGGTATCAACATATAATACTCATGGCAGCGTTCGGTGGAGGAGGGGAAGGGGGTAAGTAACAGCCATGTCTATTTATATAGATTGACATAGGTGGTATTTTAAAATCGCAACCCAAATTTTCAAAATTAAGATCAGAGATTTAGAGTTATAAAGGAGGTTTCTTAGCTAGCTGAAAACCCACCCAGGTTATCTTGGTTTAATTAAAAAAAAAACGCAACCCAATTTTAGACCTCGGTTCCATCCTGAAACATTTCCAGAAATGCAGGCTAAAAATGGTGGCTCAATGAGCTAAGCATTTTGACGTTCCCCGAAGTTACTGAGAAGAGAGGAATAAATTTCTTAGTAGGAAAAGATAAAAACAGACCAAGCTATTCTTAAAGAAATAAAATGGTAAGCAGTTCAACCAGGAGCATGTTGGCCTTTCTTTTCCCTGCCCAACACAATCCGGATTTGGAGCCCAGCGCTGACCACATCAAACCAACGAGTTAAGTATTGCGACAACGCCATCTTTTCGTGATGTATTTTAAATTTTGGTACCATAGCTAACTGTTACGGTGCTTGGCCTACTCAGTCGTTAAAAATAATTGAGTATTTGCGTTCATTGCGAACAAGGAGTAATAATGCGGTTATCTAAGAGATGGGGCGCGACGATCGGATACTGAAGCCTCAACCTCTGAGTTCGCAGACTGTACTCTCACCGGAGAGTTAGAACCTCACCGTTACCTACCCTATAAGTGAAGATGATCAAGACTCACCAAAAAGTTTTGCCTTCTTTTTCTTAGTCTTGAACTGGCAGCACGACGCTTCCAGCTTGTTGTCTGTGCTGATGGTCTCCGAGCTCGTCCCAGAGCTGATGAGCCGGTCTTCCGTGTTCGCGCTGCTGGTGTCATCGTCGGCGGCGCCGTCCTTCAGCACGGGGAACGGACTCGCCTCCGTCACTTCCATATCGAAGAGCACTCGACCGTTCACCCACCATCCGCGTTACTCAGCCCCGAATCCCCGATTTTCGCGCCACCGGGCCGCGGCGACAGAGCCGAAGGCCACTTGTGCAGCTGCAGCGCGACCTCAGGCACGCCACTGGATTTTTTCGCCGGGCCTCCTTTCACGGCTTCAGAACGGAGGTTCTCGCCTGGCTGTGCTCGCTGGCGATCCTGAAAAGGGAGAAAACTCAGTGGCGACGGTCGGGCGCGGCCGCGCTCGTTCCCCCAATTGCGCTATATTGGCTGAGAATTGGGGCGCCTTGGCTAACCTCTGACATGGGCCTTAACACCTCAATTTGCAGTTGCATCTCGGCCGAATTTTTACGGGCCGCGCGAAGCTAATGATCGGATAACGAAGCCAATGTTCGGCCGGAGCGTTGCGCAACCGTTGCACAAATAAGTGATTTGTCTGTTGCAACATTGTTTTTTTAGCTGCTAATAGCTCGTAGAGTGAATTAACGCCGAGATAATGCCATTCGTTGTGCTGCAAACTGCAATTTGGGGCTTGCAGTTTTACATCATTTCCAAAGGTTGGGCAAACGTGAATTATTGGATTTTCGTGGTTCTTTGTATTCAGTTTGGCAAGATCACCGTAGAACTGAAAGAATGAATCGACTGACCCATTTTTTCAATCTGTAAGTTAATGTTAATGGGACAAATCAATTATAATGATTAAACTAGAAAGAAGCATCACTTTTCTAGTTAGTCCTGGTTTTGTATAGCGTACACAATAAGATAATCGTTGATGGTAGAGGGTTGAGTAAAAATAATTTTTGAAAAATTTTTCAAAAAAATAAAATACCAATTTTAATGTTTTCAGAAAACCAAAATTTTAATTTTTTAAGAAATTGATTTTAAAATATTTTTTAACAAATTTTCCAAAACGATATATAAATCAACATTCCTCTATGAATCTGGAACCAATAGTAGATTGGTTTTAATATTGTTTTATGATATAGAGTAGCTGGTCCAAAAGATGGAGGCAGAAAACACTGATAAATGCTGTAGACCACATGGATGTTTACGTTTAGAAAAAAAACAGAAATAAAAAGAGTAAAAGAAAGGACGGACAGGAAAAGTCTCAAAGTTCTCTGTCAGAATTTAAAAATTAAAAAAAGCAGGCTGTGATGCAAAAAGAACAGAAAATTGATAGAAAATTTCTCTAATCACAAATACGAAGTTGGATGTTTACCTTTAGAGGAAAAGCAGAAAAAAGGTAAAGGAAAGGATGGGCTAGAAAAGCTTAAAAGTTCTCTATCAGAATTTAAGAAAAGCCAGCAAATCTCAAAGAAATAGGAAATCACCAAACTGTGATGGGAAAAGAACAAGAAACTGCCAGAACATTTCCCTAATCACAAATATCAAGTTGGATGTTTATCATTAGGAGAAAAGCAGAAACAAAACAAGTAAAAGAAAGGATGAGCTGGAAAAGTTGTCACAGATCTCTATCAGAATTTAAAAAGGCCAGCAAATCTTGAAGACATAGGAGATCACCAAGCTGTGATAAGAAAAAAACAAGAAACTGTCAGAACATTTCCCTAATCACAAATAAAAGAAAAAAAATAAAATAAAAGAAAGGATGAGCTAGAAAAGCTGTGAAAGTTATCTATTAGAATTTAAAAAAGCTAACAAATATCGAAGAGATAGGAAATCACCAAGCTGTGATGGACAAACAATAGAAAACTAATAGAAAATTTCTCTAATCACAAATGCCAAGTGAATATTAATGTTTAGAAGAAAAACAAAAAAAATAGTAAAACAAAAGAAGATGGGCCGGAAAAGCACTCAAACTTTGCTTTTAGAATTTAAAAAACTTGCAAAGCTATTTTTAAGAAAATTAGCAAATAGGGGGAAGAAAACTAGTCAAAATAAGTTGCTACAAAGTAAAAAAAAAACGAAAAAAGCTTTAACAGCCGTAAATTCTTCTACTTGATATATTGAAGATAAAATACAAAAAAGCACAAATAATTCCGAAAAAAGTGGGTTACAACTTTCCTGCATAAAACGTAGTAAAGTCATAAAGGAGAGGGGGGGGGGGTAAAGATATAAAACTTAGAATGTAGAAAGCGCAGAAGAACAAGCAATTGGCCTGGATCAGATTAGTGAGCTAAATGTTTAATCGAAAAAAGAGAAATTAAAGAAGTGTACAATAGGTGCTTTTGCTCTTGGTAATCTGGATGTAGTAAAGTAAGGCAAGGATTACGAAGACATAAATAAAGACAATCAAAAACTTCCCAGTCGCACGATTTATCCGAAAGGGGATTGGTGCAAAAAGTCTTGGTCACAAAAGTAAAGAAAACATCCGGTAAAAAAGAATTTCTTTGGTGAAATGTTTAAGGGCTACCGAAAGAGTGATTTGGCCGTTTGAATAAGCTTAAGACAAAGTACTTTAATTAGGATGGAAGTCTCATACTACTATATAGAAATTTCAAATTGTTTGGCCATCTTCTATAGAAACGATGGAGCGATGAAGACGACAAGTACACATATGTGAAAATTAATATTAATTTGCATCATTCGAATGTCCTCTGCGTATGACATACGAGGCTCGATCATTTATGAATGGTGTAAAAAGAAAAACTTATAGATTTTGTTACTCAAAAAACAGAATGGCGGCTAAAATTGCTTAAATGAAAGTAGCTACGTAAATATTTTACTAAATGTTGTAGTTGGTCCCTTGTAATAAGCTCAAGTTGGCGCAAAATGTAGAAAACGACTCGTTGTGTAACCTGCGATTAAGTTAACGACTGCTTTTGTTTCTAGCAACTGCTATATTAATCCCGAAATTAATGTTTGTATATTTTATTACACTATGTTTACATAACTGCAAAAAGTAATTGTCTACTTGAGAAAGCTCCACTGGCTAACGGTGCGTGCTCAGATGACGCTGGGTTGAACGAAAAGTTCCGATTTTTGATGAAATTCGATAAAAGTGCTTGTAGTCTTCCATGTGGTTTTTTATATTTTTCTTTGCTACGATTATTTTTTAAAATTCGTTTACTAAAGTTTCGCTGCACTTTTACTGGGGTGTTATGGCATCATCTATCTGCAAAACTTATTGGGTCGTTCTTTGTCAACTTGGGTTAACTAAAATGGTTAAATGCTAATTTTTTTCTAAATTGTGTCATTTTCAAAAGTTTGAGTGGGGCTTGTAAGCAACATCGTTGTCAATTTCTATTCCATTAAATTGTAACGATACAGTATGATGATCCGTGGTGTTCAGTTTTCGAATGACGTACTTGAATCATCTGGTGTCTAGGCTCTAGTTGTGTTACGTGGTTTATTAATAGTCCAGGGTTATGATAATAAAATCTTACTGTTCTATGTGCTTTCATTTTGGCTCAACATTTCAGCAGGATAATGCTTGATCCTCATATGGCTTGGAGTTGCCTAAGGTTGCCTATGCCCAGACACTTCTATGGCCTACCCGTACTCCAGCTCTATCTTATCAAATCTATCTTGAAGCGCCAATTGCTCCCGTGTCGCGATATGCAGTTATAAACCCAAGCCGTGCACAACCAAGCATTATCCTGGACGATTACATCTAAGGCTGCCTATGTTGTTCAGACTTCAGACACTTCGTACCTATCCAATGGAGTATATGTAAGATCAGTTGAAACATCACCTGGCGCCATACCTTAGTATCTAAGATATAGAGCACATTGTCTAATAACCGTAGGATTATCTTTCGCAGGACATCAAGCATTTGTTTAGCTTCACGGTGCATCATACTGATGCATGCACTGCAGTACGTCAATCAAAAACTGATGTTTTAGTGTTATAATAGTGCCCTGTTTGGCTCTGCAAAGTAAATTTCTGGATAATACAGCACCAATTGTTATGTTATTTGACAAGTATCAGTGGTCTAGCCTACGGTCATTTGATTCCGTATATTGTCATTGATAAGAACTTTGAGATGGTTTTCGCAAATCAAGGTTGGAGGCTACGTTAACACTATGGTCCAAGCCAAATAGAACAGTACGGAAAGAGTAGTTGCATGAGTATTTTGGTAATAATTCCCAGTGCGTTCAACTACAGTCAATAACAAACTTAGACCTTTTGGCAAATACCTTCGGTGAATTTCAGCATTGATAACAGCAAACATACTCAAAACGTGAATAGTAAAATTTCCTTTTAGCTGGTTTTATTGCAGTTATTAGGTTTTTATTTAAACTTTTCCATTTAGAGTTTTCCATCAAGATTTTCCCACCTAGACTTTTCCATCTAAACTTTCTTAGCTAGACTTTCCCATCTAGACTTCTCGATCTATGTGTGTGTAATTATGATTTCGCTTTTTACCTTTGTTTCTTTAATAAAGAAGCTCATTACCACCATCAAAGCGTGTGTATTACAAAGGATGGGTAGGCATTTTGCATTGCCTTTGCCTTTGCTTTTAACTGCCCACGTTGCGTTCGTTCTTACAGCCGCTGATCCAACCATCACCGTTAAGCAAGCATGCCAACCGTTAGCATTTATTAAAAGTTAACAATTGTTTTTCTGCTTGTTCTGGTGGATCCACCTTTGCAGGTTGTAGTAAACTGCCTCTTATTTAACAAATTTTACTGCAAAAGGTTTAGTATTATTTTGTTTTCTATCAACCAGTGCAAATTTAAATTTTGTAACCCATCATATATTGTAATAACAACAAGATAGATATACAATAAAAACCGCTTCGCGGCCTTGTTAAAGTGTACTTCTATGCATGAGATAGTAAAGCTTTCGAGCGGTGTGCGTTGAGCCGCTTCGCGCCTTGTAAGAAGTGCGAGCCCTATCTGGCCCCCATTTAAATGTAGTCAATGTTGCAAAAGACCACCAAAGGGATTAAACCCACAAACCTCGCATCTCGAAGCAAACCCTCTACCAACTCGACCAATTGGGCACTACGGGAAAGAGCGTTTTGTGGGCTGGTTCGTTCGGTCCGTTTTTATGTCATTTCTGACATTTGTCAAGTCTTATAATTTTTAAAGGGGCTATTTTTTAGGCCACCATCCTAATAGTTTATAGAGAAATCTTCATCAGTTGTGCCACTGCTGCCGTATTTTTGTTTAAATTTATTTGTCCGTTTCACACAAAATAAAGCTGCAGTCCAGCTATTCGGCCGAACCTCCTAGAACGCTCGTTACTCATTCTTTTGCAGAAATTACGCCCAATGGAAAAGCTCAGTAACTGTAATTGTCAAGGTGCAACCTTGAAGGTTACATTATTAATTATGATGTGTGCAGCTCAAAAATAAATATAAACCTAATGCGCTTTTAATGCCCGCTTGCATCTTCCTGGTTTTTTGTTTGTAGAAGGCTTCGCCGACTACTTTTTTGCTGGCTCCAAACTTGCAACAAAGTTACAAGCTACATTTGTAATCATTTACCGGATCTGCTCTTAGCCTTCCTTTCTAACGCATTTTCTAATTAATGATAAAAATAAGGAATTTACTGATCTTGCGGAGAGGGCAAAGCAAACGTACCCAAACTTCAACTTAGGTTAAAAAAACAAAATAAAATTAAAAGATTTAAAGGATATTTGTGCCGGCCAATAAACTAAAATATTTTTTGGAAGCAGAAAGGTCCTAAAAAAGAAGCCGAATAAACAAAACAGATTATGTTTCTAGTCTATTGCATTTTAAAGCGTGCGTATTGCTTCTGATTTTCCGTTATTTTTGTCCTTCCTGCTTCCTGCTGTTCTTTTCTCGTTCATTATTTTGGCCTCCATCTGTCCTACTTTTATTGTGCATTAATCAACAACCTCATACCACTGCGCCTGCATTATCCCATATATATTCGAGTATTAGTTTTAGCAGGGTGTGCTGTTTATCCTGTATTTTTGCATAAATTACGGTATAAAAACGGTTAACAACAATATATATTGCATAATCGACTAGAAGCCTTGACCTTCCAGTTTGCAAGCTCTACTTCCTTGTTGTCTGCAGAGTCCCACCATTATAAGACATCCTATTAAAGTGTAATAAAGTTGTTGAAATTGACACTAAAAATGTCTAGTGTTGCTTTATGTGATAAGAAGTGGATTTTCTGCGGTCTAACAAATACAAGATCCGTAGAAAAAAATACAAATTTTACAGGAAATTGTGTTGTACTAGCTGAATGATTAGGCTGTGCGAAATTTGAGTTTCTATACAGACATGTTAGAGTTAAAATAATAAAACCATAATCGTTGTTAAGTAAAATTTTTGTAACCGAACTTCTGGCAGGACTGTAAATTTGGTATCGGCTGCTCAATCTCGGCTACCAGATGCATCTGCCAACATTTCATTTAAATTTATACTAAAATAAAAAATACAAATATTTTAAAACAGAAAACAGCCGAAGAAGCAGAGGAATCGCAAAAAATAGTTGTATTGGGTGAAAACATTAACGGATCGCAGATTGAGCGTTGAAACTCAACAAAAAGCAACCGGGATATTTATTTAGACCGTATTCCTGCCCTTGCAACAGTAAACACGTAATTTAGTAATTTTCAAAATGGCGATTTTAAACAGCTATAGAATGCTAATATTTCGTTACCGTTTGTCTATAATTTTTACCTTCCTCTCTTCTGGATTTGCGTTAAAGAGTTGGGGAGGTCATGAGAGGTCACAAAGGAGTAAAAATGTATTCAGTACGTACCAGTATTGAAGCTCCCTCGTATATAAATGCTTCCATCATATAATTGCTGTAGCAACAGCCACCGATGGCACAGTTAGTTTAAGGCCCCAATCCATTTTTTGTTACGTTAAATTCCTGTCCGTGTCAATGCTAACTGACTTTCACTCCTATCAAATTTAGGATGTGGTTAAATCGCTTTACGGCTCGCAATAAATATTCCACGCTGATTATTTACCCATTTTGCTCAGTTTAACTAAACTTTGCACGTACGGAGCCTACGTTCTTTGTATATTTATCACATCGTAATTTACGCGTTTTTGTACGTATAATTGTCGCTAATTTTTTAACAATTCAAAAGGTGTTAAGTTCCTTGATTTATGATGTTCCATTATTACCTTCACCAAAGCAAACTATTTATTCATCTGTAACCATAGACTTGAAAATATGTAAAGATAATAATTCATATTTTTAGACTTAAAACAAAAAAAAATATTTTTCTTTTTTAAACGAAAAGTATACGGATGTGCAAAGGATATCGGCGACACATTGAGGTGCTAAACCTTCTTGGGAATGAGCTACCATACCTTTTCTATTTCTGGATCACCCACCCCTTTCTATAATTTTTTCTTTTATTATTTTGATGGATCCTGAAGCCATTACTGCATAGTGAAGCAAGTTACAGAAGAATTTAGATTAACCGCATACAAAAGGGAATAAAGAAGATGGCGTGTTAATCAATTGAATTAAATTTATGATTTGGAACACCCTGTATTATGTAGCAAAATATTCATAAAACTTCGGCTAGGTGGCACCACCAGCTGTGAGACATTAAAGTGATTTAGCATTGCCAAGTGCAGTTGCACCGTTGGCCCAATAAACTAACGTTTCTGCCCTGGCGACTCTGATGCGATCCTGGGTATTGAAGCATGATCAACCAGGACTGTGGTTTGCACAAGTTGAGACCCAATTTGAATTTGTTGACATACACAGGAGTGTACATCACTACGACTAAGGAGTGAGATTGTTGGTTATCTGTAATCGAAAGAACAGCGATAAGCAGGTTGCTTACCTTCGAAAAGGTAGGTCACAGAAAACTTTTACAATTTGTTCTTTCACGTTTGCGACAGCGTCTTGTCTATTAGTTCACTTGAAAATGATCCTGACTGACAAACCCAAGGTAAATTTGAATATAATTCCCAACGTATATCCTACAGCGGATCGAGAAACTATCGCTATAAGTAGCTCTTTCAATTCATACTGCCCTGCTTTTGTTGGAATTCTTCAACAAATTTTGTATACTGGTACCAACGCTGTTTAGAAAGCAAAGCAAGTATAAGCACCTACCTGATATCGTGTCAAACCCCTGTCTCTCAACTAGGTAAGATCTTTATTTAGAAAGATGTGGTAGCAGACGTTTAAAGTACCATTTTGGTATTGAATTTTTCCTTTCTTATTCTCCTAGTAGATTATTAATACAAAAAATTTTAAACGGCCAAGACTTTTTTTAAATAAAACTATCTTATGAACAGTTTTGGAAGGTTTATGTTGCATGGTCTAGGTTTCTGTTCTTCTTACTGTGATAACATCCAAGTTCTTCATCTTTATCACAGGGCCGTGCCTTTTGTGTTTTTGGTAATCTAGAAGAAACCTTTCACGAAACTGTTCGCCAGTTTGGTTGTTTTTCAGTATATTAAATTTTCACCAGCGTTTCCTTTCTAAAGCTGCCTTTGCTCAAGCTTTTTCATATGCCTCCAAGTCCAAAGACTCTTAATGTAATACTACCAGCTTTCGAAGACTGTAAAACAGACTTTTAAATAAGCAAAACCTCGTTAGAGATATCATCAGAAGACGCCGTGGACTTATTTTTGCGAATAAGGTGAGGAATTTCTTAATCTGTTCTTAAAAGACGTCGGTCTTTGCTTGGGGGAAGTGTCTGTTTTTGGAATCACTCCTATAAGATGTCAACGCCAGAGTTTTCCAATCCCTGCATATCTTTTCTTATCCTGGAGCCAAACTCGTCACTTCCCATGTCAACAGACAAAAGTTTTCCGACGTACACTATCTTTGCCCGACCCCCATTTCTCTTCTGGGGCAAGATTTCTTAACATTCTTACCGACATCATTAACTCGTTTTATATTTTTGAATGATTCTGTTATTTTACTACAGTAGACCGGTTCATCTGATGACAAGAGGCATATCCTTTTCTAGACATGACAGACAGGACATAGTCATCAGGTAACATGATACTTTTTGCTGGTACTGCTCATACTAAAACCCACCAGGAAACATAGCTTAAATTTCAGCTTCCTTTACACCCACCGACTTGTAGAACCACGTAGAATTTTTGAAGCACCTATTTTCGAGTAAACTTTTAGTTTTTTACAGTTAAAATTGTCTGCAAAGTATCTTTAAGTGTTTTTGGAGACTAAATTCTTCACACAATACCAGTACATACATGTACTTTTACCTTACCTTTAACTCTCAGGGGAAATCCAACCATAGCATTTATTGGTTTTCTAAAGTGAGCATAGATATATGCCTATTAAAAGATCAATTGGCCACAACCAATTCTAGTCCTGCAGCAAAACCAAACATCAATTTAGAGAAAAAATGTTTGGTCTACACTCTAAAAGGAAATGGTACTGAAACACCATGTATTCCCTTTGCGTGCATTTATGTGGTGAGATATGCATAGAACCGCGACTAGATAGCACCACCAGATGTGGAAATTGCAATTAAGACGAACTTGTTTGTTAGATCTAGTTGTAATGTTCGCTTAATTTGTTCATACAATCTTATAATATAAAAAACGCAGCTTTGATTAATCAACTATGTTATATTAGGCGTATACTAAAATTAAAAAGTTGACAAAAGTAAATATAATATAAAATAAATATAGAGAAATAGAAAAATAAAGCAAATGATGCGCAAAATAACTGAATAAGGTAATAAAAAGAGAAAGAAAGCAAATAGAGAAAAATAAAAAATTAAAAACAAAAAGTGCTGTGAAGAAGTCAAAGGAAAAATTTAGTATGAACAGTTAATTTAGTGGCGTGCACATTAAAATAAGCGAAGTAACCACACGCTTAATTTAATTATGGCTGCAATGTACGAATCATACGAAGAAAGAAAAAGGAAAAAGAGCTGCCAACTTTGCGAAGGAAATAATTAAAATAAAAACAAGACGGATGTAAAATCCGGAAAGGCAACTTTCGAAAGCGAGCAAGTCGTGCATGTGACCTTGTGACCCCCGTATCTCGGGTTAAATGAGAGCCACAAGCTGAATTAATAAGCTGCTTTCAGCGTTATTCCATTAATAGTTTGCAGATTGTGAGAAGAATCATCACAGAAGAAAAGTGCTGGAAGCACCAAAAGATTGGGGGCTGGAGGATTCGACAGAGAAAAAAGGCAAACTTGTCTGGAAGGTTGTACGATATCTTTATATTTCGAAGGCGTTTTTACAGTATGTTTATGCCGGCACCAATGGTCCTGAGCATTGAGCGAAGGAGTTGTTCTTTTTCATGACAACGTAGATATTTTTATGATTAGAAAATAGTTTAAGATAATATCATATTTTTATATCTTGAACAGTTCAAACTAAAAAAAAAATTACAAAAAATATAAACCGCATTTTATCATTGCTTTTTTGGGGGGAGGATAATACTTCTACATTATTAAGAAAATAAACTTTGCAATATCGAAATAAGTAAAATAATCAAGATAATATTAAGACATACAAAAGTGGATAAGCAACCAGAAGAGAAAAGAAGTTACTGAAAATAAAACAGAACTGCATTGAAGCATAGAGGAAAACGGAAGAACCAGAATTGATATGACTTGCAAGAAGTGCGCTAAAATCAAGATAAAAAAAGACAGTTTTCGGGCTAGATTTAAGTAAAAAATGCTATATAGCACAAAAAAGAAAAAAGAAAAATTAAAGAACTAATACATAGTCGAAATGTGACTGTAATAGAAAAAAATAAAACATTTGATTAGGATAACAGATTTAGAAAAGAAAAATATACATTTCGGATAAAGAAATACAGAGTAAATAAGGTAAACAATAACTAAAATAACTGAACGAGCCAATTCTCTAAAAAAATAATGAAATTATCCAAGTACCTATACGAAACTGTGGATCTGAAAAAAACATACCAAGCAAGCATACACAAATAAATAGAAAAGAGAAATTAGAAAAAAGACTACTGCAAGATACTATTGGAAGGAAGTGATAGAGGAAAAAATTTATAATAAAGGACCACAAAATAGTGGTTTTTGAGAAAAACGACAAACGTATCTGGGATGATAACTAAAGATAATAAAAGAAGCTCAGTATACACGTAGAATGGTAGACCAAGCAGGCTTAAAGAAAGAGTTAGAAGAATTGAGTAACTGGTGTAATTGGTGGTGTTTGCAACGCAATTGTTAATTTTTGAGTCGAAATATGCAGATTAATGCCTGCGATGACATAATTATACGGGGTATATGCGTTTAGCATAATAATTAGTGAGTACCTGAAAGGAAGCACGCGCGGTTTGTAGTTTTGTCACCAATTAGCATTGTGTTCTACGCGCTGTTATTACAGTTGCATGCAATTACGCGACACGTCCGTTCCGGGCAGCTTCTTCGCCGCCGGATGTTTGGATTTCAAACTCAACCGACCTTTCTAAGCATCGCCCGCGCGTGGCGCAACCGCCCTCTCGGACGGAGCGAGAACTGGGTATTTTCAGCCGCGTCCCTTTCGAATTCGAGCGGGAAAGGTTAAGGCCGCAATGCACGCCGGGCGCTCGCCGCTTCGCTTACCAAATTGTGTCATCCGAACAGCAGCCCCTGTGGGACACCGCGGCAAGACAGGCACACGACGCACTCCGCGAGCCTCGCGCATCAGGCCGGACGCACAAGCTCTGGCTAAGTGTGCCAGCCAGTCGTTTACTTGAAACTGCGTTCGCGGCCTTCGGCCGCATGTTAAGACGGCGACAAAACGAAGTTACTCCAGGTGCCGCCCCTCTCCTGAAGAGATGGGGAACGGGGCGATTTTGCCAGTTGGTATGGGAGAAACGTCCCGGGTTTGGTCGGAAAATCTCAATAACAAGATGCAGTCACCGTCCTTGGTTTAAAATGGATTTTCCCATAAACACTAAAAACCTTTTGTTTGCTTCAGTTGCTTCTTCCTTGACATTGACTGTCGGTAAAATTTATAACAAGGATTGTCGTGACAATGCTGGAAGAAAGTGTTTTCGACTCTAAGAATGTTACTCCCCATAATTTTTTTCTCACAAGGTAACGTTACCTTCTTACTCGCCTGATCTAACGCCAGGATTTAAAGCAAAAATATGTCTATTGACTCGACAAAAAATTGCTATCAGAACTTTGAAAAGCATTACAAAAATGTCAAAAAGAATGGTTGTTTCTTTGGACTCTTTTTGTTTCAGCTACGTCATCATAGTGAGGCTCTGATACCCCGCGTGGAAGCATTGCTTGCGAACTGAGAGATTGAGGCTCTCATCTATACATTTCATCTAGTGTGATATTTTTTTGTTTTTTACAGTTTTTGTAAGGTTTAAAGCATTTTCTCTAACTGGTGCATTTCTTTCGACTGCAATTCACTTGATTTTGTATGCGTTACAGAATTTTGATTAAAAGAGCTTCTGCGATCTTGTTCTTAGAATGGCAAACCTTGCGCATTTGGGAAAATTAAATTCCAACATTTTAGATCGCAAAAAGGTTTAAGATGGCATTTTTTAATACCGGAAAACCTTTTAGCTACACCTTGTACGTAACATTTATTCAGTTTTTTTGTTTTGGGAGAATTACAAAGCTTGGTGGATCAACTATTGATACTTTGACTCACGTATGCATAGAGACGCTTAAGATGTGGCGCAACGACGTTTCCTGCAGTCCGCTCCTGCCTCTTTGTCACTTCCGAGCAAATGCCACATACCTCACATAAATTTTGACAAAAATTCATACAAGAAAGCGCAGTTGCGCAACTGGTTTTTGGCATTTTTTTAATGAAAGTCGGCCTGCATCTTATTTGTTAGAAGAAAGCCTTTCCTTGATGAATAAGAAATCTGAGCAATGCACCCGGAAATAGGTATACAAGGTTTGTGCAAAAAATGTAGGTATCAATAAGACTATGATGGCGTAAGTTCCGTAACAGTAGTCTTAGCAGTGGGACGATGCATCAAATAACAATGAGAATAATTTTCTTTGTTGGATTCTGCAGCAGACACAAAATTTTAAAACCACTTTCGGCTCATTACCAATCGACTCCATGTTTCACGTACTATTCTTGTGTTTTTTTAGCATAATGCTGTCATGCTCACACGTGTCTGCGTTTACAAACCACAAATGTGAGCAAAAAAGCAAATAAAAATAATTTTAAAGAATTACAAAAGCAAAAATAAATTAGTCGTGCTGAAAGTAGCAGAGAAAGAAGAAAATTTAGATTAAAACACACAAAAACTAAAATAACAAGTAGCGTTAATATAGATAAAATATTATGGCCTTCAATTTTACAATTTCTACACTAATTTTGCACCATTAAGGTCTTCTCAGACAGCTCATTCTTGACCTTGAAATAGAGTTAATTTGGACAATAAAATAACGCATCTAGAGCTTCCACATCAAGGAGGTCATACAAAAAGCGAAAGCAGCAAGATCCTGTAGCTTGTTGTATTATCCAAGAACAAAATCTATCTGAGGGTTAGATCTAGGATAACTCATATAGCACCACTCTGGGATTATAATTTATTCAGCACAAACGCCAGAACACACTAATTTTTCCGTACATGGAAGCGGCTTAAGCAGACAAACCCAATTACCAGAGACTCTTCATGAGCTAGATAAGAGGTCAGCGACCAAGACTTAGACATCTCAAACAATCGATTGAGCTAACTCAACCGAACGCCGTTCTTTTTCCTGCTAACTGACATTTAGGCACCCAATTATTTTTTTAATTGTCAATTTTTTTCGTGCTTGTCCTGTTTGTTGAGCCTAAATTTGATCGAGTTTAGGCAGTTGTGTGGGGCCGCGCCTTGCCGTGAAGCAGGATAATGTTTCGGATAGAAAATTTGCATCTTTTTTGAGAAACGAAAGCAATATCAGTGAGATGTCGGAGAATAATGCGATTATTCTCTTCAATCACGCCGGCCCTCGGACGACGTCGGTGACGTTTATTTTTAACTATTTCTTACAGCAAAATAACGTTTATGCCAGGCGTACTCTTGAGACTTCTTAAGAGTATTGTTTTTAAACTGTGCCTTAAGTATTCCCAAAGTTTTGGACAGTTGTGAGATACTTGAAAATAGTTCTGGTTCCGACATCGTGAGGTATCTTGCGAGAAGGGAATTACTTTTAGGTTTCTCGTCCTCCCTCTTCGTTTACCTCGCTGCACCTAAAAATAAAATTTGGTTTATATTTGAATTTACAACGTAGTTTCCAGTGTCTTATCTTCCCCTTTTAATTTGTTGCGCCAATCACAAACTTGGATACAAAACAGATGTGTATCACCTTAAAAATTACCCTAAAGAAGTATAAATTTTGCAACAGCAACATTACGTCTATATGGTGCTTGAAAATAATAATTTTAAAAAAAAGGCTAACAGAAAAGAGGAGAATTAAAAAGTATGGTAAAGTAAACCAATAATCCTAGTTTTTCACTATTTTTGGATTTTATGCAGATTTTTTTTTTAATTTATTGTTCCTCAACGCTCGAGCAACTCTATAATGTCTTACAATTTAATACTTTTATTGCTACTTATAACTATTTTTTAATGTTAATGAACTTTAAATATATTTTTTTGAGTTTAATTAAACTTTTTCTGATTCCGAACTTGCAATCTTAAATAAAAGTTAATTATGAGGAGCATTAAGTGAAAAGGTAAAGCTTGCCTTTTCTACCATACCAAAGCATACTACAAATTATATCTGAAAACAATTAAAATATTACAGAAAGGTATGATATTTTACAGCTCGTGGTCGCGCAGTTTGTCAAATTTGGTCAGAAGTGAGCGACTGTGGAGGTAACACATAATTAATGAAGGAAAAGGAAGTTCAGCAAGTTCGGCAGGTGAAATTTAGCTTAATTAATGCCGCTCCTAGACCCCGGTCGGAATTTGCGCTCCGTAATAACCGGAAGCGGATTTTTTCGTGGAACAGGCTGATATATTACGCGCGCATAAACAGAACAGAGCCGTATTAGGATGAAAATGCTGTCAGAAGGTTGCCATGATAAAAAACAATGAAAATCGAAACAAAGAATTTTGTTGAATTAATAGCAATCTTAATAAGAAAAGCCTAAGAAACTTTGGAAGTGAAGAAGAAAAAGGATTGAGATTTATAATTAAACGATTTAAAAGCTGCTACAGAGCCACTCATAATCCTTTCAGGGAAGTTAACGGCCTTAGTATAATAGACGCGATTAGTAGTTAGACAGTTGACCGCTAGGGTATTGCGCAAACGGTCTTCGGACCGATAACCGTAAAAGAGAAAAGAAAAGCACTCGTTTAAACAAGAGACTTGAAGATAAAACATTCCAAACTGCTAAACAATAAAGACTAAGAGTAGCTTTGATTGCCATTTAACATTCATCACATTCATTTTAAGTTGTAGGTCTATGTTGTAGTTGTTATATTATTAAAACAACCATTGAGTTGAATACCAGAATATAGAATTACAACAAGATAAAGTTACTGTCACGTCTTTAACTCGTAAAAGATTAAAAGGTTGAAGACATTTTTTCAACAAGAAATCGTAAAGATGTTATACCTAAAGGTTTTATTGCAAGATGTAACACAACTTACGTCTATTGACATGATTTCCATGTAGCTGCGATAAACCTACGATAAACAAGAGTGTCGATTAACTTTAGTTAGAACGCAATCAAAATCTTATCGAATACCCAAAGTCTTGATTGATTAAGAGGGTTGTCGATCGGCTTTTATGTTGAATGATCAATCTAAGATCCGATCCACCAAGAACGCCTTGATTAACTCCAATCTTATATTTCTGCTATAGACTATATTGAAATCTCATGGTAACACCAAAACTAACCGAATCCAAAGATATGGTAGATTAAAAGGGCCTTTGATTGAGAACACTCTTATGTTTATATAATTGGCTTAAGATCCAATTGAGTAAGAAGACAATGGTTGTTTCTACTTTTACATTTCTACTGTAGATAACAGTCAAAGTTTTGTTTCTGCAATGGATGTAAGATCTGATCGTTCAAGAGGATTTGTGAGAAAGCTGCAAATAACACCTGGATGCTATGGACAAATCCAAAGATTTGGTAGACTAAGAGAATTGTTCATTGACACTATTGTCACATCTCTACGACGAATCTAAGGAAACTTTCATTAAATCGACTTCTATATTTTTAAATTGTCAAAACCTCAAGAAACATCTAGTTTTCATTAAGGGTTCTATTAAGCCCATTTATATCTTGTTAAAACACCAAGTAGTATAAAAGTAACATGGTCAAATTTAAAGCAGCTTTGTGATTGTTTAAACAGACAATTGGCTCTATTTCCATGTCTTTACGATACACTTTAGTCACTTCATGTTCGAATCCAAAAAAGATTGTCGAGTAACACTCTCTTATGTTTCTACAATAAATTTAACATTTCATCAGTTAAGTAGACTGTCGATTCACACCATAGCTACGTTCTTATGATAGATTGTAGTTAAAACTTCAACCAGGACCAAATCTAAAGACCTTATCGATTAAGAGATCTTTTATTAACACCGTTCTCATACCTATATTTATTATTTCGACTCCTAATTTTCTGCCGAAGACTATAGTCAAAACCCTAAGAGAAAAGAATGCCATAGCCAAATCCAAAAATTTAATCGAGTAAGAGAGCTGTTGATTGTCAGCCCTATGTTTCTGCGATGGGTTTAAGATCTGACTAACCGAAAAGAACGCCAGAAAGCCGCAAATAACATCTGGACGCCGAATTGAACCAAATACAAAGTTCTGGTAGGATAAGAGGATTGTTGGTTGACACCGATTTCATGTCTGGTCGATTAAGAAGACTTCTATAATTTTAAAATAGACTATAATGAAAACCCTAAGAAATACGTAGGTATCCAAATCTAAATATACAACGTGTTAACAAGGTTGTTTCTACGATGGATTTAAGATTTGATCGATCAAGTAGACTATTGATTTGCACTACTTTCGTGTTCTTATAATATATTTCAGTTAAATTTTCAGCGAATACGAAAATGGCACAGTTAAATTAATAGTGCTTTTGATCGACGCTACTCTCATGTCTTTATTGATTAATCTAAGGTTCTGTCGATTAAGAATTCACCTCTAAGTTACTAAAAGGCCATAGCTGCATCCAAAGACTTTATGGACCAAAGATTTCAGATTTACACATTTTTACGCTAAACTTTAGTTAGAACCTCAAAGAATACATGGATACCAGGATTTGATTTAAAGACTTCATTGATTGATAATTTCACTTTCATGTGCTTAAACCGACTCGAGACCTGATTGACCAAGAAGATTTATTAATTCTAGTCTTATATTTCGACTATATATCAAATAATGAAACATCCTAATCAAATCTAAAGGTGTAATCGATTAAGAGAGATGTTAGCTGATGTCACTTTCTGATTTGATCGATCAAGAAGACTTTAATCCTTATATAAACTCATACATTTATATTGTAGACTATATTTAAAATCCTAGCAAATGTTGAGATGTCATGGATAAATCCAAAGATTTGATTAAACAAGAGGAAAAAAGTCTGATATTTCTTTTTGCAAGGTAGAAACGTTACGTAGAATATTTGGAAGTTCTAGAGGCAACGATCAAGAGATCCACAAACAATTTGTCGTAAATTTTTGTTGTTCTTTCTATTGCCCAGTTACTCTCTTTGTTCACAGCTAGTCTAACAAAAGCTTTAGTTGTGCATACGTCAAGTGTTTGGTGCTCGTTAACTCTTCTTCTGTGTATTTCTCTGAACAATCATCTCAGTCGTGGCGTGATCGGATGGTATATATATTAAAGGTGTAAAAATGCATATACTTGCGGATAAAGATTACATTTTTAGTCGAGGTCAAGATTCTTTCTCTTATAAGGAAAATGTAAGATCGTAAGCAAGACGTTAAAGATTAAAGCCAAATTTGTCTGAAGGTTTTATTTGGTATGACCTTGATCTCGTTAGGAGTTTTCTTTCTTTGAAGTACTCAATCTTCCTTGCGTTTAGACCTAAATGATTTTTTTTTAACCGGACTCAACAGTGATTTTCTTTGTGCATGTCATATGGCACTTTAGTTTTGAAGAAACCGTCATCATAGTGAAAATGACGCATTCACGACGGCCGTTTTTGCAACGTCCACATTTTACGACGACCATGTAATGTAGCACAAAAAGAACGCCAGGCAAGAGATGTACATTCGATTTGTACTGTAATGCCAGTTCAGTGTGTTAAGTGAAAGTCGGTTCGATTTGTATTAGTCAGCTTAATGATACAGTTCATGGTGATGAAGTCACGTATTTATTTCTAAAGACTAAGGTGTTGGCAAAGTCTAAACCATTTTAAAACGCCTTGATATTAATAAGACCATCGCATCTTAAATTGATCGATATTACACATGGGAAAAAGCCTGGCTGCACAATCTATCGCGTTGCGCCACAGTTTGTGGTCTTATGACCTACATTGTGCTTCTCATGAATTATTATATAAATTTCTAGTTTCATATGAACAACACAAGGCTAAAAATATTGCTTTGTGTATTATACGGGGATTTTCAAAATGTACAAAATTTGAGTATAAAACTGATAATTAATTGTTGAGTTGGTGATAAATAAACCTCTTAGGTAATGTGTGAATATCGATGAGGTTGAGGATATCTTTTACGAGGTTGGTTACCTCTAGTTAATCAGATGGTGATATGTAATTAGCTTTATATCATGTGCGACGAATCATAAATGCGCCACTTCCTTCCAGAATGAAGACCAATCAGCATGAAATGGCACTACAAACAATTCTTGTTGTAATTTTTTTGTTGAGTCTTAGAAATTATCTTTTGGGACATGAAACGGTCACATTAATGCCCAATATTGCGGCACCTTAGTAAAGGGTGAAGTAAGAAATGGCTTTGTAAGAAAAGTCTTTGGGTGTTGTCCGAAAGATAGTATCCATTTACAAAAACTAGACTCTGAAGTAGTACGTTTTTAGAGGCTTTAACCAAAGTGGACTATTGTGGACAATTGTCTGTCTTTTCCTTTCATACGTTGGGTACCGAAAATTTGAATAAAAAAAATCAAACCAAACAATACAAAAAAAATGTAGTAGAAAAGCTTGACGGGCTAAATTACGATTCCTCAAATTGCAGCAAATTCTAGTATCGGCGATATTCGCTTGTAAAAAATACCAACTCCGCCACACTAGACCTTAGTCATTTTGGGGACGTGAAGGCTGAAAAACCACTTAGTCTATTTGTATACTTCTACTAAAACAACGTTTCCAGCAACGAAAAACTTATCAGCAAGGTTAGCAATAGATGAGGCTTTCTAATTCATTTTTTTCACAACAAATTGGAAAGCACCAGAAGACTAGTAGGAAAACCAGGGGCTCGCTGCCAAGATAAAATAAAAAAATAACAATTGGCTTTAAGTAAAGAAAATTTAAGGACGACATACGAGAAGGCCAAGATCCGATTTGGATTGTAGTGCCACTAGATGGGTGGAGTCAGAGCTTTCTGGTGATGACTGCACGATACGTTCGGCATTCCATAACGTATGATAAATCCAGACTGGTGGTCTTCTTTTGCTGCTCGCCGCCCGGATCTGCTGCTCGCCGCCTGGATCTGCTGCCGCCCTGCTGCTCGCTGTCCGGCTCCGCCATCGGCCCTGCTGCACGCTGCCCAGCTGCGCTACCGCCCCTGCTGCTCGCTGCCTGGTTTCGCCACCGGCCCCGCTGCCGTATCTAGCTCGCGGCCCGTTTCAGCGCATACATTAAGTCGTAGGTTAAGTTCTTGTAAATTAGCTAATTAGTAGTAATTAGGGTAAGGTAGGTTAGGTTTGTAAGGTTGTAAATATAATTCTAATTGTAAGTTGAAGCCGACGCTTCGTTTTTTTAGCCTTCCGTGCCCCACGCGTTGCCGATCGTAGCGTCCCGACGCCCGATATATCACCGCTCGGGCCCGACCTGGAAACAGGATCTTAAAAATCAACCTAATTTTTTTGATACAAAATCTTTGATAGTATATTAATGACACTTGTAAATATAGAAGCAGTTATCTCGGTGTCTCTAAAGATTCGTTAAAGATCCTGAAAAGTGGTTCTTCCTGTATTTACTTATCTAGGATAAAAATGGTGCGTATCGAATGTCTATTTTTAAATTCTCAGGATCAAAATAAATATTGAAGTCGCTTGGTACAACAAACTGGAGGTTCTAAATGTAGCGCAAAGATCTTTGAAAGCGTCTCCGCCTCCAATTTTCCACGTTTGCTCAAGAATACTAACTATGGCGTTCTTTATGTTATCATTATAGTTGAATTTGCACCTTAAGAAACAGTAAGATTGCAAATATTTATTAAGTGGGGTAGAGTTTCTCTAACTAACAAAATAGCACACTAAAATTGTGAGATTGTGAGCAGTACAAAGCCTGTTAAAAGAATAAGATAAAAGTCGTCGACTTATAACTTAAAGATTTGAGTGAAATTGAGAACTGTCTACAAGTTGTCATACACTTGAGCTTACAAGCCTTTTTCTGAAATCACAATTGCGAAATCTAAATAAACAAAATATCAGAAGGCAACTTTACAGAATATCAATATAGTTCTTATCACTGTACCCTGAAAATCAGTAGGACCAAAAAGAATGTCAAAAGATTGATCAAAGATTTAGAAAGTAAATTTTCTTTTTCCCCACAAATCGTTTCTGAAGTTACCTAAAATAATAAACCAAAAACCAGATCTTAGAGGTTATTTCTTAACGAGTCCACCCATCCATAATCAAAATGACTATATCTGCACAATCACCAACTTTTCTACTGGGGCTGGTCGAAGGCATCCTTCTCTGAATGCATGCATACATGAGAAAATGGTGCTGTCTATCCATTCACCAATAAAGTTAAGTCTAAACATCTATCTCTGAATTTTAAGACGAAGACTGTGAAATTTAGAAGAGCAAACGAAAAGTTCTCAAGCTGTCTTTTTTATGTAAATTCTTTAAAGACATAAAAAAAGGTCGTAGACGTGGCTCCTCTGTGAAAATCCGCCAAAAACCTCAGAATGCGGCTGCAAATTTGTTTATTTGCGAACATAGTGTCGAGATTCTAAAAGATTAACTAAGGGGAGGTTTTTCTGTAAAAAACACACCTCTAAAACTAAAAATTCGCAGAGATATATAAAGATAAGAACTGTAGCTCTTTAATAAAAAGGCGTTCACATCGACACTAAGAAAGACAATGTCGTCTCAGAAAGGTTCTCGACGTCGCTGCTCAAAGACTTGAGAAAATGTTTTACTACTGCCGAATCTATTTGTAGAAAAACTAATAATATCCGCATTACTGTTGCTAAAGCTAAACTTTGGTTAAAAAAGGAAAATTAGAAACAAACGAGATGAGAATTACACAAAAGAAAAAGAAATGAATAATTCTAAAAAAGTGTCTAAGAAACAAAACAAATAGATTAAAAAAGAAGATAGGAATAGAGAATACAAATACAAATAGATTGGTAGCGCAGCAAAAATGTTTGGAGAAAATTTTACAAAAAATATACAATAACAATACTGAAAATAGAAAAATAAGAAAAAGATCAAATCTGAAATTAAAACCTCTAAGTGGATCCAGCTTAGAATAACTAGGAATAAAAGGTACTTAACGAGGTCTATGTTCAAGGATGAATGAGAGTGGTGCCTCAAAGCAAATCTCTTTTTGTATCGGTTCATCTTCTGCTGCTAAATTCAAGTCTGTATAAGATTTCGAACAGTCATCTAAGTTGCAACTGTTGATCGCAAGGGACACTAAAGGGAGATTTAGGTCCAATAAAGGCAATAATAAAATGACCGCGAATACACAAAAAACTATGTTGATGTCGAAGTTTAACAACTTCGTTGAAAAGGTGTTATCTCCGCCCATAGACAGTTAATCACTCTGTTCTATGCAGTTATGGTAAATAGGAGAAAGTAATAAGAAGCGCATGTTGGTCGACGAAGCTCGTTTAGTACTGCAATAAAAAGTTTAATGGGAATGGAGCACAGGTACGTACCTTTTATTTTTGTTGCAGCCACTTCTAATTTCTGCCGATATTTTATTACCAACGTTACAACTCTTCCTCCAAATAGTTAAAATTTATGGCCTCGTAATTATAGCTCTGCTGGAACTGGAGCTAGAAAGCCGAGAAGGCTGATAGGTTTTACTTTCTTGCTGTACTAAATCGTTTGTCATTATACTCTCAGCATGATTATACGCCCTGCATGATTAATAATATAAATTTTGGGACTGTCATTATTTCTTGCCGACAAAAATAATATTACCACACGAGCCCGCAACCGCTACTACTTTTACTCGTTATGAATCGAGGGAAAAAGATAAAACAAAGCTCCAGAGTAGATTACACTTGTTTACTTTTTAAAAGTAAGTAAAAAGAATCTGACCAGGAAATCATCAAGCACGTTTGCATTTTTTTAGATAATTAGAGACAGGATAACGTTGGCGAAATCGTACCTATTAGTAAATTGAAAAAATTAACTTTTTTTATTCTTAAAATAGATGCAAAGCATAAAGTATAAAAACTTCATAAGTTACTTCAACCATATTTAATGCGCGCGAAGGGCTTGTTCACATATTCGCGGATAATAAGAAGCAAGTAATATTAATATGCAGCAGAAATGTGATTGAATTAAAAGTAAAGTAACAATAAATCACTGCTTAAGCAAATGACAAATCATCAGTACTACGTAATTGAATCCAAGTCTTACCAATTCATGTGGATTTTTTTAGCTGTTTGCTTATCCATCTTTGCTTATGCTGCTGTCATTGCTAATATTGCACGAATTCCAACAAGTTTTTACAAATTTGCGCACGTGTGCTTTATCTGCACCTTATTACGTTTGAAATATGTGAACAAGCCCTAGCGCATGAGGCACGAGTGGGCGAGCAATAAAACGCAGATAAGGCAACTAATAAAGCACATAGGCGAGTGCATTTGCAATAATTTGTCGGCATTTACGTAGTACTACCGGTGGTGCTCTATCTACCTGAAGAAGAAAACGCCAACCAGGCCACCACCGCGAGCAGCCCCAACCCCGGCCCGCCGAACACTTCGCCCGGCAACGATTCTAGGCACATCATATTTCTCTCCCCATCACCGAGACGCCAAGCTCTCAACCCGAGAACTGGTTCATTATGCAAGCCCGCTCTGTCATCACCCCTGTCGATCACCTGCAGGCCACCGCCATCTGCCTCCAGACAAGGGATCAGGGAGTTATCAGACTGGCTCGAGGCTGACATTCCAAACGTCATCCCTCGCGGAACAGTGAAAAGATCTCTTTCCGAGGGAACTAAAAGAGCAGCTCTGAGAGAAGGGCCGGGAGCGACGGCGCACGCAGCGATCTCTAGACTCCGAAGACCAGCGAAAGTACAGAAGACTCGCTGCGAAAGTGAAGACCGCCTTCACCGAGCACCGCCATAACGCTTGAGAGAGCAAGCTGGAGGCTCTCGATGTCATCGACAACTTCCTCGGGAGATTGATCAAGGTCACCGTCTCTCCCCCATTTCCACCCATCCACGGAGAGAACGGTCTCGCATATAACGCAGCAAGGCCAAGACTTTCGATTATAGTTTGGTGCGTCAGTGCGATTTCGACTATGCCGACGCTGACCTTGACCACATGGACCTCATTTATAGAGCAGTAGAACGCTTACGGGAGCAGGAGCCTCAACAATCTCCAGCACATTAGACACCTGAAATCGCGCAAGACCTCCAAACCGTGCGTTGCAGGCTCTTCCAAGGAAAGCTGCCGTCTGCATTGCCACCATGATCAATGCTGTCCTCCGCTTTCGCCACTTTCCAAGACCTTGGAAGGTGAGGGATGTAGTAATGCTTCCCAAGCCTGGAAAGTTTGGGATGTTTTCCTAGGACTATCGGCTAATTAGTTTTCTGCCGGCCATGAGGAAACAGAGTAAATTATCCACCGGCCCCTGAACACAGCCATAAAAAACCAGTTGGGTTTCCGTCCTGGGCACTACACCGCCCACCAGCTACTTCGGATAGTGGAAAAGATCTCGGAAGGCTTTCAAAAGAATGAGGTCACCGGTGTAGCCTTTTTAGATGTGGCCAAGGCCTTCGATAAGGTGTCTCTCAACGGAATATTATACAAGATGGCCACAGCAAATATCCCACTTTGCGTAACACAACCTATCCGGTCCTTTCTGTCGGGTAGAAAGTTCCGAATCAAATTCGAAGAGGTGAGGTCATCTGAGAAGCCAGCGTCTCCCAAAGCTCGGTCCTGTATCTGACGTTTTTTAACATCTACGACCAGGACATACCAAAAACGTCCTCAACGATGATAGCACAGTACGCAAACGACACGGTGGTGCTTGCAAGCTTTATGCGTCGCTATGTAGCGGCGAGGAAGATCCAAGACCCTGAAACAATAGTTTTAACGTTGGAGGGTAAGAATCAACGCGAAGAAGAGCACAGTGGTCTTATTCTTCACCAGGACGAAACTTCGATGGTGTGATAACCTCACACCGATCAGGATTTTTGACCGGGAGATTTACTGGAAAACAGAGGCCTCATGACCTTAAATGCCAAGCTCACCTGGAAGCCACACGTGAAGAGAGCCGTAAATAAAGGCAGCTCTTCTTGTCACTCAGCTCTATAATCAACACACGGAACCGGCTGTTTTTTGCAAATAAAATGACTCTATACAAGACCATATTACGGCCAGTTATGATGTACGTGGCTTCAGTTTGGAGCTGGGCCGCGAGAATCTAAGTGAACAAGCTCCAGGTGATACATTAAGAACAATCTTTGGCGCTTCATGGTACGTTAGAAATGCGATTTTGCACCGAGATGCAAACTTGCCAACAGTCCAGGAGTTTATATCGTAGAGCGCCGAACAACTAAACGAAAGTATCCAAGACCACGGAAACTTATTGCTCCGTGGTTTTTACCAATATGAAATCGACAGAGGCGCTCGCCACAAGCGCCTAAAGATCCTGATTCCCCCGTAAGGCGGAACGGTAGTGGCTGACTATCGGTTAACCAACCATCCAAGTGAGGTTAATATAGAGTCAAAAGTCCAAGAGCGGCTATAGGGGAACCTTAATTTTCGAGGGTTAAGTTGGTAACTGAAAGCATTGGTTAAGATAAAATCTATTCCCATGGGGTCTCTAAGTTAATTAGCAACAATTCGCACTATTTCTGACAACTTTAACCACCACTTTAATCGCAATACTACATTTCTCAAAAAAATCATTCAACTCGCACGTTGTGCAATGTAAAAGCAGAACTTCTTTACAAATCACGAAGAAACACAAAAAAATTTATTAAACTTAATATTTTAACCCGTAGAAAAAGCATAGGTAGGATCTCAGTAAAGAGCCATTATCACTGACTTACTTCTAAGTTTAAAGAAACAGAAGAGAAGTATTTAACAAGAATTTCTTGCAACACCCCAGATAAAAAATTTAAAGTATAATAACGCGAGGTTACGACTATTCTACATCTGACCGCGTAAATAGAGGACAAGAAGTGCAAACGTGCCTTCCGTGAAGAAACCCACTATGCCAGCTACAAGATATATACTTTCTATAGGCACCTATTTACTAACAATAAAAATACTGGCACGGTTAATAATAAGCTAAGTACTCAAATCTCAAATGATTCTTAGTAAGAAGGATCGACTCAAGAGCATACATTTCTATCATACAAACAGTTTTGTGAGTGGCACGTAACAATCTGTTAAGTTCGTGCAAGTCAATAAAATTCTATAGCACTGTGTTTAGTTGTAGAACCATCTGGTGGTAAATACTTTAGAACTTCAAATGTCAATGATATTGTCTTTTTAAATATAAAAAATATCTAATCCACATTTGGGCAACTTCAAGAAAGACAAGATTGTTTTTGTTTCTAAAGTCATAACATCAGAAGTTTCTATTACCTGTTCTGGCAAAAACTTCTTTCTTTGTTAATTTATCTGCACCATTTCTATTTGCATTAAAGAGTGAAGAAAGAGTGAATCTCCAAAAGATACTAAAAGAAACAAAGAACACCTATGGAAGTACTACATAGAATTAGAACTTTGTTTAGAAGACCAAGTTTTATATGTTTAATATAGTCCAAAACTTGTTTTGTATATTCTTACGATATTATTTATCCACTAGAAGAAAGGAACCGTCAAAATCCATTTTTTTTTCTGAAGTATTGGTTTACCTGCAGCTATGAAAACATTATCCAACTTATCCAAACGATTTAAGTTTCGAGACTGGATTATAAGAGAAAGTTTTCGAAAAAATCATCTACAGAATGAGCCAGAAATTTATTTTGTTACCTTAAACTGTTTGAATTGATACTGCTGCGAGATTGTCACCTTCAAATGTTGTAAGCAAAATTTCGGTTGAAGACAGCAAACGTAACTATCTACTGCGTTTGCAGCCATTTTGGATAATGATGTAAACCCAGACACGCGGCTACTTACACAGGCTAGACCAAAAGTCATGGTGCAAATTGTTCTTTTATTCTCTCTTTGTGAAGCAATTGACTTTTGGCAATTTAAGTTTTATTGTCGAGGTTTCAAATAAACAACAGGAACTTTACTTGGGAATTTGTCAAATTCTTCAGCATCCATCGAAGCACAATAAGTTTTGCAATCGAGGATTTGTCAACAAAGTTGTCACGTAATCACTAAACGTCGTAGCTTCTATCAGTTAAATTACAATTTTGAGTTTTTTCAAAGAGAAAGAACAATCATCAAAGAGGGAGATAAAAAAAATCCACCAAGTCTGTATGTACTATTTCTCACAGTGTGACTTAACGTGTGTAAATATTTGTAAATAACAACTGAAAGTAATTTTAGAGTTAGCTTGGTCTTTCTTCTGCCTTATGTAGTCAAAGAATTGCTTTTTTTCAGTTAGGTGTGACTAATCTTCTAAATTTGGCGGCGCAATCTTCATTAGAAAGGCGTACCAAGACAGTGGTTTGCCAAATTTTGTCTGGTCTTCGCTGTTCTTCAACAGCAACAGTTAAGGCGTGCTGACGAAATGCTTAACGATCTCAGGTTAGCTTTTAAAAGAATAATACTCTTAGCAAGTTATTTTGGTTATATCTAGCCTAATGAGGGCATCGGTGTTTCTTATGCTATATCAGAACTGGCTTTGTTTGTGGAAAGATCCAATTGATCTAAACTACTAAACATTTTCATTCGGTCTTAGATGTCAGCTCTATACAACGCGCCATACTCGAACGGTTATTACTCGCATACTACACCAACTATAGCACTATTTATAATGGATAGTGTTATTGTAAAAGAATATTATTTTATATTCTACCCTTCCGTTTATCCTTATTTTCAAATAAATTATTGAATCCTCTCCGTATGGAATTCGTTTTAAACTTCCAAGTAGAAATTCAGCTAACTGATTTAAATCAACGCCTGCTAATTCTTCGAATAGGTAGAAGACGATCCTCGCTCTTCTTTACACCTGCAAACGATTAATTTGAAGGCCGGCGCGTGCCGCACCGCCATAATCGCAGATGCCTCCTGCATTTTCGAAATGTCCTGTCCGGGAAGAAAGGAAGCGCGAGTTTGTCCAGCCAAGGTCTGGTTTCGTGCGCGCCACTGACCTTCCTTTGGCACGTCTCGCGTAACCGCATCCGAATGTTAATGTCCTTCTGTCGCCAATAAATCGATGTATTTATTTAATACCCAGCAAATTTATTTTAGCGCGACGAAAGCTATACAAGTTAGTTTCGGCTGCGTTAGGTACGAGGGCAGAATGTAAAGTTAAGGAATTGAACGAAGTTATTGTTTAATTTAATATCGCGCGTTCTAGAATGGTTATGCCAAAAAATGTGTTTTTTGATTATTTTTGAAGTAGTCACTTTAGTTCTTCTAATTCATTCTAAATTCAGCACTATACTCGGCAGAGAGAAGCTTTTCTTTTTATGGTGTTCTGTGTATGATGCATTTCGTTATATCAATGCCACACGTTTTTACATACCAAATTGTAATTTGCATTCCGGACCATAAGAGGCCATAAGATTGAGTTAGAAAGGACAGTCGATATTGGCAATTTTAGTTAGGAATTGAAGGTAGAATTCAGAACAAATATCTTGCTACGAAATGACCTTCAAACTGAATACAACCTTAATATCAATACTGTCACAGACGTTTTCCAAGGAGGGGATGCGGTAAACAAGTGTATTGTTTTAGGTCGTTTTTTTTTTATTCCTGCAACACGACAATATTTAAGGACCTTAAGGAGCTATGGTCAAATATAAAATTTTACGTAATCAAAGCTACATCAGGAATTCTTTCCAATAATCCTATCTAATATATCTACACGTTCTAGTGAGATAGAAGGAAATAGTGGAATACTTTAACGATTCTCAAAATAAGTCTCAATTAGGTGGTCGGAGTTCGAAAACTCTTAACGTTTCGTCCACAACTGCGGCGGACATCTTCACAAGAAAATCTTTTAAAAATTAAGTGACTGTCCTCTGAGTTTTCTCTTTTGTACTCGTGTGAGTGTGGTAGGGATAGTGTTGGGGAGGGGGGCGTTATTGACGTCAGTCGGGCTAGCTGCTGACGTCAATCAGGTTGTTGCAGGTAATATTTTGGCACTTTCTGACGTATAGCGGTCTGTTTTTTGCCCCTTGATTGACGTCAGCAGCTAGCCCGATTATATTATCTACCATCCCGGTGACATCAACAACGGCCCCCCAACACCATCGCACGAGTATAAAAGCGAAAACGCACGAGACAGTCACTTAATTTTTAGAAGATTTTCGCCGCAGTTGTGGACAAAACGCTAAGAGTTTTCTAACTTCGGCCACGGTCTTATAACCCGAGAACCAACCACACGATAAGTCTCAAATGTTTTTGGGGACATTCCCTTGGGGTGAAAGCTAGTGTACTGTTTGGAGTTTATCAAGTTACCAATTTAATATAAAAAGTGGCGTAAATGGAAAGAGCTTGGTTACGTATGAGTAGGGTGCCAGGGTTTAGATCAATAAGCGCTCTTTTGCTAAAATAAGGTCGCAAATTGAGTCATTTTAGCTTTTTGTGATAAAAAAATAAATAAGCCATTCCAAGTAGGTTCCTGGCTGGACACTACTGTATTTGATCAGTTATAACTTGACAGAAATATTGACACATCCAAGACGCGATCCAAAATTATATTTTACTAGCCGCATTCGCCCTGCTTCGCAGGAATTAGATTTCTAGGAGAATTTTTTTCATGATTAATTGCACCTGAATGCTTAACAATGGATAACTTGGGTGACACGAGTTTGCAACAATGTAGATGGCCGGCCGTTCCCATTGCAATTCAATGAATACTTTAATGGTCAATTATCTCAACACACAGATAATCCATCATCAAAGTAAAATTATGCCAAAAATGATTTGAATCTGTTCAGCGGGTTTTCAGTCAACCGATTTCGAGCAGCGGGTGGCCACTAGACGTCACGCATCAACAACGCACATAATACCTTCCAAGAATTCAGTCGCGCTGCGAGTGTATGTAGGGAGCTCAAACAATAGGAACTTGCCAGATGTTACGAGAAACCTAGCGAACGTTCTGAAACCGGTTTCGAGCTGCTTAAACGTCACGCGGTGTGGCAGCCAGGGAATTCGAAGTGACGATAGCGAAATGAAGCGAATTCAAATGCCGGGAGCTATGCACGTCGACATAAATAGAGTTAGAGATAGATACAGTGTAATTTTATGTTATCTATCGTATATGTTGCACATATAAATAGTGTTAAGTGATATTGACTGCCTGTAAATAACACGAATAAGTGGATACATTATATTTATATAAAAATATAAAAAAAATGCCGTAGTAGTTTTTAAATGTCAGCGGAAAGTTTTATCTGGTCCATGAAATTTCCGAGATTATTAAAGTGTTTTGATCCGTCGTTCCCACATAGTGGTGGTTCAATGCGCCAGAGAACTTTACGTAATCAGCGATTTTGGAAATAACATGCCAGTTTTTGTCACATTGTTATTGAACTTCAGAATTTTTATCCAGTAAGCAGGGTCAAGGTTGGATATGAATATTTATCGTTCTTAATGCAGAGCTGTTGAATTGTTTCGGGGATTCTTTGGTGATTTTGAATCCACGCTACAACAAGCTGCATTTTTTAAATTGAAATGAAATGTGCATTTATTTTTACCGCTCATTATTCGATTTCGCCCCAGAAAAGTGCATTTAAAAGTATATTTTGAGCAAGCAGGACGGCTCTAGATGTGCCATTGACTTTTGAACGAATAATCCATCCCAAGGGACAGGTTTAGAAAATAGTTATCAAGTGCGTAAGCTTTTTCAATTAAAGTGAACGGAGACTGGACCTTGATCTAACTGATTTGTAACACATGCAAACGAGCGGGGAGCCTTATATGGCCCCATCCACATTACGCTCGCTTACTCTCTAGTCTCGCTTCAGTATCTCGAAAATTAGTCTGCGCTTTTTTTAGTTTTGCTCTTTTCCTGCATACTCGCCATTTAAATATAAAAATTTGTTAGTCTGGTAGGATTTCTTCTAGTAATCGGAGAAAAGTCCAACGGTTACTTCCCTTACGAAAACCCAAAACATTTCCAATAATTCCACCGACTGTTCTTCTGCTACAATTGGAGTTATGAAAGAAGAGCCAATGGGTTTCTAATTGGTAAAGCACATTTGTTTTGCTAAAATAGAGTTCTAACGTAAGGAAAACACTATCTAGTACAGATAAAGTCACGTTTCTCCTTCAAAAATACTAATCATTGCAAAGAAGAGAAAAAGTTTTGCTTTTCAAGGACAGCAAATTAGTAGATAACATGGTGAACGATGATGTAACTTTAAAGGACAATCCAAAACATGTTTGCGCTATGGTTGATACACTTTATGAACGTGGAACATTACAGCCTTGAACTGTCCCAAATACTCTTTGAACTAGTACGGCATTGAATATAATAATTTTGACTGAAGTACTGTTTCGGTCACTGCTTGGGGCATACGCGACATCACGGGAGTATTTGAAACATTTTTTGGAGCACTTGTAGACCGGAATGGCATTAAATACGGTAATTGGAACTAAAGTTGTGTCCTTGGAGCAAACACGACTTCGTTGTGGAGTACTATAGCGCTGGAATGGATGGCTTTAGATTGTCCAGGATACCCTTCGGGGCATTGACAAATAGCTAAAATGCCGAATATGATAATTTAAACGGATGTTGTATCAAAATCACTATGGAGCACACAATAGTCCTGAGCACTCTCCAAGCATTTGTAGTGTCTTAAATATTCTTCTCCTTTCAAAAATGTTTCTAACTTAAGAACAATTTTAAAGTTTTAGAAAAGCTGTAATAGACTTAATGACAACTTACAGCTAGAATAATAAACAATAATTTGAAAACGTTGCAGCAATTATTATCACCGATGATCTTTAGTGTTTCAACCATTGACGGCTGGGGCAGTTTTGTAATCTGCAATTCTAGCCGTCTATTGCTTCAATGAAGTGTTCTCAGTAAGCTACTAATAAACTATCTACCAGGACATATGTCTTCATAACTCGAACGAATTCACAAATTTGAAATCCTTCAACACTTTGTTGTGTCATAGCAGCCAAAGATAACCAAGCACAGCAGGCGCATATTTTTCCATTGAGAAAGTTTGGGCGCGCAAGGTAAATTTCCTGCCCGTAAAGGTCGCCGTTGTTTATGTAGAACATGGGGTTTTAACGGATTTAAGACATCTCAGGCAGAGTTGTGTAAATATTAATCAAACATTGCGGTCCGATTTACCTCCGGCCTACTTTTCAAGGACAACTACTGCGAGTCATGTCAAGCTTGCTTTTAAACCCTGTCGCACATTATTAAAGCTCACGTAGTAAATTTAGCAGAAAAGTGAAAGTTTGAACTGCAAAGAACTGCAAAAATTTAAATTTCATAATTTCCTATGAGAGCTAGAATTTCAATAATTTGGTGTTTTGTTTGACTGTAGGTGTAATAAAATAAATTCAAGTTGGGAATTTTAGTTTTGCCAACTTTTAATATCTTAAACGTTTTGGAGTATTATCATTATTGTCCTAAACGTGAGGTAAGTAATTTGTTTTGAAGCTTAGTTCATCAATGTTAAGCAAGATAGCGAAACAGCAGAAGAAAGCAATACAAGGCTGAGTAAAAGACGTAAACTAACCAAGAAACTGAACAGAAGAGGTTAGAAATATGAGAAGCGCGAACACGGCAGACTTGCGCCATATCAATAAGCAGTGTTGCCGATGTTAGCATAAAATCGCCGGATTCAGTGAATAAAATACTTCAAATGGGTAAACAGAATTAAACAGAGAAAGGAAAAAAGAGAAAGAGTTGGACTGAAGTATAAAAAATAGAGCATTAATTATGAAGAAACTCGAACTAATTACCAAAGAAACCTTGACAGGTAATACAAAAGTATTTAAGAAGGGAAAAGATGTGGAAGAAATAAAATATTAAATAAAGTAACAATATAAAAACGCAGTATTAAAACAGAAACCAAGAAAAGTATGTAGATAGGCGAAGGATGCGTAAATAGAACAGAAATATATTAGCAGAGCAGTTAAAAATTTTTATCATGATGTAAGAAGAAGAAAGAATGAAAACAATAATGAAGCAAACTGTTACAAAGACAAAGAAAAATATTTTTAACGGACTTTTGCAAAGCTGCACAAATTAAAGCAGGCAGGGGTGTTACAGGATACAAAAATATACCCTAGTAACGGTTAGACTGATAGATCAATTAACAGAAAATAATCTGAAAGTAACCAAAGCAACAAAATCAAGAGGAAATAAATCAAAGAACGTAAGATACGTGAATGATCATTTAAAAGCTAAAAAGAGAAACATCAGTTTGGGAATGATTTATAGGCACCAAGAGGTAAGTATATGTAAGAAATGAAATAATATTTAATACTATTAGTTTAAGAAATAAGTGATCAAACTCTTGCATAACAATTTGTGGTAAAAATGCAAACAACCTTTTATGGCGATCCCAAATTGACGGTCTATTTATTGGCTATTGTTGAAAAACTGGTTAATATTGCTTCTCATTTCCCTAATGGCTGGCGATTATAGAAATGCCTTTGACATTATTAAATTGAAAGATATTGCACATAAATGGCAAAATATTTAGTCACTAGCAATTTGTGGAGGACATTGGCTCGATTCCGAGGGACCATAACAATAATTTTGGAATATAAAAATAAAGTTAGTAACCACATAAATAGTGACAAGTACAAGGCGAACTTATAAAATGAATTTTTTTACGTCGCTAAGTCACTAATCTCATTATATCTAATCTTATTATAAAAAAACATACGACATTAATTTATGCGGTATGCCATATATGAACATACTGTAAGTGTACAAAGAAAAACAAGCTCTCATTGTGCCGAAGCTTTATATGATGCTGTAACAAGTAAGACAGTTGATTTTGTACTCACCACTGCCTTAATAATACAAAAATCAATACAGAGCGACAAAGCAAAAAAGTGTGGCGGTGCAAACGTGCCCTTACTCTCAAATTTCGAATTTAGGGTTTGCGGCAGATCTACCGATGCATATCTTATTATAAAAGTTGCCAGTATAAGACAGTTCTGCAAACTATAGGGCGACATCCAAGAGTTGGGTGGTCCTGAACTGTGATAAACTCTAAAGGTGCTAAGGTCTGACAAGATTGTGACCTATTACCGAATAGAAGAGTATTTGAATAGTTCTATATCACCAGTTCATATTTTTATTTTTTTTAACCAACGAACGGATGACACAATGCTCAGTCAATTTAAAAATGGAACCTTCTCTTCCCTTGGAAAAAATAAAGAAGGAATTATATTTGCAATGGAACAGGGGTTTATAAAAGCAGCCAAATCTTTGCTTTAATGTGCAAGAAGGTTGGAACGCTTTATGGTCTTTTTTCCTCTCAAGAAATGTAATATGTGTAATATACACAAGTCGGAAAAGTGTATTTAGAAACGTCTTGTCCCCTGTCCCCCGTTTTCTGCTTATTTAAGTATTTGGACATCCTCACACACAGTGGCGTGTTGTGCGAGGATTCCAAACCAAACAGTAGCGAGGTGGGTAGCAGAGTTTCGGCGAGGACGCGAAGCAACCAGCGACCGGTAATCATAAAACAACTCTTTGGTAATTAATATTAAGGGGAAAAAACATAAAAGCGGCATCTGTTCACTCAAGAAACGTTCCAGAAGGTTCCAGTAATATCAAACCAAAGAGAAAAGGTATCTATTTAAGTGCGCTACATAAAAAAGGAAACACATTCAGCTGTCTTCTACTTAAAAAATTACACGTGACAAAATTTAGATTGAAACAAATGTTTTGAAGACAATACTTATCTAGATGTCTACCACAGCTTTTGTCAAAGTATCAAGAACCAAAAATGTCTTTATTAATTAAGTTGCAAAAGGGTATGTAGGGTCCAAAGAGATTTAAGCCATACAATGTTTTGTTGCTCGCTTGTTTACAAGCTAACGAAAGGTTTGCTGATTTCACCATTTGTCTTAAATAACAGAGGGAGAGTTACTAAAACTTTGGTATAGCTTTTTTTCTGACTTTAATCTCTTGGAGAAGGTACTGTGGTCTAGCAACCATTATAAAATTTGAAATAAGATAAAATACCCAAATAGGATGGGACGCTTGGTCCACTGATGTCTTCATGTTGTCTATTTACGGTTTGTATACTTGAAGAGAGCGCTATTGCAAAAAATAATGAAGAAGGTGTTGTTCAGACGTAAAAAGGTGTTCTAGATGTTGCACAGCATTACTAAACAGTAAACGGTATTTTTGGACTTTCCATTTACAACTGGCGAACGTATAAAGTTGAAGTGACAAGTTGTTATGGCTTTCTCAATTTGCAAATAAATGCAAACCATATCTATTTTGAGCTGGCTTAAACCTTAAAATTTATAACTTGAACTTGTTCATTAAATTGACGGTCAAAAATTAATAGACTGTTATGAAAACTTCCTGATATGGTAACCTAAAAACTTGATATAAAAATTGGTACGATTTGCAATACTTGAAATGGTAAAATAAATGGATAGACAAGTTAAGTGACTCCAGATTTACAGATATTTGTAACCCAAAGGGGTTAAAAAACGAGAAAAAGTTTTTCCTCAAAGAAACCATGATAAGGATTGGTTACCAAGAACAGGAGGTAGAAATTTCATTACTGTATTAAAATTTTCTGCAAGAGCCTTCTTTGATGAGGGGGAGGAGGAAGAAACGGTTAAATGAAATTTTCAGATTGTGAATTTATTTCTATTATATCGTTGCGAAGATTGTAGCGGCTCAAACGTGCTCTTACTCTCAAATTTCAAACCCAGAATTTGCGACAGATTTTGGGAAAATTGCCGCAGGTTGATCAAAACTCGCCGCCTTTGTGGAAAGTCAGGAGGACTAACTGCTGCTACTGAGCTAGCAAATTAGGCTCTAAGTAAAAAGTGCGTGTAAGTATACATCGGTTTTGCGAATCAAGATTTGTCAACACCCCGAACATTGATGGCGGAAACTATGATCCATCTAGGAACATTATATAACACTAGCTTGTGACAGGATACCATTCGCAAACCAATAAAGTGAGTGAGCGATTATACTCATAGCTAAAAGCCTCGAAGTGTCACAAGGCGAAGAATCGGGTCAAACTGTTTGTTGTCTCATTCAACATACGGACGGCCATGATAAACAAACGTTATCACTGGTAGGGAATAGTATATGATG
The DNA here is from genome assembly GCA_036346155.1 of Sinelater perroti. Taxonomy (NCBI): domain Eukaryota; kingdom Metazoa; phylum Arthropoda; class Insecta; order Coleoptera; family Elateridae; genus Sinelater; species Sinelater perroti. The sequence goes on from JARFIY010000047.1 coordinate 89,095, forward strand.
TTCAAACATTAAAATTGGCTGTTGATGTATTGATACATTATTTAATTACGCCCTAAAGAACCGGACCGTCTCCGCATCATTTCAGGAAAATCGCCGCCAGCTGATTAAACCTTGTCACTTTTGGAGAAATCGGGAATAAGGATACAAAATTAAAACACTTTTAATTTTAAATCAATTATTTAAAATTGACCGTAACAATAAATTAAATAAAATCCCAAGACACCCAGTGGTTCCCCGCCTGATTCAGGAAAATTGTCGCTGATTGATCAGGCCTCACCGCCTTTGTATAAAATGGGGATAAGAGTATGGAAGCATTTAAGAAAAAATATTCGAGCCTTTTATCTCTTTTTAAAAATAGTAGCTGCTGCTAAGCTTTCGAACTGATAGGCTAGCAAATTGGACATTCCTGAGAACACCCTACAACACCATCACACAAGCGATCCGTTCTGGAACAACAGTCGCTGACTGATCAGGTCTTGTCGATTGATCAGGTCTTGTTGCTTTTGTAGAAAACGATAATAAATTTATAAAATACTCGACCTTGAGTCAAAATATTGCCCGTTGCTCTATTTGATATACGGAGGCTCATAGCATATGAACTATATCTTCTAATAATTTCTAATAATTTAAATGGGGTACTAACGTATTGGGTTATTATTATTATTATTATTATTAGACCTCGCCTCCTCTACAAGAAATGGGGGTAAGAATATAATGGCACTTTTTCTTTTCAAAACCAATAATGCGGTTGGTCGCTCCAGCCGTGTGAACTGCATAGCTGCGCGGTAACCAAAGTAATTTTCAGTCGGTACTTGCGCTGGCTGGGTGTTATCTGTGCGAGATAAGGATATTGAATATATAAGCTCGCAGCTTTTAAAATTATTCGCGCAGTGGCCGTGCTTTGAGGACTAGTGGATGGAGATCTAAGAAATCTACGCCAGCTACCCGGAAATCGTGACTGAGACTCTCCAGAAAGTCATGGAGAGTCAGTTACGCTACAGTTCTAGTCAGTGCCATCGTCCTGCAGTCACCTCCACCTCCTCTGACGCTACGCCGATCCAAGCAAACCTCAGCGATGAGTAAGATTGCTTTAAGCCTGCCACCGCGCTAAGGTGGTGATGCTGCCACCATACCCTCCGGTGCCCACCACCAGGGTTCTTAGCATAGAAATTCCCTCCGCCTTCAGACCCTGCCTGGGCGCTACAACTCGCTCAGTAAGCGCTCCCCTCCGGGAAAGAGCCCCCCCCCCCCACCATCCTTCGGGTTAAAGCCACCCAAGAAAATAAAAGTAAAACATGTGGCAGATGGAGTTTGCATACCACTACACTCGACGATTACCAGTACTTGACTTAGACTAAGTGAAGATTGAGCACCGTTACCACCTTTTGAAGGCCGACAAGCCACCCCAGGCCGTGATACGTGACATCCCGGAGTATGTCAGAAGCTTGAGGGAGGGCCCGCACCGGCGTCCAATACTGCTCATGTTTTTAGAGCATGAGCGGACTGACAGCGGCAAAATCGTTTTCAAAGTGCGGGGTGTCTTCGACGTGGCCGTTACAATGAAACAGCCACACAAGAAGAAGCAATCGCCAGTATTTCGGACACGAGTAGGCAAGATGTCTGAAGTGTGGTAAGAACCACCATTCTGGGAGTGGACTTCTCCAGGTTCCTGAAATCCTTTAATAACATCGTGACAGCCACAAAGAACGTGAAGAGTATACTAGAGGTAGTCACAGGGCTCATGTCCTGCACCATCTTCGGCAAGTTTAGGACTACTTGAATGCCTGGGTCATCTTTAAGGTTTCACCACTCTGAAAGTGCCTGAATAGGCACACCAACTTTCAAGCCAGGACTTTCTAGAGAACAAAAGTTAGGGGCTTACCCCCAGGTACCTAAAATGTCGAGCATGTCAACGTCAACGTTAAAACCAGTAGTCAATCTTGAAGGCTTAAGCCCAAATAATAAGTTTGGTTTTTGCTCAACTTCCTGCTATGAAAGTGAAACAGTTAGCAGTAATGGCAAGGACTAAACAAAAAACCTGAGAAAAAATGGCGACGTGGTCTTTGGGTTAGCAAAAAAACCTGAACACATAAATAATACCAATACGGAAACATTGGGCTACATAAGTTAAGATCACGACACGCATTAATCTAGAAAAATTGCGAGTCCCTTGGTACCTTGTCGCAAAAAAACTAAAGCTAAAGGAAAAAGGAAGCGAAGCTAGAAATGAAATGGGCAACAGCAACGACTGCACTAGAATATAAGTGGCGCCAGACGGAACTACACTCTGCAGCTCGTAAACAACTTTTCCCGTACTCTGGGCACTTAGCAATTCTGCTGGGCTACCCGGAAGATTTTCAAATCGAAAGTAGGCTCGGCCATTCATGTGAAGAACCGTCGGGCGAGCTCAGCCTTGATCGTAATTGCAGGCAGTTTTATTTACGCCAAACTGATTATCATACTACTAGAAGGTCGGTTCGACAATTTTCTAAGTAATAATAATAATGGTAAGGTTCTAATGTCCCGCATGGGAGCACAGACTGAGAACCGAGAGGTTAAGACTCTCATATATTAGCTCCCTCTGCTTAAGTTTTCCAAGTAAAAAGCAGAATACCAAAATAGATATAAAAAACTATGATTTGTGAATAACATAATTACGACCTAGCACTACAAAAGTCCAAATTTTAAAAACAAAATAAAAATCTTAAAGAAACTATAAAAAGTCCAACGATGATTAATACCACCAAACTTTTGTTTTTCTTTTGGGCAAGTGTTTCTTGCAAGTAGAAGATAAAACCGCACGTGCTTTGTTTGATACGTTAGGACCTCCTCTCTTCCTTTATTTCATTTGTGAAGGGAGGAGATGAGTCATTCAATGCTTTGACAAAAATACCAAGCAAAAACAATAAACATTCTATTTAAATTACCTGTTGTCTAAAGTCTGCCATTTTGTGGGCATAACTGTAGTTTCATGACAGCACAACGGTTTATCCCTTGGTGGAAGCACTGTTCTAATAGGTACAATCTCTAGACTATACAGCTTATTTTTGTGGTAACGCAGAAAGCTATGTACTACTAGATGAAGAGCCACAGTCAATAAGTAATCGAATAGTTAAGTCTTTTGGACAAATAAAATATTTATGGAGTAGAAATTAGTATATTTGTTAACAATCAGAAATCACCTATTATAATATCAAATAAATGTTATATCATTATTTCTCATTATCTCTATCCTCATGAGATTGGTCAAATTTTATTAGCGGCAAGCATCGGTGGTTCAGTGGTAGAATGCTCGCCTGCCACGCGGGCGGCCCGGGTTCGATTCCCGGCCGATGCAAAGTTTTATTTTATTAATTATAATTACAAATTTAAATTGTTCAATTTGTGTATTTTATATTAAGGCTACACTTAGTAAGGATACTTAAATAATAGAATGTTATAGCAAAACTACGAAAGTTTTAATTTAAATTTTAAGTTAACACATTACAAACTCGGCAGGTACAAAAGTAATTTTATGTTATTGCGGTAAAAATTCGTTATACCGGATTGCCGCTAGGGGGAAACCTTATATGTATATTTCGACTCCACTATTCGAGTGGAGTCGATCGGCGTGACCTTCATAGTCTGCAAAGATCAAATAAGAAAGTTGCATAAAAACGCTCAATTTCAATGAAAACATGCTCAAAACTTCAACCTAACCTAACCTAATACAATAAAAGTAAACTAAAGTTGCTGACTGTTTAGCCGTCAAAGACGTTTCCAGGGAATACCGCGCGGAGGCAGTCAGCTTCATTCCCCTCTCCTTCAGTAAACCTTCATTAGGAGACGCCCTTAGAAGGGCGGTTTCATCGAGCGATGATACGCTTAAGCAAAGTGTCCATACGCTGCAACTATGGCGCCAACAAGGCTATGAACAAGTCAATGTCGTTTTTGCTGCAATGTCGACGCCACAGGTACACACACAAATAGTCCGCAAACTGACCTTTGGCACAGTGTCGTCCTCGGAACCAGTCTTTCGCAGGTCGCCAAGTTGCTTCAATACGCTGAGTATGAGTGCCGTCCTCAACGACAAATCGGTTTTCCAAATCACTATGGTTCACCTTATGATGAACGTATCCAGCCTTATCAAGTCCGTTATACGCTGGCCAACAATCAGTATGGATGATAGTTCCAGGTTTCACATGTTTTTGAATTAGCGGAATTAGCGTTGTAGCGTCTCGCTTCTCAACTACCACCATTCGAACATCCTCGTTGCCATCTTCGATCATGCCGAGAACCCAGTGTCCTTCGAGAACTCGACCTCTTTCGTACTTTGGATCTCCAAAGAGACTTTCGTCAATTTGGACAGTACAGCCTTCCCACCAAGCCGGGCGAGTTCACCTTGCATGTTGGAAAACCAATCAATTACCATTTCACGATAGTGAATTGTCTCTGAACTCAAAACGGATCGCTCTTCAGGCGGTAACGACAAATCACAAATCTCGTGCTGGATATCTTTGACAGACCAGTCTCGAGTGTAGCATACATAAGCCTAAAAATGATTGAATCAGAATCACTAATCATAATTAAATAAATTAACACTTACTGAATTGCTTTATCCATCGGTAGTTTACAATTCTCAAAAAACGTACCAGACGCCAAAAAAACATTCGAGCACTTTGTTGATCTTGGGCACCGGAAACGACCAACGCCAAGATCCTGCATTGCCACCTCGTGGCTGTTGCATTTCTTGGTCGAGCGAAGGAGACCTTGCTGCTGAGCCCAAGTAATGCCACCAAGCGGTGTCTTGGGGAGCGAGTTCATGTTCCAGAGCCGAACATAATTTGCAGCCATAACTAAATCTCAAAAAACAACTGCTCTCAATGAAGTCTGAATTGCAAATGAGAAATACACTGAAAAACACAGAAAAAATGAAATTATTGAAAGAAGTAAGGCGCAGCCAAAGACTTGGTTGTTACTCGAGCTACACGTAATGTGGAATGCCTTGGAAGCTCTGTAACTGAAATAACAGTGAGCTTTCTTTATGTTTTTGCTTTTATTATTTAAAAAAAGTGTTTGCCTTCATTCTTTTAGCAGCTGTAAGGCACAGCAAAGACTTTTGTTACTCGAGCTACACGTAATGCGGATTATTGGAAGCTCTGTAACTGAAATAACAGTGATTTTATTTATGTTTTTCTATTATTATTAAAAAAAGTGTTTGCCTTCATTTTTCAGCTGTAGCCGGAAGGCAGAAGACTTGTTACTGGCTACACGTAATTTGAATGCATTGGAAGCTCTGTAACTGAAATAACAGGAGCCTTTATGTTTTGCTATTTATTAAAATAAAGTGTTTTCCATTATTCTTTTTGCAGTTGTAAGGCGCAGAAAGACTTGGTTGTTACTCGAGCTACACGTAATGTGGAATGCATTGGAAGCTCTGTAACTGAAATAACAGTGAGCTTTCTTTATGTTTTTGCTTTATTATTAAAATAAAGTGTTTGCCTTCATTCTTTTAGCTGTAGCTGAAGGCCAGAAGACTTGGTTGTTACTCGAGCTACACGTAATGGGAATGCATTGAAGCTCTGTAACTGAAATAACAGTGAGCTTTCTTTATGTTTTGCTATTATTATTAAAATAAAGTGTTTGTTTTCATTCTTTCAGCTGTAGCTGTAAGGCACCGCAGAAGACTTGGTTGTTACTTGAGCAACACGTAATGCGGAATGCATTAGAAGCTCTGTAACTGAAATAACAGTGAGCTTTATTTATGTTTTTGAATTATTATTAAAAAAAGTGTTTGCCTTCATTCTTTCAGCTGTAGCTGTAAGGGCCACAGAAGAGGTTGTTACTCGAGCTACACGTAATGCGGAATGCATTAGAAGCTCTGTAACTGAAATAACAGTGAGCTTTATTTATGTTTTGCTTTATTATTAAAATAAAGTGTTTGCCTTATTCTTTCAGCTGTAGCCAAGGCCAGCAGAAGACTTGGTTGTTACTCGAGCTACAAGTAATGCGGAATGCATTAAAGCTCTGTAACTGAAATAACAGTGAGCTTTATTTATGTTTTGCTTTATTATTAAAATAAAGTGTTTTCCATTATTCTTTTAGGTGCAAAGGGCAGCCAAAGACTTGGTTGTTACTCGAGCTACACGTAATGTGGAATGCATTGGAAGCTCTGTAACTGAAATAACAGTGAGCTTTCTTTATGTTTTTGCTATTATTATTAAAATAAAGTGTTTTCCATTATTCTTTTAGGTGCAGTTGTAAGGCGCAGCCAAAGACTTGGTTGTTACTCGAGCTACACGTAATGTGGAATGCATTGGAAGCTCTGTAACTGAAATAACAGTGAGCTTTCTTTATGTTTTTGTTTTTATTATTAAAATAAAGTGTTTGCCTTCATTCTTTCAGCTGTAGCTGTAAGGCACAGCAGAAGACTTGGTTGTTACTCGAGCTACACGTAATGCGGAATGCATTAGAAGCTCTGTAACTGAAATAACAGTGAGCTTTATTTATGTTTTTGCTATTATTATTAAAATAAAGTGTTTGCCTTCATTCTTTCAGCTGTAGCTGTAAGGCACAGCAGAAGACTTGGTTGTTACTCGAGCTACACGTAATTTAGAATGCATTGGAAGCTCTGTAACTGAAATAACAGCGAGCTTTCTTTATGTTTTTGCTATTACTATTAAAATAAAGTGTTTTCCATTATTCTTTTAGGTGCAGTTGTAAGGCGCAGCCAAAGACTTGGTTGTTACTCGAGCTACACGTAATGTGGAATGCATTGGAAGCTCTGTAACTGAAATAACAGTGAGCTTTCTTTATGTTTTTGCTATTATTATTAAAATAAAGTGTTTTCCATTATTCTTTTAGTGGCTGTAAGGCCAGAAGACTTGGTTGTTACTCGAGCTACACGTAATGTGGAATGCATTGGAAGCTCTGTAACTGAAATAACAGTGAGCTTTCTTTATGTTTTTGCTATTATTATTAAAATAAAGTGTTTGCCTTCATTCTTTCAGCTGTAGCTGTAAGGCACAGCAGAAGACTTGGGTTACTCGAGCTACACGTAATGGGGAATGCATTGGAAGCTCTGTAACTGAAATAACAGTGAGTTTTCTTTTAATTTTTGCTATTATTATTAAAAAAAGTGTTTGCCATCATTCTTTCAGCTGTAGCTGTAAGGCACCGCAGAAGACTTGGTTGTTACTTGAGCAACACGTAATGCGGAATGCATTAGAAGCTCTGTAACTGAAATAACAGTGAGCTTTATTTATGTTTTTGCTATTATTATTAAAATAAAGTGTTTGCCTTCATTCTTTCAGCTGTAGCTGTAAGGCACAGCAGAAGACTTGGTTGTTACTCGAGCTACACGTAATGCGGAATGCATTAGAAGCTCTGTAACTGAAATAACAGTGAGCTTTATTTATGTTTTTGCTATTATTATTAAAATAAAGTGTTTTCCATTATTCTTTTAGGTGCAGTTGTAAGGCGCAGCCAAAGACTTGGTTGTTACTCGAGCTACACGTAATGTGGAATGCATTGGAAGCTCTGTAACTGAAATAACAGTGAGCTTTCTTTATGTTTTTGCTATTATTATTAAAATAAAGTGTTTTCCATTATTCTTTTAGGTGCAGTTGTAAGGCGCAGCCAAAGACTTGGTTGTTACTCGAGCTACACGTAATGTGGAATGCATTGGAAGCTCTGTAACTGAAATAACTGTGAGTTTTCTTTTAATTTTGGCTATTATTATAAAAAAAGTGTTTGCCGTCATTCTTTCAGCTGTAGCTGTAAGGCACCGCAGAAGACTGGGTTGTTACTTGAGCAACACGTAATGTGGAATGCAATAGAAGCTCTGTAACTGAAATAACAGTGAGCTTTATTTATGTTTTTGCTATTATTATTAAAATAAAGTGTTTGCCTTCATTCTTTCAGCTGTAGCTGTAAGGCACAGCAGAAGACTTGGTTGTTTCCTACACGTAATTTAGGAATGCATTAAAGCTCTGTAACTGAAATAACAGTGAGCTTTCTTTATGTTTTGCTATTATTATTAAAATAAAGTGTTTTCCATTATTCTTTTAGGTAGTTGTAAGGGCAAAAAGACTTGGTTGTTACTCGAGCTACACGTAATGTGGAATGCATTGGAAGCTCTGTAACTGAAATAACAGTGAGCTTTCTTTTTTTTGCTATTATTATTAAAATAAAGTGTTTTCTATTATTCTTTTAGGTGCAGTTGTAAGGCGCAGCCAAAGACTTGGTTGTTACTCGAGCTACACGTAATGTGGAATGCATTGGAAGCTCTGTAACTGAAATAACAGCGAGCTTTATTTATGTTTTTGCTATTATTATTAAAATAAAGTATTTACCATCATTCTTTCAGCTGTAGCTGTAAGGCACAGCAGAAGACTTGGTTGTTACTCGAGCTACACGTAATTTAGAATGCATTGGAAGCTCTGTAACTGAAATAACAGCGAGCTTTCTTTATGTTTTTGCTATTACTATTAAAATAAAGTGTTTTCCATTATTCTTTTAGGTGCAGTTGTAAGGCGCAGCCAAAGACTTGGTTGTTACTCGAGCTACACGTAATGTGGAATGCATTGGAAGCTCTGTAACTGAAATAACAGTGAGCTTTCTTTATGTTTTTGCTATTATTATTAAAAAAAGTGTTTGCCGTCATTCTTTCAGCTGTAGCTGTAAGGCACCGAAGACTTTTGTTACTCGAGCTACACGGTGGAATGCATTGGAAGCTCTGTAACTGAAATAACAGTGAGCTTTATTTATGTTTTTGCTATTATTATTAAAATAAAGTGTTTGCCTTCATTCTTTCAGCTGTAGCTGTAAGGCACAGCAGAAGACTTGGTTGTTACTCGAGCTACACGTTGGGAATGCATTAGAAGCTCTGTAACTGAAATAACAGTGAGCTTTCTTTATGTTTTTGCTATTATTATTAAAATAAAGTGTTTTCCATTATTCTTTTAGGTGCAGTTGTAAGGCGCAGCCAAAGACTTGGTTGTTACTCGAGCTACACGTAATGTGGAATGCATTGGAAGCTCTGTAACTTAAATAACAGTGAGCTTTTCTTTATGTTTTGCTTTATTATTAAAATAAAGTGTTTTTCATTCTTTCAGCTGTAGCGAAGGCACCAAAGACTTGGTTGTTACTCGAGCTACACGTAATTGGAATGCATTGAAGCTCTGTAACTGAAATAACAGTGAGCTTTATTTATGTTTTTGCTATTATTATTAAAATAAAGTGTTTTTCATTCTTTCAGGTGAGCTGTAAGGCACCAAAGACTTGGTTGTTACTCGAGCTACACGTAATGCGGAATGCATTAGAAGCTCTGTAACTGAAATAACAGTGAGCTTTCTTTATGTTTTTGCTATTATTATTAAAATAAAGTGTTTTCCATTATTCTTTTAGGTGCAGTTGTAAGGCGCAGCCAAAGACTTGGTTGTTACTCGAGCTACACGTAATGTGGAATGCATTGGAAGCTCTGTAACTGAAATAACAGTGAGCTTTCTTTATGTTTTTGCTATTATTATTAAAATAAAGTGTTTCCATCATTCTTTCAGCTGAGTTGAAGGCACAGCAAAGACTTGGTTGTTACTCGAGCTAACGTAATTTGGAATGCATTGAAGCTCTGTAACTGAAATAACAGTGAGCTTTCTTTATGTTTTGCTATTATTATTAAAATAAAGTGTTTTCCATTATTCTTTTTGGGCAGTTTGGCGCAGCCAAAGACTTGGTTGTTACTCGAGCTACACGTAATGTGGAATGCATTGGAAGCTCTGTAACTGAAATAACAGTGAGCTTTCTTTATGTTTTTATTATTATTAAAATAAAGTGTTTTCCTTATTCTTTCAGCTGTGCTGTAAGGCACAGCAGAAGACTTGGTTGTTACTCGAGCTACACGTAATTGGAATGCATTGAAGCTCTGTAACTGAAATAACAGTGAGCTTTTTTATGTTTTTGCTATTATTATTAAAATAAAGTGTTTCCTTCATTCTTTCAGCTGTAGCAAGGCACAAAGACTTGGTTGTTACTCGAGCTACACGGTAATTTAGAATGCATTAGAAGCTCTGTAACTGAAATAACAGTGAGCTTTCTTTATGTTTTTGCTATTATTATTAAAATAAAGTGTTTTCCATTATTCTTTTAGGTGCAAAGGCCAGCCAAAGACTTGGTTGTTACTCGAGCTACACGTAATGTGGAATGCATTGGAAGCTCTGTAACTGAAATAACAGTGAGCTTTCTTTATGTTTTTGTTATTATTATTAAAATAAAGTGTTTCCTTATTCTTTAGCTGAGCTGTAAGGCCAGCCAAAGACTTGGGTTACTCGAGCTACACGTAATGTGGAATGCATTAGAAGCTCTGTAACTGAAATAACAGTGAGCTTTTATTTATGTTTTTGCTATTATTATTAAAATAAAGTGTTTTTTTCTTTTCAGCTTGCGTAAGGCAGCAAAGACTTGGTTGTTACTCGAGCTACACGTAATTTGGAATGCAAAGCTCTGTAACTGAAATAACAGTGAGCTTTCTTTATGTTTTTGCTATTATTATTAAAATAAAGTGTTTTCCATTATTCTTTTAGGTGCAGTTGTAAGGCGCAGCCAAAGACTTGGTTGTTACTCGAGCTACACGTAATGTGGTATGCATTGGAAGCTCTGTAACTTAAATAACAGTGAGCTTTCTTTATGTTTTTGCTATTATTATTAAAATAAAGTGTTTGCCTTCATTCTTTCAGCTGTAGCTGTAAGGCACAGCAGAAGACTTGGTTGTTACTCGAGCTACACGTAATGCGGAATGCATTAGAAGCTCTGTAACTGAAATAACAGTGAGCTTTATTTATGTTTTTGCTATTATTATTAAAATAAAGTGTTTGCCTTCATTCTTTCAGCTGTAGCTGTAAGGCACAGCAGAAGACTTGGTTGTTACTCGAGCTACACGTAATTTAGAATGCATTAGAAGCTCTGTAACTGAAATAACAGTGAGCTTTCTTTATGTTTTTGCTATTATTATTAAAATAAAGTGTTTTCCATTATTCTTTTAGGGCGTTGAAGGCGCAGCCAAAGACTTGGTTGTTACTCGAGCTACACGGTTAAATGCATTGGAAGCTCTGTAACTGAAATAACAGTGAGCCTTTATGTTTTTGCTATTATTATTAAAATAAAGTGTTTTCCTTATTCTTTCCAGCTGTAAGGCCAGCCAAAGACTTGGTTGTTACTCGAGCTAACGTAATTGGAATGATTGAAGCTCTGTAACTGAAATAACAGTGAGCTTTTTTATGTTTTTGCTATTATTATTAAAATAAAGTGTTTTCCATTATTCTTTTTTAGGTTGCTTGTAAGGCGCCCAAAGACTTGGTTGTTTCGAGCTACACGTAATGTGGAATGCATTGGAAGCTCTGTAACTGAAATAACAAGCTTTTTTATGTTTTGCTATTATTATTAAAATAAAGTGTTTTTTATTCTTTTAGGTGCAGTTGTAAGGGCAGCCAAAGACTTGGTTGTTACTCGAGCTACAGTAATTGGAATGCATTGGAAGCTCTGTAACTGAAATAACAGTGGAGCTTTCTTTATGTTTTTGCTATTATTATTAAAATAAAGTGTTTTGCCTTATTCTTTCAGCTGTAGCTGTAAGGCACAGCAGAAGACTTGGTTGTTACTCGAGCTACACGTAATTTAGAATGCATTAGAAGCTCTGTAACTGAAATAACAGTGAGCTTTCTTTATGTTTTTGCTATTATTATTAAAATAAAGTGTTTTCCATTATTCTTTTAGGTGCAGTTGTAAGGCGCAGCCAAAGACTTTTGTTACTCGAGCTACACGTAATTTGGAATGCATTGGAAGCTCTGTAACTGAAATAACAGTGAGCTTTCTTTATGTTTTGCTTTTTAAAGTGTTTCCCATTATTCTTTTCAGTTGTAAGGCGCAGCCAAAGACTTGGTTGTTACTCGAGCTACACGTAATGTGGAATGCATTGGAAGCTCTGTAACTGAAATAACAGTGAGCTTTATTTATGTTTTTGCTATTATTATTAAAATAAAGTATTTACCATCATTCTTTCAGCTGTGCAAGGCAGGCAGAAGACTTGGTTGTTACTCGAGCTACACGTAATTTAGAATGCATTGGAAGCTCTGTAACTGAAATAACAGCGAGCTTTCTTTATGTTTTTGCTATTACTATTAAAATAAAGTGTTTTCCATAATTCTTTTGGTGCAGCTGTAAGGCGCCAAAGACTTTTGTTACTCGAGCTACACGTAATGTGGAATGCATTGGAAGCTCTGTAACTGAAATAACAGTGAGCTTTCTTTATGTTTTGCTTTATTATTAAAATAAAGTGTTTCCTTCATTCTTTCAGCTGTGGCTGTAAGGCCGCAGAAGACTTTTGTTACCGAGCTACACGTAATTGGAATGCAAAAGCTCTGTAACTGAAATAACAGTGAGCTTTCTTTATGTTTTTGCTATTATTATTAAAATAAAGTGTTTGCCTTCATTCTTTCAGGTGAGCTTAAGGGCACAGAAGACTTGGTTGTTACTCGAGCTAACGTAATTTGGAATGCATTGAAGCTCTGTAACTGAAATAACAGTGAGCTTTTTTATGTTTTTGCTTTATTATTAAAATAAAGTGTTTTCCATTATTCTTTTTAGCTGTAGGTTTAAGGGCAGCAAACTTGGTTGTTACTCGGAAGAATTTAAATGCATTGGAAGCTCTGTAACTGAAATAACAGTGAGCTTTCTTTATGTTTTGCTATTATTATTAAAATAAAGTGTTTTCCTTATTCTTTTAGGTGCAGTTGTGGCGCCAAAAGACTTGGTTGTTACTCGAGCTACACGTAATTGGTGCATTGGAAGCTCTGTAACTGAAATAACAGTGAGCTTTATTTTATGTTTTGCTATTATTATTAAAATAAAGTTTTTTATTCTTTAGGTTGTAAGGCCAGCCAAAGACTTGGTTGTTACTCGAGCTACACGTAATGTGGAATGCATTGGAAGCTCTGTAACTGAAATAACAGTGAGCTTTCTTTATGTTTTTGCTATTATTATTAAAATAAAGTGTTTTCCATTATTCTTTTAAGGGCTTGAAGCCAAAGACTTGGTTGTTACTCGAGCTACACGTAATGTGAATGCATTGGAAGCTCTGTAACTGAAATAACAGTGAGCCTTTATGTTTTTGCTATTATTATTAAAATAAAGTGTTTTTTATTCTTTTTAGCTGTAAGGAAAGACTTTTGTTACTTGAGCTACACGTAATTGGAATGAATTAAAGAAGCTCTGTAACTGAAATAACAGTGAGCTTTATTTATGTTTTTGCTATTATTATTAAAATAAAGTGTTTCCTTCATTCTTTCAGCTGTAAAGGCGCAGAAGACTTGGTTGTTACTCGAGCTAAGAATGAATGCATTAGAAGCTCTGTAACTGAAATAACAGTGAGCTTTATTTATGTTTTTGCTATTATTATTAAAATAAAGTGTTTTCCATTATTCTTTTTCAGTTGGAAAGGCGCAGCCAAAGACTTGGTTGTTACTCGACACATTGGAATGCATTGGAAGCTCTGTAACTGAAATAACAGTGAGCTTTTTTATGTTTTTATTATTATTTAAAGTGTTTTCCATTATTCTTTTAGGTGCAGTTGTAAGGCGCAGCCAAAGACTTGGTTGTTACTCGAGCTACACGTAATGTGGTATGCATTGGAAGCTCTGTAACTTTAATAACAGTGAGCTTTCTTTATGTTTTGCTATTATTAAAAAAAGTGTTTTCCTTCATTTTCAGCTGTAGCTGTAAAGCACCGCAGAAGACTGGGTTGTTACTTGAGCAACACGTAATGTGGAATGCAATAGAAGCTCTGTAACTGAAATAACAGTGAGCTTTATTTATGTTTTTGCTATTATTATTAAAATAAAGTGTTTGCCTTCATTCTTTCAGCTTGCTGTAAGGCCACAGAAGACTTGGTTGTTACTCGAGCTACACGGTGGAATGCATTAGAAGCTCTGTAACTGAAATAACAGTGAGCTTTTTTATGTTTTTGCTATTATTATTAAAATAAAGTGTTTGCCTTCATTCTTTCAGCTTGTGTAAGGCACCAAAGACTTGGTTGTTACTCGAGCTACACAATGGGAATGCATTAGAAGCTCTGTAACTGAAATAACAGTGAGCTTTCTTTATGTTTTTGCTATTATTATTAAAATAAAGTGTTTTCCCTTATTCTTTTCAGTTGTAAGGCGCAGCAAAGACTTGGTTGTTACTCGAGCTACACGTAATGTGGAATGCATTGGAAGCTCTGTAACTGAAATAACAGTGAGCTTTATTTATGTTTTTGCTATTATTATTAAAATAAAGTGTTTTCCATTATTCTTTTAGGTGCGGCAGGGCAAAGAGGTTGTTACTCGAGCTAACAATGTGGAATGCATTGGAAGCTCTGTAACTGAAATAACAGCGAGCTTTCTTTATGTTTTTGCTATTAATATTAAAATAAAGTGTTTTCCATTATTCTTTTAGGTGCAGTTGTAAGGCGCAGCCAAAGACTTGGTTGTTACTCGAGCTACACGTAATTGGTGCATTGGAAGCTCTGTAACTGAAATAACAGTGAGCTTTCTTTATGTTTTTTATTATTATTAAAATAAAGTGTTTTCCATTATTCTTTTAGGTGCAGTTGTAAGGGAGCCAAAGACTTGGTTGTTACTCGAGCTACACGTAATGTGGAATGCATTGGGCTCTGTAACTGAAATAACAGTGAGCTTTTTTATGTTTTTGCTATTATTATTAAAATAAAGTGTTTTTCTTTTTCAGCAGCTGTAAGGCCACAGAAGACTTTTGTTACTCGAGCTACACGTAACGGAATGCATTGGAAAGCTCTGTAACTGAAATAACATGAGCTTTCTTTATGTTTTTGCTTTATTATTAAAAAAAAAGTGTTTTCCTTCATTCTTTTTAGCTGTAAGGCCACAGAAGACTTGGTTGTTACTCGAGCTACACGTAATTTGGAATGCATTGAAGCTCTGTAACTGAAATAACAGTGAGCTTTCTTTATGTTTTTGCTATTATTAAAATAAAGTGTTTTCCATTATTCTTTTAGGTGCAGTTGTAAGGCGCAGCCAAAGACTTGGTTGTTACTCGAGCTACACGTAATGTGGAATGCATTGGAAGCTCTGTAACTGAAATAACAGTGAGCTTTATTTATGTTTTTGCTATTATTATTAAAATAAAGTGTTTTCCATTATTCTTTTAGGTGCTGTAAGGGCACCAAAGACTTGGTTGTTACTGAGCTACACGTAATGTGGAATGCATTGAAGCTCTGTAACTGAAATAACAGTGAGCTTTATTTATTTTTTGCTATTATTATTAAAATAAAGTGTTTTCCATTATTCTTTTAGCTGAGCTGTAAGGCGCAGAAAGACTTGGTTGTTACTCGAGCTACACGTAATGTGGAATGCATTGGAAGCTCTGTAACTGAAATAACAGTGAGCTTTCTTTATGTTTTTGCTATTATTATTAAAATAAAGTGTTTGCCTTCATTCTTTCAGCTGTAGCTGTAAGGCACAGCAGAAGACTTGGTTGTTACTCGAGCTTAATGTGGAATGCATTGAAGCTCTGTAACTGAAATAACAGTGAGCTTTTTTATGTTTTGCTATTATTATTAAAATAAAGTGTTTTCCATTTCATTCTTTGCAGCTGTAAGGCAGCAGAAGACTTGGTTGTTACTCGAGCTACACGTAAGGAATGCATTGAAGCTCTGTAACTGAAAAAGTGAGCTTTCTTTATGTTTTTATTATTATTAAAATAAAGTGTTTTCCTTTTTTTAGGTGAGCTGTAAGGGCAAAGAAGACTTTTGACTACACGTAATGGGAATGCATTAGAAGCTCTGTAACTGAAATAACAGTGAGTTTTTGTTTTTGCTATTATTATTAAAATAAAGTGTTTTCCAATTCTTTAGGCAGTTAAGGCCAGAAAGACTTGGTTGTTACTCGAGCTACACGTAATGCGGAATGCATTGAAGCTCTGTAACTGAAATAACAGTGAGCTTTCTTTATGTTTTTGCTTTATTATTAAAATAAAGTGTTTTCCATTATTCTTTTAGGTGCAGTTGTAAGGCGCAGAAAGACTTTTGTTACTCGAGCTACACGTAATGGGAATGCATTGAAGCTCTGTAACTGAAATAACAGTGAGCTTTTTTATGTTTTTAATTATTATTAAAATAAAGTGTTTTCCATTATTCTTTAGGCTGAAGGAAGGCGGGTTACCGAGCTACACGTAATGTGGAATGCATTAAAGCTCTGTAACTGAAATAACAGTGAGCCTTTATGTTTTTGCTATTATTATTAAAATAAAGTGTTTTCCATTATTCTTTTAGGTGCAGTTGTAAGGGCAGCCAAAGACTTGGTTGTTACTCGAGCTACACGTAATGTGGAATGCATTAAGCTCTGTAACTTTAAATAACAGTGAGCTTTTTTTTGTTTTTATTAAAATAAAGTGTTTTGCCTTCATTCTTTCAGCTGTAGCTGTAAGGCCAGCAGAAGACTTTTGTTACTCGAGCTACACGTAATGCGGAATGCATTAGAAGCTCTGTAACTGAAATAACAGTGAGCTTTATTTATGTTTTTGCTATTATTATTAAAATAAAGTGTTTGCCTTCATTCTTTCAGCTGTAGCTGTAAGGCACAGCAGAAGACTTGGTTGTTACTCGAGCTACACGTAATTTAGAATGCATTAGAAGCTCTGTAACTGAAATAACAGTGAGCTTTCTTTATGTTTTTGCTATTATTATTAAAATAAAGTGTTTTCCATTATTCTTTTAGGTGCAGTTGTAAGGCGCAGCCAAAGACTTGGTTGTTACTCGAGCTACACGTAATGTGGAATGCATTGGAAGCTCTGTAACTGAAATAACAGTGAGCTTTATTTATTTTTTTGCTTTATTATTAAAATAAAGTGTTTTCCTTCATTCTTTCAGCTGAGCTGTAAGGCCAGCCAGAAGACTTGGTTGTTACTCGAGCTACACGTAATGGGAATGGAAGCTCTGTAACTGAAATAACAGTGAGCTTTCTTTATGTTTTTGCTATTATTATTAAAATAAAGTGTTTTCCATTATTCTTTTAGGTGCGTTAAAGGCGCAAAGACTTTTGTTACTCGAGCTACACGTAATGTGGAATGCATTGGAAGCTCTGTAACTGAAATAACAGTGAGCTTTCTTTATGTTTTTGCTATTATTATTAAAATAAAGTGTTTTTCATTCTTTCAGCTGTAGGGGCCAGCAGAAGACTTGGTTGTTACCGAGCTACACGTAATGGAATGCATTAGAAGCTCTGTAACTGAAATAACAGTGAGCTTTATTTTATGTTTTTGCTATTATTATTAAAATAAAGTGTTTGCCCATTCTTTCAGCTGTAGCTGTAAGGCAAAGAAGACTTGGTTGTTACTCGAGCTACACGTAAAGAATGCATTGGAAGCTCTGTAACTGAAATAACAGTTTTTTATGTTTTTGCTTTATTATTAAAATAAAGTGTTTTCCATTATTCTTTAGGTGCAGGTAAGGCGCAGCCAAAGACTTGGTTGTTACTCGAGCTACACGTAATGTGGAATGCATTGGAAGCTCTGTAACTGAAATAACAGAGAGCTTTCTTTATGTTTTTGCTATTATTATTAAAATAAAGTGTTTTGCCTTCATTCTTTCAAGCTGTAAAAGCCAAAGACTTGGTTGTTACTCGAGCTAACACGTAATTGGAATGCATTAAGCTCTGTAACTGAAATAACAGTGAGCTTTATTTATGTTTTTGCTATTATTATTAAAATAAAGTGTTTTCCATTATTCTTTTAGGTGCAGTTGTAAGGCGCAGCCAAAGACTTGGTTGTTACTCGAGCTACACGTAATGTGGAATGCATTGGAAGCTCTGTAACTGAAATAACAGCGAGCTTTATTTATGTTTTTGCTATTATTATTAAAATAAAGTGTTTTCCATTTTCTTTTTGCAGTTTGGCGGCCAAAGACTTGGTTGTTACTCGAGCTACACGTAATGTGGAATGCATTGGAAGCTCTGTAACTAAATAACAGTGAGCTTTCTTTATGTTTTTTGCTATTATTATTAAAATAAAGTGTTTTCCTTATTCTTTCAGTGAGCTTAGGCAAGCAGAAGACTTGGTTGTTACTCGAGCTACACGTAATGCGGAATGCATTAGAAGCTCTGTAACTGAAATAACAGTGAGCTTTTTTATGTTTTGCTATTATTAAAAATAAAGTGTTTTCCATTATTCTTTTAGGTGCAGGGGCGCCAAAGACTTGGTTGTTACTCGAGCCGTAATGTGGAATGCATTGGAAGCTCTGTAACTGAAATAACAGTGAGCTTTTTTATGTTTTGCTTTATTATTAAAATAAAGTGTTTCCATTATTCTTTAGGTGCAGTTGTAAGGGCAGCCAAAGACTTGGTTGTTACTCGAGCTACACGTAATGTGGAATGCATTGGAAGCTCTGTAACTGAAATAACAGTGAGCTTTCTTTATGTTTTTGCTATTATTATTAAAATAAAGTGTTTTCCAATTCTTCTTTCAGCTGTAGGGCCAGCCAAAGACTTGGTTGTTACTCGAGCTACGTAATTGAATGCATTGAAGCTCTGTAACTGAAATAACAGTGAGCTTTTTTTTTTTTGCTTTATTATTAAAATAAAGTGTTTTCCATTATTCTTTAGGTGCAGGTAAGGCCAGCCAAAGACTTGGTTGTTACTCGAGCTACAAATGTGGAATGCATTGGAAGCTCTGTAACTGAAATAACAGTGAGCTTTCTTTATGTTTTTGCTATTATTATTAAAATAAAGTGTTTTTTCCATTATTCTTTTAGGTGCAGTTGTAAGGCGCAGAAGACTTGGTTGTTACTCGAGCTAACGTAATGTGGAATGCAAAGCTCTGTAACTGAAAAATAACAGTGAGCTTTATTTATGTTTTGCTTTATTATTATTAAAATAAAGTGTTTCCTTATTCTTTAGCTGTGCTTAAGGCGAAAGACTTGGTTGTTACTGAGCTACACGTAATGTGGAATGCATTGGAAGCTCTGTTGAAATAACAGTGAGCTTTCTTTATGTTTTTGCTATTATTATTAAAATAAAGTGTTTTCCATTATTCTTTAGCTTGCAGGTAAGGGCAGCCAAAGACTTGGTTGTTTACTCACGTAATGTGGAATGCATTGGAAGCTCTGTAACTGAAATAACAGTGAGCTTTCTTTATGTTTTTCTATTATTATTAAATTAAAGTGTTTCCATTTTCTTTTAGTGCAGCTGTAAGGCCACAGAAGACTTGGTTGTTACTCCAACGGTTTAATCCCTTTGGAAGCCTGTTCTAAATAAAGGTACAAATTTTTTTTTCCCCAAAAAATTTTTTTTTAACCCCTTTTTTTTTTAAAAAAGGGGGTTTAAAATTTTTTTTTTTTAAAAAAAAATTTTTTTGGGGAAAAGGAAAAGAAAAAAAAAAAAATTTTTTTAAAAAAAAAATTTTTAAAAATTTTTTTTTTTTTTTTTAAAATTTAAATTTTTTTTTTTTAAAGGGGTTTTGGGGGGGGGTTTTGGGGGTTTGGAAAGGGGTTTTTTTTTAAAAAAATTTTTTTTTTTTTTTTTTTTGGAAAAAAAAGGGAAAAAAAAAAAAAAAGGAAAAAAAAAAATTTTAAAATTTAAAAAAATTTTTTAAATTTTCAAAACCCGGGGGGGGAAAAAATTTTTTTTTGGGAAAATTTTTTGGGGTTTTCCGCAAAGGGAAACCAAAAAATTTTCCCAAAAAATTTCAATTTAATGAAACCGGGTTTTAAAAAAAAAAAAATTTAAAAAAATTTTTTTTAAAAAAAGTTTAAAAAACCCCCCCTTTTTTCCCCCTTTAAAAAACCTTAAAGGGGGCCCCTTAAAAAATTTTGGGAGGGCCCAAAACCCTTAAAACCCCAAGGGGAAAAAAAGGGGGGTTTTCCCCGGGAAAAAAAAACCCCCCGGCCCCCCCCCGGGGGGAAAAATAATTTTTTCCCTTTTTTCCCCACCCCTTTTTAAAAAAAAACCGGGGGGGGCCCCCCCCGGCCTTTTTGGGGCCAAAGGTTGGCTTCCCCCAAAAAAAACCCCCTCCTTCCAAATTTTTTTTTTAAATTTTTTCCCCCCCTTTTTAAAAAATTTTTCCCCCCAACCCAAAAAATTTTGGAAAATAATTTTTCCGGTTTTTTTTTTAAAAAATTTCCCTTTTTTCCCCCCCATTCCAACCCCCTCCCGGGGAAAAAAGGTTTTAAAAAAATTTTTTTAATTAAAAAAATTTTCCAATTTTTTTTCCCCCCAAAAAAACCCCGGGCCCCCCTTTTTTTCCCCCCCCCCAAGATTTTTCCCCCCTTTTTTTTTCCCCCCCCCAAAAAACCCGGGGTTTTTCCCGGTTAAGGTTTAAAAAACCAAAAAAAAAAAACTTTTTAAAAAAAAAAATTTTAAAAAATTTTTAAAATTAATTTAAAACCAAAAAAAAAAAAAAAAAGGGCCCTTTTGGAAAAAAAAAAAAAAAATTTTTTTTTTTTTTTTTTTTTTTAAAAACCCCCCTTTTTTAAAAAAGGGGAAAAGCCTTGTCTTGGGAATTTTTTTTTTTTAAAAAAAATTTTTTCAAAACCCCAAACCAAAAAAAAAAATTTTTTAAGGGGGAAAAAAATAAAAAACCTTTTTTTTAAAAAAAAAAAAAATTTTTTTGGGGGAAGAAAGGCCGGGGGTTTTTGGGAAGAATTGGAAATTTAAAAAAAAAATTTTTATTTTTTTTTTTTTTTAAATTAAAAATTTTTTTTTTTTTTTGGCGAGGAAAAAAACCGGTTTTTAAAAAAAAGGGGTTGAAGGAAAAAAAAAATTTTTTATTTTTTTTTAAATTTTTTTTTTTTTCCCTTTTTTGGGAAAAAGGGGGTTTTTTTAAAAAAAGAATGCATTGGAAGCTCTGTAACTGAAATAACAGGAGCTTTTTTATGTTTTTGTATTTATTAAAAAAAGGTTTTTTTTTTTTTGGTTTTGGGGGAAAAAATTGGTTTTTTTAAAAAAGGGAAATTTGGAAAAAAAAAAATTTTTTTTTTTTTTTTTAAAATTAAAATTTTTTTTTTTTTTTAAAGGAAAAAACCCTTTTTTTCCTAATAAAAAAGGGGCCTTTAAAAATTTAACGGAAAAATTTTTTTTTTTTTTTTTAAAATTAAAAATTTTTTTTTTTTTCCGGCGGGGGGAAAAGGATTTGGGTTAAGGAAAAATTTTTGGGAAAAAAAATTGGAAAATTTTTTTTTTTAAATTTTTTTTAATTATTTTTTAAAGGTGGGTTTTTTTCCCCGGGGTTTTCCCAAAAAAACCCAAAACCTTTTAAAAAAAAGGGCCTTTTTTTTTTTTTTTTAAAAATTTTTTTTTTTTTAAAGGTTTTGCCTTAACCCAAAAATTGTTTTGGGGAAAACTTTTAATAAAATTTAAAATGAAATTAAATTGGAAAATTTTTTTTTTTAAATTTTTTTTTAAAAAGGTTTTTTTTAAAAAATTTAAGGGGCCCAAAGGGTTTTTGGGGCCCTTTTGGAAAAAAATTGGAAAATTTTTGGTTTTTTTTTTTTTTTTAAAATTTTTTTCCTTTTTTGGGGAAATTTGGGGCCCAAAGGGTTTTTTAAAAAAGGGTTTTAAAAAACTTTTTAAATTTTTTTTTTATTTTTTTTTTTAAAAATTTTTCCCTTTTCCAAAACCTTTTGGGGAAAAACCGGGTTTTTGGTTAAAGTTGTTAAAAATTAAAATTTTTTAAATTTTTTTTTTTAAATTTTGTTTTTTTAAAAAGGTTTTTTTCCCCCAGGGGTTTTGGGAAACTTTTTTGGTTAAAGTTTTAAAAATTAAAGGGTTTTCTTTAAAAATTTTTTTTTTTAAATTTTTTTTTTTAAAAATTTTTTTATTTTTGGGGGAAAAAAGGGGGGGTTACCAATTAAGAATTTTTTTTAAAAAAAAATTTTAAAATTTTTTTCTTTTTTTTTAAATTAAATTTTTTTTTTTCCTTTTTTTAAAAAAGGCCCTTTTTGGGTTTTAAAAAATTTTGGAAATTTAAAATTTAACGGAAAAAATTTTTTTTTTTGTTTTTTTTTAAAATTAAAATTTTTTTATTTTTGGGCTGTAAAGGAAAAAATTTTGGCCCGGAAGGGAATGCCTTTTTCCTGAAAAAATAAATTTTTTTTTTTTTTTTTTTAAAATTAAAATTTTTTTTTTTTTTTTTGGGGAAGGCCAAACCCTTTTTTGGCCCGGAAGGGAATGGGGTTTTGAACTTTAAAAAAAAATTTTTTTTTTTTTTTTTAAAAATTTTTAAAAATTTTTGCCTTTTTTTTGGGGAAAACCAAAACCGGTTTTTTAAAAAAAAGGGGGGAAAAAATTTTGGGTTTAAATTTGGTTTTTTTTTTTTTAAAAATTTTTTAAATTTTTTTATTTTTGGGGGAAAAAGGGGGAAACTTGGGAAACCAATTTAAAAAAGGGGCCGGAACTTTAAAAAAAAATTTTTTTTTTTTTTTTTTTAAAATTAAAAAATTTTTTTTTTTTTTTTGGGGTTTAAAGGGCCCCTTTTTTGGCCCGGAAGGGAATGGGGTTTTTTTAAAAAAAAACTTTTTTTTCTTTTTTTTTTAAAAATTTTTTAAAAATTTTTTTTTTCCAGCCAAAGGTTTTTCCCCAAAAGGGGTTTTTTGGGGCAAAAATTTTGGAAAAAAAATTGGAAAATTTTTTTTTTAAAAAATTTTTTTTTTTTTAAAGGTTTTGCCTTAACCCCTTTTTTTCCCAAAAGGGTTTTTCCCTTTTTAAAAAAAATTGGAAAATTTTTTTTTTATTTTTAAAAATTTTTTAAAAATTTTTTTTCCATTTTTTGGGGCAAAAGGGGGGAAAATTTTTTAAAAAAATTGGGAACCTTAAAAAAAAAATTTTTATTTTTTTTTTTTTAAAATTAAATTTTTTTTTATTTTTTTTGGGAGGTAAGGGGCCCCAAAATTTGGTTTTTCCAAAAATTTTGGAAATTTAAAATTTAACGGAAAAAATTTTTTTTTTTTTTTTTAAAATTAAAAATTTTTTAAATTTTTTTTTTCCCCGAAAACCAAAACTTGGGAAACCGGGTCAAAAAATTTTTTAAAAAACTTTTTAAAGGGCTTTTTTATTTTTTTTTTAAAATTTTTTTTAATTTTTTGGGAAATTTAAGGGGGAATTTTACCAATTAAAATTAAAGCCTTTAAAATTTAACGGAAAATTTTTTTTTTTTTTTTTTTAAAAATTTTAAAAAATTTTTTGGCCCCCCTTTTTTTTTTAAAAAATTTTGGCTTTTAAAAAAATTTTTTTGGTTTTTAAAAAATTTTTAAAGGTTTTTTTAAAAGTTTTTTTTTTTTTAATTAAATTTTTTAAAGGGGTTTTTTTTTTATTTTTTTTTAAAAAAAAAAATTTTTTTTTTTTTAAAAAAAAATTTTTTTTTAAATTGGAAATTTTTTTTTTTAAATTAAAAAATTTTTTTTTTTTTTTAAAAAATTTTTTTTTTTTTGGGGGCCCCAAAAAAATTTTTTTCCCCAAAAAATTTTTTAAAATTTGGAAAAAAAGGGGGGTTTTTTTTAAATTTTTTTTTTTTTTTTTAAAGGGGGTTTTTTTAACCTTTAACAAAAGGTTTTTTTTTTTTTTAAAAATTTTCCCCTTTTTTTGGGAAAAAACCGGAATTGAAAAAAATTTAATTTTTTTTTGTAAAATTTAAAATTTTTTTTTTAAATTTTTTTTTTTGGAAAAGGGGGGGAAAAAAAGAAAATTTTTTTAAAGGAAAAAAAAATTTTTTTTTTTTTTTTATTAAAATTAAAAAATTTTTTTTTTTTTTGGGGGGGGGGGAAAAAAAAGATTTTTGGGTTTAATTTAAAAAAATTTTTTTTTTTTTAAAAAAACCCTTTTTCCCGGGGGGTTTTTTGGTTTTTTTAATTTTTTAAAAATTTTTTTTTTTGTTTTTTTTTAAAAAAAAAATTTTTTTTTTTCCGGGGAAATACAAAAACCTTTAATCTTAAAACTTGTAAATTTTTATTGTTAATGAAAGTTATAAATTGACATAGTTATTGACATTGATCTTGTTAGTACATTGCCTATAATGAATACTCAGACACAAGAAAATAGTTTACCTGCGACAAGAAATCTATAGTCACAGATTTAGTAAACTGATATATATACTATACCAACATAGCAGGGGTGAAATCTTCTATATTATTTAATGGATGAGCCCGAACAAATAAGAAAGTGGAAAAAAGAAAATTTCCCCGTCTTCCTTTTCCACATCTAATGTTAACTGTTAAACAATCACATAAACTCGCATAGTTTGTACAAAATCATTTATTTTCCAACATCTATATTACATACAACCAATATACAGTACAGTAACGCAAAATAGATTTCTCACATCATGGACGGACAGTTGAAGCGCTCGCTTTCTATAATCGACATAGCCTAGAGAGACTAAGTAACCATAACACAGTTCGTCTAATAATTACAAAACCAACTATAATACATGTACCTAAGAAACCACTTAGAGCTACAGTTGCTTACTGATCCACAACTAACTAAAACTAGTTAAAAATAAAGGTCTGAAATAACTGACAACATTGCATTGCACAAACACTTTGTACCTGCATTCGTTCCGGCGTGTTTCATTGTATTTACAACTCCTAACTAGTAAGTAAGGTTTAGAGAAACGACGCGTCCCTAATTAGCTGTGAGCAAATATTCAGAACATTGGTTAAACACAACAATGTACCACAAGAGGGGGTTGTCTAAAGTGTTAAAATATTGGAAGACCTGCTTTGAAGTTTAAGGCACCAAAAACCACGATTGATTCCTTTGTCGTCTGTATACAAATTTATATGGCTTAAACTAGGACTAGTAGATTATGCCATTTTATGATTAGTAATGACACCATTCACCAATTGAAGACCAAAGTAACATTGCACCTTCTACTAGCCTTATGTGTGTCATGAGAGTGACCTGGAGAAGACTGTTTTGTGTAACATTGGGGTGTAGCAATTATGACTGAAAAAGAAACATTTTTAGATTACTTGACGATGTAACCGAGGTATAGTCACGCTTGTAAGCAACCCCGTAGATCCGCTGCCACCCCTACTTGTTGTTGGTGCCCAACGCCTGATTCACAGCGTTGTGGAAGACTCGGTTGACGTCGTTCATCTGCATGTCCTTGGTCTTGGGGGGCGTGCTGATGTGGCCGGTGGCCAGCTGTAGGGAGCTTAGCCTGTTCGCCCCCCTAACTAGCCTCCAGACGGCGGTCAGGAGCAGCAGCGCGCCCAGGACGAAGAGGATGCCGGTGAGCGAGGCGTGCGCGACGGGGGGCACGTCGTTGGCGAGACGCATCAGGCTCGTCACTTCTTCGGGGAGGCCGTCGACCGCCTGCAAGGGAGCAACGCGTCAATTTAAGCTCGTGACAAGTAGGAACACGCAAACAAACCTCTTCAAACCAAATGATGGGGAAGACAATATCAGGGAACGTTGCCACCTGCTTAATGTCGACTACTTGAGACACAGCCAAATTGATCTGGATCCTGGCCCTTGCTGACATCGCGGTTCCCATCATCTGAAACAAAGTATAAGTTGTTTGTTAAACGTCGTAGAACGCACATGTAATCATAACTTAAGAATTATGTCATTCAATCATTTTTGATCAATAAATAATAAATTGAAGAGCGTTCATAAATTATCTAGGTTATAGTAATGACACAAAACCATAACAGACTCCTCTTCCCCCTCCACAGTTTTTGACTACGTAATACTTGTAAGATAAATTTGTTCTTAGTTATGCTGTAATCATCTCAGATACTACCATCCAGTGTATAAAAAAACTTCCCCTTTCAGTCATAGACAAATAAAGTATTAACACAAACCTTCCATAAATTTGTATGTTAACATTTTTGATCATTCTTAATTGAGTGATGTTTATGAAATGGGATAATTGGAAAGATTAGGTAAAGAAACTGTTGAATATCAAGTCTTCTAAATTAGAAAGTCAAGTTAAAACGGGTATATTGTGATGGTTTAAGCATCAGGGCATGTCTTCTATTCTTTTCTTCTTAACCATATTTTTATCACACCGTTTTCAGTTTTATTACTCTGGATTGTCAACCCAGAGTCAAATCTTCAAATAAATTTACTCTAATAGAGATACAAATTCGTAATTGAAAATTTCATTTCCTATTCAGGCCCTTCTAGTTGAACTTGAAGATCAGTTTCTCTGGTTACTAGTTATTGATAATGGAAAGTGCAAGAAATATGATAAATTTATTCCTACAAGGTGAGTGTAAAAGAAACTGTTAATTCCATACGTTTGGAAGTAACAAAAAAAAGACAAAATTGACTCCTACTATTATTGTTATGGAGAAAAGAAAGAAAGTACTCCTTGATTGGAAGAAAAACGTGAATAAAACTCACAGATTGGATGTGTGGGGAGGAATGATCTTCAAACAGGCCAATTGAGGTTTGGAAATGCGTAGAACTTAATGTATTTCTCGAAGAGATATTGACTTTGGAAAATCGACTAGTGCTTCAGCCAAATTGTGCCTACAATGTTGCTCTTTTCTTTTTCTCCTGGCTTAAAATCGATTAAAGGTTAATTCTCAGGGATCCGATGATAATAACTTTTACGCGGCGGCTTTGCGCATTAGCGCGCACTTAATTATTGGTTGAAGTGTTCGAGGGGATGAGAAAATGACGAGTCTTGGGGTTGGAGTCCAATTTTTATAGAAGCAAAAAAAAATTCGTGCTCTGGTGTTATCTATTGGCATCAACACTCATCTTTAATTGATCGTGCCAAGGTATCGTTGTTCCAAGATAGCTTGCATTAGTCAAGCCTAGCATTAATGGCCATAGGAAATTGAGTTGCAGCGGCAAAACAACCTCTGGCGAATCCTCGGTAGTTCTAACGCTAGTCACAAGGTTCCTAGGGCAAGTTCCAGAAATCTGACCTACAAGAACTGAAAGTAAATGTAGACAGAATAATTAGAAGGGGTAAAGATTTTCAAACTACCATTCAGCGATAGAGGTTTGTAGCCAGAAGGTGCTCTTAAGGAAATCTTCTAAATTTTTCCTTTTGTAAAACCTGTCCGTAAATTAGATCTTCTATAAAGTGACATCAAATATACTCTACAAGAGGTGCATTACGAAAACAAATAAAATGATCATCTAACAAGCAGAAAAAAACTACAAAAATAGAACCAATATCATTGAAGTAAAGGAAAATCAGAACTATTAGGATGTCTTTCAACGGTCACTTACATTTCAAAGTTCAAACAAAACCCATGGCATAATCTTTGGAACTTCCAAATGCAGCACGTAGCATCTAAAGGCGAAATTTTATTTATGATCACCTAAAGAGCGCTTGAAGAATCAGGGAGACTAAACCAAAAACAACACCCATGGTGTTTTTACTAAACTATTAGAGGTGTTTAGTAATCGAGCGGTCAAGGGATCTGATTGTGGGTTTGATCCTCGTCTTCAAATGCCTAAAGAGTGGCCTACTTAGCTGTTAAAAATAATCAAGTACCTTTCGTTCACTTCCAAATGAGGGCAAACATATGGAAGTCTAACTCGTTCAGTTTGCAGGACATACGTCTTAGCAGAGTTCAGAGCCTGGCCTTTATTGGAGGTATTTAAAATATATAAGATTCAGCAAAAATAAGCAATAATAAAACTCAGTGGCTGACGCCAGGCGATAAAAAAAATTGTCAGACTATAACATGTTAGGACAATAAAATTAGTGCTTGCTTGGGAAATATACTCATAAAGATATTGAAAAAGGCGGACCTTTGGAGGAGTAATGATGTTAAGATGGACTTGTCGGATAAAACCGTAAAAGTGTGCACCCCGACCTCCCCAATTTAAAATAAAATTTCACCGAGTGCATAGTCTTCACTAGTTTTGAGCAACGTTATTTGCTGTCGTTGAAGAGCGAAAACAAATGTATTACAAAGTTCTTCTGTTATGTATAAAAAAATCATTAGTCAAAAGCTGCCCCCCTGTATGAGGTCATTAACCTGCCTACCTACCTCTATAAAATAGCTTCTCAGGGATACATAGATCAGAATTTGTAAATTCAGGAAGAACATCTACAATCTATAAAAATAAAATACCTAATGGACTTTACGAGTAATAGATAGAATGCACATTATGTACAAACTATTCTGATGGTGTCAGTAATGACTTGATCAAGGAAAATAATTAGGAATATTAGTAACTTCCTTGGACGCAGTGCTTGGAATGGGCCCATGTCTTTAGAGATACATTTTATTGGTAAAAAGAAGTTTCACTTGTTACAGGTTCCTCAGGCTTTCATCAATATGCAACATCCTCATAGGAAAAAGGATAGTCAAACTCACATTTATCATACCTTCTGAATTTGCTAACAACCTTGTTCATCCTAGAAAAATAAAAGAAAGGCTTTGAGAAAAGTACCAGATGTGACGATTAGTGCGGTAATCTTCACACTTTTCATGACCAACAGAAGTGCATGAAATCGCCATCGAAAGAGTTTAGGAGAGTAAGTTAAAAATTCGAAGTCTTAACAAACATTTACTAAACTTTTACTCGGTGCACCACTCGTGTCTAGACGACATGTAGACCTTTAATGACGCATATTGGGGGCAGCATCAATTTTAATAAAAAATTGGCAGATTGGTAGACTAGGGAGCAATGAGTTTAACCTTTTAGACACATTTATCAAATGCATTATCAAAAAGCATCAAAAGACAAGTTAATATAAACAATTTGACCTAGAAAATATGGATGAACCTAAAAGATCTGGTGAAATTGGTTCAGCAGCTATTGCAACTTGATAAAACCTTTGATTACTTTAAAGGTATGGACCTTTTTTTTTACAAAATAACTGTAAAGTCACTGTTCAATGGTATACAAAAACAATTCAAAATAGGACCAAATAAAGTATTAAATTGAATCATATGGGTCTGATTGGATTGCTTCCGAGTTTTTGTAACAAGCGCGGTTATTTTAAGAACTTGTACTTCGAAGGTAGCGTAGCGCTGGTCAAGATTTAAAGCTCACTTCATGTAGAATACACAGGAAAAGAAAAATGGTTCTTGGAACGATAACTAGAGTGGGAACGAGATGTTGCTATAAGAGTGCAGCGAGAGATATTAAAAAGATGACAGACCACAGGGATTATTTAGGTGGTAGAAGCAGCGCTTTTGATGTACATTGAAGATATTTTAATTTCTTCCCTCCATATCAAGTTAGGCCTGATTCAATTTGTGAAGATAGTAGTGAAGTGTTATCTAAATTTAGTTGTCTAATAGCAGGTAAAACCGCGTTTTCAACGGTCCCCAAAGTAATTATCTTCATAAAGACCAAAACTTTGAGGAGTTGCTTGAGAAGATTCTAAAAGCATTTGATGATCAAAAAGAATTTGGGCAACAGAAAGGATCTTTCTCTGCGTACCGTCATGAAGTATGTGCTCAACGCACACAGACAAAAACAGAGTCTACAAGGGATTATACAAGAATGCTATCGTGGCCCTTTTAACTGCAAGGTGTTAGGCCACTGTTTCTAATTGTTTATATGACAGGCAGACATCAGCAAAAAGGTCGCTCTAGTTTTTACTGCAAAATAAAAATACACACTTGATAATCAGCTTCAGCATTAAAGGCGGATTGTTTGTTACCTATTTAGCAATTAAGACTACAATAAGAGTCCATAATATTGTGAGAAGAAGAGTTGGGAGGTAGATACAAAAGTCAATTAGAAGAAATCAACGACAGTGGAATAATCTCAAAGCAAATACCTACATACCCCAAAATGTTCCCTAATTCGGACAACAGGATTAATCACTAGTGGAACTTTTCTTTCTTTCTACAAAGTTTCAATGCTTTGTTACCTCAAAAGGCCCGATTTGTCATTTTTGAGGTGAAACATTTTAAAATGTCCAAAATTTCCAATCAGAGCTAATTATTTTCCTATCACCGTCTTTTTGAGCACTCTCTTTTTACTTTCTATTTGTTCCTATCTTTTACAAGTCACATTAATTATTTTGTCTGTCCATCTTTTAGGTGCTCTTTTAATATTTTCTTTTCCTATTCTGTCTCCAGGTAAGACTTTATTAGTTCTTCTTCTCAGCGGGGGAGGTATGGCTTGCCCAGTTCATTTTTAAGCAGTTTTTTTCGAGTGTACCTTTATTTTCAATTTCGCTAGCATCCATTAATTTCTCTTTTTGTCTTTTAATATACCTTATTTCTAGTTTTTTTTTGCAATGATGTAAAATGTAAATGAACAGAGTGATAAAACAACGGAAATTATTTGTAACCGTTGAAGAATCCGCTAAATTGGCCACCAACATCAAAAAATAACAAAGTCACAAGAAGAATGTAGTAAAAGCATAAAATTCAAAATGTGTAATCAGGGTGATACTACTCACAGGTTGCACATCCAAGTATAGCTTGTGCTTTTCCGGATCCGGGGGCGAGATCCCCTCGAACGCATTCCTGAAGCTGTCGTCCGAGAGGTAGAAGTGGGGGAACGATATCATCACTGGCGAGTCTATGGAATAGGTGAAGTCAGCGCGGCTCGCCTCAACGCGCGTCAACTTACCGAACTGGCACAAAGAGACGTTGAAAAGCCCGGACGGGGAGCACGGAGGGCCGTAGGGGCAGAAGCACATGTTGTCCGGGTTTTCCTCCACGCTGCCGAAGACGTCCTTGGGCGGGGTGAAGCGGAAGCTCGGGACGCCGTCCTCGCGCTGAACTTCCTTCTCAAACCTGCGACAGTTTGTATTGAGTTGCCACACCGAGTGCCTGAAGAGGTTCGACTCACTTAAGGGGCAAAGTTCGGCAAAGGTCCTTGTCGTAGATGCGAAGGGTAGAGTTTTTAGTGATGTGCGGGGGAAAGATGGAGCCGTCAGAGGCGAGCAGACTGTTGCACTCGTCGGTCGCCCAGTGGGCCAGGTGCGACATGCCGTTGTAGGTGTCAATGAGGCCGTACTTGGTGATGTCGGCGGCTCCGGTGAAGACGGTCACGGTGTCCTTTGATGTTCCGTTTTTCTGCAATTAGGTTTTGATTAATTAAATGGCTGAAAATGATGGTCAACTTCTTTGATATCTTTGTAGAAATATTTTAATTTAATTTTAAGCTAGAAAATAAAGGACGCGAATGGCCAATTTCTAACATTGGCGAAGACAAATTACGGATGGGAGGTAAATGAAATCCATCGACTACTGTTCGGTGCTTCAATGCCTCGGAACGTTTCAACGTTTCCAAAGCATTCATAAATCGTCATCTTTATAATACTAGAAAATTTAAAAAACCTAAAAGAAGGGTTCCATATACATAGATAGGACTCTCATACTAGAAGTAGTCTTTTCCCCACTGCTCAAGTATAGCCAAGAATTTTTACGAAAAACGGATTTTATATGATAATCGCAAATAAAGGAGACAATGGTTAATCTGGTAATATGCTCCCAAACACCACGCAAAAGCGAATTTTCTTCTCATAAAGATCATAAATAATAATAGTTCCCCGTAACAGGCCTTGAAGGCCCTTTGGGGTCGTAACAGGATAGATCTGCTACAATCTAGAGCCTACGGTACACAAGGGTAGTAACGTGGCTAGCGCTACGTACCGACCGCTTATTATTACCCCAGAGTTTGACCTCCAAGTACTCGTTTATTGCAGTCTGAGTCGAGCTGGGCCGTAAAAATGCCAATGATCGAATTGGCGAGAGCGGGATTCGAACCTGCAACTCTTGGTTTCGTAGTCTAGCGATCTATCCACTAAGCCACCACGGCTCTCATGATCATAAAGATCATGATGGCTATATAATGATCTATCAAAAACACCATAAACAAAAGGAACACCATGCTAACCAAGACTAAAGGCTAAATTAGCGACAAGTTTATTTAAAATACTCCTTACGTGATCGATGATATAATTGCTAAAAAGACTACAGCAGCTTCTTCAATAAATGAGAGATGCAGAAAGACTTGCATCTCTAATCATCAAATATCCAAGTCCCTTACAAGGACTACAGTCTAATAGTGCACCATCCAGTAATATTAAAATGGCTACTTGCAGTAGTTAGTCCAATTTTAACTTGACTGTGAAATATCTTTTTTGGTGGTGAAGTATTGCTAATCATCAATCATCTTTATAGATACCATTCAGTGTAGACCATCATTCTAATAAAGGAAGTGTTTTGCAATGACGAACTCTTACTTAAGTCGATGACAAAGAGACCTCATCCTGCAATAATAGCACTTAATTTACCAATGGAGAAATAGTGGAGAGCATCTTCAATTAGTGTTACAGTGTAACTATCGGCATGTGTGACTTTTAAATAAGTTGGTTCATTCCTAAAAGCACTGTCTAGAAAGTGGCAGAGAAAGAAAACCTGGAAATTTCTACGGATATTCCAAAAAGCGAAAAATTGAAGTTCTAGTAAAATGTATGATCATTCATTGGAGAAAGTTGAGTTTTAGTCAAAAAAAAAGGATCAATCTGGCAGATAACCAAGATATAAGTTTTGAAGGTTTTTATTCGACTGAGTTGGACACAGAGTATTTCACTCGACCTATATATGAAATACCACTATCATCAGTTTAACAGTGCAAAAGTTGCTATAACTTTTGAATAACCAATTAACTAGTCCTAGGAGCAGGGTCATTTGACTCAGAAGGTCATGAATAGTTTATCTTTAAGTACAGTTGTGCTCTCTCTCGCTATCACATATATAAAAAGATAAAGTTCTTTCTCAAAAATGGTTAATAACCATCTTTGGCACCAATATTCGATGCGTAATAAAAAAAATAGGAGAAAATGATGTCTTGCATACAATTTGCTAGGGATAATTACTTGGATCGGCCCATATAAACAACAACACAAGTAGATTCACCATATTTTGGTCAATAGAAAATAGCGGTTATTAAAAATAAATGGTAAAACATAAAAAATTGAATACACCATTTACGTTTCAAGAAGTCGCTAAGGGAAAATTCCTTTCAAGCTCCATATCTACTTAGATAAATGAGGATCTAAATGCAAACTCTTAAATGAATCGAACAAAGTTAAACAACGCGGCTTTAGACTAGGAAGTATTGGGTATCAGGCAATATTTTAATCCTGCTGCGAAAGAAACATGGAAACAAAAAATACTAAAAATAAATAAAGCAAGAGATCAAAAGGCTCTTGAGTCCAGACAAAACCAAATTGGTGCAACTCATATAATTAGAACTGTATCTAATACTTTCAAAAGATCTCTAGTCTCTCATTGTAAACTCACAAATTAATTCCGAAAGCATTAAAAAGGTGCAAAGATGTTATTGTATGGATTCGAAAAATCTGGAGGAAAAGCAAGTAAGCAGATTAGAAGTAAAGAAAGCCCTTGGTCAGTTAAAAAGGAAAGAGTCTGCGAGAGAGATTAAGATCGAAATCGAAACTTTTCAAGAACAGATTCTCATATCCCAAATGTCAGAGAAATACTTCTGTTTATTACAGATGATAAATAACAATCACAAACCATCACAAAGTTTAAAACTATAAAATATGTAATCAGGACGTCCCAAATTATAATGAAATCAAAAATCAACAAAATTATCAGTCAATACAAGAAAAGAAAATCTACAAGAAGGGGTTTCTTAAACAGAAAGGGGGTAAATGATTTAAGACCACTTTTGTCCCATCTTTGAGGATAGATTTCCAAGTCTCGAAGATAGTGAAAAACTAATATAAATTGTTCCTGGGGAAACATTATCTGTAAAATCATTATATTAGAACGTTCATCATTGCGCAATGCTTTAAAAGAAATGGATCTTATCCAAGTTTTTGTTCATTACATAAGAAAAAATTAACATTCTATACAAAATTCAAAATTGAAAATATCTGGCAAGAATGCATTTCTCCCAAGTTCATCTGAACGTGTCTTGGACACTTTGGTGAAAAGAATATTAGAGTTAATACTAAAGAATTATATATCATTATGAAGAGGCTTTCTAGATGAGCAATAAGTGTGGCATCAACAAGATTCACATCAAGGTCATGGTCATAAATAAAATTGTACTCCATTTTTGTGGACACATTTTTATTAAAGAAGAAAATCTTTATGGAGCAGATGATATGGTAAACGAAACGTTTGGGTGACCTTTTGATGCCAGAATGTGATTTTGAACCAACTTGCTATTAGTGTCATATGATGTTTCTGGCAAATATTAATTTGGGGTTGTGGAAACACTATCTTCCCATTGTTTTTGAATAAACAACCTCTACCTGAGGGTTTGACTAACAGATAATAGAAGTTTGAGCTTACCCACATCTTACATTTTTACCATCAAGTTCAATTTAAGTTTGTCAAGTGATGGAAAAGCGATTTCAACAGAGTAAACTAGGCGTTGACGGAAATTTTTGATTATCACACACTTACGTTATACATAAGTCCAAACTCCTCGTATGGCAGCTTCTGCTCCTTCGGGACGACGTCCTTGGCCAGCTTCAGCAGCGGGTCCTCGTAGCCCCACAGCAGCTGTCCCACGGAGACCTCCACGAACGGTTTTATCTTCAGGATGTCCATTATGCTGGCCATGGCGAGCCTGAGGAACCTGGCCGCGTGCTTCGATTGCGAGGTGGCGCTCTGAAAAGAGAGCTCGTGAGGACTTGCTGCTGTCGGTGTTGTCTACCCGGCCGGCTGTTGCGCTGGTCAAGAAAATGGCAATTCGCGGCAGCCGTGCGCTAAGTGTGCCAGGCCCGCTCAACTTTAGAAAGTGCAGTTCGACTGCTGGACATATGCAAGCGCACGCCACGACAGGGTGGTCGAAAATTCGGCCCGCGCCGTGCAACAGCAGGCCGTTGAGGAAGTAAATGGATAATCGATGGCGCTCGCGACGAGATCCACATCCTGGAGTGGTTTCGAAACATTCCGATGGCTCTCCTGTTTTTCTAATTATGGAACATTAGAATATTCAAACAATAACATAACTCGAAGACATTTAAACGTTAGCTGCTTTCTAGTAGCTTTCTAATGGCTTTTATTGGTAGTAAGTTTGATAGAAACCCATTAACATGAATGCGTAAAGATTTTTTTTTAATTTAGAAAACGGAGTCAACAGTTCAAACTAAAATTGACTTCATTCAAAGTGATTGCAGCACATACGTTATAACTGGTATCTTTTGCAAAAGTATAATTTACTAATGAAAGTGTCTGCGTTGCTATTTCTGTTCGTTCAGAGTAAACCTGTATAAACTCACTAAAAAATCAAAGCAAATAACGAAATTCATATGCAAGTAAAAATATTTTTACCGATCCCTGTATCTTACATAGTAATAAACTAATGATACGTGGATACACCAAAGAAACTTACCAACATGGGAATATTTGGCACTACAACCACGTCGTCTTCCATGCCAGCTGATAACGTTTCGTTGAAAACGTAGATCTTTTGCAAGTTGTACGTCACGGTGCCGTTTTCATTGAACACGATGTTCTTCCTTTCCCACGTCTCTCTGCAATTTAAATACCACGTCAATGGAACAATAGGAGCTGTCGATTGTTGCACAATAATTTGTTCTCACGCCAAGGCGTTACGACAATTTGTCTTTAAAATAATGGCGATGCGTGTAATTCGAGGATTTTAAGAAGTGCAGCGCGTCAATATCCAGGGGTTGCCTAAATGTATCGCAATAAACTTTGAACTGTACAGATACAACTTGTACCGACTATTTTTAAGAGTATTTTTAATGCAATCTTGGAGCTCGGCATCTTTCCGAGATACCAGAAAATTCAAACAGTGCGGTTTATTCCGAAACCGACCGACCCGGGCAGCTTACAGTTGTCGAGAAGGTGTTAGATCGAATTGTAACGACGCGCGTCGAAACAGCGGGTTATGCAAGCGATAGTAAGGTTCTTGTTGGTTAAAATGGGCAACGGAATTGCGACGCGAGAAATAACAATAAGGTGCTCCCAGGGTTTGCGCTCTGGACCGGCATACTGGAAGCTGTTACACGAGACTATGTTTAGAGTCTAGTTGCCGCACCGTGGGATTTGAGATAACACTCTACAGATATTTTTTAACATGCAAACTGGGCAAGAGACTTTTTTGCTCGACAGTGAACGTGTTTATTGCGAGGATCACATCCAGTACTTTGGAATAGAAATCTATGATCGGCTGTCTTGAAAAAGTTACACACGGACGGTCTGTCACAAAAGGAAACAAATTTCCTAACCGATCGGAGCGGCAGCGCATTTATCGTGGGGTTTTCGCGGCAAACGGCGGCGCGAGTTTTCAAGGGAGCAGTACAGCAGCGAGAGATGGGGCATCCGGTCAAGAGAGATACAACAACAAAGAAATAGTTGAATAGTTTGAATCAATTTTGCGAGAGTACCAAACCTTAGTTATAGAAGAGAAAAGTGGCACTCAGCCTCGATATCTTTGAACTTTCCATAGTTCTGCTCGTACAAAGAATGTACCATCGTTGGAAAAATATGGCAAAGCTTTAATATTCTTTATCTATATACCGTCTTAAGGAGAAAGAAAGTTCAGCTGGACCTCAACAAAATATGATAATAAAGGTCAGCGTCAATGGCTCGATTGTTTGAAATGAACTCAAGGTAGATTATGGCTCTGCAATTCCATTAAATGCAGAGTGATGCTTTTTTGAGAATGCATCAAGTTTAACGACATGTTCTGCATTAGTTTTCTTATCACATATCGTGATTCGACGAATAAAATATTCTCCACAATAATTTCGATCCGTGTTTTTGACAACTATTCACATATCGTTGAGTTAGGACAGCGGACAGTTCATATGAAGTGTTCCTTGTCCAATCCGTAAAAATGTCGAATTATTAATGTGATATATTAAATTTAAGTTAAAGGATTATTTAGTTCGTCGATTCACCTAGAATTTTGCGCAAAGCATCAAAATCTACCGTAGATAGAGATAGCTGGTGTGAGTCTGACTTTAGAAACTCGAATTCTGTGTCTAACGGTGACGTAAGGCCATATAAACTTTCAATATTTCCATATTCCTTTTTAGGGTGCTAATGAGACAAAATACTAGGCATCTTCAAGAGTTTTTTCTTCAAATTGTCTTAGAAAGTATTTCTTTGCAATATTCCTATTTAATTTTTTTGATCAACTTTTGATTTAAATTCAAAATTCGAGAAATTTTTTATTTATTGAAATAGAACTGTGATACAGGGTTGTATGCAGAAGTAGTAGGACTGTTTTTTTTTCTGCGCGCGCGGAGCGATGGAGGGTGGTCTGCAAGGTCGGATGTTTGGAGGGGAGCCTTGGGAACAGGTTTCGATCTGCGGCAGTCGCCTGCGTGCGTTAGTTGAGGTGGACCACTGTTTTAGTGACCTCCTGTTGTGACGCCTCGTCGTCAGTTGCGATGGAGCGAAATTTGGATCAGCGATACGCCATCAAGTTTTGCTACAAACTTGGAAAATCAGCGACCGAAACCAAGGGCATGCTTACGCAGCCCTACAAGAAGGATACCATGAGCCATTCCTCGATATTTGAGTGGCACAAGTGGATTGTGAGGGATCTCCTGGCCAAATTCGGCGTTTCCACGTTGCCTCACCTCCCCCCCCCTACAGCCCTGATGTAGCATCGCCGGACTTCTTCCTGTTCCCCCGGATCAAGAGGCAGCTCAAGGGACATCGTTTCGACTCGGTGGAAGCAGTCCAAGCGGCAACGACGAGGGCGCTGAACAGCATCCCGGAGGACGACATCCAGAAGGCCTTCGCGACTTGGAAGGCTCGCTACCGGAAGTGTGTGGATGCCCAAGGGGCCTATTTTGAAGAGTATTAAGTCGATGTACCAAAATGTTCAATAAATTTTTTTTAAAAAAATCAGTCCTACTACTTTTGGATACTACCCTGTACAACCCATGTGAACGATAATAGGGATGAAAGGTACTAAGGGTGTATAGTGTCTCAAAACAAAACATCTGTAAAATTTCTCCTAATTATTCTGAGAAAAAATCAACAAAAAAAAACAAACATCTTGGTAGAAAGAGGAGGCTTAAAATGAGGACTAGACATTGCTCTAGATCTTCCGATGGTTTGGAGATTACTAAAAAGAATACTTATAAGTAAACTTTAAAATTGTAAAGTTGAGCAAAATTGGATGTGACTGGAGCCAAAGAACGAGTAACAATTATCCGACTTGAATAAGAAAGCCGGCAATCGAAAAGCTGCGGTAGCCTATAGAAAAAAGTGTGGTCGAATAGTAACAAAGGTTACCCTATACGAAAATCAAAACCAAATATGTCTAAACATCCGGAAATGGAAAGAAACGTAGAAGAAGCCAATTCCAGAAGTACCAAAGCCTATTCTTAGATAAAAATAATACATGAGCAACTTAAGTTTATTTAATAAGCGAGGTTTGAAGTTTGAAAAGAATTAAGTCACTAACATTTCCCAATGGCTATGTAAACG
Source organism: Sinelater perroti (assembly GCA_036346155.1). Taxonomy (NCBI): domain Eukaryota; kingdom Metazoa; phylum Arthropoda; class Insecta; order Coleoptera; family Elateridae; genus Sinelater; species Sinelater perroti. The sequence continues at coordinate 127,481 of JARFIY010000047.1, forward strand.
AGGGTCTAATTCTGATAAGTTTCATATTCGTATTATTGTTGTTGTAAAGAAGGAAAGGAGGTTGCATAACTATGCAAGAACTATACTCTCTTTTACAAAGGAATTCATACTTGCACTAAGTTTTATTAAAACCCCAATATAGTCAATTCTGGCGCAGACCCAAGAAAGACCCCAAGAGATGTAGGAACAGAAAAGTGAGATATGATTATGATTAAAGGTCCATCATTAGCTGTAGAACTAAATCTGGAAGTTGTTACACTCAACCCACTTTTGACTACCGAAGCTACTGACTGAGCTAAGTTAAACTCTTAACTAAGAATTAGAAATTCTCTCTAAGAAGGATCTTTAAGCTCTACTAAATTATTTATTGTCTCATTCCAATCTATCCTAAGCTCCCACAAATTTTAATGATTTATTAATTACAAATATTACATCGTTGATTTTTGTTGACAATCAAATATAGTCTCTCTTTTTTGCAACCCCCTTAAAAAAGCCACTTTGCAAACATTCCAGTATCACTTTATTGATTTCTTCAATGGTTAAATCTCAAATTTCGTAACGAATCCCAGATATGTGAGCTTTCAAAGGCGCAAAACCGTTAAAACACATCGGGTGACCTCAAGTCTCTTACGTTTTTCCATCAAATATTCTGTAACGAGCTTTGCTTTGTGCAGTCTGGCATTATTTTAAACAATCATAAAGGACTAAACACCTTTCTTTTCCATCCAATCCGAGATGTAAGACTCGAGGAATGGCTTATAGAGATCTTTAGTGACGTTAGTCTTCTCTTCGCAGAGATGCTAAAAAGTGATTCCATCAAAATCCATTGACATAATCAACATCTCCTTCCCCTCCCTGAACCTTGGCTTTCGTTGAGCAATCGCACCCTCTGCTAGTCATTGAGCCAACTTGTTTTTAGGCAAGGGTTGGTACAGGGGTACTCAACTTCTATTTATGGCGAGGATCCTCTTCAATATCTGAAGTCGACGTTTCTACGTCTGTACCAAAGGAGAGTATCATGGCAGACGTCGATTCGAGCTAGCTTGAGGGACAAGTTTATCAGTTTGACCAGACACAAATCCCGGTTAAAAATCCTCTAAAGACTAGTTTTGGAAATATCAACTTGTATGGCCAGCTTAGCAACTGACTTTGATGCGCTCCAATCTTTGACCTTTATCTGGAGGCACGTAAAAAGCTCTTCGTCTGCTCTCTTCAATTGCAGTACGCCCTTTGTTCATCTCGGTCAACCCTTTCCTCACGGCATGGATAGAGAATGCCCTTGATCGCATACTTTTTCGCAGAAAATCATGAATGTATCCTGATGACCATCCGATTATGACACCCGCAGTCTCGCAGCGCAACTTGCAGTGACACCAATTCATCACAGGCGATTGCACCTTGCCTTCAACGAGCTGTCACGCCTGTCGTTACTCACAGACGGTAGGTTGCAAAAGGCCCGCTGAGCTGCAAGTTCACTCTGTGTACGGTCGAGTCGCCTTGTAACCCAAAACAGCGGTCATTCAAATTCCGCCGAATCGTGCGCGGCTCAGGGCTACAGAAATTAATGTCGGCTTGTGAAACATCGGACTGTGCCGAGAGAAACTTACGGTGTGCGGTATTGTGCCCAACAAAACAACAGGCGAAACGCACGGCAGCGCAATCAAAAAGATTTATGGCGAGTAAATTTGTGTTCGGGAGTTCCCATTAAACAAAGAACTGGATATTATGTAAACAAATATTTTATATGGCGTAAGAAGGCGCTGCTTTTGTTTTTGAGAATAAACCAACATTTGCATAACTCTTAATGATTTATACTTCCATTTGTATATATCGTTAATAGGCAACCAATTCTACACTTAAAAGAATTTATGTAAAATAATTTTAATAATGTAAGAGGATGCTTTTGTAACTTCCTTGACAAGTAAATGTTCTCATTTCTTTTCCATTATTTTTGAAGGCTAAGTGTCAATATTTAAAAACCAACAAAATGGCGGCTACGCTAGGTAGATTTACTCTTACAGTGCAGTTGCTTTATGCAACATTCCTAAACCGTTGACTGTCGAGCTCTTGCAATGAAATTCCGCCCACAAATGCCTTTCTCATAACTAATCATTGGCAAGGCGAGCGCTGCACGCGCACAGCACAAAACTCTTTGTGTTAGATAAAAGAGCGTTAGCGGACAAACGCACAACGCGCCGGCGAAAACGAGTCCGCTATTCGTATTTAACGAATCGGCGCGCGCCTAAACTAGCGAGGCGTGTAGAGCATCCTGCAATTACATTTACACTACCTACATTGCTGAAACGTAACACTAACCCACATCCAGTGTTCCGCATTGAGCCTCTTCTCGGAACGCCATAAATTTCAAATGGTGCGTTAACTGGATTGCGCGACCACTGCAACTGGGCATTGCAGGCGCGGTCTTCATTCACGGGTTTTCGAGCTTGAAGAGGTTTAATCTTTAATTGTCGGGTTTTGTGTAGCTCATTAAATCACTCCCTGGCTACTTATAATTGGATGGCTTTACTGATCACACTCTGATATAGCATCAATGATTTAGTTACTCTCTTCAGTGCTCTCACAGTTTCTGCCTTAAAATTTTTTTTCGCCAGGTTACCGTAGTTTGGTCCCATTTTTGTACAACACAGTAATAAGCTTTGTGATGACCTATAATCATACTGAAGATAAAGTGGACCAAAAACTGTCTAAAAGGCATTAGCTTACAAAGATTCAGGCACCAAGACCAAGGAACTTCAGCTTTATCTTCTAATTTTACAATTTTGTAAGTATTCTTACCAGGCCTTTGACACTCTAAAGGCACGTTCATTAGATTATCATTACTATATAGGATGCTTAGCCTTTCATAGTTTTAAAGTCTAATAGCCTCGTGCTTTGCACTACCATAAACAACTTCAATCTCTTCTCGTCTAAATGCGATTTCAGTTCCAGATAGCCTTCTAAATCACCCAAATATTTTCTGTGGACGAACGTTCCAATTTAGTACTAATTTTGATACAAACTCGTTCAGTGAATGGGACTATTAATAGAATAAATGGCCCCATGACAAAGAAAGCAGATACCAATGGTATAATGGTGGTTTTAGAAGTCGCAGGAAGCCTCCTAGAACGTGGATCAAGAGATTTTCCACAATCTCCGAATGGTTTGCAGCAGTCTTTTATTTGTGCTGCAGTAATTCCTGAAAGCTTTCTGAACCATCCAGTTAGTTTCTGAGGACAAATGTTCTAGTTGTTCACTAAATTTTATGCAGATTCGCTGCTTTACTCGCTCAGTCATTGCAAATACGACTATCGCACACTACATGCACTCCAGAGTCTCAAACGGTGAAGTTGTTCTCATTCACGCATGCGTATTACAGTTTACTATCATCGGCTGTCAGGTTGCCTTTTTTCGGAGCAGCTCTTGCATTTAATTTATTGTCAGATTATTTAAAAATCTTAAAAGCTTTCTTTTATTGCTCACTTTAGTATGAAGTTAAAAAATAAAATAAATCTTAATTCCAACATCACTAAAACATATACAGGGTGTCTGATACCTCTTGGGTTAAAATAATACAAGCTTAGTCTGAATATTTTTAGATTGGCACTACTAGAACCTTTTTGTAAACTAATTTAATTTTTCACATTCAGTCACTATTTTTAGTACGTGCATTCAACGTCGTATAAGGTTTTGCCGTACTCTGTTAAAGATCCTTACTATCCAAGTGGTCGAGAACATCAATAGGTCTAGTGACTAACGTCTTGGAGGAATAGAATAAACATGGATCATTCAAACGAAGTGACAAGGTCCAATTAGGTGACCTTGTACAATGTGACAGAGAATCTTAGCTGGTAACCAGACAGGAGGGTTGTTCTAATAATGGGAGATTAATTGCTACTCCCTCGATATTCTTCATATATTATCTCTCCAATCATGCATTTGTTGGCATTTCTGGCACAAGATTCAACACCATCTTCTCAAATTTGGGCGCCTGAATGATTCTTCGTCTAACACTTTGACCATCTTTCAGTGGTTTACGACCTACCCCTTTCCTTAACCTTTTTTTTTTGAAAAAAGTGCCAACAACTCGTGAACGAATGTCGAGGTGCCCAATCTGTTTTTGTGTTTTTATTTCTTCCTTATTTGTTTCCTTCTAGATTCCAGATTCTTAGATTTCTTCTAGACTTACACCATTGCCAAGCTTGGTCGCAAAAACTGTTTTGTATTCTTCATTTTCTAACTGTAGAATAGGAATGCGTAAAAGTCCAATTGAACGTGATAGTGACTAAACATCTTCAAGATTGTTATGTGTCTCTTAAGCTCATAACTTCCTTAAATAATTTTACCTTAAATACTCACTTTTCACTCATTCTGTATAAGAAATAGCGTCACAAAAATCAGAATTTTCTATCTACGGCAAGCTAGTATCCCATACCTCCAAATTAGAACATCTTAGTACGTTAACAATAACGTAACACGTGACTAAACCTGGGTTTATTTTTATAACCTCCAGTTTACCAAGTACGAGGACCTTGGTGGGATGACTACTGTATCTACATCCTTTAAGAAATAAAAAAGGAAGATTTTAGAGTCAATATAATTTTTGTAGTGTAACATTTAAGTGACTGCCAGCGTCAAGGGTTAAAAATTCTGAATAAACATAATCTAAAGAGCAACGGAGATAAAAATGATCGTCGTGTTCAGACAACAAGAACTGACGTAACATTATGTTCTAAGTTCTGACAAAAGTCAAGTTTCCTATATCAAAATAAAAGTTTGTTAAAAGCTTGATAATGGTAATTGGACTTTCGTCAATCTTGATAAACATTTTGCCATTTTGGAAACGTTTGAGACACTTGTACCCTTGAGTTTGGCCTAATTCATTAAGGCTCAAAGTTTGCCTCAATATTAGGCGACAATCTAATACAAACTTTTTTCTCTTTCAAATACGACATACCGACAATCGCACAGCATCATAAATATAAACACAAAACCACATACATCAGCATGCTACGCGATAGCATGTCTTAGTACTACTAAAAGAACCATCTAGCGGAAGAGCTGTGTACTTTTAAAAGTTTTGATTTGCATTTAAAAAGCATTTAAATTCTGTTATATATTGTGGCGATGAACTGTTTACTTATTTCAATTGTGTTGTTTGACATTTTGTTCATATGTTACAAAAATGCCCTAAGTAAATTTAAATTCTTTATAATTTGCAATCATAAAAAAGTTATCGTGATTAGGAAGACATATTCTGACCTAGAAAGACCCTTCTCAATGCATGATATAATGTTATTTTCCTTTTTGCAATTGGTCTTCTTAGTCTGTACTCGAAAAGTTGCATTTCTAGATTTATTGAGGACCTTGGTGCTACAAAACGCCATGTTCTTCAAATGGAAAAGTTAAGTATGGCTGCTATTTAATGGGTTTCACCTCCTTCTAGCGGTAATTGGGTATTTATCGCAAGTACTAACTTATCTGTAACAAGTGCATTAAATTCATTAACATTGCTATATCGTCAATTGATAACACACTCTCCTCATAGTTCTAACTGTAATTTAAACAATCGGTAGGATTACAATATTTAAAAGTAATTTGCTGATTGCGGCACTCCGTCTAAAAAGCTTGTTTGCTCAGCCTCTACTGTGACGTGGTACTTAATTCGATTTCTAATGACAGTTTGCGTCTGAACTTAACTATAATTGACGTTGTTATATAACGATGGTGCGTCTTGTTGTCATTTCTATTTTGTTGCGTCGAAAGTTAACATTAAGTGATTAAATCTTCTTATGTCCATCCTTGCATTTTATAAATGATGGGTCGGCTTTTTCTTTTTCTAGTCTCTTTTTTAACATCTGAATATAAACCTGAAAAGTCTACTTTCGAATATATCGTGATTGAATAGTATGCTGCTTGTGTTTTCTTGGAGCAGAAATGATGAAAGTTGCAGGGTAATCGTTTGTACAAGTTGATCTGTTTAAAAACGATTTATGAAAAAAAATGGTCTCTACAACACAAAGAATTGTTAGAAATGTTAATCGTGTGTTTGTGTACAATAGTTGATCTTCCAAATATTATTTGTAGTTATAAAATGATTAAAAGATCAAAGAAGAAGTACGTTATTCAGTTATCAATTTTTTTCTAGAAGTTTATGTTACAAGACATAGCTCAATGTGTTTTAAAAAGTGCTGTACGATGAAGTTGGTCACATGTAGAAGGTGGCAGCACTATGTCAAGATGATCAGCAATAGTCAATGTGCTCGTTTGAAAAAATAGTCAACGCACCTGATAAAGGAGCTTTTTGATGCAATTATATCACTTAGGGTCTTCAAAAATCACGTCTTTTGATGGGAAGATAATGGTCACCGTCTTCTGGGGCTAAAATGCATGTGTTTAAATTTCCTCTTAGACCGTCACACAATAAATGCTGAACATTATTATTTCAGGCTTTTCAAAAGTCCAATCATTAAGAGGAAAAAAAAGAAAGCGCAAACATATTCCGATTGAATAACACAGAGAGTTGCTCAAAACCTCGAATTTATATATATAGGTAGGACTTTTCCTTGGTGTTCACTGATCTCGACAAAATGTTCGTTTGACAAAATTCATCACCATTTTAATTAGTTTACATGCAAGTAATATCATATTAAATGGATAATACAGGGCATGATTTAATGCAGAGTGTACTTCATGAAAATTATGCTATTTTTAATATTATCAGCTTGAACTGCAAAAATAACGCAACTAATGCGGTATTAAATTTACTATTGTTAAACACAAACTTCGCCTAATTATGGAGACTGACGAACATGCGTGACTATAAAGACTATATCATGTAGTTGATGTAAATGAAGATTTTTCATTATCCGACTAGGGATGCGGATAACCTGAACATCAAGTAAAAACATCCTTTTAAATTTTAAATTTAAAATTCAAAGTTCATAAAATAAATATTTTTTTATAAAATGACTTGTGTTCCTCCTTTGAAACCATACTAGATTATGTATTAAAGACGCAACACATTCTAGAGGTCCAAAAATAGTTATCATGCCGAAAATCATCGACAAAGTCCATGATGTGCTTTTGGCTTACAGACGAACAAAGATGCGCGAGTTAACAGAGTTTACAAACATCTCGAATGAACGAGTTTAGTTCATTTTAGGAAAGATGAAAAGTAGGGCAAATTTGTATGCCAACATCAGAAAAACCCAAGGGATTCTTTGAGAAAGCTCAGTTTTATCACTACGCATAAGAAACGAAACAGTAATCAAAACAGTGGCCTGCACGTGATAAACCAACCCCAAAAATACAAAAAGTCTACTACAGCGATTGATAAAAGCAAAGAGACCAATAAAAGCACATCTGCTTTTCATTATATGGAGCTTTCTTTCACCAAGGGATCAGTTAATGATAAGACAGTTTCTATATCAGTGTTGGACTATCAAAAAGCTCATAGAAAAATAAAAAATTACTTTTCATTTTCTAATCTAATTTCATAATCTAAGTGATTGTATTCTTGTAAAGAAAGAATACTGCGGTACCTTACATAACTAAGCTCATATCTACTATTGAGAGCAAAACAATCGACTGACTAGCTGCAGGCGCGTTTTCGTCTCCTGTTTCAGTCTAAGAAAAATAAAAATAAAGACATTAATGTGCAAGGAGAATCTTTATTATTGATCTTTAAAAACTGTTGCTATTGCATTAATCTGATGACACATTCAAAAAAATATGCATCACGAACGGGGTCTTACGCATCTTGCTAATTGGAACGCACCTGCGCGACGACTGTGATTGACATCTCAGTCACTTATCCGACTAAATTTGAGTCATCAGCTATGTTCAGAGTATGGCGTCGGTACCGGGAAACCGGTAGCTACGTCCGGAGACGGCCTTAGGCGCGTGACAACGGAGAGAAGTAATCAATTTCTCGTCTTAATATCTCTCAGAAATCGACATATGACTGGCGTTGACCTCAAGCAAGAGTTGAGTGCGGTCAGAGGTGTGATCGCCAGCGTTTGGACAGTGGACTATAGGCCCCAAGCTGACTGCAGTCCAAAAGCAAATGCGACTAAAATTTGCTCGTAAACATCTTGATTGGGACCTAGGCCATTGGGCCAGGTGAACGAGTTGCTTATTGCTGTATTTAACTGTCGCGTATGGAGGTGGCTCTTGCATCTTCTGGGCGGGAAAACCTGAGTTGGTTTTCGTGCCTAGTGAGGACGCGGAGGAGGTTTAACAGCGGACCGCTACATCAGGGACATTTTAGAGGAACAAGTTGTTCAATTTAAGGGATTTGTTGGTGAGGACTTTATGTTAATGCACGACAACGCGCGATGTGGGAAGCAATCTCTCAAGAAAGCATAGGAAAAGTCATCCGATCTATGTGTAATCGCTTGTGAAGTACAATTAGAAGTAGAGGTGGCAATACCACGCATTGAAAAAATCATTAAATTAATTCCAACTGAGGATTTCATTTTTTTCCTTTTATAATCACCTTTTCTGTTTCAACTCTTTTGTGTTACACATATTCTTAGGCCCATAACTTTGTCAGAACAGATTCGATTCCAATCAAAGTGATATCATTTGAAACCACAGTTTTTAAGCTTTCAAACAGTACATTGAACTTTACTTGGAATGCTATCGGAGTGGAGTTCTTTCAAAACTCGAACATGAGTCGATTGTTTTGCTCTCAAGTTACTCTTATCAAAGTAGTCGTACAAATATTCCTGTAGTAACTAAAAAACTACTTTAAAGATGCAAAATTTAGAGTGATATTAAACCACTTCTATGCTCGAAACACCTAGAAGAATGATAATCAGCCGGTAAAATGTTACTGCAACTGCAATAGTATTTCTATAAATAAACACACAATAAGCATATTAGAAGCCCCGTTGATGCGATTTTCAGCAGCCGTAAGGTCCGAAGTGTGACTCATTCATTTGCAGGCAGAACAACCCGGCAGATTCAGCAAAGGTTGCGTTGCGTGAATGATAATAACCTTATGAGTAATAGTTCTGGAAGAAATTTATACAAAATTCAGGGCAATTGTGAATGATCAACTCGCTTCCAAAGATTAAAATAAAGGTTGAATTCCCAAAATGTTACTTTCAATTATTAGTTGTAATAAAAGACTATTTGCTTTTTACAATCTTGTTGACCTAACAACTAAAATTTTGCAACTATTTAAATCTCCAATCCGAAACTTAGATGCGCAACTTAATTCTCGAATTTATTTGTTAAATATTTACCCCCCCCCCCCTCCGACACTTTCTATGGTTTACGTCATCTTTCAGAGAGTTCACGAGATTCTTTAAAGAAGCAAACTGTCACGAATGCGCAGGGTGTGATAAAATATCCCAATCTAGGTCTGTGTTGACAGTGTGCAGTGGTCTTTCTGTGCTGGGTAGTTACTGTTTCACTAGGTTAAAACCGCTCATATATACAGAACATCTTCGTAACGTAAATATTTGGTAATATGTGATACTGGGCGACAGTTCACTTAAATAAACTGACAATTGTCGCCTCTCTTGATCCTCATAGGAAACCATTTTTTGCAAGTCACAGTTTGGGTCAAAAGCCTTTTTTGAGTAATCATTGTTGTTCTCAGATGCAAGGAAACCCAGCGGTCTTCTTTGTGAATTTTCCCCAGCTTGTGAAGATGCTTAAAAACGACTTGATATGTTACTCTTACTTTCTTTGCGAGTGTGTACGACAGCAATCATCTTCTAAAAGTTGTTCGGCTTCCTCATCTTTAACTTTATTTGCAGGCCATAATGTCCAAATTTAAACTGCTGTAATCACTTACATCGTCTCACAAAACCGCCCAGGTAATTTCCAAAGTTTCACCGGTACTTTTCCACAGTTAAAATGCCCAAAGAAGGTAGTTTCGCAAATTTAACTTGTTGAACGATCTTGCTTACATCGCAGACTTGTAGGTTATGTTGGTAGAACGGGCATCTCTTGCAGTGCGTTATAAAGCTGGCAGATAGCGCTTTACTATGACTATGCGGCAAGCAGGGTATATGGATCAGAATAGGTTAAAGTTAGAGGTGGACAATTCATTTGCTCACCTAATAATTCTGTAGTTTTTATAGGCTTTGAAGGCCAAAAAGAATCGAAAATATTGTTCTCTTTTAGCACCAATAGATTAATCCTTTATATCATTTAGTTGGTATAATACAAGAGTCGACTGTAAAAGAATCTTGGTACCAAAACAATTTCCATTTTTTAGATTCTTACATTACCCCAGATAAGTTATGCTATTGTAATAAAAATAAACATTGGAACACAGATCTGATCTGTACCTTGACATATATATATATATATATATATATATATATATATATATATATATAGAGAGAGAGAGAGAGAGAGAGAGAGAGAGAGAGAGAGAGGAAATCGATAGGAAATTGAAATAAAGAAGAAGGCAATGAGGGTTGTTCAAAGTCAAAACCAGACCAACATTCAAAAATTTCAAGGTTATTTCTGAAACGGTTTTTTGGCCAGACAATATTTAGTGTTACTTGTTCTTTTCCCCACCCCATAGATTCATTTATGAGGTTTGCTATTTACTTTTTGATAACAGTAGATGTATTAGGTCCTAATCAGTTGCTAATGTTTTTCAAACCCTAAGCTTGTCTGCTCCACAAGTAGAAAATTAAAATTTTATTAACCACAACCTTTTTTTGACTATGCGAAGACAAATTGTATGTGCCTAGCTTTTCTTCCATGTCCACCTTAAATCCTCTTTTGTTTGAAGCTTTTTCCACTAATTTTCTATAGAAATGTAGTTTACAAAACTTTCAAATTATACATTATAGTTCTTTGCAAAAAAGCATCTTTTAGCTAATAAAAACCATTCAAAACAAGGATTTTGCAATTGGTGAAAATAACGGAGACACGGTTCACTTTATTCGGCTGCTAGCTGCACATAACTGAACGAAACTGGTAGATAACAAACCAAATCGAAGTTTCAGAGTGGACGACTTCTTTTTTTTATAATTTTTCTGGATAATTTGCTGTTGCTTTGCGCTACAACAGTCCGCGCGGGGAATTGAACTTTGGTTATTTGTCCAGTCTCCCCCTCGTATTTTATACAAAATATAATTTGAAATTTTAAATTTAATAGATTATAGATTGTTGGAAACATTCTAAAGCAAGTCGAATGTTCAAATCTGCAAAGCGATGTTAACCGTAAACTACGCGCCGCAACAAAACCAAGGCTAATCACTGATAATATAGTAAGTCACGAACTCGGGCGCACTGCGAATAGCTAACGTAGAGCCGCCTTTGCATATTCATGATAGACGCATGTGTGCATTCTTACCTCAAGTTTCGCGTGTTACTTTTTATTTCCTTGCGTTTGTTCCTTATTTGTTTTCAACGCTTTGCAACTTGTACACAATCTCTGTTACTGCATTAGTCTCACAAGAGCACCGATGATATAAGATATTGAAGAAAAAAAAACAAACGTCCAACACAAAAGGACGATTTTGGAGAACACGCCCATTATAAGTTTGGCCAAAAAGTTACTCAAGACCAATAATTTTTTTTATATTATTTTGTATTGGACAATTGTAATCAACACGTTTTAATTGCTTTCAAAATGGCCGACAGAAATTACTAGACTACAATAGTGAGCTTCGGTCTTTGTTACGATATTATCGGAAGATATGCTGCCAGGGCAATTTGTGAAGTTGAAGGCGAGGGAATAGTTGTTGAACAAACGCTTCAATGAAGGAGATTTTAATCTTGAAGACAAGATTTGTTCTGGTCGGCCATCAAAGTTAAACGATGAAGATTTGTCTCCAGTCGTGGTCTGGTATCGGTGGTTGAAGTTTCGTCCCATAAACAATTTGCATCAACTTGACTTTGTTCACAAGAAGCCCCATCAGGATCCGCACAAACTCACCGAAACACAGGCCATTAATTAAGCGAGTCGAGATCTCCCGTTCTAGCCCACAATTCAGATGCTGCTCCATCCCACTACAGTCTTTTCCAACAAATGGAGCATTTCTTACGTGGTCACCGATTTGGATCCTTTGATGAAGTTGAAGAAGCACGACGATGGCAAAAGATCGTGGAGGATAATTTTTGAATAAATTCATGCATGAAAATGTCATTCTAATATTGAGCACAAACTTTGTTTAAAAAATAAGTAGAAGAGGCAGATAATCTAAGGATTCATCATTACACTCCAAAAATAAGAAAACGTCTAAAGAATGGGAACGAAAAAAGAGATGAAAGCAAAGTTGACCTCATCTACAGGAAAGCTTTTGAGTCCCACTTTAAGACAGTAGAAGAGCGAATTGTCGACTGTTTGAAAGGTCAGAGAACACTTGAGATACAAGATTACAGCAACCTATTATGGTTGAGGAGAGGGTTGCGGTGCGGAGAGACCCGGGTTCCATTTCCCGAAGCTCTCTGATACCTGACGGGTGGCCTACTTAGTCACACTGCGTTCGCTTCGAATGATGGTGGTCGTCTAAGACGTGGTGTTTGCCACATCGCTCAGAGATGGTACACAACGACTGGGCAGAGAGAGAGCAAATATATGAGAGCCTTAACCTCTTAGTTCGCAAGCCGTGCTTCAACGCAGGGCGTTAGACCCTTACCATTACCATTATGGATGCAAGTTAAAACTTACTTACAAGTCAAAATGAAGGGACAACACCAAACCTTATATAGCGCAATTGGTAAGGGTCTTATTGTGGAAATTGAGTTGGAAAACTCTGGAATACGCACTCTATACACCAAAATTGTTGTTTTACGCCTTGTTTGATCCCTTAAAAACGCCCTGGACTGTAGATGGCTTGTGTACTATTAATTTGTCACACAATCCAAAGATTTCTGCTGAATGAGCATGCAAAAGCTTCTAGAGGAGTGATTCAAGCGCACAGCATTATACTAAAAAATTGTTGTTGCCATTTTGGCTAATTCAATAGCTAATTAGTCTCGCGGAGTTTTTCAAAGGTTCGCAATTTTTTTGCTCAAAAAAGGTTCGCTTGATTTGCGTCCGACTCGCTAACCTTCGCGTTTCTTCTTGAACAGCATAAAAAAGTCACTTGCCTAGCTGCTTAAGATGTAGTATCTGAAGGATTCCCGATCTCTGGAGATTCCAACCGTGGAGTTCATCGGCGCAAGCTTGGCAACCTTATTAATACGCCATAAGGGTTTTTAAAGGTAAAATCGACAATTGGCCATTTTTTACGTCATATTCAATTATCGTAATTCCAGTTTGTATAATCTTGTGTCTAACGACTTTTTAGCGAGATACGGCGTTGAAGTAGCATGGAGCGGACGGAATGTGGGAGGCGACACATGCTACTTGTCCACGCGTTGCCTTCGGCAACACCGGAAAGAAAGTAGAATTCTTCAAAGGTTGTTACTACAAACATCATGAGTTTTATTCGCGCCGCGCTTAGATAATAAATTCGGACGGCAGATTTTAGATTTCAGCGGCCGGGCGCAGCTTCGCCGCTTTCGTGGCCCGTGAGGATTTTCCAGGCGGATAGCCGGCGGAGGCCGGTGAAAGCGCGGCACCGCGCCAATTAGCCGGGCACCTCATATTCCTTCGGCTTACGTAAGAAGAAAGCGAGCCGCGTTTCCTAATGTCCGGAGAAAGTGCGCGGCCGCCTGTGCGTGCCTCGGCACTTGCTTCGCCGCAAAGCGCCCATTGATGGGTCCTGGCCGGCTTATGTAACGGCCGTGAAAGAGGTGCCGTTCGCTTCCGGCGGGTCGATGTTTGGCTTTCCGGAGAAATTCGGCGGCTTTGAGTGCTTGTTAGGGCCCGTTCGGTTTTGAAGCACCGTGACGGCTGGAGATGGCTTACACAACACCCCATCAGGAAGACAGCTGAAATCGACTGATCGTAGGTCAAATATCCTTTAGACCGAGAGGATTTTGGTGCTTTTAAGTCATTTCATTCTTGGACTACGTATGAATCTTCCGACCACGAATCGTTCGAACCAAAAAGAATCCAACAACATCAATGCTAACCAACAAATTGGATTAGTGTAAGATATGGTTTAGTGATGAGTGTCATTATGACTTCAATTGGGCAAGTAGACAAATACGGGCAAAATTTCTTAGAAAATTAGAGATAAGAGCTGAATTTGCAAACTCTGATTCAATCAAGATGGTGCCAAAGTCCCTAGTACTCAAGAAAGCTTTGATCCACCAAAAAAGCTGGAAAGAGCATTGATTACCCAGAAAGCTGCAGCAAGTGTGATCACTAACTTCAGTATTGTTAAGACTATGCCCTTTGACGTAACTTGTTTTCTTGCCCGGGCAATAAAACACTAAAGCGTTGCGTAAGCCTCGTTTCCATAATGAATTTTATATTCGTTAGCCACTTTAAACATTTAAATGTGTTTCCATTAGTCGCAATTATCTCCAATGGTGCATTAAAGTGCTTTTGATTGTACTGCCCGTTTCAGATGTCACCTAATGGAAGTTAACAAATATAAAATTCGCAAGGACGCTGGAATTTCTACAATGCTAATGCTGTATAGGTTAAGAAGACGAGGTTCAAGGATACTCACGTGTAAACGTAGGGCCCGATTTCATCCACGATGGGCTTGGAGCCGTTGTTGAGGAACTCGTCGGCGTTCGTCACGTTGTAGACGTACACGCTGATCTTGGGCACCACCGGCGGCCTCGCCCACCATCCAAAGGCTTGTGACCCATTCCTTAGGATGACTTCCTGCAAAAGATGAGCATTAGTACATTCAGTTGCTACAGTTGGAAGCATTGGGTTTGAAAGATAATAAGAACTGCAACTACTCAACTCAAGTCAAACCTCAGTTGAAATTTAATGTGTTTGAAGTAATGATACCTGACTGTGGATAAAACTTGGATTTACTACTGCATACCAGCTGATAGAGTGGTTTGAAAGTAGTTAATTGGTTCTGAAGAAAGCGACAACCATCCAATGAGCCAAAACGATTATGGAGCTCTCTTTTACGATTATTCTAAAACAGCCTTTGGGAGATACTGTCAAAAGCTACTATCTAGGGTGTATTTATAGACATGGTATTCAGAATTCATTCGCATCACCTTATGAGTACGTGTGTGTGACGGTTGTAGTAAACTTGGTAAAAGCTTTGTTTTAGTTCCTAAACACTCCGATATCCTGTGCCTCTTTGAATTTATGATCACCCTGGAGGCCTTAAAATGAGGTCTTGTTCGAGACTCTTCTCAGTCATAATATGAGATACAAGCCGAGAAACTTTTTTTGATGAAACATACCAATTTCACGTCTTTGAAAGCAGATGCTTTGTTATTGTCATCGCAGGTACGAAGTTTTCGGGTAGTGTGAAGGTGCTGCGAGTTCAGGAAACGTTTAAAACACATTTTTATGGAAACGTAAAAAGCTATTTTGCGACCCAAGAAGATATTGTTCTGGAGACTAAGTTTAATTTTAACATCATCTAGAAGCATCAAAGATTTCTCATAGACAGGTATTTTCCTCTCGTCAATAAATTCAAACTTATCAAAGAGCTGAGCTGTCTAAATGCAGCTCTCTATTTTTTTGGGGAATCCTTAAAAGCACCTAATGTATGTATAGAATTGTTTGTGACTTATAGAACAATAAGCTTGACTCGGACTCCTACCGCGGGAACTACCGCCTTCAGTCAGCATTAGCAATGTATCCATATGTACAGTTAGAAATTTACAAGAGCTCATAAGTTTTACCTTCAACATCTAATCTACGGCCGTGTTCCTGTGAATATCTGAAGGTATCAGTAGCCTACAAGCCTTAGCCGTTAAATCTGCGACCGAATCCGGTCAGCTGACCAATTTCTAATGAGATCTACTTGAAATCTACTTAACAACTGATAAAAACATTCAAAGTTTGCCCGACACTTTACTTACTGTAACATCTTTTAAAACTTTTTCATTGAACAATTTGTCGTCATCTCGCAAAATCTGACGATCACACTTGTACAGATACATTAAATGGCCCTCAAAAATATCTGGAGAAAGTCAATAATTTCAACGACATTGTTTCTTTATGTTGTTGGTAGCTTTAAAAAACTTACAACCTATGAGGCAGGCAAAACCAACCACTTGAGAATAAAATCACTTAGACATATGGTCAATTTTTGATCTGAAGTTTTGGAAACCATCTGTGATCAGAGATAGAGAAGAAGGGAGATAGAAGTCGAGTAGCAAAAGCTTGTCAGAGATGTACAGCGTTTCTTTGGAGTGGGGAGCCACAAAAGTACCAAATTATTCTTTATTTTACACTATTTTCTACGTCATTAATAAACTAACAACAAAAAGGGCGCATCTCAGAAAGATTGTGGTCCAAAAAATGCAAAAATGCAAAAAATTTTATCGTTACAGTTTGGTTTCCTTATAAAGGATTGAATTATTTCTATTGAGTCTAAGTAACATAAAGTTAAATTTCTTTTTCTTTATCTACAATTGGTTCAGCTGTATTATATATTTAGATATCGGTCCATTCTTCCAGTCCCCTTTATGTTGTACAATTTTAAAATGTAGTGTAGTCACTAAACTGTGTCTTGAATACATTTAGAGCTTTTAAAAATGATTGGATTTAGAACTGTTTTCCCCTCACTAATATTTTATTAAAAAGAAGTGAGGATACATTTCATTAGAGGTATTCCAATTCAATGTCTATGCATTACTGTGACCAGACACGCAAAGAATGTCGACAAATCCACGCTATACAGCTGTAGCAATATTACTATACCTCCACATGCTTCTGATGGGCAGTGAGAATGTAGAGAAGTTGTTATGGACAAATCTTTATCATCTTCTGATCGTAATCCTTGATGTCTTTGAACTCCTATATCCAGCAAATCACAATTTTGCGACTCGTTGCTGAATTCTCACACACGGTTACTAACTTCTTGCGGATGTCCGAAACACTCACTCTTCCTCATCCATCGTTGCTCTAATACAGGTTTTTTCACTAAACTACGGCATTTAATATTATGCGCACGGAGATGGGTTCGGATAGCTACGTACTATATATCTACACCTTTCTGTTTCAATTTTGCTGCTCCTTGACGCAATGTTAAGCTCGGGTTCCGCGGAAACAAGTTCACGATTTGTTTTTGGACTTTAGGAGATAATACTTTGCTATCGAGCTACGTTCCGGCAAGTCATCGACAGTTTTTGTCTCCTTATATCGCGGCACCTACTTACTGATGAATGTTTTCGACTTGTTAATGTACTTAGCAGTCGTTGCACGAGACATTTTCAGACCTTTCAGGTGGGCACAGAGAAACACAGCCTCGTAACGCGACGCATACGCGACAGTAATGGTGCTTTACGCATTTCTGTAGCAAACATTCAATGCCAACTGAATCTTTTGTGACAAAACACTTCCACCTAAACACAAAAATCATAATCTTCATAAAATTAGAAAACCGGATCAGATAAAGAAGATCTTGCTTCCTTCCAGCTCCTTTTTCATTGAGATTGTTGTGTACTCTACTTTTTATTACCTATTACGACTCGACTAAAAAAAGTTCTTTTTTAGGGCGCTCAAGCTAAAGTAACGATTATAGGGACTCTGTCTAAATTGTTGTCATCTACCGAAGAATTCGGAGCTTAGAAACAAATACAAGCTTCTTTAAATGGCAAAATGTAGATTCATTGTCAATATTCAGAGTCTCACAAATCTCTTTAGTTGTATTTCTTGCAAGCATCATTTTTAATTCTTGCAAACTGTTGTAACGATAACAATGACTTCACTGAGAAAATAGTGTGGATATTAGATAACCGCGTAGGCCATCTATGTGCCATGTCGTGGAGGGATCAGAATCTTTGGGGGCTTGTGCTTTACAATTATGTAGGATACGGACGATGGAGTTTCGGTGGCTTTCGATGCTTTCATCTAGATCCTAAGCATTTTGGAAAATAACTTCTAGATAGTGAAAATGTCAACGTCTTCATGAGGGTCATAGCTCTTCACGAACTACGGGGTATTGAAAATGAACCGTCAAGCCCGATCCCATAGATGATGTTTTTCGTTGCGGTTCCGACACACATCTTTCTGAAACTTGTATAATACACAAAGGCGTGAATGTAACTATTCGTCCTTCATTTATGATACTACGCTCATTAATAATGTTACCACATGCCCTTCAGTATACAGCATGGCCACAAAACAAACGCCAGCGCCGCCATGCGGAAATGCTTCCGACACCTAAGACAATCGGGTAGAAACTTTTGCATTTATCTAATATACAAAGATAAACTCAGATACAATCTTTAATTACAAAGACAATTCATTACTCAAAGGTCATTAACAAGTTTTTATTGCCAGTTTTTTTCTGCATATCACAGATTGCTATTTTGATATTAGGCATGTACTGTACGAGTTCCCGGACAAGAACTTTTACCAATTCGACCTCGGTACACCAAAACAACCGCATTTTTCTCTTTGTTTGTACGTTTGGCACCGCTGCCAACCTTACTAATTTTCAAGCCCCGAAGGCGTCTTTAAGCGAAGCCTCAAAATCCTCGTACACAACCAAAGTGCAAGGCGAGCAACAGTCCCGCCCCAAAGTCTCGTGCTTGGCCAACTAACATTTTTTTCGTCAAAGGTATTTGCAGCTAATCGCCGTCGATTAGCTTGCAGTGTTTTGCTCGCCGAAATTGGCTGCAATATCAAATTAAGCATTGTGGTCGCGCTCCTTTCTCTTCAGCTGGTTTCTTTCTGCGATCGGTCCGATAATTCCGAATAGTTTAGCGCAAGCATAATGGCGATTCAAGGCTCAGTGTGCTGATGACCTTTCTAGCCGGTGAGCGGCTGTAAGGTTTTTCGCGTGCCTTGCTGCGCTTCGCGGATGTTCAGTATTGCAAGTAACGAATAAAAGCAATGTAGGTCAAAGTAGTAGCTGGAATTTCATTCTTGGAAAGAGTCGTACGAACTTCTTATGATTATTATGAGCATCAGGCAAGATATTTACATAGCACACCCTTTTGTAAGAGATAACGCCATACACAAGGTTTAATATTAGAAAGTAGGCAGGTGCGAGAACTCGCTGGTGTCTTCGTTTCCGTGCACACAACAAAGATAGCATCATCATGATCTCTTAATAGATTGTTTAAAGTTCTAGCAAATTTTCTTGGCATAAGCAAATTTACATCTTGCAGCGTCTTTAACTACGCCATGTGTTAGAACAGGGTTTAAAGTAACCAACATGTTACTTAAAAATAAACATTCGTATTTTTAAACAATCGAAGAAAAACTTCTTTGGGAACTGTTACTTCAAAGTCCCAAATTATGCTTTCTCGGAAGAAACTTTTGGGAAAAAGAAAACCAAATTTATGCAAAACTGTAGCTACACATATTTAACCAGCACTATTAGGATAGCAAATAATAAAATCTAGAATGAAGTTCTGATTTAGTCGCAGTCGCAGTCACAGGTCAAAATTTAAGATCACCAAACATAAAAAACAATTTACAAAAACCATGAGTGTAAAGTTGTTGCCTAACAAAGCAATACCCTATCCCATAGATTAAGAACCAAGCAAAGACGTATTTTGTGTCTTTAGTATTTATCCATAGTTATTCCAAGACTTGCAAAATCAAGACAAAATCTTCCCATGCAAGTAAAAGAACCACCTTAAGCCTAACGTCTATTATATTAACTCCAAGTATACCAACCCGTGCGGGGTTGCTAGATCCCCCATCGGGCGCCTCCCCAGGTGGCGGATAGGGGAATGCCTTCCAGATATGGATGGTACCGGAGAAATAAAATATCCGGGGCGGACCAAAACTGGCATGACGTAGGGCAGCAGCTACGACATCAATGTGTTGTGACCACTGAAGAATGACTTCCTTAAAGGCCCAACAACAGAGACTTCTAGTCGACAATCACTTCAGATTAATCGGCTAGAAGACTGCGATGGGGAAGGCAACGGGAAACCACCCCATTATGTTTTCCCTAGTACAACTAACATGGCACAGACTCAAGATAGTAGATTCGTTACTGATCATGGAGATCGGACTCAAGATCCGGCAGGAGAGGACATCCTTCAAAAGTAGGGCCTCTCAGGTCGTCAGCACGCGAAATCCTACATTTTCAATAAAACACACCTGTCTTGAATACCTACAGACGAACTACTAAGATAGGTACATGGAATGTGAAAACCATGTACGAAGCTGGTAAAATACACAATACCATCAAGGAAATGACAAGGCTATCCGTAGATATTCTGGGGATCAGTGAGATGCGATGGACTGAATCAGGACAATGCTGAATAAACGAACACAATATTTACTACTCAGGAAACACTAACGGTGAACATATACATGGAGTTGGCATTATCCTTAACAAAAAAATTAGCAGATATGTTACAAACTTTGTCCCAATCTCTGAGAGAATACTTCTAATTCAGATTAACACCTTCCCCAGAAAAACCAATATAATCCAAATATACGCACCAACGGCTGACAAATCCGACGATATAATTGAAACATTTTATGATGATCTGAATAACGTCATGAAGAAAGTAAAAAAGAATGAACTGACATTAGTAATGGGCGACTTCAATGCCAAGATAGGCCAAGGAAGCTGTGGTGAAATCATAGGACCGTTTGGACTGGGAGAACGTAATGAACGAGGAAATCGATTAAGTATTTTTGCAACAGAACAACAACTAGTCATCACCAACACGTTCTTCAAGTTACCACCAAGACGCCTATACACTTGGAGGTCCCCCCAAGATAACCCAGAACACGTCGTCAGAAATCAGATCGACTATATCTTGATCAATAAAAGATACAGAAATGCAATAACAGCAGTAAAGACATATCCAAGTGCGGATGCCAAATCTGACCATAACCCTCTTGTCGGCACGATAACACTCAAATTGAAGAAAGTTAAACAACAACAAGCGAAGAAATACGATTTGAGGAAACTGAAGGATAAAGATATAAAACAAGAAATACAGCAACATATTAAAAGAAAAATCAAAGAAACAGATATAGCACCCGACACAAAAGAGAAAATTCAGAAACTTAAAGAGACAAATCAAGAAATTTTTAACATATATTTACGCCCAATGAGAGCGAAAAAGAAGATGTGGATGACAGACGACATATTGAATATGATGGAGGAAAGACGGAAAAATAAGAACAAAGACAATACCAGATACACACAAATCGACAAAGAAATAAAGAAAAAGATTAGATACGTCAAAAACGCTTGGATGGAGGAAAAGTGCAAAGAGATTGAATCACTAGATGGTAAACATGACTCTTTCAATCTGCACAAAAAAGTGAAAGAAGCAGCAGGATTACAACGACCAAAGAAAACCGGATGCTTACAAGATAATGAGGGCAATACAATATTAGATGTAAATGAAATAAAAACAGTTTGGAAAAACTATGTTGAGAAGACCTTCGACGATAAGAGAAACAACGATACACTAAAAACAGGGGACTCCATAGGTAACACAGGATCGGAAATTACTCAAGAAGAAGTGATAGCCGCAATAAAAGGAATAAAGGACGGAAAGGCGACGGGGCCAGACAACTTCCACGCAGAAATTCTAAAAAACATGGAGAACGATGAAATCAAATGGCCATGTTTAATAACATATACGAAACAGGAGTAATCCCACTTGAATGGCTTAAATCCACATTTATAACCCTACCGAAAAAACCGAATGCGAAAAAATGTGAAGACTATAGAATTATTAGTCTAATGAGCCACCTTCTTAAAATAATGCTAAAAATAATACATAGGAGGACATACAAAAAATGCGAAGCGCAACTAACTCGCACACAATTTGGCTTTCGAGACTCATTAGGTACAAGAGACGCTCTTTTCGCCATTCAAGTCCTCATACAAAGATGTAGAGACGTGAACTGTGACGTGTATATGTGTTTTGTAGACTATCAAAATGCTTTCGATCGGGTCAAACACGACGAGTTAATATCAATCTTAAAAACAATTGGTCTAAATGATAAAGATCTACGTATCATTAACAACATTTACTATAACCAATCAGTAACTATCAAGATAGATAACCAAATGACTGAGGAGATCAAAATAGAAAGAGGTGTGAGACAAGGCTGTGTGCTATCTCCGCTACTCTTTAACATCTACTCCGAACACATCATGAAAACAGCTTTAGAAGATACTGACGAGGGAATACTCATCAACGGAGAACGGCTGAACAACGTAAGATACGCAGACGATACAATTATACTGTCAGATAACCTAGAAGGCCTACAAGCCCTAATAACACGCGTAGCAGAATCAAGCCAAAAATATGGTCTAAACTTTAACATACAAAAAACTAAATACATGGTCATCAGCAAGAATCCAATACCACCGGGACGTCTAATAGTTAACCAACAACAGATAACACGAGTTGAGAAATACACATATCTAGGGACAAGTCTAAACGAACAATGGGATCACTCAACTGAAATAAAACAAAGAATTGAAAAAGCCAGGCAGCGTTCATTAAAATGAACACAATATTCAAGAGCCACGATCTCTTAATACCAATAAAAATTCGTTTACTGAGATGCTACGTATTCGCAGTGCTCCTGTACGGGTGGAATCTTGGACGCTGACCGAGGCTACTACCAAGAAGTTAGAGGCGTTCGAAATGTGGTGTTATAGACGCATCCTGAAAATCTCATGGGTCGACCGGATTACAAAAGAAGTACTGCGTAGAATGCAGAAAGACTGTGAAATATCATCACTGTCAAAAACGTAAATGGAATACCTGGGGCACATAATGCGTAACGAACATCGATATGGCCTACTGCAACTCATCTTGCAGGGAAAGTGTACGGAAAACGAGGCCCAGGACGTAGAAGAATATCATGGCTACAGAACCTAAGGAAATGGTTCTCTTTAACAACAACTCAACTTTTCCGTACAGCAGCCAATAAAGCTAGGATAGCCATGTTAATAGCCAACATCCGAAACGGATAGGCACTGCCAAAAGAAGAAAGTATACCACACAACTTAAAGTAAAAAAAAAACTAAGTTTAAATGTTTTTTCTTCTGTGACCAAGCGTTTGATGAGAAGCAAAATTAAAAACTTAGAAAAAAATAGATAATATAAAGAAACCAAGTTTTTCGACAAAAAGAAAAAACACCCCGCTAACCCCAGAAGGTTCCTTAAACTTAACTATTGAAGCAAACCTGGCAAATAATTTAAATAAAAGATTTTGAAGGTTAAAGAAAATTATTGTATAGCAACTTTTGTAAAAGTAAAATTAGAGGAATTATTGAGGCTGTAATAGCAACTAAAGAAATACTTTACACCACAAAAATTGACCTTAAAATCTTTAAATGGCCAATTCGAACAAAACATAGATACTTTGACGGTCTTCATTTAGTTGACCGCAATTAGTTAGTAGCTGTGATCGATAATGTAGTCAACTCTGAAGAATCTTAAAAGAGTCAGAACAAAGATCTGGACCAGTGTCTTTACCAAAAAATCAACATACATGCTTTATTTGCTCTTGATTATCTCACTTCCAACAGATACTCATCAAAGACGTCATAAAAAAGGAGAAAACGGAAAACTAAAACAGGATATTAGAATTTACAGAGTTAAAATGATAGGCAAATATATATAACCATAAGCAAAGAGAGAAGAAAATACTGTGACGCTAAATAGAATCAAAAGATATAATTCATATCAAATCTATGTTCTTACAAAATTTCTTTGTTTATCTTTTTGTCTATTAAGATACCGTTTAAGACCCTTGCTTTTTTCTTTGTAAGATGGCACTGAATTGTAGTTTAGCAACACCTTTGATAAAATTCATTCTTCTGCAATTATTTTTCAATTTTGTTGCTTCTACTTTTTTACAAAACAAAATATTCGTCATATATAAAAGTGAAATGTATACTGGAATATCTATTTTACTGAGCGTTGTAGGGGTGGATGCTTGAAGGGAATTCCCTCTATGAGATACCTCGCATTACACAATGCTGGTGTAAAAAGTACACGTATCTGTGGCGCAACGGAAGATAGAGGGCATAAAACCGTCAGAAATTTTGAGAAGGCTGATGGCACGGTTTGAAGGAAACTTAAGTGTGAAGGTCGTATTGATCGCTGCCTTCTCCAGGATGAGCACCGGATTAACGATTGGTAAAATTGCTTCCGAGTCAGAACAAGCTACTGTAGTTTCGTGCAAATCCAAATCTGACTTCACGACAACGCCTGGTCGCATATGGCTGCCTAAACTCAACAAAAATTGAGTTCTTGTTCTGAACTACATTAAAACACCGTTACTATAGCCTAGGCTTCCGTTTATTTGGACTACTAAAAGAAGCACTTGTACAGAGACTTGGTGACGACAATGTTACTATCGAAGCGTTGGTGGACGATTTGTTGGGGTCACAACTACCATAAATTAAAAAATAATAATTGCGGCTTACATTCTTTAAAATAAGTAACATAACCTTTTTTTACATTCCTAACATTATAAAATAAAACTAAGGACCACTCAATCACCTCAAGCTTTAAATAACGCCAAAAATCGCAGTTGCATAAGAAGTTGCGTTGGCAGCGTTATTGGAGCAAGGCAATGGGAGCCTAATGAAGCGGAAACGAATTAGGGCAATTAAAACTAAGACCAGCTAAAGACTCGGTTTCTGGTCTAATCTACCGGTTCAGTAATTTACCCACGCGGCTGATATTTCCGCGAAAACCGCCGGCAGCCGCACGTCACGATTGTGGCAACCTGTTAGTGCCTGCCATTAGCGACTTCGTGTTAAATGGCTGGAATAAGTTGTAATCATTACGTTTGTTTTCAACCAGCTGTGTGTAGATCTATGAATTTAAGTTCATATTTACTGACATTAGTTCCCAAAAGTCAAACACAACCAACTCAATTATTGATTTGACACAAGGTAGTTAATAGAGTCTGAATTTTATGGTTTAAATATGAAATGGTCACAACTATAAAATATTCTCAAAGTAACATGTAGATTATACGAAGGATTCCTTTACTATAAATCACATGAAATTTATCTAGAACTTCTTCAAAAAAGATCAGATATATTGTCAGGATATAGTCCACCAATTATCCGCTAATATACATACTCGATTAAATAATCAATCGACCTAAATAATATTAATAAGCTTACTATCAGTGTCTATGTATAAAAATTTTGAGCGAGATCGTTCAACGATGTCTCAAGTGGATATGTTTTTGATAAATGCACTTAAACATCACAGACCATAGACTAAAAATAGTTTAGGGAAAAAGTCACCATACCTACTCTAGTCGAGAAAACCATTTAGGCAGAGACAACCAAGAAGTACTTGAAAGGTATTTTAGAGCAAAAGCAAACATAAAAGGAGCAAATTTTTCCTGACAAGACGCAAGAGACTGTAGAAAAAGTGACTACTTACGGCACAATAATCTATGAGTTAGTAATTTGACGGTCGAAAAGTTTCCAGATGCATGTGGAGGAGCACCTTGATGGTATACAAAGCCTCATGGCCCAAGTGTGACAGGAGTAACGATGAACTATATATAGAAACTTCGCTAGCCATCTTGCGTATTAAATAGCTATGAGGATATGCATTAGTGTTCTCAGAATTCCGAAAAAGCCTCAGCTATGGTATCAATATGTCGGTTGTCTAGACATCATCCACGAACAACAATATTCATGGGATTGTAGCGAATGCCTTGCTGAACCAATTATGGAAAGAGTCAAAATTTATTTGTAATTTTAACTACATTGAAAGGGCGTACTCATGTTTAAAGGGATAAGTCTGCCACAAAGACTTCATAATATGATTTGTTTAGAAACTTTTTGCTCACGTGGTTTAGATAATACAAGCGCAGTAAATATTGTTTGGTTCCGGTCTACCAGATACCTATCATAGCAAGTTGCAATTTTTGGGCAATGGTATATTGGTTTTCACTTGCTGTTCCCAAAACCTGAAGATAGTGTTTTGAACTACAACGACTGGTACAACAATTTTTACTTTGTTTGGAAAATCTTGTCTGTAAGGCCGAGATGAAACAAATGTGGTAGATAGTTCTCTAGTTCGAGCTTCAGGCCAATACCAAATATTTCTAATGGCAAGTTGTGACTATTGCAGTAGTCTTTACTTAATATCTTCCATTTTTGAAACAGCTACCAAAATCCAGAGTTGATTTTTTGAGGGATATTGAACGCTACAAAAATTTCGATTATGGTTTGCCTAGAAATTCTTCCTCTTGAAGCTGATAATAAGGTTTATTATTTCCAATGCCGAGTTGTGACTCCTGAACAATCCTATGCCGGTCTTTAGATGGTGTTTTCTATTGTCAAAAGCTCTACCAAAGACTAGAGATCTCGATTACAATTTATTTGAAAACACATAACAAAAACGCACTACACAATGTCCGGTTTCAACTAACAGCTAATACCAATATCATTTCTAATAGCGACTTGTAACTCTTCGACAATCTTACACTAGTTTTTAAATGATGTCCCCTAGTGTCAAAATAGCCATTAAATCTGGATATGATTTAAGTGCTACAAAGATCTCGGCTACAATTTGTCTGAAAACTTTGGCCGTTAAGGCTGGGATAACAAAAACATTCTAGGCATTGTCGGGTTCTAGCCTAGAGCTAGTTCCAGATATTATTTCTAATACCAAGTTGTAACTCTTGGATAATCATACTAAACTTAAGTTAATGTTTCCTATTTTCGAAACCACCACCAAAGCCTAGAAAATAGAGTTTTGAGCAACATTGAGTTCTACAAGGATCCCGTCTAGAATTCTTCTAGAAACTCTTCACCCTACGGTTGAGATATCAAAATTGCACTAGGCATTGTCTGGTTATAGCTTAGAGCTAATATCAAATTTTTCTACTTGGAAGATTCTTGGACAATCTTACACTAGTCTTGAACT
This sequence comes from Sinelater perroti, assembly GCA_036346155.1. Taxonomy (NCBI): domain Eukaryota; kingdom Metazoa; phylum Arthropoda; class Insecta; order Coleoptera; family Elateridae; genus Sinelater; species Sinelater perroti. Next base: position 154,364 of record JARFIY010000047.1, read on the forward strand.
GATGTTTCCTATTTTTAAAACAGCCCCAAAAGCATAAATTGATGTTTTGAGGAACATTGAGCATTATAAAGATCTACTTTAAAACTTGTTTAAAAACTCCAAGGCTCAAATAACAGAAGAAACTAGACATCGTCTGGCTTCAATTTAGAGCTAATATCAGATACTGTTTCTAAGGACGAAATATAACTTTTAGACAATGCTATAGTGACCTTTAGCTGATGTCTCTTATTTTTGAAACTTCCGCCAAAATATCGAGTGCTAAAAAGATGTCTACTACAATTTTTCCAGAAATCTTGTCCTTGAAACTGAGATAATAAAATCGTAGTAGACATTGCCCTACTCCAGCTTAGCACTAATATTAGATATCGTTTCTAATAACGATTTGTAATTTTTGGACAATCCCATACTGGACATTAACTAATGTCTCCTCTTTTTGAAACCGCCTCTATAGCCTGAAGATGGCAGTTTGGAAAACATTGAGTGCTACAAAGATGTCTGGTTCCAGTCTAGAGCTAATACTAAATAACTTTTCTGATGGCGTAATGTGATGCTATCGACATTTAACTGATGTTTTCTATTTTTAAAACCGCCATTAAACATAGAGATTATGTTTTGAGTGCTACAAAGATCTTGTCTGAAATTTATCTGAAAATTCTTCCTTCTAAGGTTGAGATGTCAGAAGTGCCCGAAGCTTTATAAAATGTCACTGCAGAACTAATATCAGATATCATTTCTAATGGGAGGTTTTGATTCTTACTCTTCATCTAATGTCTTCTATATGTAACTATTAAACCAGACATATTTTTTGAAAAACATTCAATGCTCTAAACATCTTGAACTGTCCTATTATACTACAGTTTATTACGTTAGTCTACTATTACAAAACATCGTTTATATCTACCACAATATACAAGAGCACTTTTTTTTTGTATAATAAGTGCTCTTTTCATATGATCAGTTAGAATACAGAACCCAATTACGACAATAAAAAAGACGAATAACCCTCATTTTCACTCAATTATTTGGATACACTTAAAAACCTGTCCAAGCTCTTTTTGGTGTTACTCAAAAATGCTTGCTTATCGACACGAGATTTCCAAATATTTGATGTCACTTCTCACTTGTCTCATAATCCCGTCTTGTTTTGCACACCAAAGGATGCTAATTTTGACACCAACTCTAAGTGATATTGACATATTTTATGATTAAGTCGCTTTTTCTTTTTTCTTTATTTCAACAGCTTTTGTCGGCGTAGTGTCTGTTCGTGAATTACAAGACCACCATTTACTGACCACTGAATATAAATAGAAATAGAATAGATATGGCAGAAAGTTATGAAAGGTGTCAAAAAAAGAATTTTTACAAATACTTAAAGTATAAATTAGAAGAGATTCAAACAAAGCTGTTTCTCTATTTATTTAACTTTCCCCACTTCAGTTTTTCTCTATTTTACTTTTCCTGTTGCCACATAAGCTCACTCACCGGCGTCTAACTTCCAACAAACGTAGCCCGTAAAATCGCCCTTGCTTGCGCATGCGCGTCCCACTCTATTCTTATCGGTTACATCGCGACCGCACAGATTCTTTTCCACGTCATCGTAGAGGTCAGTGCAAGGAGTATTTTTCCTTAGATCGGTATCTCCAGAAAGCTTAATTTGTTCCACAGTGCATCAAGTCATTAGTATTATAAATCTTCTCTTTTTTTCCTTTTTGAATGTTCTAGCCGATCTTCAAATTTATCCTAATATATATCAGTAGTAGGCTGGGTAGCGGGTAGATACTCCTCTATGACCCCAATAGAGGATAGATCTACTTCAGGGAGGCGACCCTGCCCACGCGAGCCTCGACTCTTCTCCATCTCCTAACACCGGGGAAAAGTCGTGTCCCAACCTTAATCCTACCCATAATCTACATACTCTTATTCTCCATGCACCCTATACACTCGCCAACCCGCCCGGCAAGCGTGGCGTTTAATTGCCAAATTCCCATTGAATTGCAAAACTGCAAAATTCAATGGAGGCCTACGCCCTGCAATGGACTTCAATGGCTGTATGATGATGATGATGATGATATCAGTAGGAGTTATTGCAATCACAAAGCAAACTTGGTCGTAAAGCAATTTAAATTCCTTCTTATCCATGAGGAAGATTGAGTTACTTCTGTTATCGATATTCAATACAATTTTCCCCAAAAAATATTTTTGGAAAAATACTCAAAGGTTGATATAAGGCTTGCTTAGTTTTCATACCATTTAAAGTACGAAGAAAAATGGGAAAAAAGACAAAGTCATTATTATATGTTTTCATATCTTTGCAAAGTTTGCTTGGGTAAACTACATATATGAAAAGAGTAATATTAGACAAAACGTTTCTTGCTGCTGGTTTCAATCTCTGGTTCATTCTTTGTTGACTCAAAGGATCCTGGTAAAACCTAAACCAAGTCTGAATTTGGTGGTATGAAGCCATTAAAAGTTGACTAGGCTTTTCACAACTGATTGGTAAAGAGGATGAAACGGGACAGATTTACCGTTTACAGAGGGGAGAACGTTCCTTTGAGATAACTTAGCTTCAAAATCAATTTTTTTGTTTAGACACTCCCACCACTAATTGAAATTTAGGGCACTTTATGAAAGTACTGATAAATCATCATTTTCCATATCGAAAAGAGACGATGTTCTGTTGCAATCGTTAGTCGATATGAAACAAATATGTTGTAACATTTATGCTCTTCATAGTGGTGAATAACATGCATGGCTTTATTACAAACTACTTATTTATTGTACTTACAAGCAATCAAATTATTTAATACCATCTATGTGTCCCAAACACAGAATTAATAACGCAAAATTACATGGTAGCACTATTTATGTTGCGTTTGCACAGAATGGCACTTGATTTCCCTTAGCTACGCAAAGTTTCTAGTAAACATCTGGAAAATTCCCATTGTTCGAGTCATTGTGCGATTCAGGTCTAGTAAACAAAACCAAAGGTCTACATTTTGAATCCTTTTTTCTACTAGCTGATTTTGTTATCTTTAAATTTGTTTAAATATCAGACGATTGTTCTGCGCGTTGTACAAACAATTAGGAGAAAATTAATTTTTGTGACAATTTCATATAGAGTAATCGTGACAACTTTACAACTGGTAAGAATATTGATAATGGGATCTACTTTATTTAGCAGCTAGATGTGCACAGGTAAAGGACTTGGAGTTTATCGAGATATTTTTTGCTGATCGCTATACAACGCTAATTTGTTTACACCAAGCAATCGTTGCGTGCTGATTAAAGCTAAATTTGTTTACTGTTCTAAGAGTATATTAGGTTCCTGTTAATCAGTAAGGTTATCTCTCCTCCAATCCCCTACCATCCTGTCAATAATCTCGAATCAACTAAGCCTAGTAAATTATGTGACTGTGAATAGACTATTGGACGCAAATAAACAAAAATCCTTACCATAGTACATTATGACATTATTCCTTTGTTTTGTAGTGTTCTGAGGGCTAAAAAATTACTTTGCTATTTTGCCTTAAGTCAGCGCCTACAACCTGAAAGCAATTTTTAAAGTTGTCTAAAAGTAAAGACGCAAACAGACTAACAACATCAAATGTCTTTTTATTTTTGAAAGCAGAGGGGGAGACCGAAGTTGAAATGTTTTCCCCGAGTCTCAAGAAGTAGCTGCACAAAATGACGTTTTTCAATTTTAAATCAATTTGAGCCATACAAATCAATCGCCATTTTGTTTTTTGGCGGTAGACAAAGTCAGAAAAGATCTTTGAAAGGCGCCTTTACTACGACGCAATGTGCCATTTTTCTCATACTTGTGAGCCTGGAAGAAAATTTGTTTTGAAAATGTAAACTTTCTTAAATTTATCATAGGTAAAAAGAGAAAATGGAATTTTCAGTTTCTAATTTTGTTATATCGTTTAGCCCATACAAGACGTAACAGGTAAACGAAGAAAATCAACCGCCTAAGTATTTTTTAAAGCAGAAGGGCTTGAAAGAATGTCCATAAAAGATACTTTTAGGTACACAACAATATGCCATTTGTCTCTTTAAATTTCGAGAACCAAAAGAAAAAAAACTGGAGGATTTTCAAATATTTTTACAAGTAGTTTTAAATAAACAAATACAAACACACAAACGTAGCCGATTTAACAATAAATGCCCAACTTCATTCTAGATCTCTTTTACTGTGTCTTGAGGTAATAATCCAATATTTTTTGTTTTATTTGTATGCGACAGCAAACCTTTTAAAATCCTTCCAGATCCTCATCTTTAACTTGTTTGGCTGTTCGAGACGTTTGGGTTAATGTAGGTTAAAATTTCCATTTTAGACCGTCAGAACTTCTTCTTCCAGGTACTGTAGAGAGGTGCATCCACCCCTAAGCTACATAAATTATTTTCCGGACTTTATAGGCAACTCTAAAAAGGAAGGAGTATCTCAAATGTTGCTTGTCCTACAACGTTAATTTCACCACAGACTTTTAGGTTATGTTGGTAGAATAGGACGCCCACGCAGTGCGTTGTAAAGCGGACAGATGGCGTTTTGCTATGTGCATATGGCTACATGCCAATATATAAAGTTTAAATTACGCTGACGTCGAGAATTTTGATTTCAATCGTCCTATTTGAGTATTTCATATTTAGAATTTTATTCGAAATGTCACCTACCTATTTAGTCATGTTCGTTAACAAGTTCAGTTTTGCTGTAACTCGAAAAACTCAAAATAAACAAATATCATAACTAAAAGGTCAAAAAGCTTCTCTAGTAAAAAAGGAGAAAGAAAAGCAAGAGACGAATTGCAATGAGAGGAGCAGTGCGTGGTAAGAAGTTCTTTGACGACGAGATCCAGTTGACTGTCCATAAGCGACGCGGTGCGTCGCTACTGAGAGAGTAATGGTAAAAGTACATAGCCATTGAAGAATACTTCTAATGAAATATGTGCCCACTTTTGCTTAATAAAAATTAATGAGGAGAAAACTACTGTAGTGCCAATCATTTCTAAACGCCCCGAGAAAACCCATGTAGTCAGACTACGTTACGAAACAAACGGCAACATTATCACACATAATAAACTTCCAATAATTTTTATAGGGGCTAATTAAAGCTTAATATTATTAAAGTGCAATCAATTTTTTTATGTTGGTGATAGTATTGTTACGCAACCACAAACGGAAATTACATGAATGTTGCTGCTAATGATGATTACTATTTCTAAAATTATTTATATATATACCGGGTCTATTAGCTATGTTTCAATATCTTTAAATGTCTGGCAATCTAGTGGCGGCTCAACCATGGCTCAAAGCCACCAGTGAACGCGAAATTCAAATAAAGTGTTGCTTTACCACATGCTTCTCCATTAGCAAATTTTGGCGAAGTGAAATCGTTCCTTTATTGACAACAAATATGTATTTTATGCATGAGAATGCCTGCGTCATTAAATTAAACTCTACTTTGGCTCCTAAGCACCCAGGAAATAAGCGAAATATTCTTTTGTGCCGGTAATGTTTCATAATTTCTCCATTCTTTGGTTGTGCTAATTAATTAGATGCATGAATGTACAATATGCGTGTTGTAGCTACCCAGTCTTGTCATAAATACATTTACAAACTTTTAAAAGCTGGAAATTACCAGGATGTTCTTCATTGAACCTTCAATAGGTTTATTTGAACCGAAACCATATAACTCAGTTACACGATGATTGTAATTGCGACTAGTAAGTCCTAGAACTTAACATAGCAAAAATGTTATGGTCTTACAGGTCATAGTATAATCAGAAATATTATGACTACCGTTGAAGCTTCAACGTTAAGAAATAATTGTTTTCATTGTATGGCTATGTTCAAAGTTAGCGTGCCTATCATCGTCTTTTGCGAGGGACATTTCTACATCAACAATTCGTACCATTCTATAAGGCCACCTTTACACCAGACAATTTTGTTCTTGGGTATTTTACGCCTTTGTGATGCCACGAGATGCTCAATAGGTTTGAAGACGTCAAAACCTGGCTTTATTTTTATGACCTACTCACTAGTACCTTTTAATGACATAAGATTATGAGGTTGCCGAAATCTCGGAGGAAACGTGGAAGAGTTGGTTAGAGGACCGGTTCTGAAAGATCATGAAAATTAAAAGTGGCAACACTTTCCTAATACAAAATGTATTGTGCATTTAGGCAACCAATAATGAACGCTAAAACTTCTTTTGGACAGACATACCAGTTCATTTCATTAGGTAAGTGCGTGTAATGTTCCGGATTCGGTCCAACTGGTCTGAAAATTATGGATATTGCTCACAGACATCTCAATAATAAAAGTTTGGAACAGCTTTTGCAATTTGAAGTCTCAGGGACTTACAAAGTGCAGAGGAAAAATTGATCTTTCTTCGGCAGTACTTCTCGAACGCTGCATAAACAAAATAAGACCCAGAAATATTTTGAGCTCACACCACCATGGAAACCCGCGAAATTTCAGACGATGCAAATGAGCGACTGTCGCGACATAACTGCATGCGACCTTTAAATTCTGCAACGCCTGCGGTTAGCAACTTTTCTGTTGCATAATACGTATTGTAATTAGAAGGCCGGCTATCTCTAGTTCAATCTTTGATTTATGATGTTTGTCGGAGACAGCGACTTTCCATTACAAAAAAAACATCACTCTCAATTTCATTTCTTTACTGCCTTGCATAACCAATTTGCAGCAAATTTGGTGCATTAATGCTTGTTTGTAGTAGAAAAAATATAAAGCACAGTTACTTACGTGATTTATGACTAATTTGACCCAGGTCATGAAGAATATGGCTACTAATACCCCTACAAGCATGATGACGATGGATGCGGCGACGACAAACCCTGAAACAAACAGAAATTTTAAAACTCACAGTAACTTGAAAGAGAAATTCAGTTTGTTGATTTTTATTTTTTTAAATTTACATGTGTATTACAAGCAGCCTCGACGTTCCATTAGCAACCAGCACGTTAACGTGTAAGCTACAATGTAGAATAAGCCTTGCGTTTATGCCAAACATGGCGATGGTTTGTTGAATTATGTAAGCTGCTTTATTATATTCAAGCTCCAATACGTTTATTGAATATGTGGTGACCGTACTACACCACGACACGCTTGGTTAGGAACTTGTCTGATAATCGTTAGCATAACTGGGAAATTCTAGCAACGTTCCCGCATCAAATTTTGTGTAAAAATGCTTTGTAGACGGTACAATCCTATTGGGCATTGCATTTGACGGTCTTTGACGGTCTTGGAATCGTTACATGCATTTATCTTGCCCAAAAATATGTAGATAAGGTTACTGTAGTCAAATTCTTAAAGCAGTATCTAAAAATATGTTTAATTAATATTTACAGTTAAAAGATACAAAGGAATTCAAGAAAAAACCCTAAAAAGTTGACTAGAAAAACCCCAAAACCACCGTATAAAAATGTCTAACTACCACTATCGTCTACGAATCTACAGCAATTTATAGCTCAGCCGTTCCAAGCTGTGTTTATTAGACCATTACTGAACCACATCGAATTAACTGAAATTCAGTAGAAATGTTCAATAAAGAATAATCTGCTAAAACCTAAGTAGCTTCTAGAGGTATCAGATCGATCAGCCGGGCTACTAGTCAAAAAAAAAGCGCCACTCACACTCTAGTCCATTCAGAACCACTATTTCGACAACAAAACTCAGATGTCGTAAGACGAAAGGTTCCCAAACAGATCCCTCTTCAAAGGTTAACAAGCGACGAAGGTACACAAACTGTTCTATAATTTTAAAATGTTGAAGTGGACGAGAAAGTCTTTTCGACCCCGGCAGGAGTTTTTTGCATCCCAAACCAAAGACCACTCCCAAGTACCTCATATCCTTGAGATTCAAATAAATTGAACTAGAGAATAGCCCGCCACCTCAAAAAAAAAGATCGGATTGCTTTTCACTAACTAAAAAAACGTTTCAAACCATTCATATCTAAAATAAACAACAAAGCAATATATTTTTTAAACACACCTTACATGCATGTTGCGATGTATCACAGAGAAAATGAGACAAGTAGAACTACAACAAATAAGGTGACGTTGCAATGTTGCGCTGATGGGCATGCGCGTTGAGTTGCTTCATCTGCTGCCAAGCCACAGATGCCATTTTGGGATCAGATCGTGCTGATGGTTTTGTCTGTGGAACTTTGACGTGAAGCAAAATAAACGCTCATCTAAATAAGTTCTTTGATAGTCAGCGTTTCGCCAAAGATGACGACATCAAGGAAGCCATAAAAACGTGACTTTCATCACAGATGGCACTGCCCTACGATGTAGACATAAATTCGCGTTCGTTTTAAAAGCAATTGGGGGCAAATAAAGAAGCTGCGGTAAAAGGTGAGCCAAAACGGAAGATGGAGCCAATTGAGTGGATCGAGCACTTTCCCTGGCCCACCATGTTCACCTACATAGCCACGCCTTGGAACCGTACGGTTAATTTTCGAGCTGATTCGCGGCATACGTCTTATTGAATATTTCAGCCGCTATTAACATACGGTGCCGCAATTAGAGCGTAAAGCAGACTAACTGTTCGCAAGTTGGAAAGAGCCGCCCGAGCCAGGTTTACACAGCCGCTCCACGCGGCGCACAACAGTGCAACCGGCGACCTCCTTCCGCGCAAATGTCGGCCGAAACGCGCGTCGAAACTCTTGGCTCATCAGGAAGTGATGAACTTACGGTCGAACGACCTACTTGCTATATTTGCGCCGGCGGTTCACGCTCTAGCGCAGATCCTTCGCGCCTTCACGCGCGATCGCCCAGCGCCGACAGCCGTTTGATTAGGTTCTGCGTTGTAGTACTGGGACGAAATTAAAAAAAATTATAACGTAATTATGAAGATCCCTCAACTTATCCATCTTGTTAAGGAGCAAAAAGGAAGAGAAGCTTTTTCAGAGATGGTTGCATAATTAACATCAATCGAAGGTGGCGCAATCTAGCGGACGATTATAACTCATTCCGAAGAGCTTCCAGGCAGTTAGTCTAAGGATGGTACGGGTCGTGCAAACAAGTGCAAAGCTCGACCTTGCGCCGACAGCAAGGTCCACGTCCGGGCATCGGCAGCGCCCAACGGGATTGCTTTGCATTCCAGCGCCTAAATTTTCTGCTTTCGGCTTTTTCGCCTCTTTGGAGGCGGGTGAACCGAGCGGCCTTGACTCTCTGCAGGCCCGTCGGGCGCATCGGATTTTTTCACGTCAGCGTCGCACTCGCCAATAGCAATTAGAAGCATCCGGCCTTACGGATAAACATTCTGATGCGCCATAATCCTTATTCATTTAACGTCATTACATCAATAGGCGAGGATTATCATACAAAGGATTCCGGGTTCAAGAGCCACCGTCGTTCCTCTTGATGGTGCCTTTCTCTGGCGCATCCTCTGTATGTTTTGATTATGTGCATTCCTTTGATGGCAAAGGTGGCGCCATTCGCTTCTTTTTAGTTGCATCTTTCGTTTTTAAAGTTGTTGTATCAATCTATCTCGAGATCAAGTTTTCTATGTCTTCGTGGTACCACTGTTGTGGTTTGGAATCAAAGAAACCACATCCAAAATTAACAAAGCGGTGTCCAACCTGGTTAATCAATGACTTGGTCTCTACTTAATCATTGGTTCGATCTGTTTGAATTAGTTGGTAACAAATGGGCAAAAGAAACGAAGATGTAGAAAATTGTTAAGCAATTGTCTACACATATTAACTCAATGTACAGTTTACGTTAAAGCGTGAAAAACTCTTATACTACTTAGCACAAATGTAAAATAGCCAGGATGTTACTTACAACTCTTTAAAAAAAAGCACAGTACTACGAGGTCTTCAATTTTTAAGAAGAGAAAAGCTGTATTGGCGAAATAGTGGGAATAAGCTCGAAGAAATAAAAACTAGTAAGTTTGAATTTACAGGAAACAAACTCTTAAAAAAGCCATTTAGAACGCGGGTATATCAAAAAGCGGTGGAATATGATATTGATTATGTAATTAACTTAAACCATTCCAGGTTCAACTATAAATTTTACTCCAAGCGAACCGTAGAGTACGGAGGAAGCAAAGAGAGTAAACCTTTAAGTAAAGGTAACGAATGCAACTCAATCACAGCTACACTATACGGCCGTTGCTCACCACATCGCGCAATTTATTGGAAAAGTAATTTATCGTTTTACAAGATCGCAGTGGTCCATTCAAAAACAGTGTTATTGTCTGATGCTTATATGAGAAAATGTCGAAGAAACTGGTAATAGAGTGCCTCTTATAGTCTGGATTCGTGCTATTGCCAAAAAGATTGAAATTTACTAGAAAAAGTTTTGAAAAGGAAAGCGAAATATCGCTATATGTCAATAATTAAAACAAAACACCTTGTTGATCATTCTACCTGCTATTAGAGCTTTTGTTTATTTTGCTCCAAAACATTCTCTTTAACTTTTTTTTAGTAAGTACTATATTTAAAAAGTCCGATATCTTAACGGTAATGTGGACCAAGTACGCACGTATACACATGATTATTCAGAGATACTTCGATAAGCGATATCTAGCAGAGAACTGATACGGTAAAGCCGCTGCGGGCAGTCGAACGTAGTTAGCGTAAGTAAGGTATCAATGGGACAGAGCAAAAAGTAAACAAAGTTCTGCCACAAATTGGGGAATATTGTGACGCAGGCACATATAATGTGTTCGAAAAGCTTTTGCATTATACCAACGCTTCTTATATTTTAAGATCGCGCTTTTGGTGGTTATGCACATTATATTTTCCTCAACCTTGTTTACAGTTTGAAAATGATGCCTTTTTAAGGCTACTTTCAAGTTAGGAAACAAGAGAAAATCTGTTAGGGTGTAGGTATGGTCAAAAAAGACTTGACTTATGTTAAGATAATTCTTTTTCTAATCTTCACCCAGATGGTGCGATGTATATTGAATTAAACCCACGTCCTCAGCTATCTATGACAATTAAGCGGTCGTTGGAACGAACTGCAGCAATTTTATCACTGTTTGTTAATGTGAAAGGTCACGAAAAGTCGTCTAGGTCTGGAACCTTCATTAACTATCCGTAGTCTCAATCTTCTTCTAAGTAAAGACCTTGCAATTTTAATTTGTTACGACTATTTGTAAACTGAGGCCATAAATCAACATTTCGTCTCTAGTTATAACATCTGGTTAACTAGTGGTAATCTAAAGTAGGTTTTGTAATTGTAACACGATGTTCCTTCAGCTCTAGTAACAGTAGCCGCAAACCGAATCATAGTGCGGCACTTTTCATGTCAAAATCTTCTGCCAATACTTCGCACATTTTACTTTTTAGAATCCTCAGCTCATTTCCTAATTCTCGGATAGTCGTACATCAGTTTCAACAAAATCTCAGCCATGCTTTTCTTAGCGATGCACTCATTGCATCGTCCCCGAAAGCCTTCTGAATAAACCAAATAATTTTTGCAAACAAATGTTCTGTAAGTGTCTAATACTGACACACCCCGTAAAGTCATCTTCTATTATTGGCTACGAGGTTAATCTGGGTAGGTTACTAAAAGACTAGAGAACTGTTGCCTTAACTTGAAGAAATTCAGGTGAGTCATTCCTGTCTACATTCTCATTGGAAGAAAAAGACTGTCCCTTTGAGATACAAGAGGAAATTCAGAAAAACCAACTGCTAAAAATCAAGATTGTCGAGTTTAATAGAGTAAACTAGAATTCCTCAAAAGGGTAGTAAATTACCTCTGCAGACTAGACGAGATTTTAAGAAACAGTCCCGATTGACTCCATTGATTCACAGGGAGAACGGCAACGACCATGTCGCCGTGGATAAATTTAAGGTTTTTCTTGAGCAGTGCCTGCAGAAACGCCAGTGCTTAGGCAATGTATCGAAATGAACAGACGATGATAGGTAAAACCAATATTTGCTTAGCAAAGAATCCGTGTCCTCTATGTAACTTTCAGCCAAAAAGAAAATTATTTTGTTAAAATTAACTCGTCGCACATTATTTTTTTAAACTATTTGAATATTTAGAATTTGCCAACTCTTTTCACAGTTGTTAGGCCCTGGTAAACGCCTATCACAGCTCTCAACAAAGTGCAGGCCAAAATCCAAACGATTGCACCTTGCTCTTCCTGCGCAAATTTGTTTAATTTTATGCCGCAAAATGGTTTCGCAAACAATCCTCGAATAAAAACGAGCACACGGTGGACTTTATTACCTATATTCTACCGCTGTTAGCTTTTCGCCCAATAAAGCCAAAATATGTTTAGACAGATCCTCAAAAACAAATATTTTCACGTCGGAACATCGCTGAATATAATCTCTAACCATTCTGCAAAATTCTTGCGGCTAGCGGACAAGTTCAAGTCACGTGTTTTCAAACTAAGACAAACTGCAAATACCATGAACTTTTTTTGATGTCTCGCCTATAACAAGCAACCAATTCAACCGGTTAGCAAGTTTTAAAGTTAAAAAACTCGTTCCCATAAATTGGCATTAGGATTAAGAAAAGTTAGCTTTTCTGAACTTGACATGGCATACAGATTAGAGCTAATAGATGTTTGTGGAATTTTAAAATTGAAGTCAATTTTAGCTAACGTATACAACTGGTTTTCTTTCGACTCTAGTTCTGAAGGATGCGCAAGCAAACGCAATTTTTAGTAAACGTCTGTAAGCATAAACGAATAAAACTTAACTGTTCTTGTACTCAAACAGCTTACGGTGTTCTTGATTGCAGCTTCTATGTTTTCAAAATCCAGATAGGCTATTGACCTTTCCAGAACCATGCAGTAGTACTTTAAAGTAATGGAAAAACTATTGGCCGTCTACGCCACATAACAACTAAGAGACAACTCAAAAAATGATCTGGTTAACTCCTCAAAAAAACAGAATAATAAGAAGAAAAAGTTAAAAATAAAATAGAAGCAAAGATTTTTTAGACCTCAAGTTTGACTAGAGCCAAATTTAAGGGACAAAGAAAGTATGCCTACCTAATAGTACGGGATTCTCTGTACACGTTGACTTGTAACCAAGTTTTAGATCAGAAGAAAAGGCCCTAATAGCATTCAAACTACAAGCTCAACTAGAATCGGATTTAAGAAGAGTTAGATTCAGAAGAAAATAGCGAAACAACCATCAAGAAGTTTTGATATGTTTGTCTAAAAGCACGATAGAGGTGTGTTAACCTGCCATAAAAATTTTATCACAAAATTTTAGATCAGGAGGAAGGGTTCTATTAGCCTTCAGAGTCAAAAGTCGACAAGAGTCAGATTTAAGAAACAAGAGACAGGGCAAACATCTAGACGTTTTCCATTTGTTTTGTTTTTGTCAGAATTGTAGACCAAGAGGAAGAATCTCATTGCTATTTAGAACCCAAGATCAACTAGGATCAGATTAGTAGGGCAAACATTTACAGGCTTATTATGCTTGTCTATCTATCTAATGTTTAAATATGATATCCCCTATGTAGATCAAAAGGAAAGACCCTATCGGTATTCAGACCTTAACTTTAAGTGGCGTCAGACAATATCTCCATATATATTTTACTGTGTTCGATAAATTTTAGATCAAAAGAAAGGTTACTACTGGTATACCGACTCCGACCTCAACTAGGTTTAAGGAAAAAAAGGTAAGGCATTCATATAGATACTTTTTCTACGTTATTTGTCTATCTAATCATATAAAAGTATGGTGTTTCCCATATATGTTACCCGTTCACATAATTTCTCATAAAATGGTAGATCAGGAGAAAGAATTCTATTGGCATTCAGACCCTAAATTCAGCTTTGGTTAAGAATAAAAGGGCGGGCAAGTAATTGGATGCTTTTGATATGTTGGTCTGTCTATCTGACCACTTAAAAGTACACAAATACATATCGCTAGCATGAGATGACTTGTCACCAAAATGGTTACAGAGTTTTAGATTAAAAGGAAGAACTCAATTAAAATTCAAGCATCAAACTCAAAAATGGTCGCAGTTAAAAAGAGAACGACGAGGCAAGCAACTAGGTGATTTTGATATGTTTGCTATCTCCTTGTGTTAAATTGTGTTCAGCAAATTTGTCATAGAGATTTAACTCAGAAAAAGGGAACTTTTAAAATCCTAAGCTCAACTTTAAAAAGGCACGAACGGGTACGCATTTTTTGATATGTTTATCTGACTACGTAACCGTCTAAATCTACGATATCTTCTATATATGTTGACCAGTCACCGAATTTGTTAGAACTTTAGATCATAGGAAAGGACTGTATTGACATTCAGACTTTAAGCTCAACTAGGATCGGAATTAGAAAGAAAAAAGAGGAGCAAGCGACTGGATATTTTTTATCCTCGTCTGTCTATATGCGCTTGCTAATTTTCAACAAATTTATCACGGTTTTAGATCAGGAGGTTGAGCTTTGTTAGTAGTATTCAGAATCTAAGCTGAACTAGGGTAGAATTTTATAACAAAATGGTGGGGTAACATAAAAATGCTTCTCATATGTTTATCTGCTTATCTAACCGCCTAAAAGCATGATATCCTTCATATGCGTTGGCTTGTCAACAAATTTTCTATGGAGTTGTAGATCAGAAGAAAGAATTCTATTAGAATTGAAACATCAAGCTTATCTAGAATAGAAATTAAGATGATAAGAGCAACGCAAACTTGTAGAAGCTTTTCATATATTTTTATGTCTATCCTTCCTATGACTCATTGACTTTCAATAAATTTATAACATAGTTGTAGATTAGTAGCTAGGATCTTATTATTAGTTAGACCCCAAGCCAACTAGAATCGGATTTAAGAAGAAATGGGTGGAGAAAGCATCTAGATATTTTTAATGTATTTGTCTGTCTATCTAAATGTCTAAACGTACAAGATCGCCTGTATGTGTTGATCTGTCAGCAAATTTGGTAGAAAAAGGACCCCTATTGGTATTCAAATCCCAAGTTCAACTAGAGTCGGAGTTAAGAAGAGTAAAAAGGTTGGTTTGTTATTTCATCTATAACAATTATAATACATCATTGCGCTGAAAAAAGATAAGACCACCACTTTCATTGGTTTTGGTTAAAACAAAAGTTAATTCAGGACACAAGAAGAGGAAAGTTACTGAACGCTTTCGGGTCCACCAAGGGATTTGTGTATCTAATGTATGTATTATACATTTCCTTGTTATCATCTAGTAGTTTAACTGGAGTCAAAATAGACAATATTAAGAAATCGAGGAAACTTAGTAAAATTCTCTCCCCCAAAAAAGTGTGCCTTTCTAGCATACATCGCATAGTTTTGGGTTCTTTAATTTTAGTTGTTTATCGTATCCATTAAGTGTTCTAATTGTTGAATAAGCTAAAGGCACGCTCTTCTCTATTTTCATTCTACGCTGTTTTTATCGGCTCCACTATCTCGGTCGCCAGTTGCAAGCGAAAATGTTGACCGTCAAACTTAGCGGTAAGATTATTTTTCGTTTGTTTTGGCAGATCCGCTTTTGCAGGTTCCGATTGAGCGCCCATGCCCGCTACATTTCAATTTTTTTATTTGCACTCTCACTCGTAATGTGTCTATCGAACCTGAAGCTTTTGTCCTACAAGAGGAATTCGTTGGCTTTGTGACAACCTCGGGCGTTCTTAGAGCACGTTCCGCCGCGCCTCCCGGCGCGGCTGACTTCAGGAAACCGCGATCTGTCGACGCCACAGGCGTCTGCTGTACAAAAGAATGCAGCCCACTTACTCTCCGCTTTGCGGACAAGGCCGCGGCTCATGAAACCGAGCTTTAAGGCCAACGACAGTCCTTTCATCGGTGTCTCAAATTCAGCCGAGATAACAGAAAAAAATTCGCCCTAAAATACTTCTGTGCGCACCTTGTATAACTGCCCAAATTACCTTCGATTCAGCCAAGAAAGAACTTTCAAATTTGCGAAATAGGAAGACCAGAAGGATTTTCAATTTTTTAAATTTTTGCTTACCTTCATCGTTCTAAATTCTACTTTACAAAGTATTTTAGTGCAATAAACATTTAATTTTCCACAAAAGTTGCATTCTTATTCATTTATTAGAAGAGATACTAAATTTGATCGGTCAACACACAAACTCCTGTTATCCATTCAATTTTTGATATCTTTTGCTAACAAATAAAACTAACAATTTAAATACTAAATTTCTCGCTCATTATTCCAAACTTAAGTTGCCTAATTAACATTAAAGCAACAATAAAATGGATAAAGAAGTGGCTCTGCATTAGCAACACGACACTCTTAAGTGTTTAATTCAATTTTTTAATACAAAGAAACTCAAAAAACATTCATAAAGTTAGAGCTTCAGGAAGAGTATTGTGAAAGCTGCAGCGCACTATCTTCAGATTTGAGCGTCTTCTTGCGAGTGGTTTGCCGTTTGAAATGTTAAATAGTCTACGCCGCTTATTTGCATGAGCAACCGCAGAGACTTCAACGGTAGGTTAGAGCACAAGCCCGCTTAGTGGGCTTATTAGGCGTGCGGTAAAATAAATTTAGCTAAAAATTAACGCAAATTTCCTCATCTTCTAAACAATAAAAATGTGCAATTTAATTTTTAAATTTATATATTGAAAAAAATCGCATATTTGTTTGTAAGAGGTGATAGTGAATTTCTGGATTGGTTAATTCTGAAAAAATCTGATGCAATGAAAATAGAAGTGTGGTAATTATCTATCGGAAAATAGCTAAAAGACGGGCTTATTTACAATTTAAAGCGCGTGAACGATTTATGCTTCTTATTTATTGGACGTAGAGAGAGACTTCAATGGTAGGTTGAGGTACATGCGCAACTCAGTGATTTAAAGTCGGTTGCAATCCCGTGGGCCCGATTCGATGCAAATCCGCTGGCGCAACCGAGCGCCGGCCAAATTGTGCAGTTTCTTCCCAGGCTCACTTTCACGCGAATTTTCCCGTGCAGCGATCGCCCGAAAATCGTTCGGGGGCAGACAAGGACGGACGCCGGTGATATAAGTCTTGAGCAAGCATCTCGGTGTTGCAAGCGCGGCGCGACCTAAAATCCGGCGCTCCGTTTGCCAATCGTTTTCGCGAGAAGTCGAAAATTCGGATTTTGCGAGCGAGAGCGCAGCAAACGTAACGTGAAAGTTCAGCGATGAGTTTCTCTCGCTAAAACGGAATTTTTGGCAACTTTCTTTACATACGTTCTACTCTGGTGGTTGAGTAACATTCCGCGGTGGTGTTGGCTAAGTAGCTGCAAAGGCACGTGCCACGTGGTACGCACGTTCAATTATTACCGGCAGCGTTAGTTGAAATCATCATTTAAACAGCCTCACTGACTAATCGAAGAGCATTTCGTTCAATTTGATTTTGTTTCAAGACTTCTGCTAGTCGTAAAGTAAATGTGACCTATTATCATCGATTAGAAATTTGTTCACTCTACCACCAAAAGGAGGTGCAATCACTCTTTCCGTTTATCACCCGTCAATTTTTTAAATGGTAATCAACAGAAACCCAAAATTCGGAAGAATTGCAATTACACCTTACAAAGATAACTCTTCTGTCGTGGTCTGACCAGATGTACTCTTCTTGGACCCCCTCGAATATCAGAATTATAATAGAACGTTCTAACAGAACACAAAAGCTTTTGGATTCATAAAGAGAGTTCAAACCTAAATTAGACTATAAATTATAATTTATTTTACCGAACTACAAACTTCAAGTATTATAAATGGTGCGTGAAGCAAATAAAAACCACTTAACGCACTGTAAAAGTCTCGACACACTATATGATTTACGTATCCACACAAGTTAGGGCAATATTTAGCAAGTAATTAACAAAACTAAGGCAAATTCTATTTTTGAGGGCAGAGACTTCAATGCTAGATTACGCACGGGTCGGCTCCGCATCCCTTTAACCTCTAGCTGGGTGATACGTACAACTCGGGCGCAGCCGAGCGGCTAACCCCGAGGTGAAAGCCGAGCAGTTTGGGTTCCAGTAGGCAGAATGGCGACCTCCACAATGACACCCGAGAAAGTTGCGACACCGCCGGGTTCGGTTTGACGCCAGGAATGTGAAATTCACGCCGAAGGACTGTTTTTAAGCCAAACAGCATTTTGTAACGGCCAAATTTGTCGCCGGGCCCGGTATGAATTATGTGGGCCAAGGCTCCAAAGACATTTCAAATGCATTATTAAAATTAAGTTAATAAAACTATTTTCGGGCCCAAATCTGGTGCTAATTGAGCCAAGGCCGCGCTAAAGTTTGTTTATGTCTTTTTCAGCACTGGTAAGCTGAACCAAAAACAAGTGTTGTTCAACAAGTGAACAAGAACAAGTGTTTGGAAAGGTTAGCACAAAGTAGTCCTCCTTCGTGCCTGGAACCATCCCAGACACTTGACGTATGTCGATGAGCGCGAAGCATTCGCAAAAAGTCGGGTGAAATGAATCGATTTGGCTGCAAAGCAAACAACGCGCAGCCTGTGCTGGTGAAAGTAATTGAAAGTTATTATTAGTTCACATAATGAGGTAAAGCTGGCAGGAAATTGTTTTGAGTGGCCGATCCTTGCAAAACCGGACGAGGAATTCCTAACATCCGCTAGGAGGTTCGCGAACCATTATGACACCAAGCTTTAAATTTCATAATCTAATTGTGTTTCTACTTTTATGACGGGCTTTCTAGAAAGGATCCTACATTCGAAGAAAAACCTCCTCTAGATTTAGAGGTGAAAAACGAACGTCTGCAGCTACACGAGTAAAAACAGATAAACAACTAAAGTCACCGAAGCTAAGGAGTAGGTCAAATCAACAATAAAACAGTAACTCAATAGAAAATACAATTAAAAATAGGTGAACCTTGACACTTATTTTTGAAAAAAGGGGTAACATGACCTTTAGTTGGCCTGACCATGTAGTCATGAACTACATTTTACATAATTCTGTAATTCTGTTGTTACCTTTGGTGCGGTTTATATTCTCAAGGATTTTACAATGATTTCAACTTTGTGATTACATAACACTACGTTGGCCCAGTGAAATAGGCCCTACAAAAAATCCTATTTATATAGTCATAGCCCCCCAATAGAATGGGTATTTGTAAGCAGATTACTGTAAGAATTCAATAAACTCGTCACAAATCAAATTAAAAAACATAGTTCACGATCACAACAATCGTAAAGAAATGATTACGGTCATCAACAATTCATAATTATTTTCATCACAAAAAGGTCCACTTCATGTAACATACAGCTGATTGCAAATTCAACGATTATAACTATATTCATTAGATTAACATAATAATAGCTCTCTTATATTATTAATGCCATCATAATACTCATAATCTTCACAGACCAGATTATGACAATTATAATTATTATTTATCACAACAATATGAACATAACAACAACGTAACGTGCATTCGTAACGGAATAGATACAGATTACGATGATAATTCCTCAATAAA
This sequence comes from Sinelater perroti, assembly GCA_036346155.1. NCBI lineage: Eukaryota > Metazoa > Arthropoda > Insecta > Coleoptera > Elateridae > Sinelater > Sinelater perroti. The sequence continues at coordinate 173,764 of JARFIY010000047.1, forward strand.
TGAAATACAACAAGAAAAATTCATCATAGTCTAGATTTGTAATCCTTATAATCGTTATTTCATAGTGATCTTTACCCTTGATTTTTAACTTGTCTATAATCGTCACCGTCATTATTAACTTTCGACAGCGGAACGCTGTAGGCGAAAGTTAATGATTTTAACATGGTGTCTGTCTGGAGAGACGATAACTTCCGTTATAATCATCGGATTCACTTCAAACTTGGTATACATGTACCTTCTTCGCTATTGAATTTCAGCCAAATCGGCCAAAGGTCAAGGGGTCAACGGTGAGGTAAAACTTTTTTCCATCACATAACATGTGTCATGTGATACCTCATTCGAAAGCAGACGTCATAAGGAAGATTAGTTTATTTCACCTCTCGCTAATTCGCCACACCGCTGTCGAAAGTTTAATTTATGGTTTTACACCATTCTCGTTTAAAGTTGTATTGACTGCACTACCAACGCTACAAATACACACAACGGATTACGAGTAGACCATTACATTAACTACAGTCGCAACTACTTAAAAATCGTAATCACTAGTAGACTATGTAATTTGAATTTCGTTGACTGCTATAATCTTATTTAATTTTATTGATTCACTGTCTGTAAATAAGAGTTATATAATCGTAACATATTACGTGTAAGTTATGACAATAGTTACGTACACAGCAATTATGGTATAATCAAAATATTGTAATCCATGTAATCTACTTGTAAATTTAGTAACTGTGAACTTGACAACGGAGATTACTACTACAAATAATTTGATAATGGCAAAATAATAATCTTAACTATCTCGGCCTTATAAATTACGGAACACGAGTATTGCAAAAATCAGACGTGTAATCGTAGCAGATTACTAAGGCAACTCCATAAAATTATTATTGAATCATCATAACAATTAATGTAATATCAAATAATAAAAATCACAGATAACGCTCATAAAGAAATGATTACGGGGACGAATAAAATCAAAATATTTAAAAAAAATTATAATCTATTTTTACAACAATAGTAATCTATACATATAACTGATTAGAAGTTCAGTGGAGATAAACATAATCCTGTCATCATAATGAAAGTTTTCTTACTGCTCCAAGCTATCATAATATTCATATTCAATATTCAGGTCACTTCAGATTTCTGATTACTATGAATCAGCCGATTCATACATTAAGAGCACGTTTTCATAATCAACTTTTGTTGATTTAATTACAGAAGATGTGACAACAATGTGGTGTGTAATCGTAATGGATTATGATCACTCGGTCGTCACAATAATTAAATAGTGTATTTTGTTTAGGGATTATAAAATCATAAAAAATCAAATCATCATGTTTTCATTAGATTCTGCGAAATTAGTCATACAGTAATATTAAGATAAAATAATAACAATAGCCTTAATTAATTTTCATGTAAACTTTTATTTGATTGCTCCCCATGAATATGACAATAGTGGGATTACTAATCGTGAAACAATAGATGTATAGATCATCGTAACACTTACTCAAGAAATTAAATATACATAGTTTAGATTTGTAATCCCTACAATCATAATTTTACAGTTATTTTTACTTTTCATTTATAAATGATGTGTCTATAATCACAGCTCCCATTATTTATTAATTTATTGACCGCACTATCAACAACATTACAAGTAATTGTAACGGATTACGTAGTAGGCAGGCGATTATATCAACTAGAATGAAAAATATTTAAGAAATCGTAATCAATGTGAAAGAATACTTTATGTAATTCAAATCTTGTGTAAGTGTTTTCAACTTCAAATTTATAATATTGCAAAAAGTTGATTACGTTACAGTTGCTGTTATATTCATAGCTAATTTATATGTTAAAAATAAAAAATATGTTATGCTCACTTTGGACTTTTTATCGATTCACTCTCCGTAAATAATCGTAATAAATTACGTGCCAGTTATCATATTCCTCAGATACGTATACAGCAATTATAACATATTAAAATGTTGTAATCAATGTATTTTTACTGATTTAGTGACCATGAACTTAACACCGTGACAGTTATTACGAATTACGTATGTATATGTCATCGAATAATTTTAGTTCTATAAGATTGCGGCTTTTATTAGATCGCAATAATTATAACGATCTTAACTGATTTTCGTTTATTGATTACAGATTACAAATGTGATAAAAACTATACTTGGTCATAGCGGATTACGTGTATATCATCTAATAAATTGTAATCATTTTAGATTTATAAAATTCTAAATTTTATTACATCCAAATAATTAGAACGGTCTTAATTTACTGGCTTTTATTATTTACAGATTATGAGAATGATAAAAACAATATGTAGTTATCGAAGATTACATATATATCATCTACTAAATTGAAATCATTTTTGATCTATGAGATTATAAATTTTATAATAACGAAATAATTATAATGAACTAAATTGACCCATCATTATTGATTACAGATTATAAAAATAATAAAAACTAGACGTGATCATAACGGATTACCTGTATATCATCGAATAATTCATAGTTATTTTAGGTCTATAAGATTGTAACTTTTATTACATTTGAATAGTTGTAATAATCTTAAATGACTCGCCTTTATTGATTATAGATTACAAAAATAATGAAAACTAGACGTAATTACATAACGGATTACATGTATATAATCGAATAATTTATAGTCGTTTTAGATCTATAAGATTGTAACTCTTATTACACTGAAATAATCAGAACGATTTTATTGATTAGAGATTACGAGAATAATAAAAACCAGACGTTGTCAAAATGGATTACGTACATACCATCGAATAATATGAGACTGTCAGTCTTATCAGATCCAATAATTACGATGACCTTAACTGATCTTATTGAGTGCGGATTACGTGCATGCTATCAGATAATTATAATCACTGCAGATCTTCACCGACTTGATTTTATTGACTGTTAATTACAGAGATAATAAAAACGAGACATGTAGCAAATTACACGCAGTTTATCATAACAAGAGTTTTTATAACTAAAATCATGAGCAACCATCCTATGAACATTTGCTTATGTATTTAAATTCTGAAACAGTAATCTTGGTAGCAGCGTTCATGATAACGCATTATCTGTAATGTTGGTTTTACTTTGAACGTGTGATAAGTATGATAGATTCGACACGATTCTAGGGCTTTCAACGAGTACTGTCTGATTGCCTGGAAAGTAATTGCGAAGTTCGCCACGCTATTCCATCGTAGTGTGCATTAAAGCATCTCATACGTTTTAACTTAATGATATTTTGCCAGGACTAAAACTCCAGCATATCTACGCCATTCTTAATTAGATCTTTTTATTAAAACATAAACCCAGATATTCTAAACCAGACGAGTAAAATAATTGAATGATTACATCACTTAAGAGAAGAATAGATAGGCAATCTTATCATTCTTAGCAAGATCTTTTACCACGAGCCAAACACAAACATTCTGTGTGCCTTAGTTATTTAAGCAAGATGATTGAAAGATCACATTGTTTCAAATTTATCTTTCAGTAGATGATTTTTTAAGGTTTAAATCAAGACTATCTGCTCAGAGTGTGTGATTGAGTAAGATAAGATCTTACAACTTCAACTTGATGATAGGGTTTTTCTGTTAAGATGTAAACTTCTTAAGCATTCGCTTTAAAAGTAGCACATATAAAGGGGCTCATCATTCTTTGCTAAGATATTAATCCAAACATTCTGAGTCAGACGAGTTTCTTGAATGAGTAAGATAATTGAAGAACCTCGTCACTTCGGCTCGATCCAAACTCTGACATTCTAAACGGGACGTGCGCTCTCTGGGGAATTTTATTACTTCAGTCTAATCATAATTTTCCTAATTTTCAACTCAGACATTCCAGACAGAATAGGCGAAAAGTCTCATCACTCCTTTGTTGAAGTCCAAACCCAAACATTCCCTACAGAATTAAAGTTTTTTTTTATTAAGATCAATGAAGGATATCGTCTAAAAATTGAAGATTGAAATCCAAGTATTTTGTACAGGTCTTAAGTGTTAGATTTAAGACTAAAATATCGTAATCTTTAACTAAAATTAAAACCCAGGTATTCTGAGCAAGACGAGCGTCAGTTGATTGAGTAAGGAAGTTGAGTAATCTGATCGCTTTCGTTCGATATCTTTTAAAGATAATATTTCTAAGATTTAACCCAAACAATCCGCAGATGTCCGAAGCGTTTTCTTTAAAAACGTATAGGTGAGAGGTGTCATCATTCTTATCCAGATCTTTTGATAACATCCTAACTCAGGTATTCTACGCAGGATTTGGGCCTGTTGAGTGGATTATTTTTCTAACATTCAAAGCTAAAAAATCTGTCCAGTCTGAAGTGTTTGCTCTAAGAGAAGAACAGGAGAGAGGTCTCGCGATTAATGAGACTTTTTATTAAAATTAAAATTTAGATTGACAAGTTTTACAAGTTAATTATATGCGTCTGTTCAAAGAGAAGAACAGATGACAAGTTAAATAATTTTTAGCAAGATCTTTGCTAAATAGCAACAGTGATATGCTGTGCAGGGCTTATCACTTCAACTTGATAATACATTTTCTGAGTCATTTTCTTAAAATTCAAATTTAATTATTCTGCACAAGTCTTAAGAAGTTTTTTCACACTTTGCTAGATCTTTTGCTAACGTCTTAATCTAGCTATTCCGTAGAAGACGTGCATCAGTTGAGATTTTAGAATCTCATTGCTACAGATTAGTCAGATCTAGGCATTATGGGTAAAATGTGCAATTGCTGATCGATTAAGGGAGTTGAAAGATTTCGTTACTTCAGCATGCTGACATTCTTTGTACATAACTTTTTTGAGATTCAAACAACGGCGTTATCCACAAATGTTATGGATTTGATTCAACACTAAAATAAGATCTTTAATTACAATTTAAACGCAGGCCTAATTATTGACTGAGTAATATACATAGTTACAGGATCTTATCAGATTATCTTAAAGACATTCTTTGTAGATAAATTTCTGAAATTCAAACCTACGCAATCTATACAGGTTTACTCCAAAAGGAGAATAGGTGAGAGTCTTTTATTAATTTCCAAATCCAGATTTCTCTAAAGTTCGAACCCAAGTCTTAAGCGTTTGGGTTCAAGAAAGAGCAGGTAAGGTCTAAACCAAGAATTTGAGCAGAACCTGCGTTTGTTCATCGGCCAAGATAGTTAAAGAGCATCATCACCTCCGTTTAATAATATGTTTTGTAGATAATTTTGCTAAGACTATATGATGCATTTGATCTGAGAAACAAAGAGATAAAGAATCTTATCATTTTAATTTTAAAGGTAATTAAAAAATATCATAACTTCAGCATGTTGAATAATTTTTGTAGCTAATTATATATAATAATTCAAACCCAAACGTTCTGAACAAATCTTAAACGTTTGTTTTAAGAAACTTTTAACTGAAATTCAAACCCAAGTACTCTGTGTAAGATGTGCGCTTATGGATTGAGCAAGATCATTGAAAAATCTTGTCATTTTAATTTGAAGATGTTTTTTCTAGATAATCTCTTAAAAATCTTTTAGAGACAAGTAAGTGAAGAGTCTCATCATATTAGTCAGATCTGTCGCCAAGATCCAAACTTAGACATTCTGAGCAGGATGTCCGATTGTTGATTTGGGAGGATCTTATCACTCTAACTAGAAAAATAATTTACTGAAAATTCAAACCCAAGCAAAATGTAGAGGTCTTAAGCGTTTGTCTTGCCATTCCGAAATCTTTTGCTAAGTTTGAAATTTAAAAATTGTACACAGATCGTCGGTTGAAGAGTGGAGTAGATCCTTGGTAAGATATTTAACTAAAATTGAAGTCCACCACTTCACATTGGTTATACCTTTCGTAAGATAATTTTCATAAGATTCAAAGCTATGCATTCTGCACTGATCTTAAGCGTTGAGTTTACTAGTAGAGTAGTTTAAGAGTTATATTATTGTATTGTAAAAGATCTTATTGATATTAAAATCCATATGGTATAAGATAAACTTGTTTGTTGCGTAAAGTAGTCGAAAAATCTTATCAGATCAACTTGATTCACACCCCAGCATTCTACCCCAAGAGCAAGATAGCCGAAGAGTGTCCAAGTTCGACTCATCGACACATTTTGTAAGTAGCCTCATTAAGAGTAAATTTTGGATCGCATTCGTATAACTGAAACTAATGTTATCCAATCACAATTAGCAATTTGCCGTTTAGAAAATGTTCTCAATAAGCATTGAACTAAGACGGCAGGACTTCCGCTAACGTGTGAACACTCCGTCCAAGATCAACACTATAATCGCGCCATCAAAGCCCGCAATTATCCCGAACCACATTATTCGCATCAATCTTGCACGAAGGAAGCGAGGAAACGGTCAGCAATTTGATTGCATGCGTTGCAGCTTTCGAGGCGGCATTGTGACGCAACCGAAATTTCCCGCAATCTTCAGGAATGGGGCGCCTAATTAGACAATGCAGCCGCTAATTATAATAACGGGGGCTCCGCGGCATTAAAATGCTGCAAGGCCTGGTACTTACACCACTTCCTCAAGAACGCGCTCGACAGCTTCGCGCACAATTTCTCTCGGCCTTTCATATTGCTGTTTGCTGCTGTCCCACAACTGAACTGTCAACAACACTATCCGCGCTCACTCTTGCCTCTACGAGCTGTCACAACCGCACAGAACCATCTTCGGCCGCTGCTCGCCTGTGCTGCTCTCCTCCGCGGTCGCACTCGCTGTCGACTGCAAAAGTAAAGGCATTATGAGGGGAGGGTAGCAGGAAAGCCTGCTGTGTGCTCTGCTCTTGTGTGCCTTTGATCACCCCGTTGGAGATTACAAAGAAAACTTGGGAGATCTTTGCTAAAATTGCCACCAATTCAGGTTTTCGCCTGACCTTTAAAACCAAATCACCTCTAGCGCAGCCTTGCCCTATGCTCGCTAAAATGTGGCAAATTGTCATGCAATAAAGACGGAAATGTTTATGTTTGCTTGTCAAAATACACATAATTTTCAAATTGCTAGAAGCTTTTTGCGTTATCTGCGTCAGCAGTGGACTTGCAGAATCAAGGTATCCTGTCCAGCCACTTTTTGCTCTTTCAAAGCAACGTGGCGGTCACTAAATGACAGATTTTTACATAAATTAAGTTTCTAGTTATAGAAGAATAGTAAGACGGTACGAAATTGCGGTTTGGACTTGGATACTTTACGCGTGTGCAGCAAAGGTCTTTCGTAACGTAAGCAGCATCAATAACAAGATATTGATTGGCGCAATGATTGCGCACTTAAATAATTATAATAGTACTTTAGTCTTCCAAAGGTTCAGGTCGTTAAAGACGAACATAACCAGGAGCAAATTATTTAGATGCTTGATGTTCACATCATAAAAAACATAAAACCACACAATTAATCATCGAATCTAATTAAAACAATCAACTAACACAATGTAACAAACAATTCTGCCCTTCAAAAATAACATTTGACATTTCTGTTTTTCGGCAATAGTCTGGAATTTTTCTTGGCAGTAAAAGAAATGTAAATAAAAGATAAGAGACTCGATCAGTTTCAAACATGAGTGATACAAGATTTGCTCGGAGGCATTCAAGATGGAGCACTTTCTCATGTTGCGCAACTAATCCCACCGTTCCCAGAGCATCTCCTCGTGGAGACGGTCGTGCTTGTGCAAATTCGAGCCACGGGCAAATCAAACGTGACGCAAACTTTCTCGGGCGCGCGGAAAACAAATGCGAGGCGTTTATGTAAGACGCTTCTGAAATTGCTTCCTCTGCATGCTGAAAATCGCGCACTTATGTCACGCGAGGGCACGCAGCGATTGTGCGGAGAAATTTGATCGGCGGCTGTCATCGCGATGGTCTTCAGCTTCGCAATTCGCCGACCTTCGCCACGACTTTGATATGATGCAGGTGGTTAACCAATTGAGCTGGGTAGCCATCAGGATGTAGATGAAATTAACGATACTTGTGATAGGCTCACTTCAGCCTTCCTCTTTTCTTATCCGTTTTTGAATGGTCATCTAGACCATTCCCTGATCATTCATCTTTAGAACATTTAATTATTCTGTAGATTGAATCGGTCGTACACAAGACGACAAAATCTTAAACATCAAAAGCTAGAAGTTCCGTTGAAAAAAAAATCTTCCTTGCCTACAAGTGCTTGTTAAGTGAAGATTCCGACATTCAATTCTAATCTTTCATCTCCCCTCTCTTAAATTAACAAATGATCTTGTAAATGTGAGACTAACTCTTTGGTTACATTTATTATTATTCCATAAGGGGTGTGTTATAATTACATTAGTTTGGTTATAACCCATGATAAAAGGTAGGTGATTTTTGATCTTCATAAATCTTCAATACTAGTTACTCTTTCTATTATAAGTCCTTTTCTGTGATGCTGAACTCACCAATTTTCGTTCATGTATTCCATCCGTGGTATTAGTAAACAATGAAATTCAGTATTGTCAACCAATGGTACGAATATCAAAAATAATGCTACGGAAATAGGGAGCTTGCGCACAAAAATCTCTCCTTTTTATCTAATCTGAAGGTAAAATAAAAATCAAGTTTGTTTCTCAATTCAAAGGATGAAAATCTACAAGAGCAGTTTGATGATGCCATCAAACACGAAATCATCCCATACGTCAGAAGGATACCTCTGTTTTATAAACTACAAAGTAAAGAACTTCTTTCTCTAGTGGAGGAACAATATGGGCTTTACTCGGAACCGAAACCTAACAGATTATCTTTTAAAAGAGATGGTTGTCCCCAATATATTGCGCAAAAAAAACTTGAATTTAACAACGGACTAGAATGGATTTTCTCTCAAACTGCTTTCAACTACATTATGACAAAAGAGCATAGAAGATTATAAGCGCTAATGTTGAAGGATTATATACCAGCAGGAAGAGAATTTGTGATAATAGGCAAGAAACAGACAAAGAACAATGATAGGGATGTCAGTTACTTCAAAGTCTAGTAAAATCTGCAAAGAACGAAGGATAACCAAACATTGCCTAAAATTATTACTCCCAATCATCAAGGGTCGTCGAAATGTAAATTGTAAAATGCTAGAACAGGATGAGTCGACCGACATTAACTATTAGTTGGGATGCTTTTCCACCAAGCTATCTATTTCGCAGTTCATTAATGATTGGAAGAAAGACAATGAAAAAGATGCTTTGAAAAAAATGGCAAAACGTAAGTTAAAAGAAAATTCTGAGATTTAAATTTTCAATTCCGAGAAGAAACTATGAAGAGACAATTTAGAACTATTAGATAGTGATAGTCTCAAAATTACAATGGTAATAGTAAAATAATGATAGTGTTGATCTTCACTATGGGGAAAAATAGAAAACGTAAAAAGCACTGTGTACACTGCATAATTTGTAGGAGTGATGGCGTTTCAGAAAATTTTTCTCACTTTCTTTCTCCGAACTACTTAATGAACTGCAAAATAAGTCGCTTGATAGAAAAGTTTCCTAACTAGTGGCTGATGTTGATAGGCTCATCCTGTCCTACTATTTTTTAAAATTTACATTTTGGAGGCGCTTGTACTAATCGGGAAGAACAATGCTTTCAATATACAAAGTTTAAATATCATTAGCTCTTTCCAGTTTTTATTGAGATTTGAAGTAACTGACATTCCTATCATCATCGTTCTTCTTTTTCTGTTCCTCCACGAGTTCTTTGCTACTTCTAATCTAACACTATAACTTGTGTATTGTCATTTTGTCTATCACCATAACCTTAACCTTAGTCTTATTAACAGACAAATTACATTTATGGCTCATTCGAAAAGTCTCTTCATGGAGGTACATAATCCTTGAATATTAGCACAAATATTTTTTTTATCCCACGCTCCAAGACTTGTGTCATAATGGGATCAGTATGCATGTTGGAGGAAGAGGCTTCCTTCCAAATAAACAATCTCTTGTAAAGAACAATCTATTAGGTCTTGTTACGAGTAAAACCCATATTGGTCTTCTTCAGTCTTCGAAAAGAAGAAGTTCATTACTTTTTAATTTATAATATAAAAAAATAGATTTTAACGGAAACGATGAAGTTATTTACCTCCTTTTCATATTGCATAATACAAGAAATCTCTTCTTGTAGATTTTTTCCATGAATTGAGCAACTTTGTCTATCCCTATAGTATCCTTCTTTAAATTCTTCTTAAAAAATTATTACAGTAGCTTCTCGATATTTTCAGCGTTCCTTATTTTGTATATCTTTGAGGATTTAAGTTTGAAATTCTCAGCATTTGGGGTTTGAAGTTTATAGTACCTTTTCCATGCTATTTGTCATTAATAATAAGAAGTAGTTGGAAATATTTTCTTGAAAATAATCACATGGATATATAAGTAAACTTGCACCATATTTTACACCTCTTATGCTCTCTTCATATTTTATTTCTTCATTTTATATCCACTAGTGCTTTGATGGTTTCGGTTGTAAGTCTGCTCATTTTGTAGATTTTCTCATCTTTAATCCGATCGTACTAGGGTTGTTTTTCTACCCAAGTCTCTCTTGAAGAGAGACGGTGCTTCTACCACCAATTTGTATTTCTAGGTTTTTGGAAAGTATTAGGAACTCTATAACTCTTCTCAGAGCCACATTTGATTAGGGATGCAAATAGTGCAAACATTAGTTTAGATTTCAATTAGATTATATATGCGAAGTTATTATATATAATCTGGTCAAAATGGTTTTGCAAAATTTTCCAGTATCTCTGTAGGTCTAACTGTAACGCCGCTTAGCTAAACCCATCTCGAACTTCCTATCTCTAGCAGTTTTTGAGGAAAACTCTGACCCCATCCTGATCTTCCAAGATTGCGGGTGGAGAATTGGTTCATTAGACACGTTCATCCTACTTTAGTCCAAAATATCGAGCGATAAACAAACTGTTTCTGAAGTTGCCATTTTCTTGCCACAAATCATTCCAAATTTTAATTTTGTCTGTTCCCTCAGTTATAACCGGTAGTCCTGGTCATTTTAATTTAGACGTCTTCATTAAGTCTCTCACAAAATTTATACTAGAAATTCCGTTTGAGGTCCAATCTTCTCTTTATTCATAGAAATATTTAATTTCAATGCCTTCTTACATTTATATGCACAGCAATTCGCTATACTTCGTTTCGCTAGTATTCACATACATTTTTTTTCACGTGGTAACCGACCAGCTTCTTGGCTATTGGGTTGCACTGATTGCCTAGGAAACTTGTGTTCCAAATTGGACTGAACAACGAAGACTTGGTGTCCAAACAAATACTTTTTGCAGTATCAACATAAGAAGGATTTGTCATTTTAAAGCAGACACTGGAAATCAGAAACATGATTATGCCTAAAAGTCTGTACAATATTCTATAGAAAACTTGTCTTGGGAGTGTCTGAAATGTCAAAATATCAACTAAGAAGTTTTTCTCTAACCTAAAAACTCGACAGAGAACAAAAAATAATTAAATCGGATAGCTACTTAAAAAAGGCATGATTCTAACTGTGATTACAACTCATTTGGTGTTCCATATTCTTTCTAGAATCGGAATTTTTTGATTAAAGTTTTTACATTCAATTTTCAGTGCTACTGTTGTTTTTAACGCCACCTTTCCTGAAACATGCCCAAAACTCTTCAAATGCTCCTCATTCCTTGGCAACATACGACATTGTTCAGACGTGAAGACTCGTGGCCTTGTTACCCGCAAATCCTTCGTTGTGACCTCTTGTTTTTTGTACACTTGCCATTCCAATATCAAGGTAAATGATGCCGTCCTCCTTTGATGTCCTTAATTAATTAAACTTGTCGAGCAACACTACAACTCTATTACTATAGCACTTTGATCTATCGAGTCTATTCGCGTTCCAACCAAGTCAGTTCGGTCTTGCGCATATTCTCTTGCTACGCATGACATCCTATGGGAACACACAGAAAAGGGACAAATCGAAAGCTTTGGAGAAGTCGATTGAAATGTAGTGGAAAAAACAGCCGAAGGCCGATCATCGCCGACAAGAGCAATTAAAGAAGAATATCTGGTTTGGTGGCTAAAAAATCCAAAGTGGACGACGCAGAGGACAGGTTTGCAAAGTCCACAGCTGTCCGGTTTCCAGATCAGCTCGGCGCCTTGGAGCACGTGTTACGGGCTTGCTAATTTTCAATTACGGTAAATTAGGAATAATTTGAGAAATAGAAAACGCTCAAAAGGGGCCTCGGATAGAATCTAGCGGCGGTGGAGTTGTCGTGGGAAGCTTTAAGTCGAAAAGTGCCCTCCGGGAAAAAAGGCAATTTTTATCATTTCAACGAGCTCCTCGGGGCGAAGACTTTCACCGAAGTGCCATCAAATGCAAATTAACAGCAACAAACAGAATTTAAAAACCCCTTCAAGGCACCAACAAATTTTTGATTTCAAATGATGTACCCATGTATTATTCAGCAGTTTTTTGATTTCATAAAAAGCAGCCCAATTACAATCTTTGCACAATTATCTACGTTTTACTAATCATCAGGCGTTTGTCTCGATAAAATGACAGCTGGGCGAGCTTAAGTCGTTCTTTGTCTTTTTAACGTAATAATTCAAGTTCAATGTAATCAGAATGTTCCTGGAAATCGTCCTCTACATTTGCAGAAACAAAGGACTATGCGCGATCAAAAACCCCATTTCTGTAAAATACGCGCCTGTTTACTTAGCATGCAGCTTGCACGGGCTTTATTGCTTATTTTGAGCAGACTACTATGTATTCGTGCGCTGTTGTTTCTTTTTACGGCCTTTTCCAGGTAAATGAAGTCGAAATAGTCCATTTGTGTACACCGCCGTTTGTTTTCGTCCTGTTGTCTTCGGTTTTAGGCAATCATTGAAATGATTGTAGTGCAGTAATGACTCAAACTTTTTTAAAGTCCCACAATTAAAACCCCCAATTGGGCAGTTAATACGCAGCCTAATTACGAAAGCGGATTAGGCAATTAAGCCATGACCCTTCCCGGTGTATTCCCAATAATTACAACTAATTACCAGTCAATATAATGCGACAACGACTTTCATGTCCCCCTGAAACTTCTCGACGCCACTTTCACCAGAATCCTGGAATTTGGACAGAATTGGCCTGCACGAACGAGTAATTTGGAGTAATGCAGCAGCGGAAGAAAGTGATTAGGGTTTTTGCAAGAAAATCTGCACAATTAACTTCATTAGTTTTACAACGAATTGCGCTTATATGGCACACTCTAATTGGGGTTGTTAGTTCAGGGTTTGGTAACCGGGTTTAATGGCACTTTAGGCAACAGCCTGCAATCTGCCGCTTGACTCTTGGCGAAACCCTACTTTGGTGGCAATTATTTCTAACTGATTAATTGATTGTAAGGAGGGGAAGTCTTTGAAGGCTCGAGTCGCCAAAGGGTAGGCTAAGAGGAAGGCGAGCGAGCAGGCACACCACGAGCGCGTCTACACTGCACGGCAGGAGCGATGACCAGAGCACACAGCACTGATTTCAAAAGAGAAAACCATGGACTACTTACACAGTTCCAGTCTATCTTTCGCCACCGGGTTCTCGGCGCTGCTTCGGCACCACAGCGGCGTGGGCGTCGGACGAAAGAAAGCGGACTACACGGAGAGCGGCAGCGCGCGGCGGACGCGATGCTAGCGAGTGAAACCAAGAAGTCAAGTAGAAGAACTGACTTAACGGTCGGGTCACACCTGATCAAGTCCGCGTGTCCCCCCGCCGGCCCCTTCTACTATTTACCTGCTCACCGTGCTAAGTGCGGTGCTCGCCGCCCCCTACTACTAATTGCAGCACTTCTTACGAGGCAGTGCGTCGCCTGCTGCTTACCATAAGGCACACTGGAGAGAAGCCTTCGATCGACTCGAATCATTAATTACAAAACCAATATTTTTCGAGGTAATTATCGCGAGAACAATAAAGGCGGCTGATTTAATTACACGTACTAAAACAATTATACTTATGTTGTACTCTACGAGGTCCATCCGTAAAGCTATAGATGAGGTAACCTTATATAACTTCTATCGCTTTCTATCCATTTGGCGTATCTTCAAGACATACCAAAGCGGTTTTGTAATCAAAAAACCAGTACATCATCGCTAATAAGGTTCAGAATTTAAAGTAACATTTCGATTATCAAGCTATGAATGCTATTTTAGCTAATTAGATCAATTAGATAAAAATTCTGAACTGAATGTAACCACGTCACGCGCAATCAATGCTTCATGAATGCGGATTTCTTCACTAATCTGCTATTTGTTTGGGTTTTCCTGGTACAGCTCTGTGCACTTACGAATCGTTAAGATAAATCATCTAAAATCTATATAGAACACCAATTAACGAAAGAAATCGCAGGAAAAGAGCGAGTGAGAGTGAACACTACAAATATTCCTGCAATGTATGCAAATTTGCGTTTAATTTAAATTCTGCCCATCGAAATATTTGCTGTGTCGTTACCATTTTCTAGTCCAAACCGGTTCCAACTTAATACAATGCTTAAATTACTGTGTCGGTCTATTGCTTTGAAGGTATAATCAAAATAGTTTTGTCTTTCCTCTTTGGTTCTACCAAGAATTATTGTTTATTATTTTAATTTCTCGTAAGATCTCAATAAACACAAGTAAAACCAACATTCTACTAACTTAAATGGCCCTTCAACACTCCTATAACAAACTATAAGGATTCTGAGAAAACTATCTGAGCAGAAGCTAAAAAATCTCACAACAAGAAGGACATGGTAAAATATTAATAAATGAAAGAAAGTATTTGGATAAAATCTAAAATCTCAAATAAAAAATATTACACATCCAGGCCGAAAAGCTGAAAATATGAAAAGAAATCAAAATCAGCTAAAGAAAAATACATAAAACATTTCCCTTAAATTTTACATTTATGAGAAGCAAACGATTGGGATTTCATAATAAAGTAAAGAGTTAAACAAGATTACAGGAATCAAAACCATGACCACTTATAGAATCTTGATATAGTGGACAAATATAGGCCAATGTCTCATATAAAAAGTACAGATTATCATGTTTGTGAATTATAAAAAAACAAAAATCCCAAATTTAGAAGGGTAGATACACTAATGGATCCTAAATATACGAAATAGACAGCATGAAAAGTTCTGAAAGAGGTTGGAATCCATACTCTTCAACAAAAAAATAGGTTTTTAAACGATATGCTACCATGCAAGAATTCGGCAAGGTCAAACCAAGTAAGATATGGTAGTTGTCAGAACTTCAGATTGTCATTTGATGAAGAAGGAAAAATACTGTTAAAATTGGTATTCAAAGAGAGCTAAATAAAGGGAAAGGCAGACGTGGTGATAATTAACAGAGTAAAAGATCTCAAGCAATAAGGACAATCTCTTACTTGACGATTTTCGTGACAATTAACCCTCAGTCTTTGGCGTATTTGGCTCTTTTTAGCTATGAAGAAGTTAAGATTAAAAATAATATCACATAAATTGTTAACGTTAATAAAATTAATTCTAATAGCAGTTATCGATAAAAACCGCACTCTAAGCTCTTCTGAAATTGCATTATTAGCAGTAGAACAGGAGAAAAGATTCTGAATACAGAAATTATATTAAAGAAGGATTAACATCATAAGAACAAGAAATAACTTCACTACAAATTAAGTCTCAATCTTAAATTTTGCTACAAATAAATCGATCAGTTGCGTTTGAGTAAAAAAATAAGGTAATCTTTGATGCTCGTAGTTTGTTTCGACTATCAAGAAAATTTTGAGTATAAAATCACACAAATTGTTAAGAAAATGCATGAAGGATGAAAAACCTTGTTAAACATGCTAAAAATTGGACTTACATGAAAATAATGGGTCTCTAACGTCAATTATAATTTTCTGTTAAAGAAAAATAGAACTGGTTACTGCATAGAATCAGACTATGGAGAGATACTTAAGTATTAGTGACTGATTTGCAAATTATTTAATAGTAAGCATGTTCAAAGCTTCGTTTTTGGGCAGTGGTCTCTTAGTGTCACTCAAAGATTGGCAAAATAAATAAATTAAACTCCTAAATCTTCGAATGACTCCCGTTGATTTGACAAAGTTTGTTGGTAATTACCAAATCGATGGTAAAAGATATAGCGAAATCACAAGAAATAAATGACAGACAGCTTCTAACTGATATTTCACTGCTCAAGTGGTTAAGTTTGTCTTGAAGGAGCGATTCATCATAACGTAGTCTTCGTCTGCTTTTCTACCTTTATTAGGCACAAGGAAAGTTTTGCATTATGATGTAAGAGATGGTTATCCATTGTGACAAGATTAAGCATATTTAGATAGGTTTAAACCTCGCAACGTTGTTTTGGTTAAAAACGAGTATTGATCATTGTTTGCAGAAAATGATTACCCTTATTGTTTATCCTGTATATCGCAAATTTCAAGGCAACATTTCAGTTTGAACTCGTTTATCACGGAGATCGTCGCTGCTGCTAGGAAATCCTAAAGTCTGGCAGGCATTTCTTAATTAAGAATGACAGATAACGTTTTGTAATGCCACAAGATCTGTCTATGTCAATAACATCGTAATAAGTAATAAATGAAACCCGACTTTATTTTCATGAAGTAAACTATGAGTTTAAAAAGAGACAAAGATCTTCTTACGGTATTCGTTGATAAGTGTGTCCAGATTTCTGAAAACGCGAAAGAGTTGATTTGGCGCCTGCTTTTAAGAATGCAAAAGTGGATGGAGTGTGATGGAAAGCATTTTAAAGGTTATGAAAAAACGTGTTGGTTATTTTTATACGATACAGATAGTATGTTTGGGTTGATGGGATTTAAGGGAAAAATTTGGTTTTACTGGTAGTAATGTGGTGAACTAAAATAAAAACTAAGACTATAGAGCAGTTGAGACTGCGCTGTAGACGGATCCTGGTTTAGTCCTGAGCTCAGATGCTTACCTGGTAGCCTACTCAGTCACTAAAAATTATCGAGTACCTGCGTTCACTTCTAACTAGAGGTAATAATGGCGGTCGCCTAAGACGCGGTGCTTGCCATATCGCCCTGCATCAGAGATGGTACGCGACGACCGGACAGTGAGAGCAAACATATGAGAGTCTTAACCTCTCAGTTTTCAGGTCACGCTCCCATGCAGAGTCTCGCCTCTACTAAGACTGTAAAGTTGTATCTATCCTCTACAACTAGCAACGCATTACATTTTATCAATTAAACAAAATCGTGAATATGTGAAGCAAATTTATGGCTACCACAAAAGATCGGCAGAAAAAATTTAAATTCGAATTTTAAACACGAGAAAATCACATTTGATCTACGTGAAAATAAAGAAAATTTGTTATTTTATCGTAAAATTTACTTAACACTTTAATGGAGGTTGCAATAATATTTGAAAGGTTGCATTGCATTAAATATTGCGGCAGTTGTACTTGACTCTTTTGACTAACCCCCATTTTGAAACATAATTTTAATAGTAAAAGTTCCCATTTAACGTTGTAGATTAATACTATATTAACAATCTTTGTTCTTGTGCAAAAGTGAGGAAGAGAAGAGGGGGGATTAATTCCACAAAGACTTTTCAAAAGTATCACGTTCCTACAATATTTGTTATAACTTAAAGTTTAGTTTTTATTTGAATGGTAAATTTTACTTGGGTCGTTCAAAAATGGTTTGCACTGCTATTGTTATCTTCATTTATTTTTTTAGTAGAAAGAAGCAGGCAAATATTTTATTAGCACCACGTGAGGACAGCCGACTGAAGCTTTCATCAAGCAAAAGAAAGTGGTTCGGCTCAAAATCTGACAAATACGAAAAGCAAGATGACGATGTAACCACTGTCATGTAGCCACATTGTCATGTTAAAGCTACACATCACGTTTTTATTTTCTTTGGCAGCTTTTACGGCTCACTGGTAATGTTCTCACGAGGAAGCGCCCAATCCATTATCAGAATTCTCTCCTGGCCCCAAAAGACAATCGTCTTTTGTTTTAAAATAATTGATCTCTTCATTCCAGGACCATTCCATATATGGACTTGTTGCATTTTCCAACGCATCAAGACCAGATAATGTGTAGCTATTTATTTCTTTCTCCGTACAATTTTTGTCGCATTTAAATTCCCATATCCAACGAGAAGCAGTTCTGTCACCTGGTGGTGCGTTTTCAAACATGACTACTTTAAGCAAAAGTCCACCTTTCTTTCTTGTGTTTCAGCAGTGCCATCTGATAGCTGCACGTGGTACTATAATCTATGTTAACTATTTTTGAATACCTTGTGTAATTGGTCCCAGCTTTTTTTATTTAAATCATCACCAGATTTCGGGTTTATTTATTTGTGAAGTGGTACGCATTTGTTGACTGCCATAGATAGCAGTACACACTTATAGAACATGTGAAGTTTTAGATACTAACAATAATAAGTAGCGAAATAAGATCCGAGTTTTTAAGGCTTAAGGTACTGAGATTAAAGCGTTAAATAATAATCAAAGGCAATTAAAACTGTAAACACAGCAGAAATGTACGATGGTTATTTGACGGGTAACAGAAGGTAGAAGAAAAATCAAAAAAATTTCGGAAACATTCAGAATCTTATAAGAACTCCAAGAAAACCAACAGAGAAACGGGAAGATAAATTAGAAGTAATAGTAGAAGCCCCACAAAAACTACCTGAAGTAGCAAAAGAACGAAAAAACTGCAAAACCAAAATATAAAGCAAATTAAAACAAAAAATTATAATGAATCTAGAGAGGAAGATAAAACTAATTAAAGCCAGATTGAATGCTGCAATCAAGAAAGACAAGTTTAAGAACAAATAATGAAGAAGATGTGGTAAATTAAAAAAGGAAGGTATAAAAATAGTTAAATATAGACAACGAACAATAAAGATTAGAAACAATACTAAAATAATGAATAATAAGATACCAAATTACAAAAAGAATTTACAAATAAAAAAGTACAAATAGAAATAACGAACACAAAAAAAAATTAATACAATAGCGTGTAACATTAGCCTAAAAATATTTAAACTAGTTCAAAGATCTTAATTATAAACCAAGAAAAAAACAAAGAAAGGTATATTAATCTTGAATCGACTCAAAAGAGTTAAAAAGGCAGCAGCAAGAGTATAAATAATGTTTGGTAGATAAAAATGTTAAGTTATCAATCATAATAGAAAGGGTATTGATATAGCAAACGCATATAAAGAGGATAATAGCAGTACAGCAGTACAGCAGTATAGCAGAACAGAACTAACAAAACGAAAAATAGATATTGTCAGAAGGAAGGTGTAAACGAAATATTGGCAAAAATATACAAGTACCAACGTAAAAATAAATGGTAAAATATATAGAAAAAAAAGAAGATTATGCTAGAAATCAAAATGCCTTCTATAAAGTACTCAAAAGCCTTAGTAGTAGCAAAAGTCAACAACGATAACCATTAAAAATGCTGCTATACTCTCAAAATAAAACAAGATTAGGAACAATGGAAAAAATAAAAAAAATGAGAACAAAACGGAAAAGATAACTGTAACAATAGAAAAATCGCATAAAGAGTTTAAAAATATAAAAGCACCAGGGTTTGCTAAAATAAAAAACGAAATGGTCAGAATTATGAGAAAATTAAAAGAAAATCATTACTGAAATTAACCAAGCAAGCTCGCAGAAGAAAAACTACTAACTCTAAGAGTACTAAATACTATTTTTTTAAAAAATAAAATAACAAAGAATGCTATAATTATAAGAAACGCACAAATAAGGAGTAAGATAACTTTTATAGAAAAAATTGGGAAAAAATAGAAAGAAAAAGAAATTAGGTGGAAAAATGGACAAAAGCCAAACTAAGATAATGGAAATTATAAGAGAAGAACGATAACTACATATACAGAAATAACCAACAGAACAAAAAAGACAGTAAACAAGACATTGGTAAATAAAAAAAATAATAAAACAAAAAATAAAGATAAGAAAGTGTATGGACCAATCCTGCACCTATGGTTGCAAGACATAGCTGAGCAGAGCAAGAATAAAGCGAGACAGAAAAGAGAAAAATGAAATAAAAGTTCCGAGAAGCAACAGGGTAAAAAATGATCAAATTGCTCATGTACTATATTGTATTCATGGTGAGTGCGCAGTATTCTTTTAATCATTTTAATTTAATTTGAATTAACAAATCTATCCAAGCGTCATAACTTAATATTTTTGTCTTGATTCATTCCGCGAATGAAGCATTGCTGTTAATTAGACTATTAGTCAGCGACACCTGCAAAAACTATCAGCAGCTAATGTTTCATACGAACTTTAGAACTTATTCCACCTATCCATCGTTATCAGCACCGGCAGGCGTGATTAACAGTAGCTCAACATTCCTTCATATCGGGAGTCAGAAATAGCATTATGATTGGTCGATTCAGGCTTCCCGCGAACTAAAATAAGTAATAATGTAACTTAGCCCCGACATGGCTTTAACAAACCTTTTTATTCATCGTACCATCGTTGACAGTAGTTCGAATAAAAGTAAAATGTAAACCTCTATTGGTTCGACGAAAGGAGTAGTCAAAATGAGGGTTGAAGTTTGAAAAAGTTTCGTAAAATCATAAACAAGGTTAAGTACACTTTGTTTTTGACCTATCACTCGCCGGCATCTAACTCCCAATTAATTCAACTAGTGAAGTCGCCTCGTATTGTAAAAATAAATGCGGTTATGGTTAAAATCAAACCTGAAATTCGAATGTGTTCACAGTTTTTCTGTATTCTTGGGCGCTTTCTACTTTTTTACTTTTAGATCATTATTTACCCTGCGGCGCTGCTTTGTTGCTTCTTCCATTATTTTGTCGGAATTTCTCCACTTTAATGGTAGTCTCACTTTTTCTTCCTTTTACTCTTCAATATCTTTTAATAAGCTCCACGTTCAATCACCAGCAGACGCTTAAACTTCTAAGTGCAGATCAATCAAATTTCAATACATTCAATCACGTCCGTAATCACTATAAAGTAAACCCCCTATGTAGTAGTAGCACAAAATTTTCTTGTTTTAAGCCTTCTCTATTAGTATCTAATTTTTGCTATTACTACAAAATTCCGACAACCCCCTTCTTAGTCTAGGTGTTATACCTGTTGGGTCTAAATTCAAAAACAGTTGTCTGCATTCCAAAAAGACTACGGAAATCTTAACAGAAAACAGATATAGTGGATTATACGACGAAAAGCAATATAATTTGATATAAGTAATCAGAAAGTTAATGTAACATTTACATTCATCTAAGGGTGACTCTTAAAACTGAATTTAGAGATGTCCTTTCAAAATCGCTGCTTATTTATTGAAGTATATTGAAGTTTTATTGGCTAATCACGGGCGCCGAGTTCGAATATTAGTTTCAGAACTCCTTTAGACCCAAGAAGTCAAAATACACCATTTCAAATGATTTGATAAAAAACAGATAAGGTGGTAAGTAATTTACTTCACCTAACTTGACTTGATCTCACCTAATCTGACCTGACTTAAACTCTGACCTGTGAACTGATTAGGCTTGATCCGAAACCTGGTCTAACTTGGTTTGACCTGACTTGACCTAACAACCCAACCTAACTTATCCTAATCTACCCTTTTTTTTTTATCCTGGATATCAATTGGACTTGATTCTAATAATCCTTTTAAGCTATAGTATAAACTGACAGGTAATGGCAAAACCTTAAACATTAAAAGCTCAACTCCACATCCACCCGCATTTTTTCCTGTAGGCAGCATTCTTGTTCTTCTTTTTCTGGCACTGTTATTCAAAAAAAAACTTTTAAAAATATTTTTTTATTGTGATCGTTCCTATCAAATTTTTAAAGAATAGTATTTTGACTTTGGAGTTACCTAGTCTTCAATAAGAGCACCCTTAGCTGTTGAATTTCCTATTAGTGACCTGCTTTTGAACAAATGCTTCAGTTTTCATAACAAAACTTTTCTATTGTGTCTAACAAACATTTTGGCATCTATATATGCCTTAATTTTGTAAGAATAAAAAAGTCAAATGATTATAGCTATGAATAAGTAAGTTCCAGAACATACATATAGACCAGAATAGAGTTTTGCTTATTTCCAGATTATAGAGACTTGAAACAGTCCTTTACCACCAACTCTAGTAGTTGATAAAAAAAAAAAAAACAATTGTAGTAAGAATGAGAAATGAGGAGTCAGATAGTTTCAAAACAACGAAAGGTTTAAGACAGAGATGTGTGTCGAGTTCAATACTGTCCATACTAATCATAAAAATGGGGCAAGTGTCTGAATTGATACACGCAAATGACATTGTGACCTTAGGAGGGAAAGAGAAAACTACAATTAACCTGAATATATAAATAGAGTAAGGGAAAAAAGTAGAGCAAGTGAACAAGTTTAAACTGTAGGAAACATAATAACAATCGCAATGGGAGGACAACGAAATAAAACAATGTACTGCCGTTTTAGGAAAAATAAAAACGAGAGTGGAAATTATAAAAAAAGTAGTGTACCCGATGAGAAATTATGAAAATGAATTGTAGACGATCATAAATAAACAAAGAGCAAACTGACAACAAGGTTTTGGAGGAAAATTGAAGAAAAAATAAGACACGACAAGCTTAGTAACGCAACATACAGAGAGCAGTTAGGAGTAAAGACAGAGAAAGGAGTGTTACAAGAAAAAAATTAGGGCAGCAAGGACACGTATACAGAATACAGAACGACAGATTGATGAAACAGACACTTGAAGCAAGATCATAGGAAAAGCACAGTGTAGGAAGACACGAATAGAGGTGAGAAAAATCAAAAACACCAACTAATAAAGTGTGGCCCAAGGCTTACTTTGTATACTAAAAACAGCATTACGATTGTTACAATTTTCGCTATTGTTTCGGAATCGAGAGACTTTCCGACATGTTAATTGTTTCCCATGGTAGTGCACTCATCATTGTGCACCATCGCTTGCATATGATATGAGAGCCAAAATTGCTAAAAGCTGAACAGGTGCAAGAGGAGGTATGTTAGGAGCGGTTAATTTAAAAAATTGCGGGAATCAAGACAATGTACACACACAACGGGCGCATTCAGAAACAAAGAAGGGGAAACCTGCAGCTGAGAGATGAATAATGCAGATCTGCTGCTGACTCACACACTAGCACAGTTTCCATGCCTGTTGCGTGAGGGAATTTCTCTTCATTCCGCCAAACGTGCAATTACAACGAGAGCATATCGTGCACGCTGCACCGCTAATGGCGACAATTTGGAAAAATACGTCCAATTGCATTTAATTTCGCGTGATTGCCGCAGTGTCACCTCTCATAGCAGCAAATGCGTCTTTAATACTCTCCACAGCGCGAAAGAGTGAAAATTTTCGATATAATTCAGCGCACAATTCTGAACGTTATGCAGCGGTTGCAGGACGTTGCACAATTGTTGCACTTCACCCATTGTCGTAATTTCAAGACTTGCCGTTAGCTCTAGTGGCTCTTTTGTTTATTGTACGGATTTACTCAAGTCAGTATCTGCACGCTTGCTTAACCCATTCTGTATGCATTTGTTTGAAAAAGTGTAATTATCTCCGGACGGTATTATTATCAAGTTTCTCACGGCAGAAGGCGTGAAACAGCCCGAAACGTTGAGAAGACTTAAAACATAGTTAAAGACAGCACAATTAAGAAGAGTGAAGTGTACGCGTGCAGATGAAATGGATATCACCGACGTATCCGAGGACTAGCGTGGCGGAGAAGAATATTTGCATTAATCGCCGCTTATAATATAAGTTACGTTATTGCTCAGACAACTCAAGGTCTTATCTTGCTTCTTGATAACGCCAAAACTCATGGAGTTGTCCAAAAAAACTTGCTACAGTCGGGACTTATCGTCCTGCGATTATCATTTGTTCGGACTACTAAAAGAAACACTTAGAGGGTTAAATTAAATGAAATGGCATTCGAACGCCATTAACTCGTATTACAACCACCCCAGTCTATCCGTTGAGAAGACTGTTGGGGATGTTTTAGCAAAATACCTTTTTTGCATTTTTATGATGCCGCAATAACTTAAAAAATTATTTTGGTTTATACTTGAGTCACCACATAACAAACTATGCGCTTTTTTTGAGTTTGGGTATGCCGGTAATGTAGAGATAGACGAAATAGAACCAGAAGAGGGTGTGGATGCAAAAAATACATAATCCAATAGAAACAAATTGTCAGCAGAAATAATCAAAACCATCACCGAATCAACTCATAAGAAACTTTATCAGCTAATAAATAAGTTTTACGAATCAGGAATAATACCAGAAGATTTCAGTAAGAGCATAATAGTGCCAATTCCAAATAAACATATAGATGCGAAAACTACCGTACAATTAGTCTGATCTCGCATACACCTTAAATATTGACAAGAATCATATATAAAAGAATAGAAAAAATAATAGAAGACCAGATTACAGACGATCAGTTTGACTTCAGAAAAAACTCAAAAACGAGAGATCAATTCTAGCCTTAAGAATCATAATTGAGAAAAGAATATGAAAAGGTAAATTTACGTTTATAGCTTTCATTGATATGGAGAAAGATTTTGATAAGGTAAAGTGTCCAGGATGGCAGATAGCAATCATAAGAAAAGAAGATGCCCAAAGAAAAGCGTGAGTACATCTAGGAGTGCGTTGCCACCACTTTTATTCAACTTTTATATACATAGGAATGAATATACACGGAAGAAAGTAGAATTATAACTAAAAGAGAAAAGGGTTTACAATTGATGAATAAAATTGGCTTAGTTATGAAAGAAAAGCATACAAGTCACACTGGATGAAAAAAGAATAGAGGAGGTTAATGACTAGGCATCATAACTGAAGATGGAAGAAGTAAAAGAAAAATCGTGTCTAGATTATAGCAAGCTAAAGTAATGTGTGTCAAGAAAAATGAATTACTAACATTCAGTAAAATCTCTTTGGACAAGAAAAACAATTTGTAGATACCTTTCTATGGAGTCGCCTCATTCGGGGCAATTGCAAAGAGCAAACAAAGAATAAGACGCGCATTCGAGTTGCATATAGTGCTATAAAAAAACGTTAAGGCAAGATATAGAAAATAGAAAAAAAAAGTTAATGAGAAATATAGTGAGAAGAAGAGACACGGACGATAAATGAGAGAAGAGAAAAGTGAAGGAGCAAAATAGATGATAAAATAAAGAAAAAACACATCAAAACGCTAATGAAAATATAGTGAGGGATATAAATGAACAAAATAGATAAGATATACGAAACAAGCAATACAAGTATAGCAGACTATTGAATAGATACAAAAGACGTACAAATATTGTAATAAAATAAGTAAGCGGGCGAAGAAACAGATGAAATAGAAAATACAGCTGAGATGCCCGAGAAAACTCTAGACAAAACAAAAGGAACAGTTGAGATAAGTAAAGTAGAGAACATATAAAAGATAAAGGATTAAAGTAGAGAAAGACAAAACGAACAGGCATATGAAGTTAATAAAACAGGTTAGACATAAAAAGTCAATCAAACTAAGCGAGATAAACAAGTGAGCAGTAAAAACAAAGAAATAGACCTGGAAGAAATGATCTAAATAATAAAGCAAATGAGGCAAATGAAATGACGCCCTCGGTGCCAAACAACACAGATAAAACACATGAAAATAACAATACAATCAAAATAGAAAACACAATAAGCCAGAAAAGAAAACATGACGCAAACCAAAGAAATAAAACAGATAAAACATATGAGAAGGTGGGGGATAAGATTCATAAAAGAGAAAAGAAAGATGAATGCGTAAAAATGGATAAATGAAAAGGCAAACGAGACAACTAAAATGAACGAGATAAATATATAAAAAAGTAAATCAGAGCAATCAAAGAAAAGAATATTGAAAATTATTTTTTTTCTTGTTTATAACCTTAATATCTTCTATCTCTGCTTTCTTGAATATCAATTCCTTATTTATCTTATTTATTATGGTCACTTTGCTTCATCTTTTGCATCCTTATCAGTCTAGTAAGTCAAGTCTTCTGATTTTCTCTTTCCTGTGTCGTTTGTCTTACGTATCCTCTCAGAATACATCCAATTTTCTACTTTTTTCACTTTCATTACTTGAAGATAATTACATTGAAAACTTAATCTTACTCGTATTATCAATCGATAATAATACACTTATCAATATGTGCCCATCTTTAAATACATTAATCTGATAGCAAAAACAATTGAGATTATCATGCTGTTAAGAATAAGTGTAACCATCGCTCTTTCCATAGCAATAAATTGTACGTATTCGCCCAATGCTGGAAAACTGGACTGGTGACAAAACGTGCTGATGTACCAGATATATCCAGGATTCTTCAAGGTAACACCGAATCTTGCACGCACGAATTGATTTATCGTTGGTAGAATAGTGACAACGACGGAAACGGAGATTTGAGAGGAATGCTATGCAACCAGAAAATCACGTCAACGTTGATTGAGTAAAATAATTTTTGAAGATTATCCAAAATACAAAGTCGTGATAATTCTTAAATTGTTTCGTAAATAGTCTATGGTAGTTTTCTTAGTCAAACCATCTAGCAAGACAATTCTTCTATGCCGTAATTGCTAAAGAGAGTCTTGTTACCTCTTTTGTGCGATAATACTAAAAACGGTGGTATCCACTTCTTTGGCATTTCTTCTCTTCTCCAGATATTTTTCATTTCGTAAAGTTTCTTTTACCATCTTCTTTTGATGGGTCCTCCATTTTCCTATTATTTAATTCATCTATCTAGTTCCTGTGACAATTACGTTAATTTTTGATCAGATTTATATCTACAACATACTTTGCATCTTTTTTTATTTTGGTGCCCGTCTGGGCTTCATGATCTTTCTCTTTCACATACTTAAGTTTTTATTTTTTTGTCCAATTTTTGTTTAACTTTTATAGTGAGTAATAACTTTTGTCTTTTTAGTTTAACTACGATTCCTTGCTCTCAAAAATAGCAATGAAACACAAGTCAAAACAACTGACTTAATTTAGAAGATGCTAATGATTTGCTAAAGGCTGCTAAATTAATCTAGGAGATGGTTATGTTAAGGAAAATAAAACACAAATCCTTTTTACTTCTCTTTCTTTCTGTACATTTCAACAGCGCCATCTGACGGCATCATGTGGCGTTACAGTATAGCATCACACACGTATTGGTCTGCGTTCGTGAAAGAAGACCAATCGCTTCAATTTCTCCGTTTCTAAGTTTTTTCAATATAAGTATTTGTACTAATTATTATTTTCTGTTTAATGAGGTTGATAATGGCAAACATATACATAATTTCCACTTGAAATATCCGAATTTAAAATTTTAATAACAAATTCTTGCAAATTGTTTATTGTATATTTCATTTGTAGCATTTTTGGAAGAAAATTTGAATTTCATGCTACAAGTTTTGTGGCAGTATGAATATGAATTAAATACATTTCATTGATTCGCCAATCTACCCCTCCTCTCTTCACACATGGTTTGATTCTTTTGAAGTTCATTTTCTTCTTGAGTGTTTTCTATTTGAAGTTAAATGTCAATAAGCTTGTCAGTGTAACGTTAAATCTTGAAGATTCAGAGAAACCAATTATCATCTACTACCACAGTCCTTCGTTAACGTTGTTGTAAGTTCGTATCAATAGAGATCTAAATATAGTACCTGCTTTACAAGTAATCTCATAGACAACAACACATTCAAGATTTATGATATGGAATTTGTAACCTCGTGCACAGGTATATTATTATTTGAGGTGTTCAAGAAATTTGGGGCGGTTTTCTTGCCAGTTTTAGTCCTATCTGAATGACGTGGGATGACAGTGGACGGATGGTTCACCAAAAAGACTGGTTCTGCCAAAATCAAGAAAACCGAGACCTTAAATAACTGTAGTTTGCTGTGAAGATCATAGCTGCTGATTATCAGAAAACCATTACCTTTGTATGCAAGTTAGGAGGATCTTTACCATTACACAGTAAAGAGCCTAATTCTGTCTTACTCTAATATAACTAATCGGAGTAACAATCCAGAAATAACCTGTATCTTGTTTTTGGTATATCACAAAAGCGGATTATATCAAAAATGATAGCCGAAGTCGCATAAGCAGCAATTAGGATACACATTAAAAGCAACTACAGATTAAAAAGTTAGTTTTTGTAGAAGATCTATCTTACTCGTTGTTCATTGATCCCACATTTTATGACATACCAAGACCAAAGTGTGTTCAACCCCAGTAAAAACGGCATCAGAACTTCATGACGACTGATTTTATGACGACACATTGACGTCCACATTCTACGACATTCAAATTTAAAGTAAAATGGGGCTAACTGCGTTGCTAAATTGATACAAATTTAATTATCAGAAGTTCAATTTAATATACCATAAACAAAAAGTCTGCTTTATATATTAAAAATGGAAAACCAAGACTACGCAATTTAATTTTTTAAATTCCATTAAACTTACTTAAAAAAATTATAATCATAGCCATATTTTCTTTTATTTAAATTAAATATAGTTATTTATTTTGTTATTTATATATTACTTTTATTATTTCTTTATTATTTTAATTGCATATCAAGGCTCTTTTTGTTTTAATACATTTATTTATATTTTCTATAAAATATAAATAAAACCGAAAAAAAGAAACATTTTTGGATCACTCTTGCATTAAAATTACCGTTTGTATTAGTAAATTTAGCTGTGGTATATCACATTTTGATAAAGTAATGCACTTTAGTAATTTGCTACTGATAATAACAATTAAAAATACCTAAGCAGCAATATTTCTCTGAATTGCAAATGCTCAAACATGCTGTTGTACTTATCGTCAATGGACGGCATTAAAGCAAATGTATCTACACTATTGTAAAGCGCCAACGTAAGAGTAATAAATACTGTGCAACCTTTAAACAACATTCTCGCTCGAAGAGAGTCGTGCAGCCTTGTAGTTGTCACTACTTTGCGACTGTTACAATTTATTCTTACAAAGTGAAGCTTTCCTCGATTCCTTTTAGTTTGGTGCGCTGCTGCAGTATTACAAATTTATCCTCATTTAAACGCAGACAGTAATAAAACATGAGAACTAACACAAAAAAAATGTTCTGCAGCGGACAAGTGGAAGAACGGTAGAAGACAAAAAAAATAATAAAAAAAAATAGTTTGTCTTTGGCAAAGAGGATAAAACTGAAAAAATAGCAAAACACAAGAGATAGAAAGTACAAAAAAAAAAAATAGGGGCAAAGAGTTGGGAGAGAAAGTCGAGAAAAAACTAGAAGCATAAAATAGCTTACATATTAGCTGATAATCGAAAAAGAGATACAAAAGACAAAGCATTATTTAGAAAATAAATCATAAGAAGACGCTATTATCGAAAAATTAAAGACAACAATAGATATTATAAAGAAACTAAAATAATAAAAATACGAAGAATCAAATGTAAACACAAAAGACGAGAGTTTCTAAACCTAAACAAAGCATACAAGAATGAAAATTCGAGATTAATAATACTATCAAAAGAAATTTAAAAAAAACGTCTAAATAAAAGTGACAGCAACGTTTACTATTTGTTTATTTCCTTTATTTTTGCATTAGCATAACACAAATTCCAAACCAGCCAAAGATAAAGGAGTAAAACAGATTAGTTGTGGAAGAATCCATTAATCCATTAATAAACCAGCCACCAAACCGTAGAAAGATTAACCTAACACTTTAAAGAAATGGCACAATGTCACTACTGGTAGCTATAAACGGGAAGAAAATAAAACCAAGTCGGCTGAAAACTAGTGAGAAGATCCAAAACAACAGTACAGTAAATTATAACAACAATTAAAAAGGTGTGACTAATAAAACTATAAACGATATTAAAAAGTAAAAGAAAACACAATATCGGAACATAAAAATAAAAAAGACAATAAAACAAAGAATATTTAAAAGCATGCGCAGATCCTGTATGCCTCTCCGTGACCTTAAGACATTTTTGATTGTTCCGCATCTACAACCACCGCCGTCTTTAAGTGTTTTCACCAGGAGATTTTTTCTGTATTAACACAAAAAATAACTAGCCCACCTGCTCAAAGAGTGCTTAAAAGCTCAATTATAGTTAGAGTCAAAACACCGTTTTAATTCCTAAACTTGGCTGCACGTGTAAAATAAAATTTCTTTTCTTTTTCTTTTTGGTGAATCCACTTCCTCGAGGGAGGCGCTTCAACGAGCCCCTTTTCCTCCCTCCTGCCTTTTTTTCTCTTTAATTTGCATTTATTTGTCCGCTCTTGAAATGTATCATATCAAAATGGGATTAGAGTCTTAGTCTGTCCTTGAAAGCCGTGATAACAAATATTAAATTTATTGGAAATTGTATCGCTGCTTCTATAGGTACAAAGACAAAATAATAACAACAAAATATACCATGCAAAAATAAAGTTTCGCCATCATTAGGTTAACTCATTGTATCACTTGGTTTTGTCCCATAAATTTGGGTATAGGCCATACGTGGTCTGCTTTGAAAGTATCAAACAAGTCAAAAAATGATTTGATGTTTTAACAAAAAATTCTGCACAAAATGTGGTAAAGCTTCCGATTATTAATCGTCTTTGTTCGTGCTGCATTCGTTACGTTGTTTCCAAAAGCCTTTCGAATCACCCGAGTAATTTCTGCAGCTTCGCACAAAATTAGATACAAATCCGCTGCTCTACTTGCCGATTTATTGCGAATACGATGAGCACGTGTTACAGGTCCCCACTCGCCGGCGTCTGACTCCCAACTCATTTACGCATGCGCATTACACCCCGTTCTTAGTGGCTACTAGTTTATATAGTAGCCATTCGAACTGTTTTCATTATATTAATATTGGCTTCTTTTTTTTTTTCATAACAAATCATACATTTAAATGCAACATTATTCAAATATTCAACCAACAGCTCAATTTTTAATTGGTTAAACCTCATTGAGCTTCATACAAGGCTTATGACCTTTAGAAAATGGTAATTGTTAAAGCATCTATTGTTTTATGGAGAATTTTCCGTCATTCTTCTGTTTTTTATCGCCGCTTTATTTTATTAAGCTACCGGCCTTCCATAACATAAATCACATTCAACAGTCTTCTCTAAATCGTTTTGTACCATGTCTTTATTGATGCTGCATTCATTGTATTGTTTTCGAAAAAAACAGAATCGTCCAAATTCTTTTTGGGGAGGAATGCAGATTTACTGTTCCACTTGCTCAGTTATTTCAACCGCAACGAAAACACTACATGTACGCACTCATTAATGTTTAATCCTAAATGAAGCAGCCAGTGAAGATGTTCTCATCTGCTAAGTTACATTTTTATAACTTATAACTCGATTGAACATCCTTTACAATTATGCCATGCTTTTAAACTATGGCGCGAGATAGAAATTATATGTGGGATATATTCTACCATTCTGTTGGTTCCGCTACTACTAATGAAGCTTTGGTACTAGACTTTCATGATTTTTTGTTCATGTCTCGTGTGATAAAGTGTAACAAGTTTTTAATCAGTTTCGTGCCTGAAGATCGTTTTGGCTACACCAAAGGTCACATTTTTTATTCTCTTTTCAGCTGGTGGTTGTAAGCGCTCAATTGTAAGAAGCATTTCCTGTCATAAAAACATTTTTCTTAACGAGAATATTATTATTGAAGGCAAATAGAACTTTAGCGTATTTGGTAACATTTATGGCGGGATCACACAATACAATAAGCCAAGTAGTAGCCCAAACCATCATGTGAACTCCCTTATATTGTAGAATTTGGTGAAGGAATTTGTCATCCTATTAATTAAACAAACGCCTTCAAATAAAATTTAGACTACCCGTCAGAAAAATGATGATCCATTAAAAGTCAGGAACGCATCTCTGCTGCTCAATTATATCGATAATTTTTCTGCAAGGTCTCAAAGAGTCATTGGCAAGATTTGATGCTTCCACAAAAATTTCTGCACAAGATGCGATGAATACATATCGTCATATTCGTTTCTGCTAGCGAATGTTCAAGCCTTACATAAGGTATTGCAAATGCTATGTGCTCACTCGCCGACGTCTCACTCCCAAGTGATCCGACCAATAAAATCGTTCTTATTTACGTATGCGCATTATACTCCTTCTCATTGGTTTTCGAATTCGGTGTTGGAATTATCAAGCTGCTGTTTGTAAGAGCATTCGTTTTGTATATCAAAAAAGTGCATTTTTAAATATTCAATTTGATCCAGCACGAAGAAGGTTGTCATCGCGAGTTGCAATGTTCCTTAAAGAAACGACCAATACTTTAATGGAATGTTACGTTAAGCAAAACCTCTTGTACCTGATATTTGGAGTCGTTTGTGGCGGATACGTTAGACGAGAAAGCTAACCAACAGAGTTTTGGGTTTAACTCCTAAATATATTTCAAGGCTCTTTTGACATCAAGAATCCAAGTTATTAAACTACTTCTATTCAAAATTTGACGTTGACCTTCTAGAAAAGGTTAAAAGTATTTTCCTCTGCTCCTAAGTTCTATTTAGAATCACAGTGTGAAATAATGATTAACTGTAAAGATTGCTATCATTCCACCTACAGAATTAGAATTTCACAAGTTGTTGTCCTTAAATGCCGTTGTAGAGTTGAGTTGAACTTTGGTAGATGAATTGCTGAATGATAAGCCATTTAGTATTGACTTGGATTGTTTTGTTTCTGACTAATAAAAAGCAAATCATGTGATTTTGCTCTGAATCATATATAACTTTATTGAGTTGCTCTTGGAAAAATATGCCCATAATAGACTGCATCATCTTTATATAGATAAGCAGCATGGTTATTGCAATTTTCTAACTGATTTTCAGTTGATTTCTTCTATTGCAGAGAATGGTTAAATAGTGCTGAATGGCACCAATGCGTTGTTTGCAAAATAGACTTTGTCAGTTTGTATAGGATGTAAATTTTGTACAATACCAAGATATTCTAGCTTTTAAGAGCCTCTTCAACACAGATAATTTGTAATTTTCCCCGAAAGATGGGAATTAAATGACGAAATGTATGTTAAAGCCATTTAATAGCTGCTCTTTTCGGTTAAACTTGTAGTAACATTTGTGTTACCCATAACTGTATGGGTGATTCTACAATTGAGACCCCAAAGATCAATTTGAGGCTTTTGATCGTTATTTATTTGTTTAGTAAACTTACCTCTTATTATGAATAACATGAATTACGATATTTTCCTCCATATATAGCAGGCACAGGAAGTTAAAGTGCAAAGAGTATTTTTGATGGCGGTGATTATCCAAAAAACAATTAGTTTTACAACTTATTAGACTTTTGAAAACACTTTAGATGTGGACAGGTTTATTGGAAATAATTATTCTGTAGCGTCTATATTATTCTTAAGCGGATATCGAGCTTTCTAGTCAAATTAGCGTCTAAACTTTTGATATAAAAAATAATATAAATGGATTGTCCGCTCCATTTCCAAATAAAGCACGCTTTCAGCAAACTTAGAATGAAACCTTAATTCAGTAGGGTAGACAGAAATAGCATACACGTTAAGATATAGCCTATTTTACACACTACCAATACTAAAAAAATCTAAACCGTTATAAACAATTTGGAAGAAAAGATAAAGGCACACTATCACAAATCGTCTCTTATACCTCTAATTTCTATGACCAGAAGTACTATCCAGCGCTTTTTATTTCTTGGTCAATTACAGCAGTCGACCATTTTGGGTTGCCATAAATATTTTCAAAAAAGCAGTTTTTTATAAGGACACGAGCATAGTGATGAGCATCTATTTTCAACTTTCTGTTCTTGTCAAAACCACAAGGAGTTTCAAGAGTTAAAAAATAATTTGAGCAAAATATGTGGTAACTTTCGAGAACACCTACTCACTAAATATAATTTGACATACTTCATTTGTTTTCTCTCACAAATAGTGGATATCGGGACGTAAACACTATACCCCTGGTGGTTAGATCACCCAATTACCATCACGTATTTTCCTTTTCGATTATGTTGCATTAAGTGTGTTGTATGCATATTGTTGATCTATTGCATCGACTAATTGTTCCAGAACAACATAACCATTACATTGTTGAAATTACACTAATTGCTTTACATTTGTGTAAATGCAGGAAGAACACACTGCTGTCTTCTCCTTGCGATCCTTACGCAATTAAGTGCCAAGTTTGGTCTAATAAAGGCTTTAATTTCGTAATAATTCCGAATAGAAGCAAAGTTGGCAACTTTCTGATACTTAAATCGCAATCACTGTTCCTTCTCTAAAGTTAATTACTTAATTATGTTGTCGAGCAGCATCTAGTCTCCTTTTAATCTTATACACGTGATGTAAGTGCTATATATGGACTTCAGAATAATTAACAGTGGGTATTGCTCGCATTTGGTTATGTAATAATCAGCCCTATTATACAATCTTGCACAAACGACTCCAGTTCAGCCGGGCAAAGTCGAAAATGTAGGATAAAAGCTTTGCACTTTTTGTATGGCACGTTTAATAGTTTTCTGGCGTCGGAAAAATACGAAAGCCTAATTGCTTACAACACGACGTCAGCGGCCTAGTGCACGCTGAAATTCATGTTAATTATAACGCGTTCGCCTTGTAACGTTTACCTCAGCTCGTCCGTAGAAATCCACGGGTTTTCTAGGCAGATAAACCGTCGCGGCGCGTCAAAAGCGGAAAATGCGTCAGGGCACGCAAAGCGAGACGGAGTTTGCATGCCAACGAGACGATAATTCACCGCCGCCAGTTATGGACGCTGCTTTCAATGTCGAAATTGTTTCTGGTCTTTTATGGACGCGGCAACTTTTTCTTTAATAATCTGACATTTCGAAGGTATTCGAAGAGAAAAAATTTGTGAAATACTTTTGCGCAAGGTCTATCTGATTATAATAGATTTTGCCTTCTCGCAAGGCCTTTGCCCTGATTGGCAGAGGGAGACCACAAACATTGAAATTTGAAGGAAAAATTTGGCATTCTTTCGTTTGGATGAAAAAATAAAGGTTTATTAGATGTGACTTAATTTAAGTCAAGGGTTTCGGGCGGAGGGCTTCGTTCAAGACATCAAAGAAGGTCATTACGCCAAACATCATAGAGTATATGATATGATATGATTTTGGCACACCACACGGGAAGAGGAAAAATCATATTTTGCTCAACGATTTGGGTACGGAAGAACATTCTGCAACTTACAAATCAAATGTTATTGAAGATAAACTTCAAACAAGTGTTTAGATCTTGTTGAAAAATCCAACATACTTTAAGCTATTATACACCACTATAAAACAGATGAAAATACTGTCAAAGTATCCCATTAAACAGATAAAAAAGAAATAATCGGCAAAAAAATTAATAAAAAATATGTGTAAAGTTGATGTTTTGATACGTTTTGTACGTATATGGAAAATCATAAATATAAAAAAGAATAAACATTTTTCCATAAAAAAATTTCAAGAAATGTAAAAATGTGTAAAGAAAAATCTCGTGTTCCCAAGATGTAAATACAGACATGGCAAAAATCGGGGGACTTAGAGGTATTGGATGGAAAAATCAAAATCTAGAGCAATTGTATACGCATTTTGCCTAATATTTAACTGTAATATAGATTTTTTATTTAAGTAACTACTTTTCAATATAGCCAAATTGTGTTGTAATTTTTAATTTATATAAATCTGCAAACTATATGCAAAATTATTATAAAATATGCACATATTAGTATACGCATTAAATAAAGCTGTAATTCAGTCTTAAATATATGCATAGAAGTATAAAATGTAAGTTGCACAAAAACATTCAACTCAATATCTGGTATAGTTTCATTTTCCACAGCATTAAAATATATCGCCGCATATTTTTTTAAAATTTTGGTAATTATATTAATAAAACTTGATTTTCTTGCAATTATTGTTCTCTAAACCTACGAATTATTTAAATAAAGATATAAATTATTTTGAAGTGGAATATGCATATAATATATAATATGCAAATCTAAAAAATATGTAAAATAATATATAACGTAAGTTAAACAAGAAAAAACTCATTGTTCAATATTTTGACTATACCGTGCTATTTTTCAATTTTACTTATTACATTTCTGGAGATTCCATTCCTATTCGTAACTAATAAAGCTGAAAATTATATGCATTTGAAAAATGTATAAATGAGCATTAGATTAAGATTTAAAAATAATATTTGCAAACTTATCTTCTCCTATTTTATTTTCCCATGCAACTTTTTATATTGTAGTTATTGACTAAACTATATAAAGCAATTTAAAAAAAATGTACATATAGACATATGCATTATAATAAGGTAAAATATGCTTAGAGAACTTGAATTAACGCAAAATAACATTAAACATAAGTTCAA
This sequence comes from Sinelater perroti, assembly GCA_036346155.1. NCBI lineage: Eukaryota > Metazoa > Arthropoda > Insecta > Coleoptera > Elateridae > Sinelater > Sinelater perroti. The sequence goes on from JARFIY010000047.1 coordinate 210,140, forward strand.
TAGATAAAAAAATATATAACGTAAGTTTACCTATTATATCGTCTAATTTTATGTACCCCAACGCTTGATCATATCATATAACTATTTTTATTTCAACGTGATTAATTAATTATTAATCTGTAATCTTCAAAATTATATGCTAAAAGAATATATGCAAAATAATATCAAAAGTAAGTTTTATAGAAAAATCGACTTATTAGCTCATCTAATTTTATTTTCCCCAATAGGTTTCGATTCTGTTGGACCTATTATGTTACATATAAAGCTGCAAATTTTATGCAAACATTTTAAAATGCGTGTATATAGATATATGCAGTAAAGTAAAATATGCATAGAGATTTTGAATATATGCAAAATAGTACACTACGTAAGTCGTATCTTTTTTTAATTTGGTAACTGTACTGCACTGCAATCATTAAATTATAAAGTTGTAAGTTACATGCAAAAAAAAATAATTGCTTACTGTTATATGCATTGAATTCGGACAAAATATGCAGAGAATATATGCAAAATAATATAAAACTCATTTGTTTAAAAAAATATGTAAAATTGGCATTAATTAATATATTATGCTTGAAAATTCAGTTAAGATATATGCATTCTGCAATCATATTCTAGTCATATTTCTAATATACTTTTCATGTTTAAGTTGCGAAATATATTCTCGCTCTTTTGACCATTTCGGATGTTCAACTTGCCATATGTTATATCTTAATTTTAACATCTGTATAAGAACACTGCATATTTTATTGGTATATGTATTTCTGTTGTATGATTAAAGTTTTTTTATTTCTTTATTGATTTATTGCCAATAAAAACTTTAGCTGTGATTAGTCTGATTTCTTAAAAGCTATTATATTTGTTTTCGTCGTCGGCATATGCAGGCTGTATTTCTTTGAAGTACTATTTGAAATATGCAACATGGTTGTCTGCAAATAAAATTTATAAATATCTTTTTCTGTCCTGTTTAGGTGTTTCAAGATCTTACAGACTTTATCTTAGTTTTCGTAAACGTAGTATTCTGTGTCACCGACGTATTTGTTCCAGCTGCCGCTTTTGACCTTTTCAACTGCTATATGCATATTGTGTCCTGGCCTATTCAGAATTAAATGTGATTTTGTCTTATCCTCTTATTCTAAATTTTCAAACAATAATCTTATTTCTAACTCTTTGTAGTGCTGCTTGATTAAGGCGCTCTTTATTAATTTTTTCGTATATTTATACGTCTGCCTGTTTCTTCACGTTCCAAGTGGGAATTTATTCAATATTTGTAGAATTGTTTGTAAGATTTGTTCTTTTTATTCTTAACTTCATCAATTTGGCTAACATAGCAATTTTCAAAGTTAGTATAAAGTGTTCTGCGCTTTGAAAAGGCTTGTCTAATTACTGTTTACCAACAGCATTTTCTCTATTAACCATATAAATTTATATATTTTTAGTAAAAAAGGTGCGTTGGTAATTTTTTAGATTATTAAAGGTTTTGTGATGGCCCATTGTAGTTCAGAACATTATAATATTCATTGGAAATGAAGGTAGTAATTCAAAACTTCGTTTCTGAACTTTTGACAAAAGTTGAACGATGATAGACGAATGACAAATTTATAACTGATACTTAACTATTTAGGTTTGTCTTTATATTAACAATTAACACCATTAGCAAGGTCGTTTATAACTTTTTTACAGTAGTAGTGTCAATAAAGTGATTAAAAGCGTTAGGAGATGATTGAAGCACAATCCTGAATAGTTGCGTGAACTGGAAATCAACAAATCATCCCTCTGTCGAATCACTCAAAATGGCTAACTCTACAGAGATTATAAAAACAAAAATCCATGGTCTGGCTAAGAAACAGAAGCGAGTATGAAAAATCACAGAAGATTTTTTTTGACGAGTCATGTAATAGTCAGCACTTTAAACAATGTTTCTAAGACTATGAACTAAAATCTAGAAGTCGTCTAGAGTAAAATGTTGAAAAGGTGTTCTGAAAGCAATCTTTCTGCTTTCAACAAGATCTGTATAGAATTCAAAAACGGTGTCGTCCCTTAATTTTTGTATTTGAAGATATTAAGTTTCCAAATACTTTATATGTAACTAAGTATCACCATTGTACTTATATAATTATCACATTTACAGTTTAAGGTAAGTATGCTAGTTTCTTGGGATGTTCCTGTACCTAAATGTGCTTGCTCACTCTCGACCATTTTTATCATTTTGGAAACAAATTAAAAAGTATTAGGATCAGATTTTTCATTAAACTGTAGATGATTATCAACGCTTTTGATATTTGATAACAGATAAATTTACCAAAAAGACTATTATTAGAAATCTAAACCTTCGCGAGTATCCAAAAATGCAAGAAGTATGCCAATAACACTGCTGAAGATTCTGAGATGACTTGCGTTCTATGAGATTTTATTAAAGAGACAACAAAACTAAAAAACAGTTCTACCAACACAATGTACGAGGAATGTTTGATAATTTGAGTATATTTTTGAGATGGCGCCACAATCTGTTTGGCAACATCACTCTTCAAACAAAAACAGGCTAAATTCGAATAAAAAACGACGAATTACTACTATTCTACAGACATTTAAAGTAAAGACTGCAAGAGTTGGGACAAAAATAGAGAAAAACAAGTTTTTTCCAGTCAGAAAGCATAATAATGTAAAAAATTCGCTAAATTAAGGTAAATTGGACGAGGATAAACACATTTCTGGAATTTACACCAAATATGAAGTCTGCTCCAGATGCTCAATTAAAGTCGCCATAACCGATGGCGTCGTAATGGAAGACCAGCGAAATTGCTGACATAGTAAACACGTCAGCTGAAAGAATCCTGCACAAAAAAAATGTACATTTACTAGACGAGTGCTATGACTGTTGTGGTTGGCTATGGCTATTACTGAAGACGAAAGCTGGATCCACGACCACCATATAGCAGATAACAGTGGGTAACGAGAGGTAAAAGCGCAGCTAAAAAGGCAAATACTATTTTACCTGTTGTGTGATGATCGCAGTTTTTTAAGATCTCAAAGCAGTTATCCTGATCAATTGTTTAGAAAAGGCAATCAAACATTTTCACAACTCCCCTAATCTTCACAGCTTTTGTAATCACAACCTTTTTTATGTCCCGAAAAAAGTTAAAAGGACGATAAAAATTATATACAGATACATTTTTTGTTATTTTTTTCATAAAGTAAGAGCATTTGGTGCAATCTCAACAATAAAAGACTTTAATGGTTTTGACTTGAAAATTGTTCTAGAAATGCAGCAACCGCAAAGCATTTTTATGAAGGAACCAAACTTTCCGCTATTACAAGTCAGAGTTTATTGGATTATCTTCCGGAAGCTCTGGCCTGAATCCTCTAACAAGTAAGCTATGAGTTACGGTTTATCTTAGACACGATTCTCTGTAAAAACTCGGACGGCCTGAAGCTGCGCTTATGAAATCGGAGATTTCCATTAAAACCGTGCGCGTTGTCGCAGTGGAATGTCCCTAAAGTGGCAGGCCTGTGTCAAGGCAAACTGAAGGTATTTGGATAATTTCCCAAACAGACCGTTTTGGAATTAATTTTTAGACTTTTTCACAATTTTAGGTGGCCTTGAGCCTACTAGGCAATTGATAATTCAGTTTTAATTAAACAGCAATCGAGCAAAACGAACCTGGTCGTCGCTATTTCTTGTTTTTGCGAGCCACAGATATAGAGATAGTAGCACGAGAAATCTGTGCATGAAATTCGCCGTTTTAAAGCTTTCACACAAATTTGCTTAAATTACAAGGATTGCTCGATTCCAAATTGTTGGATTAGAGCCTAATTACTTGATTGACATTTGCGAAGTCTAAAGATTAGATTGAGCTTTGATATTGCCAAAAACAAAAATTCAAATCAGAAATGCAAAGGCAAAAGAACGATTCAAACAAAAATTACAAATAATTGATTTTAAAACGGCTAGAAATTTTTTTTGGGGATTATCATCCTTCCAGAAACATGAAACTCTGGCTGAATATCTAGAGTTTACCTCCTAATTTTTAAAGTATGCGGATAGATAAACTCAATTAAAGGCAATGTATAATGCAATGCATTGGTAATGTAGAAAAATATAAGAATCCAACAAAAGTGTCTACTTAGGAATCAAAAAGTAAAGGAAAATGAACAGAAAAATCTCTACAAATAGAAAGAAACATTATATGACTGCTTTGATTGCACATTGGTGATAAAAATCTCGGAAGAAAAATATTCCTAATCCACTACAGGCATATTGGCATACCCTAAACATTCTACTGGAGGAAGTACATGTAATGTAACACAAAATACGTTATGAATTACAAAAATTATGTAGCGGCACAAACGTGCTCTTACCCTTAAATCGCAGATTTGAAATTCAGGAAAAATTATTGTGGGCTGGTTAATAATCGCCACCTTTGTGAAAAGCATAAGTAAGATTATAAAGCAATTCTTTCTTAAAAACTAATAACTGCTACTGAATAGTATAAAGAGTGAGGCAACGAAATAAGAGCCAACCCAAATGATAACTCTACCTGCATGAGGTGTTATCTACTCGGATGCAAACAAGACTTTATCGACTGAACATCTGCAGGAAAAAGCAGATTTCTCTTGCTGAGCAACAGCTACGGGTGGAGCAGCTAGCAAAAGCAAAGGCATCTTTTTATTCTTGTGGCCATAGAAGATTCCTAGGTAGATAAAATAACAATTGGCCAACGCCACTGTATTAGCGATCCTTATAGTAATGCAATCGCGATAGACAATGAAAATGTTTAATCCCAGTCATCGAAGATAGTACCGGGAAACCTAGCATTTGATTTGCATTCATCACCTCAAATTGGTGATCCACAAGTGATCTAATAGTATCACTTGTATAAGCATATGTAGCGTGTAATCGTCGCATTTTCAATGACTGAGCGGGAACATTTGTTCACAGAAACTATTTGGGTGGTTCAGGAGGCTTTCCGGAACGAATAAAGACATGGTGTTGTAACGTTTCTGCTTTTTACAGTGCAAATTATACACTATTTATGTAGGCAACACGTACAATTAATAACAAAAAAATTAAATTGTATTTACTTGCGACATTATGTTGCCGCAGCTTTTGTATTTGAATTCGCCTCGTTGTCGCCACTTTGGATTTTCCGACCGCCCCGCTGCGCGATATTTATGCCTATTTTGCGTCTACCAGAAGGGACTTGAAAACGTCTCGAAACGCCAACATGGAATCTCTAAAATGTTCTCCTCGCAGTTTGAGACCTAGAAGTTGAATTGGGGATTCCAAAAATTAAAGTGTGAAGATTTTGGCATGAAACTTGTCGCAGCAAAATTCGTTCTACCAGAGAGAAGAATTATTGTGTCTACGGTTACAATCTGCAAACAAAAACTCAAAATGCTTTGAAGTCCCGTTCTTTCAAAGTGGCTTTAATATGACTCGATACTTTCGACAGTAAATACTTGTGACAGTAAAAAGAGCTTTAGCAGCATCTTAAATCAGTTTTTGATGCTTGTCTTTGACGTATCATCAAATTCAGATGATACCAGGAGTTCCAGAGAAAAAATTTCAGTCTGGAACGCGAGATTATAACGCCCATCTTCCTTGGTCACGTAGAAGAACATCGTTGCTGTTAAGAAGAGTGCGTGCACTGGTAGTGCCACTCTGCACAACTATCTTGAGGAGAAAAAATTGTTCCCCTAAGGTAATCCATACTTTAATCGACCTCTAGTTGGTACAAAGAGTTTCATGGGCCTTAAAATATCAACAGCGTGGCACAACAAAGTTTTTCTATTATTTTACTCCCCAAAGTAATGTGGAAGAGTTGGTTTGACGACTGGTTTCGGACGCAGAAGTGTGGTAAAATATATTTTAAAAGATTATGAAACTTATAGTTGTATTGCAAGACTTTTCTAGTGCTCTATGCGTTGTTTTACAAGAATAATCCTCCTGTCCATCCAAGTGTTAAACCTGGCCGAATTGAGCTTCGCAGTCGTTTCGCATTCACCACATTCCCGACGAAAACGAAACGCCGACCAAGATTGTATTATGATAGATGACGCGGAAGTTAAAAAGTAAACAGAAGACACTTTCTTCCAGCACAGAACGATTATTCAATTATGATCCATCTCGCCAGCCCGCCAACTGAAACAGTGCAAATTGAACTCGACTTTCTGCTCGATGCAGAAAAAACGAAAGTGCGCCAGTAAACCAAATATAGGAACTCGCTCGAGCGCGCCGCTGGCGGCATCCGTGTTCATATGCATAGCACATTCCAGAATGGTTTTGTACAATTAGTTCTGCGTAAAACAACGTTAAGCAATTATTAAACAATGGGCGAGGATCGCACGTCTATCGAGGTTGCGTAACGGCGGCCCTCTTTCACCTGCCGTTGGGTTTGCTCTGGAAAAGTACTGCTCGCCGAAGTAAATGGAGAAGCGGGCATTTTCAAGCAGAACGAGAAAAATGTGTATAGTTCAGATACAATTATCTTAATTGATTATGTAAGTTCTTAATTGGACAACAAATGTAGTTAGTACCAAAATCAAAAAGAAAGAAGGTATGATTGGTTGCCTATATTTCAGTTACAAATGTTTCTAAATGTTAACCACGTTCCGTTCATTTGTTTTCTGTTTTGTTGCCGTTTACATCAATTGTTTATATGAACAGCAACAAATTCAAAATGGTTTGATAGATGTGTCCTCTAGAGGTCAACGCTTAAGTGCCGATATTTTTTAATCTTCAAATTTATTTCTTGCGCGACTATTACTTTTTTAAGCTTTTAATTTCTTAGGAGTCATGGAGAATTGATAGAAAAAAGGAAACTGAACTACAGTCTAGAATTATATATAGTAGTTGTGTGTACAAGTGGATTATGACTGATGACATTCTACAGAGTTGAACTTTAACTTGGCTTCACTCAAAAATAAATGTACCAAGAGCTTAAAGTTGCACAGAGTATTATATAAAAATTGCACCTGAAGTAGGCATCACCATCATAGAAGAGCGACATAAAGTACACTCTAATTTTGGACCATTGAGTTCTTACCCTTTTTGCGAAGTCATGCCTCCAATGTGCTCCCTGTCTTCCTCTGTCCCAATCTCCTGTTTGAGGTTTTCATAACGTCGTCTTTTTACTCCATTTTTCGCTTTGCTCTTTCCATTTTTCTTTCTGTTACCTTCAATTTCTCCATGTTGGTTTTTGCTTACATCCAAGTCTCAGAAGTATATGTTGAGATATGCAGTACATATTCTTTAAATACCTTTTTTGGATTTGTGTGAATGTTCGCTTAAAAACCCTTCTTAGCTTGCCAAAAGCCGACCACGCTTGGATGAGCTACTTAAATGTCAGTTTTTGGCCCAGGTGTGTGTACTCATTAGCCAGTTCTTTGTTCCCCATTCCCTCCTACCACAATCACAGGTGATTGAGGCACTTGCCGTTTGTATTTATCCCTTTTGTTTTCCACTGAAGTTTTTTGGAGGCATCCTCTAGTAAGTTTGTAAATAGTTTAGGAGAGAGAGGGTGGTCATCTTGTCTTACTCATCGCTTAGTCATAATAAGTTTGACAACGATGTTGCATTCGTGTATATGGCCGTGATTGCCTGTATGTAACGGGATGCCTTGTGGAAGTTTATGAAAATAGAATGGTTTCCATCACTTGTCTCACTGTTTGTATGTGATCTGGAGTGCTCTGAAGCCTGCCTAGTCCGTTGTTTAGAATTCATTAAGTTTGGCTTTTATACTATTTCTTATTATTCCTAGAAACAGTTTGAATATGTAAGAAATTAATGAGATCGGTCTATAATACTCTAGTAGCTTTTTATCACCTAATGTTGGGAGTCTTCCAGTCGCTTGGTACTTACTTCTTACTTGGTCGGTGCGGGTATTGAAAAGTTTCGCCGGGTAAAAAACTAACTTGTTCCGATTTTACTATTTCGATAATTATTTTATCGAGTCCGGGTGCTTTATTATTTGATAGTTGTCGTAGTGTTTGTTTTATTTCATCGATTATAATTTCCGGTGTGTCTTCCGTGTGAGAGGTACTCTAAAATCTCTTGGATAATGGGTAGACTCTGTGGTAACAGACGAATTTAAGTTTCAAAAAACTTAAGAAGGCTCAAGTGCATACATAGCGGAAACCATTTTGTGGAAGATAAGAAGCAATTGTAAGTGAAGGTTCTAGAAGACCAACCTGATTGACAAACATATTAGCATTGTTTGCTGCCTGACAATGCATCTTCCAGCTGTTAGACGAAACAATAGTCGCATATTCTCGGAAAATGCTCTAATATCTAAGACGTATCCTACTTCGATAATATGGGCGTCATATAGCTACCAAAATTCGAGATTTGTTCTGGATAGTATTGGAACACGCTCCGTACAGTCGATAAATTTCAAAACCACCTTGAAAAGGTGGCGCACAATATAAATATTTTTTTCACTTATAATGGTCCTTGGACAACGTCAGCGACCTTTATTTTCAACCGTTTCGAGCCCTCGCAAAAATTGTTTATGCCGTGCATACCCTTAAGTCTACTTCAAGACATTACGCTTGAACTGTGCCTTCGGTTTTCTCAGAAAACTTGATAGTAATCTGTTGTGCAACGGACAAGTGTATCCCTTGCTATGACATCATGATACTAGAGAAGCGAAACTACGAGATATCCTTTCTTCTTTTAATATTTCAACCTTCAGTGAATGTTTTGACTATTTTATTTTTTATTATAGTTTTTGGTTCTATTTCATTATTTAATCCTTTTTTATTTCGTTTATTTTACAATCGTTTTTTTGGTACTCTCTTAAATGCCATTTCTAGGTTTACAAAAATTACTTGTAGATCTGTTTTTCTTTTTTTTAATGATTTGGCACTGTAAATCAGTAATAGTCTTTACTAATATTATGTAAATGTTCTTTTATGTTAATATTAATTCACACAAAAAGAACAAGAAAATATATACTTATAATAAAGCATTAATGAAGAAAATGAAATGTAGATGGGATAAAAAGGAAATTTTAATACGTCTGAACGTAGCAAAAAACTTGAACCAGATCTGATAAACTACGGATGCTAAAATAAAGTAGAAATAAACAAAAGAAAAAAGTACCGAAATTATAATTAGCACATAAAAGTTTGACAATGGATAAATGCAATAAATAGCCCCAAAATTGAAAATGCAGAAAATATATTACCTAGATGTAGGAAACCCAGTGAAAATTATAAGAGACTATAAGTAAAAACTGATTTATAATGCAGTACTCAAAGGGTGGAAATTAAAGGTATTATGGAGTAATATTTATAAAATTAGAGAACCTGAGGAGAGAAATATTTACATTCAAACTAAAATATTCACAACAATGGCATATATTAGTATAAAAAGGTTTTAAAAAGCAACAGGAGAATAAAAAAAGTTCTATAAAAAATAAAAGAATAATTAGAAAAGGAGACTATAATATTTTGGGAGACCGAAAGAGAAGAAATAATGAAGTGGGAAAGGATTATCATCATCAACTTCATTAACTCTGTTGGGTCCAATATTGAGTCTAGGTCTCCCTCTTGTTCCGCATTTCTCCTCGTTCTGCGTCACCTTTATCCATCTCAGGCCTGCCACTTGTTTAATGTCGTCGTACTATCGCATTGCTGCCCCCTCCCTCTTCTTCTTTTCTCTGCCCAAGGTCTGTATCTGATGATCTTACTATTCTACTGGTTGTCCTGCATACTTCCATTTTAGTTTAGTAACTGTCTTTAGGATATCGTTAGGATATTGACTTTAGTCTTTCGTCTAATCCATTCATTCCGATGTCTATATCTTAACGTAATGCCTATCATTGATTTTTCAATGCCCTTTGTGATACCTTCAGTTCGTTTATTATTTTTTGCTTGAGGGTCCATGCCTGTGCTCCGTGTGTGATGATAGGCGGCATATACATATTGATTGAATATTTTCGTTCCGAGATGTATTTTCCTGTTTTTCATGATATGTGCCAATTTTCTAAATGCAGCCTATCCTAACCTTCTTCTTCTTTCTATTTTAATGTTTTTGTTTTGTTTTCCCATTGTTATTTGTTGCTCTTAGTATAAATCTATACTCTTCGACGTTTTCTATTTGTTTTCCATTTATTGTGAGATAAACCTATTGTGGGCTCTTTGTATATCACAATAAATGAAAAACAAACAGTAAACGTTAAAAAGAAAATAAATAGCTTAGACAGCAGGAAAATAAATAATTTATGGCAAAACAAACGACCATCATCTAAGATCATTTAAAATGGCAGCAACGGCGAAATCGAAAAGTTATTTAATATTAATAACAAAGAAGAAACAATTGTCGATAAAAGGTTATATAGAAAAGGTTAGCCCATTTTGACCACTATTTGGTTATAGTTGAGATTCGACAAAAACAGAAAATAGTAGCAATAGGAATTTCTTACGCGCCGTGAAGTGAATGGAGAGAAGCACGTATTCTGCGTTGTAGGTTTAGTTAGTACGATATTGGGGCAAAAAGTACCGACATCTATTGCTCTCTGGATAATTATAAAGTTTATCGCAACGAAATTTTAAAACGACTTAAGGCATAGTTTGGGAATAACTCCTTTAAAAAGACTCAAATGTACGCATTGCAGAAACAATTTTTGAGAAAAATAGTTTTAAATGAAAGTCGCCGATGTTGCTAAAGACTAGCGTGACTTAAAAAAATATTCGCATTCTGCCTTTTTGGTGTTGATAGCCGATTAATGGTTTTGTTAACTTTTGCACGAAACAAAAATCGAAAGACGGAAAATTTCCAACCCCAAAGCTTATCCTGTTTCACGATAACGCCTGGTCCCATACAGCTATCCAAACTTGACAGAAAATTGAGAATTTGTTGTGGATTAGACTGAAATACGCTGCCTACATACTGAACCAAAGAAGTATCACAAATCGAGGTATTCAAGGCGTTCGCGTCGATCAAGGAAAATTCTTTGCTACTTTGTGAATTCAAAACTCTTTGGTCATTAAGGGTCAATGTCAAAGTGGTTTTATTGCTTCAAGCCTGACGATATAAGTTTGAAAGACGCAAAAATTGAAAAGGAGAACATCCTCCCATATCTAATTTAATAAAAGGCACCTGGAGATTTTCGGTGCAAATCACCTAAGTATCAATAAGTTTGGTAATTAAATTTTTACTGCGGACTAGAACCAGATAGATAAATTATTTATAATTCTTTCGAGACAAACTCTAAGGGAGTTATTTATCCTACTACACAACATCCAGAGATTTAGTATGTCATTACGTACGACAAGTGCCAGTGGACGTTAAATTTACATTCGCATTCGCTGTTAAAATTTGCACAATTTTTATTTACGAAGGCACGCATTACGTCAACGGAACTTGTATTTTGACATTTACCTGTGAGGCAAACAAATTTTAATTAAGTTTTAGCGCAGAAATTTCTATTAAAATACAAATTTTAAACTTTGTTCTGCTATGAAAGTCTAAAAACTGCCAAGGTGACACCGCCAGACATCTGGCAACTAAAACAGATATACCGAAGCTCTTACACGACCACAGTTCGTCAATAGCAAAACCGAAACTGCAAACTCCAGCCGAGTCCTTTAATGAACGGCGCAATAAATGTCGAATTTGTAGTTATTATACTTTTGCCCCAACACAATTAAAAAATAGCTTTGCGCCACCCGATTAGAATTACTATTTCTGAAGCTGCAGATTACATCAGCGCATAAAATCAAATCAAAGATTATTGCGTTTCGAAGGAATTTTAATTTTATTGAAGTGTAAATCAAAACCACTTTTCTCCTGCTGTAAAAATATATATAAACGCTAACGCGCAAAACCTAACAACTGCTTTTGTTTTGAAAACATTCAGTGAAGCCTGTTAATTATTCTGAAGTGCAAAGTTGCTGACATACAGCCATTACTTAGAGGTTTTGAGTGTAAATGAAGGATTCGCGCAGTTAACAATACGTAGTTTCTTTTTGACTAAAATTCTATGGCTATAAACTAGACAAGTGTTTTCTGGGGTTTTTCTATCGTTAGACAGCTAAAAGTTCGTATCAACAATGTATTCAATGAGACTAGGACTAGCAATGGTCCCCTAAGGCAACGTCACCACACAACGTGAGAACTGAGAAGTTGGTTGAGGTAAAGGCGGCTCGTATTCGCCGAAATAGCCTCAGAAGACAGTCGAGGATAATTCGAAAGCTTATCATCTCAAAAAATGGTAAGTTTCAAGTATTTAGAACTTACTCTGCAATTAAAGCTACAAGGAGTGTTAAAATTGAAGCGCAAGCAATTAACACGGGATTCTTTCTACAGAAGAAGAAATAGTTCACCCTTATATAAAATTCGCGAGAAAGCTCCGCGGGTCTTGTCTAGTGACAATACCACTTAGTTAAAAATCAGGACTTTAGCCGAAATGTATTTAATCACCGTGTTTGAGCGCATTGTTTAAAAAATAAAGAAAAATATATGGTTAGAGTGGGCGCAGGCCCCATTCAGAAAAATGCAACCTGCCAGCCGGCCGCTGCGCTACGGCTATCGTCCGGCGCGGTAATCCTTCGAATCTGTTCGGGACCACACGGAAGTACGCGAAGCTAAAAAAGCGACGGGCGGGCAGACTGTACGCAATAGCGCTTTTATTTTTGATGATATTGCAACAAAAATTAATATGTCAAGGAGTAGCCCCAACAAAAACATAAATTAATATTTTTAAAACGGGAAAAGGAGCAACAGGAAACTAACAAACAAAAATAATAAAACAATTATATTGTAGCAACCAACTCCAGAAATTTTGACTTTTCCAGTCTAGTCGAGAGAGGTATCAACAACTGGATTGCCAAAAACAATTTAACAATTCTTTAATATTCCTAGTCCAGCATCATCCTGTCATAACGTCCATGGCAGCTATTGGACGTCAACTACTGTAGTTCTCCGCAATTTAAGAACCTTTCGATATAATTTTATCATTTACCTCTAACTTACAATTTCTCTCTAAACCTCTCGTTCATTTTCTTGTTTCGTTTTCAGTTCTTGTCCCAAACTTCTTGCCTGCCTTTTTTAATTCTCTCATAGCTCTTATCTTTAATTATTGTCTAAAACTTCTAAATTGTTCTTCTATTCCTTTTTATCTAGACAATTTTGTTCCTTTCAATTCTCTGTTCAAATTTCTGAAAAAAATTCTATTTATTTTTATATTTTGCAATTTTTTTAATACTGAACTTTAAATTGTTCTTTTGAATTTATCATTGTTTTCTGTAATCACCCCCTCAAATCACCAGAGCACACTTTTAAGCTTATTGAGTTTTCTTTTGTTTTTAGTTTACTTCTTATAATTCCCCTCTCTAATTGCCAAAGTTTTCTTTCATGTGTGTTTTTAGGTCTTCTCTAAAGCTTCTGAAATTTTATTTTTCGCCTACCTTTACCTCTTGCAATTCTCTATTCAAATATTCTCTTAAATTTGTAGAACGTTCTTTGCTTTTTGTTTTTATTTCGTCTTTTAAGCTTTTGTAATTTCTCTTCTCCACTCAAATTGACACAGTTTGTTTTGAAATCTTCCCTTAAGCTTCTAGAACTGCCTTTGATGCATATACTCTATTCCTTTTATATTTCTTTTCTAAAACTTCTAGAACGCTTTATTAGTTCTTCTTCTAATTTCTTTAGTCTTTCGTCCCAGATTTTCCTGTTTGCTTGCCTGTCGTTTCTTAATCTCACTCAGAACCGTCACTTTTAATAAATTTAACATGTCTTATTCGTTAGTATCATAGCAATTTATTTAAACAATCATTTGCTTGCTTAGTGCAGACGCCCGGCTAATGCGGCAAGTACCGCGTGTGGTAGTGCGCATGGATACTTGACCTTGGCATTTAAATACCAGCATCGGTATTGCCACTTTACTTGACCATATGGCCATAGTGGCACAGAATAGTCATAATTCGCAAATCAATATCTCAGTACGAAATAGTTCACCAATAGACAAACAACAAAATACAATCAGCTAATATTAAGGTAGATACCAAGTTATGGCATATATACAATAAAATTAATAATATAGTAACCTACAATATTGCATCGCTTTCAAAGTTTGTGTAACGATGACTATCTAAATATTTAAAATGTATCTAACTATCTTAAAATAGATACTTCCTTTATATCTAGATACCGATAATAAATACTCCCAATGTCTTGCAACTGTTAAAATTGACTGGCATCTACATACTATTTACTATGTATTTATATAACATCCAGATACTATATGACCACAATATGGGTACTATATCTAGATGCAAATACAATGGCCGATATGTATTTGTGTAGTATGAGATGCTATCTATTTATCAGTAGTTATATGCAGTTGATATCTAGGTATCATCTGGATACTAGATACTAGATAGTGGCTACGATAATTACATCTGAATACTATCTAGATACTATTTAAATAGTAAAAGCATTGTATCTAGATAATAATACAATTATTGCGACTGCTATTCAGATACAATTACCGTAAAAGATATTTATTTGTGAAGTATCTGAGATGGTATCTAGATGCGCTCCGGATACTATATAGACAATATCTATTTAGTATCTGAGATTCTATTTAAAAACAATCTAGATATCATTTGTCGAATCTACACAGCAATACAATTATAGATACTAGTATCTAGATGCTGTTTGCTATCTAGAAACTATCATCATAGTATATAGATACCATCGTAGTATGGTTTAAATAAAATTATCGTTGCTAGTATAAATATTACTCAGTTACTACAAATATTATTCAGCTACTACTTATTATCTGTACAGTATCTGCATATCGGTCAAGGTAATTATATATAGATATTATCTGGATACTGGACAATACTGTCGTAGGGTTCGAAAGTCTCAAGCGTGGTGTTAATATAAAGAAATTTGAGACGTCCAGGTTGACTAGATAAACTTTGGGCGAAGAGACAGTTATTAAAAGGTCTAGGTAGGGAATATGTGGGCAAGAAGAGCTTTAAAAAAGACGGTACAAAGTAAGTTGCCCTTTTGGGCCTATCTGTGCATACAAACTAAATAAAACGAGCATTTTGAAAGTAACATATCTGTGGACGGTAACTAGAATTGTTGACAGGTGATTAATGAACCACCGTGCTCAAAAGAAGAACAGGAACATTCTACAATTTATTATAGTGTGTGCTTCTACGATTTAGATAACAAGATGATTAACTATACACTACACTTCTTGTCGCTCTTGACTATAAGCGGAATACATCCCACATTATTGACCAAGAGAATAAAAAAATTTACATCACACTTCTTACACCGACGACAAGGAATTCACTGAGCATGCCAACAAAAATCGATTTATTTCGTCATCAAACCGTTTCTCAGAATAGTTCGTCTTTGCTCTCAAGAAACCTTAATCTGGCAAACTTTATTGAATCTTCGGAACTCCAAAACCATCCAGAGAAACTCATTAATGACGACAGAGGAAAATGGAATCGATCTGGTAGAATTTCTATTGCTTCGAGCTCTGCAGCTTAAATAAGCCAAATCCTACACTTTTTAGTACTTGTCAGGACATGAAGAACACGAAATCGCTCAGTTTCAAAATATCTATATTTTTCTAGGGGTAAAGATCAATTTACAGTTCTATAATCACGACTCTCGTGATCATTATGTGTATATTCAGCACGAACCTACCGTTAATAAAATCCACGGATATTATGTGTATGTGGAAAGACCGTCAAAACGTGGTTCCATGAGGCATCCGTGCCGTGGCTCTCGATTTTGGTTGCAATTTGGCCTCTAGGTATCCTGCTATAACTATCAGCGAGCATTTTCCTAAAAATGCCTAAAAAATGTTTTCTTCTACACCAAATTAAGAAACAACTCCTCTGTTGTGATAAATGCCACAATATATATCTCTCATATTACTCTCTGACCTTGAAGATAAAAGCAATATTAACAAAAAATAAATAAAAAATAGTTAAAAAAAGATTACCACATGTCTTGTGAAAATTATAGCTACAGATATTTTCTTGTACAGTTCTTACAGAATGTACCACGAGTAATTTACATGTCATTTGGTCATCATTAAGAATAATAGGTATTTAAGCAGCAACTCCGCCTGCTGACTGGTGTTACTGGTTCATTACCATAACTTAAGCCTAATGCGTCCCTCTTCCCCAATTAACATCCTTTCTTCTTTCAACCAAGAAATTTTTCCATTTTCTCTAGTCTTATCAAACCTGACGCAAAAAAATCCCGAGACACCCACACAAACGTCCAGACATACGTAATAATCGATGAAGATACAAGTATCGTGATTATTTTTAAAACATGTCGAAGGTGTGAAAGATTATTGTTCTTATACCTTGGTTAAAATAAATCTCTGGCGCAGTTTTTCGTAGAAGTCGGTTTGTCTCAATTTTGGCCTCATTGCAAGATCAGTGGTGGAGGGGTTTACCGATAACTAAAAAGGTGAAAAGAAAAAACGTACAAATGTGAAAACGATGAGTGCATCCCTTCTTACATTAATGCAACAGAATCTGATCCATCTAATAAACAAGAAAAAACAGCTAAAAAAATGAGGCATCGGCGTGAAAAAAATTAATCAGAATTTTGTTACATGGATCAAAACACAGTCACTTAAGTGAAGAAAAGTTTTGGGTTATTTTAACACGATCCAGTATTGAAACCTTTAATACTGTGGGTCTGTGATCCGGTATTGATAATTAAGTTGATATTTTCTAAAAAGTAGAAGATAAAGAAGAAAGAACCATTAGCAGAATCATAGATCGTTAGATCGGAATCTTCATGAAAAGAGATTTAAAGAGACTATAATTATTTTTAATCAAATGTCCTATATATTAAAAAACAAATAAAAATTATTCACATAACGACAGTAAACCCAAAATCATCACCATAACAGGAGACTTTAACGCCAAGTTAAAACGGCAAAACAAAGTAAAACAGTCACGTAGCGACAGAAACAAAGGACTAATCAATTATTTATACAGAAAATGCAATTTTCTTAGAATGCACCACAATGAAAGAGATATTTGCAGCGTGCGTACTAAATAACTTGACCGCGAATAACATTCCGGAAGAATATAACCAGAAATAATTATATATAATCGCAAATAAAAATCCTATATACGAGGATGTTTCATTATGTTTTTGACAAACAAGGCAAATTAAAAAATAAATTTATTGCTATTAGAATAAGCAGGATTCTATTTTCCTGACTACTTCCACTCGAAGATAACACTATTACAATTCTCTTTCTCTGTTCTCTCCTTTGAAATCATTCTCTTGTGTAATTTTCCAATGCACTTGTAGTTGTTCCTCTTTTCTGCTATATATTTTTTACTTCTGTGTCTTTCTTTATTTGTTTCAATTCTTCATAGTCATCCTCGTTACTAGATCGTAGCTATTTTATCATCACTTTTATCTTTCTTTTTAGTAATACTCCGCAGTGAACGTCAAACTATTTATTTTTGTAGTGTTCTTATTTATTTCCTATTTTCGTTATGCTATTTTTATATTATTCTATTATCTTTCTATGCCGCCATAATTTTTCTTCTTTCTTTATTTTTTAGAAGTTCTATTTTCGCTGTGTTTCATTAACATCATGAAAAAAACAAGAAGCATTTTAGGCTTACATTGTGCTGAGTCGCCAGCGAAATTATCAGTGATGAAACATCTGGGCAAGTTAAATGCGACCAAAGTTAGACATCATGCTGCATGCCAATTTTTTACAAATAAAGAAAAACGAAAAAGTTATTTCGATAAACGATTAGAGTGCATACACTATGTCCACTGGGAGCGCAAGAAATTCGATGGAGCGTATGGTAATTGACCCCAAAGTAACCAAGGTCTTACATTGAGGTGATTTATGAACAAACCATAAGAAGGAGTCGAAAATTCAAAGCAATACCAATGAATATTTAGTAATTAATAGAACTAGCGGAGGCACTCAGTAGGATCGACTTCTCCTATAAGATAGAGCGTCTTCCACAATCAAGTAAGGATCAGAATCTTTAAAAGATTTTGTTATGCAATAAATATCATGTATTAAGATACAATAAAGATTACGTAATAAAAAAAAAGAAAACTGCAATGCATAAATTATTTTTTGTAAAGACGGCTTACATAACCGCATCACTCAAGTATCCTGCGGTTTGTTACTGCTAAGTGCCTGCGGCAGCGTTTCCTATTTATTTGCGATCAAATATAAACGAAAGTTCCGAACAATCGCAATGCATATTCATTTCAGTCCGATTCATAAGACATGAGCCGCAGATTGTTCCGAAAGATTGAATCGGACAATGAGGTTTCATAAACGAGTAAGCCATTGAGCCGAAGGTTTCTCCCATCGACGCGTGGTGAAAGCCGGCAAAGTGCTCCAAAGGCGTTGCACCCAATCTTGCGTCAGACCCAGCGACATGCGAAAATTCTGCGAATGTTTTCCTCGAAAATTCCTTGCTTGCAAAGTTGAAGCATTTTGGTCCCTCAGAGTTCAACCTTGACAGTGAGAAGACTATAGCGCCGCTATGAATTGTCAAAATAATGCTTTCCAGTAAACTGAAAATTGAGTTAACTTAAAAAAATTTAACTCCGTTACAACACTCAGCCTTGTTACAAAAACATTTGTGGCGATTGTTATCTTATGTAATGGTTAGCGCTCTTGCTTTACTTTATTATGTTTTATTATAACCTAGAGCACTATAGTTACAGTTTTGTGCAATAAAATTTTGTTTTAATTTTTACTTTCAACAAACTTAGATAGTTCATATTCCAACCGAAATATGCTCACTAAGCTTTATCAATTTATTATTATTACACAAACATTTGCCCCAAGGATCTTGAGCAATACTATCCATTAATAACTGAATTTTAATTTAGAGTTCTAATAACCCTCTTGCATCGTTGCTGCTAAATTGAATTCGGTGGAGGTTCTTCTTCTTCATTGTACCTTGACTAACTTCCTTTTTGATCAACTAAATACCCTTTGCAATCTTTCTTTTCTACCTTTCTTTCTTCTCTCCTTCTTCTCGTCTCCTCTGTTTCCCTTCTGCTTACGTTTCCTAAATCCCATCTTCTTCTTCTTAGTCGTTGCTATGTGACATGTCTTATCTTTTCATCCCATCATCACATAAAAAAGAAAATTTTATAAATAATAACCTCAAGTCATCCATCTCACAACACCCTGCATTTCATATAAAGTTATTTACCGCACGCTTTGTGTACTTACATTCCGATTTTCTTATCTTCAGAGACGGTTATTCAACATTCTATCTAAGAATATGCTACATGCTGAGATTTTCGTACTCGATCTATCGCCAGGCACTGATAGAAAGTTCGTTTTATTACCTCACCCCACTTCACCTAGAAAGACATCAACAATGGAAACAAATTGTTCCATTTTAGCTAACTTATGCTACACGCTAGATTCTTTCGATTTACGATGCAGAGAGTTTTTCATTCCCCTACCCTTGCTACAACCATTTTAACAATCGCCAAACACAAGAATAAAAAAACTCCTCCTGTGTCACATGCTTAGTATTTCCGGGTCCCATTATTGCACTTCGGTTTATACCACACAAGCTGCAGACGAAAAAAAAAGCGAAACGGATAGAAACTGGAAATTTTATTCGCATGTATGACTAGGATCTATCCTTTCTTGCCTGATCTGGCACATGTGGATTTCTTTCTATTTGACCACCTGAATACCGCTATACAAAACGTCGATAGAGGTTCTGCGGTAGATTCTTAAAAAATATTTTATTGACACTTTCCAGAAATTTTAATATCATTTCTAAAAGTGTGTTGTAAAAGATAGAAATTATCTCAAATGACGATAAAGGTAATTTACATCGTCTTTTTATTATCTTCCGGTACCATCACAGATCATACCATCAACTATCAAAACATTGTCGACTAAAAATCATTGAAATATACGCTCCAACAAGAGCATACAACAAAGACATCTACTATCTTTGCCTCAAGTGGCCCTCACTGATTTCTATCTGTATTCGAAACTCAAAACATTTCTAATCGAAAGAAATATCAAGACATGTCGAAGACGGTAACCAAAGTACAACTTGAGTCAAAATGATTTGCTTTTCACTCATTATAAAAACTTTCTAACCGACCTCGTACATGATACATAGTTCTTAGGAAAAGTAAGGCCACAAACATTCTGTTTAAAGAATCTGAAGAAAAATTGTCTGTTCAAATATTTTGTCGAGTCCCATTTTCCATTTTTTAAATTTTCAAAAAGGGAAAGCTATGTTAGTACAATTAGCAATCTACCACAACGGTCTTTCCCAAGTTTCAAGTCTTATTTATTTCAAACACCATAGTACGCGCTTCTTCTTCTTCTTAGACTATACATAGTATGTTTGAAAAGTTCCGACACTGGGGTTATAAGAAATTATAAACTAAGCCTAGATAGCCAAAATATTGGTTTTACTGAAAATAATACTTTCGGATATGTCCAAGTAAAACATATATTGGTTTCTAGAGATCTTTTTGCAACATTTCATGTGGATTTCTGCTTTCGCTTTTATGGCTGCCATTTTCCAACAAGAAAACATTCGTATGGGGCAAAACGCGTCAACTGCCCCAGCGCTACCGTAGGCTACCGCGCGAGCACCAAACACGACGTTTTCATCTCGTCGTTTCGGCCTCAAAACATTAATATAAAAATGATTTCAGAACACATTCTTACGTATTTTTTTCGCAGCTTTCCAATGGATCAGTGAATACAGTCGAAGTCATTCGCATTCGCGGCGCGCAGCGACTCGCATCTTCGTGTTCGTCGTTTAAATACTCGAAAAAAACAAAAAACCCCTATTTTTTTATTAACTATATTTATGTAAAAATATCTGATCTTCCGATCTAAATGGTCTAAAAAATTCAAAAAACTGAAAATAAAAAGATATAACGTTTTTCAAACTTTCGAATTTTTTGAGGTTATAGAGTAAAAATTCGTAAAAAATAGTGGTACCATTGGAAATCTGAGAAAAAAATACGTAAGATTGTGTTCTCAAATCATTTTTTTTAATGTTTTTGTCTAAAAAGTTAATGAGAAACGTAAAAATTCATAATAAACGCAGGGAACATAAATCAACTTTCCTGGAACTTTAATTTGGTTTAAAACAACTACGAAGCTTGTTAAATATTATCTAATGTGAATGTTTTGATGTTTATCTGTTAGTTATGGGAGTTTTAAAATAAAATTCTCATCAACTAGGAACTGGCCAGCGTTATAAGCTAAAATTCCAATACTTTAAACAGCACTCTGCGCTTAAGAGATTAAGCGATATTTTCATTTAATAACCCATAATCTTGCCCATAATTTCACGCAAGCAAGAACTATGGACGACTAATTGCACATTAAAGACGTCATGTATAAAATTTTTCACTTTTCTACGGAGAACAGTCCTGACACATTTTTATACTAAAAAAAGCATTTTAGTGCCATCCTTTATTTAACTATCAATTACCATATCTTGTTTACATTTAAGCACGTCGGAGAATCAAATATAAAGATCTGTTAACCACATGCTACAAATATAAATTCCTGTCTCTTGTTCTATTCATAAAAGATGCCGAGTACCAAATGTAATAGAAAAATTTAAAATCCTTCTCAAAATGAACAGTAATATGAAGTTTTAATAATAACGATCTAAGGATCTTTAAACTCTCTCTAGACTCTGATTTGTACAATGATATTATAAAATACAAAAGTCACTGGCTTAAAAGCTATGCTGATAATGTTGCGTTAATAGCCAGACAGAAAAAAGCTAGAAGTACCAGAAAAGCTGGGTTTAAAATAAACCAAAGTAAAAGCAAAGTGACATAGAGTCCAGAAGATTAAGAGAAAAGTTACAGGTTTGAAGAAGTAGAAGATTTCGAGTACCTGGGAGCATTAGTTACAAACAAACTTTAAAATGAAAAATAAATTAATTTGATAATAGGAATTAGAAAAAATCAATAATTTGTTAAGATCAAAGAACTTATCAAGGAATAAAACATTTGGTGTCTACAAAACCATACCAACACCAATTGTACTTCACAGCTGTGAAACATGAGCGTTCAACAAAATAATAAAGGGAAGGTTAATCAGTGGAAAACAAATAATAACAAAAATGATAATAAGCTTACAGTGACTAGATTATATAGAAAGTATAGGGACAGAAAATTACTAAAAAATAATGGTGGCACAAAAAATCATCTATAAAAAAAGAGAAAAGGATGGAGGAAAACGATGAAAATAGATCTAAAAGAAAAAAACGTAATAAAACGGAGGAAAAATCAAAAAATAGTAACCAAGGTTTATATACCTATGAAAAGTGTAACGATACAAACATACAAAAATATCTTTTTGTATAATTCTCTGACTTAGAGACACATTCTTTCTAACGGTTGGTTAGTTTTGATTCCGCTATAGTAAAATGAAGGTGGTTGTGACACCAAAAATCGCGCATAAGACGTCGTCATCAAATCTGTGATAATCGCAAGGCAATAAATCCGGAGTAAAGATGGTGTTCTAGTAAAGTATTGAACAAATCCCTAATATTTGTCAAGTTTGGCCGAACGGTGTCGTGAGGCAGAATAATGCCGTGGATTAAAAATTTACGCGTTCGTCAACAATATGTGAGTTTTCTTCGTTCACAATTTGACAGTAGTTCGTGACATTTATAGTATGACGTTTGAAAATAAAACTGCTGTGCAAAAATAAAAAAATACAGTTGCAAGAAGCGTTCCAACTAAGGGTCAAGTTTCGGTACCATCAGATTCAGCAAATTCTTCCATTTTCTGAGACTTCATATGAACTTATTTGGATTTCGGAGCGTACTAGCATATCTACGCTTTATCGCGGGTGCAGATCCGACCTAAAAAGCCTCCCTTTTAGCGTGGCCGTGTCAATAGTCTTTTGTACACTGTCATTTCTAATCTTTGACGAGAAGACGAAAACGTATCTTACGGACACTTTTCGAAATCCAAGATTTAAAGTAGGCGGTGAACAATGCAAATAATCTTGTTAGTCACATTGGATCCGGGGCGACGTGGATAATATTTATTTTCAACTTCTTCTGGTGTTCTCGAAAATTGAGTCTTCTTAAGGGCGTTGTCCCTAAACTGTGCAGTGTCATGAGAAACTTGATAATAATCCATTACGCAAAGAACGAGGGTAGCTTTTACTCTGACTGAAGAACGTAGAGAATCTGAAACCGCACCCCTCCTCGTTCACCAAGCGGAAATTCCAGTTTCTGTTTGATTTGCCCTCGTAGTACTAAATTGCATAGAACTTTACGTAACTACGGCACGTCACCACATCAATAGCAACATAATGAGTTAAATTACTACAAAACTCCAAAACAGCCGTTGTTTATCTGAAACGTAATGTCTACTATTACTCAGCCAATTCTATAGTCACCATGCAATGAAAGTTAAGCGGTACGTAGAACGCTTATCATTGTTTTGTTCTAAACTTGCTGCCGATACTGATAATAGAACAGCGCGCTAGGCATTGCAGGCATTTTTAAATTCATTCCAATTACAACTTCCGCGCAATCCGAACTGGACCTCCGGTATCAAGTTGCAACAGCCGGCCGATATTGTTCGTGCAATTACTCAACCCCGCGGAATTTGCCTGATTACACGCCCGGGCAGGTTATCATTTGCACGAAGATGGCCGTCACGGCGACGGGGCCCAAGGGCGCCGCTAATTGCGGCGCTTTTATTTGCCGATTAAGTGGCGGATTAGCGCAAACGGGCAGCAAAATGACTGTCATTTTCGACCAATAATGATCTGCGGACGCAAGCATTTCGAGCGCCGCGGACCCAATGAACATCCTTGGGCTGAGGATGTCCGCGTAATGCGCGCAGCGCAAGGCAAAATGCAAATTTCAGCGAAAATGTCAATTAAGGTACAAGCAGACCGCGGACTTGACACGGAAAGGTTCACAAAAGTCCATTAAGGACACCAAAGTTTTCAGGTTACGGTTCTAACTTGCACGTGAACTTGAAGCAAATTTTTGTACGCACAAAATGTAGAAAATTGCGTCAAAAACAAATGGGTGGGTACCACTTTAACGGAGTAACAACTGCAATTAGAAAGTCAACAGAATTAGGTAGGCAAGAATCAAAACAACTGAGGCTCACCTTGGGCCAGAACCTGCTCTAAATGTGTCTAAAAGCGACCAACAAATAAGAGATTGTTTGCACAGACTCAAAGTAATTTATTAAATCGAAACGGAATGCTTGACGTTTAACGGGATCTAGGACTGCTATTGAGGAGCGGTTAGTTAACTTTTCTAATTTTGCAAAACCTCTTAGGAACTCTGCAATAAAAGACTAAAAATCGCCATGCACTTTTTGCACGAACATAAAAGGATAAGTTAGCATTTGGAATAAATAAACATTGTTTTCCTTTTTTTGCCCCCTTAGTTAATATTTAGCCTGTATATTCAGAAATGGCGCCAGTGTGGCCGCATGGTTGCGATACGGATGGGCTCTGGTTCAAACCTAGGGTTAGATGGCTGGTGAGCAGCCAATTAAGCCATATCCTCCCTTATCAGTCAGCGAGCTGTTATTTTCCTTAGAAAGTCAAACCATTGCTCCGCCACTTTCCGATTCCCTAAAGGTTGACAAAGTAGTTTTCTTGGAAATTTTGCTAGCGCAAGTGGTAGATGGATCTGTGATAATTTTATCTGTACTTTCCAAGATCACGAGAACCTTAAATAGCGAACCAATTATTTTCCTTAGAAAATCAACATTTTGGCCCCTCACTTTCCGATTATTTAGAAGGTGGCAAAGTGTCTTTTTTTCTCGACTACTTTTGCCAGCACAAGTATTAAATAGATTAGTGATAATTTTATCTGCGGTTTTCAAGAACTCAGGACCAAACGCAGCCACAAAGAGCGATCCGATTATTTTCCTTGGAAACTCAATCATTTTCTCCGTTACTTTCTGATTCTCTAGAAGATGAAAAAGACTATTATTTTTCTTGAGCAACTGTTAGATTCATTTGATATGATTTTTTTCGTAGTTCTCAAGATCCAACAGATTCTTAAATAGTGAGCAGATTATCTTCCTCAAAAAGTCGATCGTTTTCATGTCGCTTTCCAATATTCTAGAAGACGACAAAGTAAATCATTTTTCTTGAAAAATATTGCCATAGAAAGTGTTAGATGCATTTGTGATCGTTTTATCTGTAATTCCCAAGACCAAACAGATTCTTAAATAGAGAGTCGATTATTTTCCTTAGAAGTCAATCCTTTGCTTCGTCACTTTCCGATTCTCTAGAAGATGACAGTGTGTGGTTTTTCTTGAAAATGCTACGATAAATTTGTAATAATTTTATTTGTACTTAGGACCAAAAGGAGTCTTAAAGAGTGAACCAATTATTTTCCTCAGAAATTCGATTGTTTGTCCCGTCACTTGGCGATTTTCTAGAAGATAACAAAGAATATGTTTTTTTTTTGGAAATACTGCGAGTGTAAGTGGTAAATGTATTTGTGATCGTTTTATCTGTGGTTTTCAAGATCTCGGGACCAAACCGAATCTTAAAGACCGAACAGACTATTTTCTTTTGAAAATCGGTTCTTTGTCCTGCCACTTTCCAAATCTTTAAAAGGTGGCCATGTACGTTTCGGGGAAAATTTTGCGCAAGCAATATTTAAATGGATTTGTAATAATGTTATCTGTAGTTCCCAACGCTTTAGCACTCGATACAATCTTAAATATAGAGATGATTTGCCCTGCCAAAGTGTGTTATTTCTCTTGGCAAAAATTGTGAGTGCAAGTGGTAGATGGATATGTAATAATTTTATCTGTGGTTCCCAAGATCAAAGAAACCAACCGAGTCTTAAATAATACACAGATTGTTTTCCTTAGAAAGTCAATCCTTGTCGCAGGTCGAGCTTTAACCTCTCGGTTCGAAGATTACGCTTCTAGGTAGGGTGTTAGAGCGTTATGATTACATTCAGAAATATATTCATAAATTTTAAGGGTTTTGCTGGTCATCTATTAAAAAGGCTACATTGAATCTGAGAACATAATTTATATAGTGTGGGCTGTAATACATTATAATGTTTCTAAATAAACAGTAATAGGAGAAAAAGATCGTACTATTTGAGAATTAACAAAAAATGAAAAAGAACAACCACAACCAACTTAAAACAATTGTGAAAAGTAGTTAACAAAGACAATCATAAGCACTATATATATATAATACTCAGAAAAATCGCTCAACTGTGACAATTCACAAAGTAAGCCGTAAGACTGCCTGAAGCAGACTAAAAACTGAGTGACTTTTTAAATTAATTGGCAGAACTACTCAAACGGTATATATTACGGTATAAATCTCCATTTATTAACTTACCTACGTCAGTACTGACGTTTCGGTAGACTATCTGTTGTGAACGATACCGAATTTTCATCAAGCAGCCGCAATTTGTCGTCTAAACTTAGCGTCTTACACATGACTATGTAGAATGATCAACTCTATTTTGTGCAGAAAAAACCAATTTAAGATAAATTAACTGAAGTAAAGATTTATCACTAACTGCTTAAATATCCTATGTATGATCTGTTTTGGGAGCTAACTGCCAATAATGATGAAAAATGAGTTTAATTCGTTAATCGTTGTCACTTGAAGAGCTGGATTTCTCGGAGCCAAAATCCCCCACCAATTGCTCAAAACTATCGTTTTAGCAATTTTGATTTGGTGGAAGGTTGACGGTATTGTGCACTTTGAATTGGTTCCAAACAAAAAAGTGAAACTGTACAACTGGAATTTATTTACAAAGCCATAAAGCAATCTGATTCTGGTCAACTGCAAATTAACTCGTCTTCAACAAGAAAACACACAACTTACAGCCCCGATCTTGCACCTCTTGATTAAGACTTGCTCCAATCTAAGACATACATAAATGCATTTTAAAGAATATTTTTTTTGCAACTGTTAAGAAACCTTTTTGACAACCTAAAAGATTATTTCCTGTTACACTGAATTTTGTTAAAAATTGAATTTGAACAAGTTAACAACATGTCCGACTAAAATGTTGAAATTTTAGCCATTTTTGGCATTATTAGAAGTTAGGGTGAAGCGCTACTAATATGGCTTAAATAATTCGCGAAGTAAAAGATCAAGATGCAAGCCCAGACGTACGACCGTTTTAGAAAATTCAAATTTGGCTTGATTTGGCTGGTTTTCTGTAATAAATCGATAAGCTTTACTTTATCCGACAATTATTATATGAGTTTGAACCATCTCGATGAATAATAAGTCGCCATTTTTATATAAGATGAACAAAGTCAGCAGACGATATAAAAGAGTGACTCAGTAGTAAGCTAAACACCTATTTCATGTGTGCAAACAATTTCTGGACAATCTTAGATCGCCCTCGGGACTCGAAAATTAAAAATTTGGTAAAAGATTAGAAAACCTCCAACAAGTACTTTATTTTTAGATCGGATTAGATTAGGTCAGACTCAGTCAGGTTAAGTTCAATAAAATGAAGTCATCAGATGAGATTAGATTAGGTTAGATTAGGTTTTACTACCAACATAAACGACATGGCTGAATTCACTTAACAACAGCACCATCTATAGTTATATTACGCGGAATACCTTACTAGAACAATATAAATAAACGACCCAGTACATAGAGGAGAGTCGCAGTCACTGGAGACTAATTATAAGTCACCAGTGTGGAGAGCAATAGCATGATCGCGTGGTACGCGAAATAGCAGCCAGGCTAAACTGGCGATCATACGCTACTAAACACACTTTCAAACACAAGTCGTATTTAAATAATTGAATAGACTTCCATATGAAGTGGCGCGTGGGGTAGCGACTAAGAAGGGAAAAACCTCAACTTTAATTTTGCAATTAATAAACAAACTGAATAACAAAACATAAAAGTAAATAAACAATAACTCAAAAAATAACATTCCTAAACACTCCTAAACAATTAAAATAGAGAAAAAACGTATATTGGTGATATACTACCGTAAACAAAGAATTAGTGCAAACCCTAACGAAAATCATAAAAGACAAATCAATAAGGGCTACAAAAATCAAAGAAAATAATATAAAAAGGCCGAACAAATTAAAAGACAACCTCCAACAGTTCATATATCTGAGTTTACAATGAAAGCGCGTAATTGCTGTTGCCTCACTACCAAAATTATTAAAAAACGTCACCCATATGATCCCAGAAACAATGACAAAAGTTATGAACGGTTTCTTGCTGAAAGATGTGTTCTTAACTACCTGAAAGGAGGCAAAAACTAAGTTGCTTTCAAAAAACTAATTCGGATGACCAAATCAGTAAATTTCACTTTATCTGCTTGCTCAATACCTTTGCCGGAAAAACTACTATACAAAATTAATGAAATTCAATACGGCTTCGCCTTTCGGAAATCGACGTAGACGCTATTCAGTCTTAGAAAATTGCGGAAAATTCACTCATACAGACGTAGACGGTATCATGCACTAGTGACTTACAAATGCAAAAAATGCCGTAAATTCTGCCAACTAGCCGAAAAGTTCTGTGTCTCAACCTATCTGTGTAAGATAACTGATAACAATAGCAAAATAAGAAGAAAGAAAATTGTACTAACATTGCAGTGAAAGTTATAAGAGGCGTCGCAAGGATCTGTTTTCGGTTTATTCGGAACGTTATCTGTAATGGCATTCCAAACATTAAATAAATGTGCAGTTCAGACTGTCCTGAGCACGGCGACAAATTTAATCGAATTTCAAGATATCACTAATGACACTAGAGGAAAAGTTATTAGACGACTCCCAGCAAAAGCCTAAAACTTAAACATGACCATACAAAAAATAAAAGCAAGAAACATATAAATTATCCCACTATTGCGAATCATATTAATGAAGTGACAGCGAAGGTTCAAAAAATTTCGAAGGCTGTAGCCAAACTTAAGTTTAGAATGGACGGCCTCATTCTTTCAAAACGCCTCTGCTGCTCCTATTTGGAAACTATTACCACAATTCAAAAAATATCTTAATAAAAGCACCACCATTAGCGTGCTCCAGTGAGGCAGCGCTGCTTAAGATACTTAATCTATAAGTTGAGAAACAGAGAGTAATTTATAAAAACAGGGAGCTGCTAAATCTAAGAATAATGCAAAAATTTACTCAGATAAGAAATGATGGACGCAATCACTAATCTGATTCAAACATAGAAGGAACGCAAGCATGGGGAAACATATTTTGATTGGGTTCGGATCCTTTTGCATTTATTTAAAGACAAACAAAACTGCATTTGTGAGTCAACTGAAGAAGATAGTGCAGAACATGCCAAAAAACTAGCAGAAGAAAAGGATAAAAATAAACATCAGACTATAGGCAACTATAACCCCTAAAAACTTGGTGCTCTACAAACTGATAATTCGACAAAATTGGGATATGACATACACAATAGTAACAAAAATATTCAAATTTTGCAAAGAGGAACAATTTCATGGGAATAATATAAAAAGATAACATAATACAATAAGTCTTGAACAATAAAAACTATAATAATTCATAAAGCAACTGTCAGACGCTGTAACTTACTAATATATGCTACTCGAATCTTAAAGAAATGTCCGAGATATAAAGGAGGGGGCACTTGCTACGATTATCCATTCGCGCCGTTTGCATCTATTAAAAGAAAAGTCAACTCATGTCATGTCAGGTTAGGTCAATTTAGCTTGGGTTGGGTCGGACAGAATCCGGTCAGGTTAGGTTAGGTCAAATCATATTAAATTAGGTTAGGTCAAGTCAGGTTAGGTCAGATCAGGACGAGGACGAGATGAGAATCCAAAAACGGCTCAATCCTCAGGAAGGTTTGCTTACAAGGACAACACTTCTATAGAATAAGATGAAAAACACTTTTGAAACATGTAGGGCGCACAGCCTTCCTCCTGGAATGAGCATCACCCAGGGGGAGACTTTTTCCCTACTGGAAAAATGGAAGATGATAAACTCAAAATTAAATTTAAGTTAAACACGACCTATAGGCAATTTTACAGGAGCAACTTAGTTGAATGAGTTCAATGAAGAAAAAGGAAGGTGAGCAATACCTCTTTTGCAACACAGAATGCTATCAAACAAAAGAAGAAATCTATAGCTCCTACGGGAAGCTTTAAATGCAATTATAAGGTACTTATTGGAACTAGACAAGAGTCGATGATAACCGAAATGCCAATCGGGAGATCACAAAAAAAACCCATAAGGACACAAATTAAGATATGACTAGTCGGACAGAAGCGTGGAGCATAATTACACGTCAAATCAAGTGACTTCATTAGATGGAATAAACAATTTAGAAGATTGGTAAAAATAGAAGAAAAAATGTGAGAAGAAAATATATATACAAATACCAAGATTAAAGTGAAAATCCACCAACTGCAAAAGATGTGGTCGTAAAAGTGGCAATTGTAAAACACAAAGATATAAAATGAAACACAGCATTCAAAAACTATGTAAAGAAAGATAAAAGGAACCAATAGAAATAATTGGAATCTTTGAAGTTTCAGAACAAATTACACCAAGCCAAATAGACTGAAAGAAAGGAGTTGCACTCCACCATATTAGGTCAGAGCATGTCAGGTTAGGGGATCAGACCAAATGTTATTTCTTTGGGACAAGATCCGTACACAAAACCTTGATTTTTCAGAGCACAATTCGGGAAGCTGGATTTGAAGTGACGACTCGACAAAAATGCACAAAATTTTTCGATATTCAATACCAAGAATTGTTTAAGCTAATGAAATGCAGAACACAAAATCTTCTTATATAAGACACTCTAGAATTATTTCATCATCGTCCAAATACCATCCATATATGAAAGCTTTCAACATAAAAGACTGGAAATTGTTCAAATACCTTATTGTTCAAACCACAACCACTGACATCCTATTAGAAACTACTAAATGTACAGATATACCCGTAAACGATTCTATAGGAAAATTTTTGAATGTAATCTTTTAATATTCTTCTAAAAGACCTAGAGGTATCTCTGCCATTTTTCTGTCGCCGTTATCAATATCTCAAGTTTGTTGCTAAACTTTCTTGACTAATTTCCTACAGAGTTTTAATAAGGTTTATATTTGGAGACTGTCCTGACAACAGCATAAGTAAAATTTATTGCTCCTCTTTCTACGTAACAGTTGTAGCCATTTTCCATGAAAAGAACAGTTTCATTAGGCGAGAATGTTATTGTTGAAAACAGGTATTACGTAGTCATACCATTTAAGTGGTCTTCTCTTTCTAGTTTCTATTAATGGGCGTACTGCAAATTCTTCTCTTATTACTCTTTCAAATTTTATTCTTTATAAAAATTAATATCAAAAAAGAAAAATCGACACAATAGAAAAACGCCAAGCACAGGCAAGTGGTTCTTCAGTTAAACCTCCCTCATCTAGTAAAGACGTGGCTTAGCATTTGGTGGGATTTTCTAGGTGTAATTTATTTCGAGCTGCTGGAAAGAAATCAAACGATCGGCGCTGATGTTTATTGTCAACATCTGAAGCCTTACACAAAAGATGCCCAGCTTTAGTTAATTACTGCAGCGTTACATTCTGTCAAGGTAATGCTCGCCCACACACAGATCGCACTATCTCAGAAAAATCAGAAAAACTTGAGGGAATGAAAATACCCCACCTGCCTTTCGCGTTAAACCTTCTTTATCAGATTACTACCTTTAGGTTCTAGAAACATTAATTTTTTTTGGATAAATTTTTTGAAAAAGTAGTCGAAAAGCTGCCTGGAATGGGGAATTAATTTTTCGATCAGAATTTCTGGAATAAACGCGATACAAGAAAAACTTTTCGGATTAAGTTAACATTTTATTGATAAATTAATCTGTTTAAAGTTTTGATTTTCAGATTCCTGCACAATTTTAGACTATTACTTTTATTTGTATTTGATTAGCCGCATTATTACTGATTACTATTAATGTGGACGTAATTGGCCACAGTCCCAGGACTTTCCATTAATTTCGGTCCTTGACTAATGTCAACCACGACAAGAACTGCATTTTAATTGCCCCAGCGCACAGAACCTGTTTTACAGTATAATTGGGGCCGGATTTCCATGACCACCGGAGTTTTTGCGTCCACGCTCACTTCAATTTCTGCTAAATATATCGTTAGCCAATTAGAAGTGTTGTTGTATGGGTTTTTAGTTTTAAACAATTTTCATTGCATAAGCGTAGTACGTAACGGAGGCGATAATACAATGATTAAATTTGAAAATCCACTAAGTTGATTACTTTAACGTTTAAGTAGTTTCTCTACTGCTAACTTTAGCTACTTACCTCACAAATTAACAACAAATTGACAACAGTCACAACGCCATACTGAGGACACGTACACGAATTTTTGATTGAAATTTAATCCTGATATGGTTTAATCTGCAGAATTTTTGCACGGTCCTCCTAACCGGTGCAATTTTGTGCGACCTTGGTGCGCGCCTTCTAGCGGTGGCTGGCGAATTAGCCCAACTTCACTGGGGGGCTCCGGGAACGACCCCTGGGGCTTTGTTAGACCGACCTGGCGGTGTTGGGGTTCAGCATCACTGATGTAGGTCTCAATCCTGGATCAGCAGGCAGTTCCCGGCGCTGAGGCGCTCGGATAGAGTGCCGGCCGCCATTGGGGTCAGCAGCCGGCGTTCGGGATAATTGTCAACGTTAAAGTTAGGAGCAAGCGTGTGAAGCGATAAACGTTCCCGCAGCCCTAGAGCGTTACTAGGATGCAAAAGGAAAAGTTATATGGTCATCTTACCCAGTTTTCGTGCACCAAAAACCACAGAGCGCGAAGCTGTTTGGAGCGTCACCAAAACACGTGTTGTGCGCGCGGCGGTCAACCAAATTTTGTTGATGACGGATTTTCTCACAGAACTTGTTATGACTTAAAGGTGGTAAAGGTTTGTAACCAAGGGGTTTCCCATATTCTCATCACTCGGTAGAATCGAAAGCTCATGTAGATACGCTAGCACTTGCTACAGCTGTACAGCGTGGATCAGAACACGTTCTTTGATCGTCTGGTCATAGCAGATTAATCATAGTTCTAGTACAAAATGTCAGAAAAGAAATGCCAATATATGGAATGGGAAATACAATGAAAACCCTCATCCCAAGAGGCTATGACCAGGATAGTTTATCTCAAATATATAGCAATAGTTTCTTGGGGTCCGGAGAAAATTTTGCTGATGGTTGCTGACGTCGCTTCGACATAGCAAAGTGTGGCTACATATCAGTCACCACACCGTTGCTGCTTTGTTCATGCTTTATTTGACATAATCAAAAAGAAAGCGTCCAATAAGTAATACACGCAAAGAATGGTTTACAATAATTTTACAGAAACTAACAGAACCATAACAAAAGTGCATAGACATTGAAAGGGAATACTTCTAATAAAATGTTAAGTTATTAGCAAGTTATTACCATTAATTCTTAAGCGTCCCAAGTAAAGTGTTATATATTAATGGTACATAAATGGCCAACGTTTCTACAGTATTTTCATATGTTAGATGATAATCAGTGAAAGCAGTTGGAAACGTCTAAAAAGAAAATCGTCATTTTAATTAAAAATTCCTTTTAAAAACTCGGATATTGACGTTTTATCATTATAAGGTGTTGCCGAAGACACTTTTTATAGCCAAAAAAATTAAAAATATATTAATATTTAAGTCACGCTTAAAGTTGTAGTAGAGTCGTCCATTACCGTCACAAAACTGTTGAGTGCATCTCAACTAAATAGGTAGCTACAAACATTTGTGCGCATTGGCCTTAACTTGACATTCTCGTTAACTATTTCATGTATTTAGTATCATTTGATAGTTCGCAATCTTACAAACATTTTGATATGCAACACTTATGATTTGCTCTAGGTAGAGTTTGAAAATGAACAAATTCGTTTGTTGCTTTAAAAACTGGTGGTGAATACTTCGAAGGGTGGGTGCCAGGTAAATTTGCAAAGCCTAAGGCGAAAACATAGCAATTTGTATAGCTGAAAATTGGTTTGAGGTGTCAAGAGAAATTGACCGTCAAGCCGTCATTAATCGAAATGAAGAAAACCACTCAATGACATATCAAAGATGTAAAAATCAAAGTGGTTGCCACACAGGTTGACCGATGATGAGAAGAAGAAACATGTTAATACTCCTCGTCGTTTGTTCGGCCGGTACAGACACAAGCTGCTGTTTTTGGACGATATTATCATGGGTGATAAAAAGTGGGTGGCTTCTGAGAATCTACACATGCGCAATAAAGGCGTATCATCGTCAAAACCAGTCAAGAACTTTCGGAAGGACAAGAAATGGCGACCGTGTTCTGGAATTAAGGAGGTGTCCTTAATTGAGAGTTGCTTGGTTAGTCATCGAGGTCGATGGAAAATATTTTCATTATTAATTGCATTTTGTTCGAGCTACAGTTATAGCCTATGCGCACGAACTTTTTCAAAAACCTATTATAATGCCTACCATATATCTATCTGCATATAAAAAAAGTTTTAAATTTCTTATATTTAGATAAACAAGGGACTCAAAGCAAATTTTAACTGTTATAATTTATTTTTTCTCACATGACCGCGACCTTTAAAGTGTGACCATTTGTCAACAATTATTCGCGTGTTCGTACTCGCGTTTCCTGTTGTAGATACATAATTAGATTTGTATGCGCATAATTTGAAAACTGGCACACTAAACAGTAGAAATACTAAAGTGCTCTTAGAAAATCTTAAAAATAAATTTTATTCCATAAAAACAATTATTTGTTTTAGTTTCACCCAAAAGTTAAATTTTGGAAGTTACAGCATAATCGAATTAATTACAAAGTTTTAGAACATTCTTTAATAAAGTATCTCTCTTATTTTAATTAATATAAAATTACTCTTATTTTAATTAACTTAATGGAGCCGTACCATGGCTACATGGCCGAGAAGTTAATTATGACAGTCGAGAACAAAATTCTGATTACATACGCCAAAACAGCTGCTCCGCCAAATTCTAGAATCCTCGCAGCCCACAAACGTCACGCCGCTTTGATCACTTCCAGAAAGGTGTACTGTTCCTGGCTCAGAGATGTCATTTGTAATGGCCCAGAGTCTGCGATAGCCACCCTTAGATATTCTACAAAAGCTTTAATTTCTGGAGTTGGTCATTATGCTCAAATGTATCAGTACTTTTAAAAAAGTTCATGGAAGAGTCGG
Source organism: Sinelater perroti (assembly GCA_036346155.1). Lineage (NCBI taxonomy): Eukaryota > Metazoa > Arthropoda > Insecta > Coleoptera > Elateridae > Sinelater > Sinelater perroti. Next base: position 245,360 of record JARFIY010000047.1, read on the forward strand.
CATGCTTTTTTAGATTTACATACAAAAAACCGTCTTTTCCAAGACTAGTTTGAGATAGTTATAGGCTTTAGAAAAGTTTTTTTACATGTTTACAACCAATCCAATCTATATTCCATCTCCAATTGTCAGCTTCTGGATACATTGGTGTTTTATATCCCTTTCTACACATTCCAGATTACGACAACAGTCACTCAGCTACTAAATAAGAAATGTAACACTCCTTTATCCTGTAAGCTTAACACTCGGAAGACTAAACTTCTCATTCCTTGTCTTATGAAGAATTTGTCACACAGTGAGACATATGGTAAATGCACAAATCAGTCTGCTTTGCTACTACCATATCCATTCATTAAGAGCTTGAAGCTCTAATAGTAAGTTTTTATCTAATGCCTCTTGACTAGATACCGTAGCCGCTTTAGTAGACTTACTAAAATAGTCCAGCACAACGAGGATATATTTTTGCCGTTATTACTCTCTGCAAGAAACATAAGACTCAATTTTACAGCTAAATTCGGCATCTCTCTCAAATTCTCACTGGAAAACCATTTTCCAAACTGAAGAAATTCCATTGTGTCTAAGAACTCTAACCACCAATTGATGGTCTCTCTCCTTCATATTTCCAATCCAATACCATCCTTAATTTTGACTGAAGTTCTTGCTTTCGCCGCGACTCCTTTGACTATCACCAGTCGTGAATCATCATAGTCCTTTATAATTCACACGCATTCTCCTCTAGTCGCAACTTCAATCCTTATCCTAAATTATTCCCTCATACTCCTTGAATCTCTTCAAAATTGTGAAATATTCTTTAAAGTTTGTTTTTAATTCTTTTCTGAATTAATAAAAGATAATTCATTTCACGTTCTTTTATGTTAAATATGTGCCAGTTTACGTTCGAGCGGTTAATGTGCTTGGCTATGGTGCTGAGGATCACAAATTCGACTCTTATTTACAAACCATGATGCCCCGTTGGCCCACAAATCATTAAAAGTAATTGAATATTCTTGGTTGTCTAAAATATGATGCTTGAGGAATCCCCCGTGTATCAGAGATAGTGCGCAACAACCGCGCAGTGAGGGTAGACATTTAAATGGAAGCTTTAACCTTCTAGTTCGCAAGTCATGCTTCCTCACAAAGTGTAAAGCCTCACCATTATGTTCACTATATCTAATTTGTTGCCGTTGTGGTCAAGTGACCAAAAGCAATAAGCTTCTCTAGATGTACAATCTCGCTGAAAACTCATGGATGTAAGTGGTGTCGAAGACAACCAGAAGATATCCAATATGATCTTTTTATGTTAGGTTCTCAACGAAAGTTCAAGTTGAACGAAAGTGTCTTTTGCCTTCAGATGTTGGCCTAGATATTCTCTTTCTACCAAAACTTGTCTTTTCTAAGGTAAATAAACATCTTTAACCATTAGATCTTGTGTTCTTCCAAGAAGAGTCACATGTTGCTTTTGAGATCAATTGTCAAGTAGTTAAAAGAAGATCGTCGACGTTGCCCGCGGCCGGCTTGACTCAGGAGTACATTCGTATTGCTCGCACTTTCTCGAGAATGACCATTAATAAGTGTGGCTGCTTCTAAGGTTAAAATGAGCTACAACAAAGCTCAAAAAATCATTACTGCTTCAGGACAACGTCCAGCCCTATGTAACAGCTCAAACTCAACAAAAAGTTGAAGATTTGTCATGGATTACACTAGAACACCCTCTCTTTAGTCCGAACTTATCGATCTGAAATTATCGTTGTTTAGATCACCAAAAAACACTTGAAAAACAGGATTTGACGACAATATTGTCGAAGTGTTTGTGAGTAATCGGTTGGAGTCACTACTACCTTAATTTTGCGATAGAGAGAACAAAGAACTGCCTCTCCACTGGGAAAATTTGGTCCTAAGTCACAGCAACTTTATGATAGTTAAATAATTTTAAAAAAATAATCGATATGGCGTAGAAAAGTGCTATCCCCCCCTCTCAGTTGTTTCAACTGATTAGTTCATCATTTATTGGTTGCTAGATCGGTAAAGTCTTACTTTCAGGTTTTTTAGTGTCTTTTGTTCTCTCCAAGATGATATTCTTTATAATTTTCAGGATATTGGTATGATTTGTTCAGCCTTTTTTATTTGCCTAAAAACAACCTTCCTGTAGTTCCAGCGTTATATTGAGATTTGCTAAGACCTGTTATTTCTTTGAAAGAATTTTTTTAGGTGAGCTTGTTTCAAGGTCAAAAAATCCCCTTTTGTTCTTTGCTAGCCTGCTGTCACATTTTTCAGCTTCGGCTTCTACTTTTCTCATAAGTTCATCGAGCAATTCCGTTTCACTCTCTTTGTGCATCTTATTTTGATTTGTTTCTTCCATTTTTAAAGTACATGAAAAACAATGACAATCGCCAATATTTTTGTCTTTTTAACTGTCTTTAGCTAACTTAATGAATTGCTCACATGCAAATGCAAACTAACAAAGACTTCCTTCCTCCATTCATGAAAGAAACCTGTTTTCTCATTGGAACGGCTGCAGCAATAAATCCACCAGCTACAGCGGCAGAGAAATTGTATCATTCTCGCAGGTTTCCCACACGCGCTGAATTTCTCTACTTCCCTCAACCTCGAAAGAAGTGGCGCTTACACAACGAGGAAGTGAGCAGCCAGAAGTTTACAAACAGCTCGCGCTATAGGGTCAGTCGCCTTGAAGCCACATTTCAATCGAGCAAAATGCAAGTTGTGGGCGACTTTAAATTTTAATTCCTAGAATGTCGATTCAACAGCCAGTCGGTTTTAAATTTTTTTAAGCTCGATAGCGATGCCATATTTCGGCTAATTGTGTACCTAATTTGTTTCCTAAAATCACCCCCATCCCCAGAATTATGCCCCCAAGTGCATCGGGGCACTTTCTAAGCATCGTATTCGAGATCAGCGACCCCAGAAACCCCCGATTAACGGGAGTGAGCTTATTTTGGCTAATATTAAGCGAGAAATAAAATATTCTTTTGGGTCTGCAAAAAGTGCATCAAATAAATGCATTTTGGCGTGCACAAATGCACTTTCGCATTATAACAAACAAATATGTGGTAAGTTTTTCGCCTTCGAACGTCTCGATACGTCTATTTACTAATTTGCCTCGACTATACAGCCGGAGTTGCGCCAGAGAGAAACGCGCGTTATATTCGTGATGGCATAACAGCAATTCGGGCTTTCAAAAGCGAGAACGTGTTAAGGCGAAAATGTTGATAGGATTATGAGAGCTAATAAAAACAATAGCGCTGCATGTTGCTGTAACGCTCCTTCCGCTGTCGTTGCACAAACGCCTGGCCAAGTCGGGTAAATAAAGCAACGAAAGGTAAGGAAGCTAACGGGAACTTTTAAGATTATCTTCGAATTTCACTGCATTAACCACTGCCGATTTCTCAAAATATACAACACGACGGTTCAAAAACTATATTCGCATACTTCATACTATATACTTCAGAAAAAAATGTTTTCGCTCTATTTTAATGTTTCCATCATTTGGAGCACCGAAAATTAAATATAACATTGTAAGAAAAGCAGTTTATGAGCTATTCAGTCACCGCAAAAATATGACTTGATAAGGACAAACTTATCTAGATGAGTCAGTTGCCACAATGCCGTTGAGTGAATCAAATTAATTTTCCACAAATGCGTCCACGATTCCAACCGCAATACTTGTCAGCTTGCTGGAAAAGCAAATATTGCTAATTCTACTGTCGTTCTTATGGTAAAACAGTTTAGGAAATGACTTATGGTGGAAAGGAAACCACGAAGTGGAAGTGAACATGGAATGGCAGATCGAAGAAGGAACATAGTGTTGCAGCTTTTTAAAGACAATTCGAAGATTTCTTCGTGAGAGGTGGCCAAAAGTAAAAGATCTCCAAACAGCCCCTGATCGTATTATAAAAGAGCACAGTTCCGTTCCCATAAGTTGTATAAAAATCTATTGACACGATATCAATGCGTGGTGATGGATGATGTTGGACAAGATTACTATATTTCTCGCAGCCGGAAAGATGCTCCAAAAGACTGCAAAAAAAAGCGGGGAGCAAAATTCCTGAATTCTTGCCTACCAAGCCATATACAGTTGCCGTTTGAAGAGTAGAGCTTTCATCATCAACTCATACACCTATCAAAAAGAATGTTTGTAAAAACTTTTTTGCTGTTCCTGCAACGGCACAATGTTAAATTGCTTTTTAGCCTACTCTAAGACGAAGAGTGATGCGTTGTTAATAGTGTGAATTATGTATCAAAACAAATGGATCCACCAAACAGTCCATAGTAAAGAGAATATTGAAGAAAACAGGTACAACAGTCCAAACCATCAAAGAGTTCCGATTCAAGTGGCTCTCGGCTTCATAAAACATTCAAATAAAGTTTATGCAAAAATTGATGGCACCAGTTCGCGCTGCAGGATACTGCAATGTCCTTGCATGAAGAACTGTTTTGTAGTTGAAGATCTAGTAATGTGTTTAAAGACTATATAGATCTAATAAATATTTTTAGAGTATTTTGTGCAAATTGTCTCAACTTAGGTGCTCCAATTTTTCTGCCAATTGTATTTTTAATAGAGAGGTAACACCATAAATTCATAACAAAACTTTTTTTTATTTTGTTTTTTGGAATAATTGGAATAACGCCCTGCGTGGACGCCCAACCTGTGAATTGAGATGTTGAAGTTCCCATACGTTCATCCTCGCTACCCAATCGTTGCGCACCATCTCTGATGCAAGGAGCCAATTAATTTAATGACTTAGGCTACCCTCCAAGCATCTAAGATCCAGAAATGAACCCAGGCCCATCCGCACCATAGCTAAACGTCTCAGCCGAGCATCCATACTGGCGGTCTATTTTTTTTTTATTTAAAGGAAATGAAATGTTCAACCACTTTTTCATCCAACAAACTTCGCTTACTCGAAAGACTAAAGTTCAATGCTCAGAATTTAAAAACAAAAGGAATTTACGTAAGGCTCTTTAATATGCAAACACAGTCGACTGGAATTCCATTATCAGCAGTCTGTAAGTTAGTCGCGAGGCTGTTTCTATTACGGCCGATTAAAACGAAACCCAACAGGTACTCACAGGAGCAGGAGTTGCTGCGGGTCTTCATCGCAATGCCCGGGAGGTCCACCTTGGTCATCGTGCCTTCGCTCCTCAAACCAACGATGTGATCAGAAAATTCGGCCCGCACTCGTTTCGGCAACGCGTCCACTCGCACGACACTACATGCAGCCACTGGTCGTCACGTACAGCGCCAAACTGCAATGCGCCGCTTTTTAGAATGCAAGGTAATTGCCACACTACCAATACAATCGAACTATTAGGACCGTGTTATCGCAATCCTGCGGGTGGTGGGAGCCGCTAGGGCGCCGATCTTCGCCGGCCGCTCTTCGGAGCTGGGAAATCGACAGACTGCGTCGGGCCGCCGAGCGCTTTCCCGATTTTTCGCCGCCTTTCGAATCCGCGGAAAAAAGCGCGTTGCGAAACAAGGCCGCCTTCGGCGGCAATGTCAGCCGCCTTTTGGCCCGTTCGCCAATTAAGCCACGAGGAAGTGGAATTTTCGACGGCGAGGTGCAGCTCGGTTTTTCAGCCGACAAACCTTAATACCAGCCCCACACTGGCTGCGGCAGCTCCAGCGTGAAATAGAAACTGCTGTACGTCGTACCCATCGGTAATTTGTGTGCCATATGTTCCGGTCGCCAGCTCATGCATTAAAAACAAATCCTTGTCATTATCGAAGAGCGCAAAGCTCGCATGGTGGAACCTACATTTATCTTGCCTAATTATAAAGCACAGAGTCTATTAGGGATGTCACGGAACTGCACATCATCACGAGTCACTACTAGGCACATTGAAAACTATGAGTAATAAAGTACTGTTTCTCTTTCTAACAGTTCATTCCAAAATTGAATCACTCTAGCGGCACTAAGAAGTCTTATTTTATCTTTTGTCTATCTTTGTGCATTTTTCCCAACTTCTAGTTTCTTCTAGATTTTGAACCAAGCACAATCCACTTGAAAACAGTTTGACTATCCAAATCACGAAAGCTTGTTGAAGCTCGTAGAAAATTGGGGATATCTAGAAAGTTTATCACCTTCCCAATGGTTATTTTACAATTTAAGAGTTTTTGAAAATGCCTAAAGAATTTAAAGGGCAAAATAGAGACTACAAGTTATTCCTTAAAAAGTGTTGATAGAAGATTCTACTCACTAAGAGCACTTTAAATTTTCAAAATATTGTCATCTAACTGAAGAAACAACGTATAAAATAGGGGTCTGGATAGCTCCTTTTTTAGCAAAAAACGCTTTCCAAGAAACCTAACTAACAAATTAGTACAGTAATAAGAAAATAGTTGTAGTACACAGAGCATAAGAAATAAAATGGAAAAGATCTTTAAGTTTTTCTCAAAACGATAAAGCATCAAGGCCGTAGCATACCTAAAGGATAAAATCAAATTTACAGCTCAAACTGTTGATGGAGGAAAATCTTGGGAAAAACAGAGGCAAACAAATGCAAACGAGGTTCAGAAAATTCAAGCAAAAAGAAGAAAAAATTATTCCTTCAAAGAACGCTCTTCTTGATGTCATTGAATTCAAATTGAGTTTTTTTTTGCTTATAAACTATCTATGTATTTTATTATTTCCTGTTACCTATCTCTTTCTTATCCGACTCTTTTGTATTTATCTTTCGTTTAGCAACTCTCTATGTTGTTCCTACCGACATAATGCTTCAGTATGGTCTTCGTCTGGTGGTATCACAAAGCTGTGATTGATTTTGAGTTGGTCTCTGAAGGTCGAGCCACCACAGCCAAGCTTGACAGAATGTATGAAACCTTTGAACAACAATACCTTACTATAGTCATTCAACGTCTTGTGCGGGTATAGAAAGATAACGCCAGATCACATAAAGCCCAAAAATCCGTTAAAAATTGGAGGAGCTCGATGTAATAGAAGTACTATCCCACCCCGCCCATAGTACTAGTGATTTGGATATGCTTATCCAATTTTTAAAAATAGAAAAAGGGTGCCGTTAGTTCGTCATAAGAGTGATACTAGAAAACTTGGCTTGTAGGTGGATGGATACTATAGAACACAGTAACAGATATTTTGATTTTTAATTTTGTGTCTTTAAAAAATGTGAAGTAAATAATTAAAAAAAAAAATAATGAAACTGTCTCACCACTCTAATATATTGACTTTAACTTCACATTTTTGTAAAACATTCTGTCTAGTAATAATTTGATCATTTACTTACTATTAACTCTGCAATTACCACTGTGTTTAACCTGCATTTTGTTATCTACGCACTTAATTCTAGAATCCCGGCGCGGCGTTAGCGAGCTGCTTCCAAGAAGCCCCACTCTCTTCTAGTCGATCGTTACAACTCTTATTAATCTATGATACTTTACATCTACTGACTTCGCGTTTTAAACCTTCATAGTTTAGCTAGGTACAATCTCCTACTCTCTTTTCTCAATTTTGTTCTTCTATCTTATTTTTCTCTCCATTTCTTTTCTCTTTTCCTCTTCTTTGCCTCTTTCGTCCACTATTATGTCACATCATGGTCAGTCTTCTTTTCAAAAGCCGGTCATCATATAAAAAGAAAAATTTTATAAATGTTCATTAATTCCCTATAAAATTATCCCATTTCAATTTCCCCTCTTTAATGATATATTCAGTTTTGAATGATATACTGAATACTAAAAATAAAAGAATTATTTAATTTTTAATCCAATGATATGTCATATGCTTAAGTTTTCTGTTTTAATACAATGAAAAAAAAATTTATACTCTACGTTTACCTCTACTAAACTAACAATCGTTGACCAGACACAGAAGACTAAAGATGCATTTCTTGAGCTTCTGAGTGACAGTATCTTACCGCCACATTACCCTCTTCACCTTCCTTGACTCTCCTAGGAGCGCTTAACAGAGCGAACAAAGTTTTATTAATGGAAACAAAATTATTATTGCATTTCCCGCCATACGCGAGATTTATTCGATTTTACAATTCGATGAATTTTTCTTTGTCATTTTTTGTTATCGCCCCAACACAAAATTGAAAAACTCTTTCGCATCCAATGACTGGCCGCGTGCCTACTATTTTTGGGTTTTCATGTTTTATCCCCACTCCCTTCTCTTAGAAGATGGTATGGTAAAGTTCTAATGCCCCGCGTGTAAGCACGGCTTGCGAACAGAGAGGTTAAGGCTCTCATATGTCCTCCACTATGCTCAGTGCCCGCTAGACATCAGAGAGCTCCGGAAATAAATCCGGGTCCGTCTACCGTAGACCCCCCCCCCCCCCCCACAGCCATTGAACCAGAAATTTTCTTAATATTTCAGAAAAATTTAAATGTTGAAGAACTCTTAGAGACATAAAGAAAGAAACTTAAAATTTAGCTCTTGCGACGCTTTTTCAAAAGTTTCGCTTTCTTGAGGGTTGAAAATCGAAAAGCTTTCGAATTCCATTACCATAGTTGGATCGTTTTCTGCTTTTCTCATTTTGATAACTTGCCCAACAACTTTGCGTTTTACTGATGGCGCGTTAGGCTTTTACAAGATACAAAAGTGGTTTCAGCGTAGCAAACATTGGAAATTCGATTTTCCAAAATATTTTTATGTGTGTCGTAAATACCCCCAATTAAGAATTTCAAACAAGGATTCAAAGTAGACAAGCTAAATAAGGTCTGTAAAAGAAAAGGATCGTCATGATCGCTGGCACTTCTTTTCATTCCAAACTAGGCATTCTTTTTAAGTAATCCGTCCATCTCATTTGAGGGACTTTTCTACTTCTATTTCCAATCCTTTTGACCTCTTTGTTCTTATCACCTTGGTCTCTTTTTATTTTGATTTTGTCTTTATTTACTATTGTGTTTTAAGTTCTTCCATAGGCTGAAAATTATTTGTGACAGGTATTACGTCATCTGTACAGCGTAGGTTATTACAACTTCTTCCATTTATATTTACGCCTTTCTGGTCTTACTCTAGTACCTCTACTACGTTGTTCAAAAAGATTACGAATAGTTTTTGGGTTCATCATGTCATTTACATATTTAAGAATATTAGTGAAAGGAAACCTGGTAGCAATGGAGAATAGCAGCAACAACATAAGTGCATAGGCCACGAAAAGCATAATCTTAAGAAAAAAAATTCGTATTTATAAAACTATAATTGGACTGACTATAGCATATGCTTGCAAAGTGCGGACTTTAACCAAAAAAAGAACAACAAATGTTAAGTGCATGGGAAACAAAGTTGGCGAGGAAGATACATGGTGAACGAAAGTTCAAAGGACAAGAAGTGAACACGAAAACTTATGTTAATTAAGCACAAATTTTTGTTTTATTGTATGTTTTAAAAAATCTATTAAATGTTTATATAGCAGAAAAGCTTAAAACAACAACAGCTCTTTGAAAAGTAATTTAGGGGGTAATTAAAAAAACAATGGCACAATAATCCTAATGCTCCGTAAATTAGCACCTATTTCGAATGCCAAACTTTATAAAGGCCGTCACTGAAGCTAATAAATATTTCTAAAGCGCTTGCATAACATTATTGCGGTGCTATTTACTAAGACTTTGTTACTTTCGATTGCGCAACACGTTGTTCTTTTTATTTAACATTTTCGTTAATAAATCGAAAAGGATGTGATGTATTTATATAAATATTTGTTTTGTACTTGAAAATGTGACGGTGACGTCTACCTATAGTGCAATGTGACACAATTTTGAACACAATGCCAAAATTCAGCCTACAAAAATTTTTTTACATAAGCTTCTGACTTAGGAACATCGTTGTCAAATCTCAGTTTTACAAGTGCTTTTATTAATAACCAAACAAATGATAATCGCAGGGGTATCAACTCAGATTGTAGGGAAAGTGTCCCAGCGTAATCCAGAACAAATCCTCAATTTTTTGATGGGTTTGAGCAGAATCGGCGAAAAATGAGAATGTTCTCCTTGATCGCGCTGGTCCTCGGGTGACGTCGGTGACCTTCAATTTTAACTGCTCCTTATTTTCCCAAAAATAATTTATGCCACGTGCACAGTTGAGTTTTCGCAAAGGTAAGGGAAGGTGTTGTCCTCAATTTATTGCGAAACTAATGACGCTATTTCTAGATACTAATCAAAGAAACGATACTGCAATTTCCTATAGGCATCCCTATCTATAAGGCTCTGTTCATCCGACGGCGCTTAAAAAAATACCAATTTATATTTGATTCATCCACATAAAAATTCTTTCCACAAATCAATCCCTTCTAGTTACTTCCTTCAGGCACCAGACACATATCATTCTATACAGCCTTTAATTTAAACCACATTGCTTACTGGTGTGAGAAACCATGTTTGAGGAAATAGATATTTTTCACTCACTCAGATGACAATTGGACAGGTCTGGGTCAAACTTAGTTTTCTCAGTAGTAAAAATAGAAAGGCAACAAGCAACTCGTGGATAAACCCTAACTCCAAACCTTACTCAAAGCTAAACCAAGGAAGGACCTAGGAAAAACCTAGGCAGGCTTGATCATCACCCACTTTTCAAGTGTCCTAAACGATCAGGGAACTAGGCTCTACAGCTAAACATGCTACATCACCGAGGCAGTTATATACAGATCAAGCAAGGGCAAAGGACTACTACTAAAAAATCTATTTATATCCCGAAGTACTGTTTGTGTTCTATATAAAAAAAGAAGTAACTACTGGAAAAGACGAAGATAAATTTCATATTAGAAACGCGATTAACTCTCCAGGATAATGATATAAATGCACAAAGACTCACAAAACTTCTTTCTCTACTAAAAACACAAAAACTTAGTGGTGGACCACTGGAAAAATATTTACAACAAAACCGAACAACCTAGAGATTGGAGAAATTTCAGCAAAAGAACTAAGCAAGATAATATTTGAAGCTTTTCAATCCACAAAAGTGGATAACTATGGAAACAAACAATAGTGGGTAATAAACAACGTGATTTTTTTTAAGGAAGATAAGCGAAACTATTATTATTCCAATGAGGTAGCTATTAGCCGCAGAAATACTAAGACGAAGTTTTGTGATCTTCCATCCACATCTTAGGAACCACAAATTCCACTGAACTCAAGACGTCACCGTTCTCAAACCACCTGGTCCATTTATTGAATAAGGTCTTGTGTCGAAACAAACTTCCTTCCTTGATCATCTTCATTGTTAACGTCTTTCCAGAAATTTCCTGTATTATTCTTGCTCTGCTATAGCTAATAAAGTTACCACCGCATGCATAACTCATCTGTCGGCTTTATTATGGGCTTATGAATTGCTTAACTTCTTCATTTTAATAAAATTTTGGTTTTGAATGGAGTGTTGTAATAGAAAATCATCAATCTCCACTAACTGAAACTACATTGATTTGATAAAATAAATGGAGATAATGAATGATAACTAATAAGAAGGAGGAAGACACAGAGAGCGGATTATTGTGTAAAAATTTGTACCTCTTAAGAGTGAAACTCTTTCCGATATGGGAAGGGGAGTAGCGGCAACAAAGTTCTATATGGAATTTTTAGAGAAAGAAGCAAGTATGAAGTATATGAAAAGGAGAAATGATAAAGAAGGGCTGATTTTGAACCAATAGGTGGAGATCTTTGGCAGAAACAACAGAAGAAGATTTATTTATTCCAAAAATGTAAAGAAAATTTGCCACGTTGTTAAAACTTGAAAGTTTTGTAATTAAATGCGCAATGAAGCTGAACAAACTCCATTAACGTATTTATTAGGCTAATTCGTGTTTAAAGTGTGCGATAATTTACGCACCATTAAAATTATGACAGTTATTTCTTCTTAATTACTGCTTTAATTTCGATTTAATATTTTTTGCCTCATAAATACTTTGCTTGGTGTTATTCGCATATTAAACAAGGTGACCCAAAACATACATAACTATGCAGGTCCACAATTAATAAAAATGGCATTTTCTTAAAGGGACCAGAGAACACTCGTGTTGTTCACCGCTTTCTTACGTGTTGTCGGACAAGAAGCGAATTTATAATCTAATTGTAAGGCGTTATCCTGAATCACAACAACGCCTTGTCTCATGCAGTTGTTCAAACTCGACAAAAACTTTGAGGATTTGTGCTAGACCATATCAAAACGCTGCCTCTACATTTAGAAATTTGCTCGAACTGCTAAAAGGTATAGTTGAAAATATTTGACGGCAATGTTTGAAGAAAATTTAAAAACAGGGAAATACCACGTACTATATATAGTGGAGTAAAGAACAACAAACATGAAGCAGCCAAAGTTGGTTGTATTATACACAAAACTCTTAAAAGAACAAATTTATAATTGGGCAGGTTGGTTGGAACGGATAATTGCAGTAAAAATGACAGATAAAAATAAGAATCAAAATAAAATTATAGAAGTGTCCAGTACAAATTCTGTGAGGACTTAACGATAGTAGTAAAGGAGGCTAAAGAAAGAATATACATAGCAGAAGACCTCAATGGTAGAGAAGGTAAGAAAGGTAAATTACATAGCACAACAATTAGAATACAAGGAGAAGCCATAAGAAACAATAATGGGAAAAAACCGCTTGATTTTTGTACGATGCAAAATTTAATAGTAACCAAGAGGAGTATCTTTTTTGGACAAAAAAATATAAACAACTACACAAGAAAAGTGAGAAGTAGAAGGGAAAGATTAACAATAGATTACGAATTAGCAGAAAGATAACAGAAGAGCGATAATGGACACCAACGTAAGAAGGGGACCTAAAATTGGTAGCGACCACTACCTAGTAGTAAGTAAAATCAAACAAGAAAAATATAAAGAATTACTGGAAAAAAATTAGAACGGCAGAATAGATAAAATACAGATAATAGTAATATCGAACAATTTTGAAATTACAGTATATGGAGTAACCAAAACAACCAACAAAATAAAACAAACAGCTTGGTGGACAGACGAACTCAAAAATCAAGTAAAAACTAAGAAATGGGAATGGAAAACTTATTTAGCTAATAGAATAGCAAAAAAAACAAAAGAAAAATTGAAAGAGTTGGTTACAGCAAAAAAGCGCACATGGAATAATTCAGGAAGAAATAAAAAAAACAAAAAATGTAATTAGAAGTAATTAAGATCATTAAGGGAAGAACAAAATCGGGATATTAATTACGTCAAAAATAAAAACAAAGAAATACTAACAGATAGAAAAAATAATGAAGATTTAATAATAAAAGAGGAGCTACAAGAAATTAAAACAAAACAATAGAACGGGAAAATAATGACAGAAGTGATAAAGGAATAGAAATATTACTAGAGACATGTAATAAGGTATAGAAAGAAGAGCAAATCCCAAATGATTGACGGACAATGTTAATACTCCCCATATATAAGGTAGAAGATAACAAAAATTGCAAAAGCTATAGAGGTGTAACGTTATGGAGTACGACCATGAAGATATCTGAACACACCATAGATAGAAGAGTTAGGCTAATAGTGGAGAATACCTTGGAAAAATCACAATGCAGTTTCAGAAAAAAAAGAACTACACAAGATCATATATTTATGTTAAAGCAAAGAAAGTGACTTATAGAGAATAAACATTTTGGAAGGAGCTATTGCGGATGATGCAGCAAATAATTGCAAGAAGTGAGATGGAATTGCAAAAGAACTTCAAAATTTTGAATAAAATTTTAAAAGAAAGATGACAAAAAGACAAAGATGATAGGTGTGAATCCTAAGTACTTAACTGAAAAACAAAAGAGTAACATACTGGATTTCATTGAGAGAAGAGAGTTGGTGGGGTTACTTGTATAGATTAGAAGGAACAAGACTCGTTAGACAGGTATATATAGAAAAAAGAGAGGAAGACCCAGACACACTTGAGACAAGATGATAAAAACGATACTAGAGAAGAAGGGAACGGCATGAAATAGCGTATGGGTCATATATATGAGCTTTTTGCCAATTCATTATTGTAAAACCCACTTAAAAGCCAAAGGAGCGCCTAAATGAAGAATAAACAATATTTAAGATTTTCATTTGAATTGCAAAAGCACTTTAAAATAGGGTGGGATCTGTCCCATATATTATACTAATGCACTTAAACGTTGCGAATTTTAAACGTATGTGTTGTGGCGACATCTGGTGTCTAATTAATAATTTAAAGTTTAAATACTTTTCAACCGTTTTGGGTAAATAGAATGATTTGTGTGCCCACTTTAGTCTACAAAATTATTTACGGAACCCCCTTAGTAGTCATTTAAACCATTTTTGGCAAATATCAAATAAAACTCCTTCCGAGTAAAAACAACAATTGCCTAGCGATGCCACTGATTTCCCAAGTAAATAATAACAAATATTGCACCTACCTGACAATCTTCATAACTTGCGCGCGTCCCAGCAGATGTACCGCAATTTTCCTATCCGCTAATGCAGCACCTGCACCAGTTTGCACATCTTCACTCGCGTGTTCCGGATACCGTCTGTCGAATTCAACTTTCTGGAAGGGTGAAACAAATGACATTCAGATGGGTTCCGGCGTCGCGACATTGTCCGGATGAGAGTCCGGAAGAATTCGTGCCCGGAAGAAGTGATGGAAAAGCTGCTGCAGCTGCTACATATAAATGGTAGACTTTTAATTTTGCTTAGAAAATGTGGAATGTATAAAAGGTAGTGTAGAAATTGATTTTTACTTTTTATTAGTTTTTATGATATAAATAATGCGACTAATTTAAATAAAAAAATCACATTAATGTTGTTAACTAATTGTTAATGTGATTTTTTTATATGTCAATTAATATTTGCGTCTGTAAATTAATGTGCATTGATATTATTGAGCAATCATTATGAACTTTTACTTCGTAATGCAGCGACATCTAGCGGGTACAGTTCTTGTTTTATCTAAACTTTTTTTGAATATTAAATTTTAAATATAACGACTTTTCCCTGGCTTGACGCAAAACTTCAACTCCTTGTTCAAAATCCGCGTGCATAGCCATACAGCCTAGCCACCTAATGAGTTTACAGGAAAATATTTTTAAGACCATTCTGTTCAGGAAAGTAATTTTACAGATATGTATCTGCTAGTCTCTATCTATAAATTTATCCTTCTGTGTCGTGCTTTATTAAGATATCCCGATCTATTAGAAATAATAGAAATAAAGGTTGATTGCCTGTTTATCGATCTTGCTCATCTGTCAGTAGATTTTGTACCTTGTGTTACAATAAATATAACCTCTACATAGTAAAACAACCTGTGCTTATGGTCGGCACGAATTGAAAAATTGTGTTGATAAAAGGGTGACAGTAACAGGATTTCTTCAGTATTTGGTTAAGAAATTGAAAACGACGATAACACAATCTTCTTGGTTTAACTTAAGTGAGCATGGTAGTTTCAAAAATAACCCTATCTGGGTTAAGAAACCTTGCACTTGCTTGTGGTAGCCCACTTTCTTCTTACAACATAGACACCAAAGTCTACATAAAAAGTCTCTGTAACTTTTGGGCAGTGACAAACTGGTGCCACCCGCTGGAACTTAAATATCAGCATGGTTTAAAAATTTACCTAACCTTTTCCCACCGGATAGTTTCCTGGGCAAAAAGAAAAAGTAGAAAGAGACTTTCAAGACAAAACACTAGGTAAAAAAATAAAGCTACTGGTTTTAATGTAATGTTGAAATTAGTAAAATTCTGTACAAGAAACAACTTTTCTTCGAAGGTTAAGGATTTCATCTTCACAATTAGCTAACTATTATCTATGATAGGTGACGCTGATCTCCCTTCTCCCATTTCGATATTTTCGATATTTATTATCGGTGACCCTGTATATGTATGATAATCCTTTTTATAACAGTTTCCACAGTCTCTACATTACTTGACATTACTTTTATGTTTAAAATTCAGCTTTAAAAAAAGTTTACATAAAAATTTTTCTTATCTTACCCCCCCCCCTCTCTTACCAGAAATATATTATAATTACAAAAAAAATCCATGCACTTGATTCCGATGGTGAGTTTATAATGACCGTTTAATGATATCAATAGGCATTATTTAATTCGAATTACAAAAAATGCATTAACAACAGTTGGCGTTTATTTACCATTTTTATTTAAATTAGACGCAGGAGTTGTAAAGCGCAATACCAGTCATATTATATACATAAATTAAAATATGAATATCAATTTATGAACTACCTTTCTATGTTCTTCATATCCTCTAAATAGAATTTAAATTCACCACGGCCAATTTGAAATCAGCAGCTCCAGCAGCTTTTCCATCACTTCTTCCGGACACGAACTCTTCCGGGCTCTAATCCGGACAATGTCGCGACGCCGGAAACCGACAACCATGCCGCGAGTCATTTGTTTCACCCTTCTAGAAAGTTCAATTCGACAGACGCTGCCGGAATATGCAAGTGAAGATGTGCAAACTCATGCAGGTGCTGCAGCAGCCGATAGAAAATTGCGGTTCATCTGCTGGAGCGCGCGCAAGTCTTGGAGATTAGCAGGTGCAGTATTTGTTACTATTTACTTGGAAAATGAGTCGTATCGCCAGGAAATTGTTGACTTTACCCGGTTGAAACTTTTATTGATATTTGCAAATGCGCAGCAAAAATGGGTTTAGATAACTACTAAGGGGGTTCAGCAGATGATTGTTTGGGCTAAAACGGGCACACAAACTCCCCATTTACCCAAATCCATTTCAACGAAGTTGAAAAGTTTATAAATTTTAAATGATCAATTAGGCACCAGAGGTCGCCACAACGGATGCGTTTAAAATTCGTAACGTATAAGTGCATTAGTTTAAAATATGTTTTAAAGGTTTTTTTGCAAAAAAAATCTTATACGAGGGCGATTCAAGTAAAAATCTTAAATAATTTTTATACTTCTTTAGTCGCTCCTTTGATCCTCAATTTGTGTGAGAAATATGTACCTGGGCAGTCTGAAAAGTTTTGAGCCCAACATAAAAGTATTTTTTTCTGTCAAATTCAATTTTATTTCTCAATAAGTCGATACACTGTTTCCAGCGATGCTCCAACCTCTTTAACCCGTCGAAATAGTAATTGGTGTCTTGCTCTGCGAAACAGGCGCCTACGGTCGCGATGACCTCCTGTTTGCTGAGTGAATTTTGGCCATGGCGACCGCCGGAGTGTGAGGCGATACGTTATCTTGATTCTTCCGTTCCACATGGGGCCGTTTTTTAGAAATTGCTGCCTTCTTTCGATATGCTCACAGCCTCTGTTATCTCTCTAACCTTGTGATCTTTTTTAGATGTTATCGGTGGAGGTCGCAACTGTGGGCCGTCCCGAACGCCCGTCATCAGCTAAGCTGTACAGACGCTTAAATTCAGCTGCCCATCTTTTCACGGTGGTAAATAATGGGCCAGAGTCTCCGTAAACGGCGTCTAACTCGGCTTCAAAACCGCTAAAATTTTTGCAGGAATCCTTCAAAGCATTTTTGAAGTTTTGATGACTAGGGTCATCTTCATGTTGAGGCTCAAAACTTTTTAGACTGTCCACGTAAACTAACCAAACGTTTTTTTTTAATTATATGTATATTAACTGTATATAAAACTCTTCTATTGTTTTCTATCCCTTTTAAATGTCCTTGCTTCCTTCCATGTCGTTCCGTTCTTCATCAGCATCCTTTCCATCATCTTGTCCAAGTTTGTATGGATCTCTCTTTCTACTTTTTTCTAAATATACCTGTATAACCAGTCTGTTGCTTCTAATCTATGCAAGTGCCCCTACCAACTCAATTGTCTTTCAATTGAATCCAGTGCTCTCTTGTAATTTCTGTATTTTTTATTCTATCCTTTTTTGTAGTTCATTTCACTCTTCTGTGGTACTTCATGTCAGGAGTCTGTAACTTACCCTTCTGTTTTTTAGTAAATACCTAGGTTTCGCACCCATAATGCATAGTATAACTTTAATTTTTTTTCTGTCTTACGTTACTTTCTATTTCTACCTAAGAGTATCGAAAAGATTTGATTTGTTTTATGTTGACTCCATCTATCATGTTTTTTTTTCTTTTACTATCATTACTTTTGTTTTATTTTTATTTAGCTTTATCTCAGTTTCTTCTAAAACTCCACTACAAATTTCTTTTGCAATTTCTTCTCAGTTCTTGCCGTTATTACTATATCGTCCGCAAAAGCTCATTCTGAAATGTCTATTTTCTGTAAAGTGTCATCTATGTTTACTTTTTAAATTGTTTTTAATTGATATAGAAATATTATAAATAACAATGGACTCAGTCCTCCTCTTTGTCTTAGCCGTCTTTTATAACAAATATTTCTGATCTCATGTTCTTGTTGATAATTTTATTAACATTATTTTTGTAGATTAGATGAATTATACGTATAATTTTATTACTAATTCTTCGTTTCTTTGAAATAATCATAGTTTTTTGGGACTTTATTTATGCATTTTCTAGGTCAATGAATGTTGATAATACTCTCTGTCTCTGCTGTAACAGTTTATGGGATGTCTGCTTTAACGTAAATATATGATTTTGTGTACTTACTGCTTTTCTGACACCGCATTGTGATTCTTCTATGCATAGGGACTGTTAACGTTGTCTGCTAATCCTTTATTACCTGCTATTCTTCCCATATCTTATTACATATCTCTAGTAATATTTATATTCATTTTTTGTCCATATTTTTATCATTTCTGTCATTATTTTGTCGTCCCCTTGTGATTTCCAATTTCTCAGTGGTTTTTTATTATTTCTTGTAGCTACTCTTTGATTACTAAATCTTTTATTGTTCTTTGAACTTGTTTTCCTCGTTCCATAAGTACTTAGTATCTCTTCTAATTCCTAGCCATTTTATCTCTTCTTTCCGTTTTTGCCGTTTTTATTTTTAATAAATTAATGCCCCGAGTTTATTCTTTTCTTAATGATTTCAATACTTCTGATTACTTATTCTATTGTTTTCCATTTTCCCCCAAATTCTTTCCAGATATTTTTCTTTACTATCATAATCAACTCTTGTACTGTTTTCTTTTTGTTTTTATAAATTGCGATAATTTTGCTGTTTTATTAGCTAAATAATTTTTCTATTTATTTTTCTTAATTTTTACTTATTTTTTGATTTCATCTGTCCACCAAACTGTATGTTTTATTTTATTGCTTGTTTTGGTTACTTCACATATACGATTAGGTTATCTAACATCCCGGTGAGGCCAACAACGGTTCCCCAACACCATCTCTACCACACTTGCAAGAGTATAAAAAGAAAGACGCACGGGACAGTCACTTAATTTTTAGAAGATTTTTTTCTGAAGATGTCCGCCGCAGTTGTGGGCGAAACGTCATGAGTTTCCGAACTTCGACCACGCCCTAACAACCCGAGAACCAACCACACAATGCATATTTCTTTCTATTTCCCATTTAATAATAATAATGGTAAGGCTCCAAGCTCCGGGTGGGAGCACGGCCTGGGAACTAAGAAGTTAAGGCTCTCATATGTTCCCCTTCTCTGCCCGGTCGTCGCGCACCATCTCTGATGCGGGGCTTCTATTTCTTTCATTTCCTCTGCAAATATTTGTTCCAACCAACCTTTCCAACCATAGATTTGTTCTCAGAGTTATATATAGATCTTCGGATAGGTTTCCGCGGTTAACTATGTTTAAACAACTTAATTCACGGGATGAACCGCGTCTATTTTGAGAAAATTCTCGACGTTTAGGCATCGGCTTTGATGCCATTTTCAACAGGTTAACTCTTCACTCGGGGTCTCAATCTGCCTAATCCCCAAGGAGAGCTATGACTCTTTGAATAAGACTGAGCTTTCGTGTGACCTTCTTGATCTTTTATAGGGCTGGAAGTGAAAGTTTGTTTGGCGGGAGATGCGTAGGGTTGGGGAAAGTTTGTAGGATTTAGGGTGTTGCGTAATTGGCGGTGCGGAGCAATAAGGGACTTCCACATGACAGGCAAACGCTGGCTGTCATCTCTTGTGTTGAGAGACTGTGGGCGTTTTTCTATTTCAATTGTCTCACGTACTATTCTGCTGGTAAAATGGGAAATGGGGGCAATGGTTTTAGCCCCAGAGAAATTAATTTTGCGGCCTGTTTCTTTGCTGTGTTTGGCAAGTGCCAAACCATTAATGCTCGTATATTCGGCTAGATATTTGCCGATTTGTTTGACCTATGTAGGTCCTTTGGCAGTCTCCACAAGGTATTTCATACACTCCTTGGGATTCATTGGGGCAGTGATCCTTTGCTGAGCGAATAAGCCCAGATATTTGGTTGTTGGTCGTAAAGACCGTGCGGATATTTTGCCGCATTAGTGTGCGGCTTATTCTATCGGTGATGCCTCTGATGTAAGGTAGGAATGCTTTTTGTTGGTCAGGAGGGTTTTTGGGATTGAGAGTTAGTGTTTTTATTTATATTTTTGATTATATTGGTTAAGGATTTCTTGGAATATCCATTTTGCAGTAGGGTGGTGGTAAAAGATTTGATTTCTGTTTGGCGATTTTTCGTATCGGAAAGTCTGATGGATCTGGTTATGAGGGATTTTGCAACCGAATGGATTTGGGCAGAGTGGTGATGGGTTTTGGCATTTAGGTAGCGGTTAGTGTGAGTGGGTTTTCTGTAGACAGTGTAATAAAAGCTGTCATTAGAAGGATTTCTTGTTATGAAAGTATCTAGGAAGGGAAGGGAATTGTTATGTTCAGTTTCCATGGTAAACTTGATATTGGTGTGGATTTGGTTGAGGTGGGAAAGGAACTCTGGAAGGGTATCATGTTCATAAGGCCAGATAACAAAAGTGTCATCGACATATCGTATCCAGCAGGTAGGTTTAAGGTGAAAGGAGGCAAGGGCTTTTGTTTCAAAATCGGCTATGAACATGATACCCTTCCAGAGTTCCTTTCCCACCTCAACCAAATCCACACCAATATCAAATTTACCATGGAAACTGAACATAACAATTCCTTCCTACATACTCATAACAAGAAATCCTTCTAATGCCAGCTTTATTACACTGTCTACAGAAGACCCACTCACACTAACCGCTACCTAAATGCCAAATCCCATAACCACTCTGCCCAAATCCATTCGGTTGCAAAATCCCTCATAACCAGATCCATCAGACTTTTCGATACGAAAAATCGCCAAACAGAAATCAAATCCATTACCACCACCTCACTGCAAAATGGATATTCCAAGAAATCCTTATCCAATATAATCAAAAATATAAATAAAAACACTAACTCTCAATCTCAAAACCCTCCTGACCAACAAAAAGCATTCCTACCTTACATCAGAGGCATCACCGATAGAATAAGCTGCATATTAATGCGGCAAAATATCCGCACGGTCTTTACGACTAAAAACCATATATCTGGGCTTATTCGCTCAGCAAAGGATCACTGCCCCAATGAATCCCAAGGAGTGCATGAAATACCTTGTGGAGACTGCCAAAGGACCTACATAGGTCAAACAAATCGGCAAATATCTAGCCGAATATACGAGCATTAATGGTTTGGCACTGCAAACACAGCAAAGAAACAGGCCGCAAAATTAATTTCTCTGGGGCTAAAACCATTGCCCCATTTCCCATTTTACCAGCAGAATAGTACGTGAGACAATTGAAATAGAAAACGCCCACAGTCTCAACACAAGAGATGACAGCCAGTTTGCCTGTCATGTGGAAGTCCTCATCGCTCCGCACCGCCAATTACGCAACACCCTTAATCCTACAAAGTTTCCCCAACCCATCGCATCTCCCTCCAAACAAACTTTCACTTCCAACCCTATAAAAGATCAAGCAGGTCACACGAAAGCTCAGTCTTATTCAAAGACTCATAGCTCTCCTTGGGGAGTAGGCAGATTGAGACCCGAGTGAAGAGCTAACCTCTTGAAAATGGCATCAAACCCGAATCTCGAAACGTCAAGAATTTTCTCAAAATAGACGCGGTTCATCCCGTGAACTAAGTTGTTTAAAAATATATATATATATATATATATATATATATACCTTTCTCCGGCTTCCTCATCTCTTGTCCCCTTTTCTTTGTTTTTTGTTATGGTTAGTAAATCCTCATTATTTTCTCCAAATTACTCCTCTAATTCAACTTCTTTTCATTGTATGATTCTAATATTTCACATTTCCATTGTCCATATTTTCTTTTTATTTCTATTAACCTTGCTTGTTTTACCACTTGTTTTTTCTCGTAATCCAGTTTCTCGCCTTGTCATCGTCTTCTACCTATCAAAGCTATTTTTTATATTTAGCTTTTGATGTGGTTTGTTTTATTAAAATTATTTTTTATATACTTCATTTAAATACCTGGTTATCTAATATTAACATTCTGTGGGCGAGTTTGAATTGCTTCTCTTTTTCGTTTCGTGCAATCTTCCTAATTTTTCTCTGTATTTCTCTGTCTTTAGACACATATTCATTAATATATAAGTATTTCTTTTTCTACAACCTTTTTACTTTTCATTGTTTTCTTCCAATTTATTGGCGTTCTTAATTTTTGCCTCTATTCCTCAGTTTTTCTTCACGAGGTTTCTTATCTTCTCTCTTAGTATCCTCTTTATTTTCTACTTTTCTATTTTTCCCCATTCGTTCCAATTTGTTGGTGATCTCTAAAATCTCATTTTTTAGTTTTATGTTTTCTTCCTTTATTTTTCATTTTTCAGTATGAGTTTTTTTTATTTCTTCTTTGTAATTCTCCTTTATATTTTTCCCATTAGTCTGCCGGGCCATTATGTCTATCATTTTGTGCCCTTTTTCTTATCTATTCCTACTTTCCCTCTCTTTTTATGTTAAGACAATACTGAGATAGATTTTTCCTTCTTTAAAATGTTTTAGTTTAGCTTTATTTTGCTTGGTACTGCTTATACTTGTTCTGCATCAACTCTATTAGGTAATATTAATCTCCCAACTATTGATGCTTTTAGTTTTTCTTTCAGAATTTTTTTTTTTATTGCTGCAAAACATAAGCTGGTCATATATTTTTTCTAAATATTTTTAAAATATGTCTTCTCCCTATTTTCTACCTTTTCTGTCGGCGCGTGTATATTTACCATTATTATGTTTTGATTTTCATTTCTGATTCTCAAGTAACGTGCTTGCTCCGTCTCTGTTTCGCATCTGATTACCTTATTTTATTCGTGTTATAGTAGCGTTCCACTTTTATGATTATATATTTTTTTTGCTTTGTTTCTTGTTGGTTTAATACATCTATACTATACTTTCCGCTTCTATTACTATATATTTAGTGCTTTTTTGCAATAAATTTTTCTTATATTCAATATAAATTAAAATTAGCTCTCTAATATTACTGTCTATGTCGTCCCTTTTACTATAAACATTAAATTGTTCATTGCTCATGTTCTTTTTGGTGCTTTGGTTGTATCGTTGTATGTTTCCACGTCTATTGCCTATTGGTTTTTTAAATGAATTTTATCTTTGCGGCCTATTTTTATCAATCCTTTCATCTCTGCATTCCAAATCCATGTATTTTCTTCAATATTAAGTTTTTGGTAGGCTACCTTAACTTCCTTTTTTTTCCTTTATCTGCCTTTTCTCTCATTTTTTATATTTCTCGTTTCTTGCTGTTAAATCATTGACGATATATGTTATTCGTTCCTATCATTTTAGTTACCGTAATTTATCTGATATGCATTTTATATCTATACCTCGACTTTAGTCTTTTTCTTTAAAAATTATTTAACACGCGGTTTATCAAAGAAGAATCTTTTTATCACCAAGTCTTTCTGTTTTACTGGGCTCTATTTTTCGCTCATTCCTTCCAAATCTGTTAATATATGTTTTAGCTTTATATTTTCTTTTCTTAGTGTTGTTATTTCTTCCAAATGCTCTTTCTAATCTTGTCTCATTTATTTTAATTCTTGTTGCTTCGTATACAAAGGGACAACGCTCTTTTCCTTACCGATGTAGTTTTAAAAGCAAAAATATAAATTACTGAAGAAAAACAGAACAATCTAGTAGAAACAGACTTTGAGAGACCAATTTATATAAAAAAAAAGTTTTTCCAGGCCGTCTTTTTCTCATGCACCTCCTCTTTTACCTAGTTATTCGACCATGTTGTTCTTCTCTTGTTACTCACTCTTATTATTCCACAAATTTCTACTGTTTTCTGTATCTTTAAATGTTTTTTAACTTTCCTCTGGTGTTCATTTCTCTTTTACGTAATTCTTTATCAGTCTCCTGTTGATATTTCCTTCTATTACTCTGGCCTTTTAGGTTTTTTATTATTATCCTTGAAAACTGAGCTGCTTTTTCTTCTAGTTTATATATATTCCATATCTTTCTTATCAGTCTGTGGTTTGTTTCTAATTCTGTTTTCTTTTCTGTTTTGATTTATTGAAAACTCTACCTTAATTCCTTAATTGTATGCGCTATATAATCAATCATAGAAAGTGTTTCCTATTATTAAATAATTTATTTGGCAGAACTCTAACATTTTTTCCATTTCTGTTTATTATTTCCTCTCCATACTTCCCATACCTTTATTTACGTCTCTTCCTATTCTGGAATTCCAGTCCCCCATTATTATTATTTTTACAATTTCTTCCCTTGCTTTGTCCATTGTGTTTTGGAAATCGTTATAAAATTCTATTAATCTCCCCTCCTCACCCCCTTCAATTTGTGCGTAGATTTGTATCATTACTATTCGTTTATCCATTTGTATATGTATTACTACTATTCTAGAGCTTCTGCTTCATACTTAATAGCTCTTTAATTAATTCTTTGTTTACTATAGTTCCCACCCTCCTCTTTTGGTCTTTGTTCTATTAGCACTTCTGAGTAATACATACCGTATGTACTAGTTAGTTTTACTATCTCATTTCCTTTTCCCTTTTATTTTATATATTTTAATTTTATATTCTTCCATTTCAGTCAGTGAAGTTATATTCCATATTCCTATTGCTATTTTTGGTACTATTCAAATCTTCAGAAAAATGCTGAAATCATTGAGGTCTTTTCATTAATGGGAAATTTAATTACGAGTCACAAAACAACAAATTATGGTCAATTTTAACAATAAAGACTTATGACGTCATAAGTCGTATGCGCTGCTATATATGATCTATATGCTATGTCGATAAACTTAGTTTTTCTTTACAATTTACAAAATCAAATTTACAGAATCTTCCTGGTAGTTCCTTAAATTTAAATTGAACGAATCGCCAATTTATAAAGATGCGATCTATTTTCTATGTAAATAATAATTATATTGCAACAAAAATTTTTGTTATAACAATATATTCATCCTAATTCTATCGATAACTGCACACCTATATCCATCTGTGAGTAGTGCGAGTTTGCCTGTCTTTACTCGTACATTTTGTGCCAGATATGTCTGCCAAATTTAATTTTCTAGAAAGGTTAACAGAAGTTCAGTGGTTTTCGCGTTCCGCGACGGGTTCGAATTATAGCTTAGATGAGCTGGTGTCGGGAAAATCCGTCGAGTGCTGTGTGAAAACCTGGACAGAAGTGAAAAAGTGCAAGTGCCGCCGCAGGACTTGGAACAAGTGCAGGAATTGAGCGGTAAGTTCTTCAAATTATTTTTTGGTAGAGAGTGACAAAAACAAAAATATATTTATTAGATCGTAATTTGTTATTGTCGCTCCAGATGCATGCATGTGTGTGTATATAAGGACGGTTTGAGTTGTATGACACCACATAGTCCATTCAAAGTTTAAGGCGCTTGCCCCAAAGTTTCTCCAGATTCGCGATTCTTTCGTGGAAGTAGGTTTTTCCGAAGTCCTTAAAATACTTCTTTACACTATCTCTTTGGTTTGTTTCAAATTGTTATCCAGATAGGAAAGTTTTGAGTTTAAGCAACATGTGGTAAGATCCCCTCAACAGAAATTAATATTTCCAAATTGTCCTATCTCAATCATTTAAACTTAGCTGGTCGGTGGTCAATTTTCTACTTCTTCGATTAATAAGAACTGAACTTGAACCTTATTTGTTGAGTTCTTCTTACCATCCGATGACTATTCGTAGTTCTTTCAGCTGCATTGTGATGGGTATAACGCTATTAAGTGCAGTGGAAAATGTTTATACCTATAGAAGTTTTAGACTATACAGGTGGTTTCTCCATCTCCTAAGCCATCTCTTAATCCTGAGAAAGATGTGAAGCATGTAAATCACAATATAGTGCAAACTGAAGTTGGAAGATTTATCGTCTTACTTCCATTTAAAGAAAGTCCCTCTAATCTCGGCTAAAAGCAGATTTCTAAATTTAGAGAAAAGTTTAAGGAATGACACAAAGAGGGCTTTTTTTAAGATCACTTTACATTAGCTTGCCCATGAGCATTTGCCATTGGTTTTCAAATCAGATTTTCATTTAGGATATTTCATCCCTCGGTATTGTACACACAAGCCTCAGAGCTAAAGCACCTTTGTTCGGGTTGTCTTTGATGTTAGTTCTAAAACTAAGTTTAGGAAGTAGTTCAATGATATCTTTAAAAAAATAAAAACAGCCAGTTTTTTTAAAAAAAATATTAAAAATGAAACGTATAAAACAGATGGTTCTTACATATTTTCCTTTCTGGGACCATGTGATTGGATAAAGATTGTTAGCGCATGTTTTCGTGTGTAGATTAGTTTGATATGGGGGTTGGCCCTCCACATTGTTCTGTCAAGAAAAATCATTGTGAGTGAACAGCCAGTACTTGGTGTTCAAATTTTTGAACTTACCGAGAGCAATCGTAGACTAATAGCAACAATCAAAAATGTCTTAAAATTTTGAACGGTGTCCTTATCTGCTTGATAGCGAATCTAACCTTTTAAAGGCTTCTTGTAGATTGATTTTTGCATCGGATACTAACATGTGATAAGTATGAAGTAACAAACGAAAAATAAACTTATATCTGCCAAAGCCAAAAAAAAAACTGTTTGTGGGAAAGGTTGTAGGCATAGCATTATTAACTTGCACAACAGTCATTTGTGAGCAAAGTATACATCAATGTTTGGACTCAGATTCTTGGTGACTATATAGTTGAATCAAATGTTCTTCCACAACGCCTCAATGGTCCAGAGTATCTGCAACTCCTAAGATTCTTTATTTTTATTGCCTCAAGATGCATTGTTGGTAGTACGTACAATTAATTCCAATTTACAAAGTCAAAAGCCTTCTTGATGTCTATAAAGGCAATAATAGTGTTTTTATCTTTGATTAGTCTCATTTTTATTATTAGTTTCTATTGTTTCTATTATTTCTGTTCTGTTCCTAGATCAGAGTTGATCTTTACAAGTTTTTCTTTTATTTTCCTCTAGTTCTTCGTGAAATATCTTCTAAAAATTTTCTTGTCTTGCAAATCTTATGTGTTACCTTATGTAGTTCTTATATAGTGCGTCAAAATAGGCATTTAATTATTTCTGCTACTATTTTATCTAACAACAGAATGTTATTTTCTTATATATATATTATTTCATTATATCTTTCTCTAATTAAAGGTTGTTGACACTTTTTGTTTCTATATTTATCTTGTTTCTTAATTATCAACGTTTTTCTTGTTTTTTTAGCTTTGTCTACATTTTTTCAGTTACGCTTTCTTTATTAACCATTTGGATTATATTTTCTTTTATACCTTCGTTTTCTATTGTTATTTTACTAAAATTTTCTTATATTTACTTTTTCTTTAATTTTTTGTTAATATACCTAAATCCTTATTTTTATAAATTTTTTAAATATTAGTTTGGTTTTTATTAAGACCATATTGTGATCACTGTCAATATCAACATCTAGATAACTTCCACGGTTCATTATTTGACTTTTGAATTTTTGTTTGGTTAAAATAGTTAGTTTGGTACCTTCTCGTTTCTCCTGGCATTTTCTAATGATATCTTTTTACACAATGAAACAGCATAATATTGTGTAAACTGTCTTCTCAGAGCTCATTTGTGAAAAATGTTATGTGAAATTTTCTTATATGCAACCTACGATATCATGACGTATAAAAGTTCCATTACTGAAGCTGCATTTTCTTTTCGTAACAATTTTCCTATGTTTGGTTTATGTTTTTCAATCACAATGAAATGTAGTATTTAGAACACCTTACGCCCACACTGTACTCATTCCTAAGTCAAACTGTAAACGCGAAAAAAAAGGTTGGAGAAACTCAAACATAAAGAGGATTGAGAATATGACTAGCTGAAACAAAACTTCCAAAGTGTGATTGATAAAAATCTTTGTTAAGATATCATGGAGGTTCAAATCACGCCGATTATTTTAGAGTAAGGTACTAGATTACTCCGAATAGTAACTAATTACAATACAAGATGGTTTAAGTATGACCGAGCCTAATTTTTCTTACAAAAAAAAAATGTCAAACACTTAGTTGCATGTCAGTCTTCAACGTATTCTCTTCATATGGCGAATGTGGCTGAAGGTTTCATTTCAATATCCGGAGGATTCCCATTGTTGTTTTGGCAGTACGGTGGCGTGCATTTTCTTGAAGGAAGGCTACCCGCTTTCCACCTGTCTTCCGCTTGAATCGGATCTTTGATGAAATGCATCACCTTCATCTTCAAACTGCCGTAAGAGACGACTGGCGGCTTGCATGCGCACCATTTTGTTCACGTCCGTCAAAGTGTATGGTACCCACCTTGTACTCACATTGCGGTAGTCCAGATGGTTTTTCACGATGTCTTCTACGCTACCAATACTAATGGACATCATTGTGCTCTGAGTTCTTTGATAGTGCTGCGCGTTTTTTCACGAATAAGCGCGTCTGAACGATCAATGTTTGGCTCGGTGACGGATGTTCGCAGTCGACGATCATGTGGTTTATTTTCCACTCACTCTTTGACTTCTCTTAAGCACTTACACAACTCAAACACATGGATTCGTAGGAGACACTCTTCTATGCTTCTATACTGTTGTTGAAGTCTGTAGTAAATTTCAGTGGATGGAATGTTTTCTCCAATGAGGAATTTGATCACAATGCGTTGTTCTACGCTCCGCGCTACCTTCTGTTCTCTCATCACTCTAGAAACTCTCAAACAGGACCAAACAGGTTATGACCCGAGCAGAAGGGAGAGTGGAAGTTATAGTTCCACTTTCTTAAGGTTACACAGCTTCTGCACAATGCCGTTTGTTTACACCCAAAGCAGTCCCGGTCATATTTGAACCACCTTGTATGATACCCCAAAGGTTAAAGAAAAGTAAGAAAGGAACATCAAAAAGATTGTTGACTAAGTACGCACACAAAAACTCTGCTTGTGTGTGAAAAAATATTTTAGTAAAGAAGCAAAATGATAGGACATATGTGATGAAATCTCTAAATCACACATTTTTTAAGGTAACTATTATTAAGTCTACAAAACAAAACCAACTCAGACTCATTTTTAAAGGTAGACGATTAGCCTTCTGATAATCCAAAACTCTTTTTTTTGAGCTATAAATTATGGTCTATTTCAGAAGACATTTGTCTAAGAAAATATTCAGTTATTGATTCTTTGAAGTGAGCCCTAACAGCTACAGTCAACAACTTTGTGATGGATGCATGTGCTGTTTGCCAACAAAGGTGATTTGCGCAAACGTCTCAAGGCCATTTTGAATAAATTCTCCATATTTATAATTACTAATATGCAAAAATATCTATTTGTTTTATTTTAAAAACAGTAGGTGTTTCAGTTTTTATATAGTCTAAATTAACAAATCCACAAATTTTAGTAAAAAATCTCTTTGGAGTAATGCCATTTTCTGCTCTTTGTGTAAAATAAGCTCTGGTAGATTTGAACAATACCAAGAATTGGTTATTAAAACGTTATTGCTTAATAATTCCAGACAATGGTCATTAAATCAGCCACATGTTTTGTGTAATTTAACATATTTTATTGGTGACTTTAACGGTGCATTTTGGAATTCTATGTGTACTAACTTTTGTAATTACCAATTCTAATTACAAACTTGCCATTGTAGTTTCTTTTTATGTTCTAGATTTTACAGCGGCTTTAAAAACCCCTCTTTTTTGATATCCGAACAAAATGACCATATAATTTACTTGTCTAGAAATATTTTTTTGTATTTATTTGAAAAAATTGCAAATTTTAGTACAACAAATTATTTTACGTAACCTATTCGATTAAATTGGAAGGAGTCGTGACGCTTTGAAATTCCTTAAAATCCACATGTAGAAAAACTGGATGTATAAAATTTTCTAATTAGCTTTGTGCATTAGCATTAGCACCACTATCTACTTGTGAATTTCATGGTGGTGAAAACCAAATGGCTGCTAACTCGTAAACTCATTCATTCTTTTTGTTACTTTCGCTTTGGTTCTGAAGTGCATATCTATTGAATGATGATGCATCACCTGAAATAAGTTATAACCTAAAAGGAATATTCTTGAGGAAGATGAAATGTACCGTAAATAAGAGCTCCCTTCGTAATGGTAATGGTGAAACTTTACACCACGTACGTGAACAGAGCTGCGAGCTGGAATGTTAGGCTTTTGATGTTCTCCCTCGCATCATCTTTGATTCTATTACGTGTATAAATAAGTTCTCGGCTTTAGATTTCACAGGACGCAAATCACCGTTTACATGTAACGTATTAGTCCGCCCTTTTGCGGTTTTAAAGCAATGTTCTATTTACTTAAGGCTTATTACATGAGAAAGGGTTCGGCGCTTGTGTAAGTTATTTACAATTACCAGAAATTAACTCAGTCACTAATCTAAGCTATGGTCTGCCTAGTCACAGCAGATCATCTCTTAATCTTTTTAGTTAAAGTTGTTAGCATTGTCCTACTATGTCTTAGTACTGCCACCCAATTGCAATGATTTTAATGTGATCTATTTGTCTATGTCCTTAAGTAGCTTAGAAGTGCAGTTTTAGTGGCTCCAAATATGTGTTATTTTTTATCCTCCCCTTCCAAGTGCTTCCAGTTTTGCATTTCTTTGTATACCTACCCCGTATAGAAGTTGGCATGATATAAATGCAAACATAAAATTTATTTTTCTATATAATCTCTTGACTTACAAACGCATTTTTCAAACGGGCTGGTAGTTTTTGAGCCCACTATAGTAAAATAAATTTAGTTGTGTCCATCTTTTAGTTGTTCAAACTAATGATAATTTCAAGTACTCTAGGAAGTTTTTAGTGTAATCCAAAACATATCTCTAATTTTTGCCCAATTTGGGCAGCTGTATGCAGCCGGGCGTTATAGTGAAGCAGGATAACGCTTCTGATGGAAAATTTGCATTTTTTCCTACGACATTTAAGTTTTGCTTCGTCTGAAAGTTTACACAAGCAATTTCAGCAACCAAGTAACGACCAATGCGAATATAGAACCATGAAAGAAAGATTACAAGATCAGTGGAACGACGAATTCTGAATATCAGCCCAAAAGACAGTATACGAAATACAGAGATAAAGCGGCAATGAAGAGTAACTCACATAATCTACTAAGTAAATAAATTGAGATGGTATCAGGCAAATTGCAAGATAATCCTTGGACCATATGCATAATCCAATGGAGGCCACGTAGATAAAAAAGACCAATACGACGTCCACTAACACGATGGACGAATGATATTAAAAGGCACATAGGACATAATTGCTATAAACAGGCAGAAATGGAAGCGACTTAGAGAGGCTTATATCCGATGATGGATGGAATAGCTTAGATGATGACATATGTAGGTCCCTATCCCTACCAAAATATGTTTTATCTGTAAAGATAATTGACGATATAAATTCCATAATTATAGTGGCCTGTTACAAAAACCAACGACCAACTTTGCAATAGTTCCTGCTCAGGTTGCAAGTAATATGGACTCTTATGTAGGATACCCAACACAGTCGTTTGAAATACACCATGCTGGCAAGCCTGTGCCTTTTACTTATAGAACACTCTCCTAACTCAAATATTTGATCAAGAGACGCTTGTCTTCTGGGTTCATCTCTACCATAAAACGGTCCCATCTTACACAGTTTAGTGATTTGATTACGTCCGTATCCATACTTGTAAATTATCTCTTTGTTTTGTTCTTGCTGTAAATAACACGACCCATTTGAACAGACCTTTACAACCTACTTTCACTTGGGAGCAGATCTGCAAATAAAAAGAGACGCATAAACATATCATAACTGAGATGAGTATTTTTATAAAGGATTAAAGTCATGAAGAACACTATTGCCAATTGTCGTGCAACCTATACATCAGAGGTGGAACGGATTTGCCAATTTCCATTATATTTTAGTCTATAAGGCACTGTCTTTGCTTATTTATTGACTAAAATATTTAAGAGGGGTAAGCTTAGCAGGGCTTAGCAGTTGTGATGCTCTGATTACATTTTTAATACAAAGACAGAAGAGAGTCAAAATTTTCGCCATTTTTAGCTTGGATAGTTTCTGCCTTACTTTATGCCACCACACCAACAATCTATATGTAACCATTGGTCTTACTACAGCAAGATACAATCAACAGATTATGCATTGTTTAAGTTTCTGCTTTATCCAGTACTAGCCTTTCTGTGTGTGAGATCCAAGTTCTTCACTGGGAGCTATTATCGTTACTATTTCAGCAGAGAGGGTTAAAAGTATCTTGTTGTCGTGCAGCATATTATATTCCATTCCCCATCCCAGTTGTCACGTCAATTGTCAATTTGTAGAAAATATGGTCAAAGACTTCTACAATGTTACTGTTTTCTAATAATTTATTGCGTCTTTGATTTTTCTTACCAATTGATGAAGAGTGGTGTCATATAATTTCTCTAACTGATATGGTAATTCAAACTTTCTAAACAGATGTATGGTAATTAATTTTTCGGCACCTTTATCATAGATGACGACACTGTTGCTTAAGAAAAATACTCTACGAATTTAGGAATAGTGATAATTCTAGACCGTCTACAAGCAGAGAAAATGTATCCTACTAGACTTGCTTTTAGTATTCTACAAAATTTTAGCCCAAAACTATTTCTTTAATTTTCCTCCAAATGTATAATTGTTGGAATAAACTCGGCCAACCGCTAATCAATTTAAGAATGTTCTCTCCCCACGTAACTTTGCGACTAGTTCCCGGGGTTGGTTGCTACATCATCCCCCTCCCCTCCCCTCTTAAGGCTATTCTGTTCCAGAACCGGAATTACTATTTGCACCTGTAGAACAAATCGTGGAAGCATTAAAACGTTTATTCGAGATTGCATGCATCCTTGGATTAAAAATCTGCGTAGGCTCTATTTCCGTTTCTTGGAAGATAGCTTAGCATATTACACACCACATCTAATCTTTGGCATTGCTTACCTCTTGATATTTTCTTGAATCATATTTTGTTTGAAGGAAGACAGAACTTTCCACAAACCGGGGTTACTCGTGTTTTGAAAAGGCAGTTTCTTAGTGTCTGGTAGTTGCGAAACTTAATATCGCTACTTATTTACGTGGCTTTGCGAAGTTTCTGCACTGTAAGTAAGCCTTGGATATACCAGGCAAGATATCAAACAGATCTTGCTGTACTTCAGGTTTTCTTCCTTATCCCTCTATCTTCCTTTCGCCCCTTTTCTTTCTTTTTATGGACATTTTAATATATTCTACTCGACTATTGAATGGTCAAAACCTATAACCCGTGATAATTCCTTACTAGTGATAGAATACAAAAAAAATGGATCCATAAAATTGTCCGTAAAATTAGAATTACGCTTATGGGGAAAATTTAATCTTTGAACCTCTAGATGACCACGGCCTTACCAATATTTTTCAACAAATTTTTGATGGTACAAAAACAACGTGAAAAACACAAAAGTTCAACCAACAATGACTACTAAGGGACGTCAAAGTTTTTGAAAGGAAGTTGAAAACATAATTTTAATTTGTTGTAAATTATTGATGGAACCGCGCTCATTTAAAGGTTCAAAGTACAGATTGACTTCATAATCTTAACGATAATGACCTGCAATTTAATAGAAATTGGGAGGAATCATGGGCTATCTATTGTGACTATTTAATGGCAGAATCCATCATGTGTAACTTGTTCAAACTGTTCCTTTTGATATTTAACTATTTTCGTTGCCGCTATAAGAATTGGAAAATAGCTCCAATCGATTTCAAATCCCACTAAGAGAAAATAAAAGAAAAAAAGATCAACATTGTAATATTTTATTGGAGCACTAATCAATTTTCTCTTTCTGGTATTCTTCAAATTAGTCTTCTTTAACTCTACGTCTCCTTGAGAATCCCATCAGGTTCTCAAAAACGAAAAATGTAATGGATGAAGTCGCCATCTATTTGACCATCTCACTAGAAGAGCGTGGTTCACCTTCTTATGTGTCAAAGCAAGATCTTATGATCCTAAACTTTTCCATTCCGTTCGTTTAGCAAATTTGGAAGTTGTCCAAACATCACTCAATGTCCCATTCCTATTCGATTAACTTTATTTTTTATTTGACCTCAATCTCCAACAAGCTGGTGAAAGAAACATGATAAGCCAGTACTACTACACCAAGAACCAGCTGCTTTGTCAACTAAAAATTTCAATCGGCTTTGTATCCACAATTTAGTATAACATCAAGACTGCAACCTCTTACGTAACCCACCAAACCTAAAAGAACTGTTCTTGGAGTGCCCCAATAAACATTACAGACATATTTCCACGTTCTTGGCATCTTTTTCAATCATTGTCACGGTAACCATTTCTCTTGACATCTTCCAACTGCATCAGTAATACTTCAATTGTCCTTGACATGTTATGGGAATTTTAAACAACCAGAAGGTTCAGGAAAATATGTACATTCAAGTAACAAATTCTTGCAGATATTGCTATCACGTTTTTTTTTGGTATTTTTAGACCTAAACTCAAAGTCTCATTTTCATTTCGTAGAGTTAACTTTCACTTTTTCATTCTTTACATATTGTATAATGTAGTATAATAAAAGAGGAAGGGACGCAACACTTAAAACGCTTTAGCACATTCCATGTCATTAGTAGAGCAAGCAGAGGAACACAATGTCATAGTTATTTGTTACCATATAATTAGTTCATTAAGATTGGTTAAACGTGCTGGTAATGTGGCATTTTGGAAAGGGATATGCATCACACACTGTTTAACAAAGTTACTAACGTGGACAGATTTATAAGATCGAAACATTTTTAGTGAGGAAATTCGTTACATTTATTTATGGGGTTCCAAATGAATGAGTAGGTAAAGTACCACGTAATACCACTAGCTAGCATTACCAGAACACAGCAGGTAGTGAATCATTTGTGGTAGGCGGTCTGATTTTTTGAAGGAAGGAAGTGGCTTATGAGAACAACGCTAAGTCGCAGAACTTTGTTTTACTGATTACCGGAAATTACAAGTTATTCAGCATGTACAAAGAAACAATCACCTTCGTTGCACTGGGAAATGCAACAGGTCTGCCCCGCGTAATTTTACATACCAGCATCCATTAGGACTAGGATGATGTGTGCAATGAGTTCTCTATACTTTCACCTCTTAGTTAAACCAAAAGCGCGTGGATGTATGCAGCAGTATGCAGTGAGTGTTTGATCACAGTAGACAAATTGTGGTTCTGGCGCGAGATACTAGTCTATTAGATTAATTACTCAAAGAAGTTAAGAGCAGGATTGTTTATTCCAAAACTAATGACAAATGCGTCAAGATCAGAAAGGGATTCTGTTGATGGAATGGCTGCTTCTTCATGAGAGCATTACCAGTGAACGGCATTGTAAATTACTCAACCAACTTTGCCAACGCAATCAGCAATGTCGCCATGGGAAATTGCTTCAACATGACAATGGTCTACCACATATCAGTCACTACAACGTTGCCACCTTGTACGCTCCAAATACATCGTACTGCTTCACGCTGTATATTCGCTGAATTTTAAACTCTGGCGCAATAAAAGAGATAGTGCGCTAGTTTTCCAGCAAGGAGCTTTAGTCGGCTGTCCAGAAGTAGTACCATGCTACATCCAAAAGATAGTTTATAGCAGTTATACGGAAACTTCCAGGGCAATGGCAAAAGAGCATAGACATAAAGATGGAATACCTCTAATTGAATATGTACTCGATTCATTGTAATTAAAAATTAGTGGTAAAAAAATAATTGCAGTACCAGTAATGTTGAGCACCCAAATGATTGAACTCCATTTTATCATCTAACAGAAACTGTTTTTTAACTAGATGAAGTTCTAAATACATTTTCCTTCGCATGCCTCCTTCAATACTTTACTGCCACCAAACGCTTCGCACCAGTATGTCTCCAAAGCATGTTGCTCTCCACAGATTGGTACTGTGTGTACCTGCATAACAAACTTTGTACTCGTATGGTCTTTTTTGACCTGAATTATTCTGTGGACATTTAAATCAAGAAACGAAAAAAGAAAAGTATATGGTACCTAAATCTTCTAATCATTCTGAGCATTGCATACATAGCATTTATAATGATTCAGTAGGCAGAATTTCAGACTTGCACCCTTTAGAGTTCTTATCCTCACTTTTCACATATATCATTCAAAACAATTTGTCATCATCATCTACTAGTTCGAAATGTGCAAAATTACGGTTTGAAAGAACAAACTGGTGAACTAAATAGAAAGTTAACTTAAATTTTTCCATTTATTTCCGTGGTTCATTTTTTATGAGTTTTTCAGTTATATTTAATGTAGCTTATCAAATATTGATATCATTTTTAATTAAATTTATCAGTACCATTGCTTATCAGTACTTATATCTAACCCATTTTTAAAAAGTTAAACAACTTACATATACCACTATGAAAATGATTAAAATTAAGGCTAAGTTACCTTAACATCTCAAAAAGCGAGGAAAAAGTTTGGGCGTAGTCACTGCATTCTGCACATGTTAGGGAAATTTTCATTACCATGCGAAGATTTTTAGAGGGCAAATTGATTCTTGAATATGACCAACTACTTGGAGCTGTCCTAGCAATGCACAAAGAATTACTTTCAAAATAAGCAAACAATACAGAAGAAAATCTACTTAATTTAAACGTACTTGTTAAATGACCTTGAATATAGTTGAGCTAGCACGACTATTTATAATCACATTACATTGGTATTATTAAAATTATATTTTCACCAATCGATTGCTAACATGAATAAAACGCCAATTCCAATATTTTCCGTTCTACGTATCGGCTTAAAATATCAAATTGTCTCATGCTTAAAAGCAGCATAATATAAGAGGACTAAACCTTAACATCTAAATTACTACTCTTAAGAATAACACCTATATACCACTGTTTAAGATCTATAAGTATTACTATAACAACATACCAGTGGCCCAGTGGCCCAGTGGCCCATGGGGGGATCGAACCCGCGACCTTCGCGTTATTAGCACGACGCTCTAACCAACTGAGCTAATGGGCCGGTCGCTTCTAGCAAATCCGAGCGTCATTTCCCTCATTTCCATGCTGTATATGTCGGCGTAAAATATCTGAAATGTAGAAAAACATAGTGGCCCATGGGGGGATCGAACCCGCGACCTTCGCGTTATTAGCACGACGCTCTAACCAACTGAGCTAATGGGCCGGTCGCTTCTAGCAAATCCGAGCGTCATCTCCATCATTTCCATGCTGTATATGTCGGCGTAAAATATCTGAAATGTAGAAAAACATAGTGGCCCATGGGGGGATCGAACCCGCGACCTTCGCGTTATTAGCACGACGCTCTAACCAACTGAGCTAATGGGCCGGTCGCTTCTAGCAAATCCGAGCGTCATCTCCATCATTTCCATGCTGTATATGTCGGCGTAAAATATCTGAAATGTAGAAAAACATAGTGGCCCATGGGGGGATCGAACCCGCGACCTTCGCGTTATTAGCACGACGCTCTAACCAACTGAGCTAATGGGCCGGTCGCTTCTAGCAAATACGAGCGTCATCTCCATCATTTCCATGCTGTATATGTCGGCGTAAAATATCTGAAATGTAGAAAAACATAGTGGCCCATGGGGGGATCGAACCCGCGACCTTCGCGTTATTAGCACGACGCTCTAACCAACTGAGCTAATGGGCCGGTCGCTTCTAGTAAATTCGAGCGTCATCTCCCTCATTTCCATGCTGTGTATGTCGGCGTAAAATATCTGAAATGTAGAAAAACATAGTGGCCCATGGGGGGATCGAACCCGCGACCTTCGCGTTATTAGCACGACGCTCTAACCAACTGAGCTAATGGGCCGGTCGCTTCTAGCAAATCCGAGCGTCATCTCCATCATTTCCATGCTGTATATGTCGGCGTAAAATATCTGAAATGTAGAAAAACATAGTGGCCCATGGGGGGATCGAACCCGCGACCTTCGCGTTATTAGCACGACGCTCTAACCAACTGAGCTAATGGGCCGGTCGCTTCTAGCAAATCCGAGCGTCATCTCCATCATTTCCATGCTGTATATGTCGGCGTAAAATATCTGAAATGTAGAAAAACATAGTGGCCCATGGGGGGATCGAACCCTCGACCTTCGCGTTATTAGCACGACGCTCTAACCAACTGAGCTAATGGGCCGGTCGCTTCTAGTAAATTCGAGCGTCATCTCCCTCATTTCCATGCTGTATAAATCGGCGTAAAATATCTGAAATGTAGAAAAACATAGTGGCCCATGGGGGGATCGAACCCACGACCTTCGCGTTATTAGCACGACGCTCTAACCAACTGAGCTAATGGGCCGGTCGCTTCTAGAAAATTCGAGCGTCATCTCCCTCATTTCCATGCTGTATAAATCGGCGTAAAATATCTGAAATGTAGAAAAACATAGTGGCCCATGGGGGGATCGAACCCACGACCTTCGCGTTATTAGCACGACGCTCTAACCAACTGAGCTAATGGGCCCGTCGCTGCTTGTGGACCTAATTCCTAGTCTATGGTGAACAATTGAACCCGACTTTCCTTTTATAACTTGTAAATACCAAGTTATTAGTTTCATAATGAAGTCTTTCATTATATTTCCTTATCGTTAGACATTGTCACATGTATTTTACTGCTAGTATGCTATGAGTATAGTATAAATTATTTAATGTGCTGTTTGCCAAATAACTTTATTTATTTTATCAGGAATCTTTGAGCCGAGCGTTTCTGCAACGAGGAGTACGTAAGCATTATCTTCAAAATGATGCACTTAAGATTACATTTTTTTGTTAATCAGAGATAATTTTTGATTTTTCAAGTAATTGAAATAAGAAAGGCAAGGTTTTTTTACAGTTTTTGCTTCTTTGAAAGATTTGATTGTATATAATGACTTCTATGGATTAATTTGACCTTAATCTACTATTAGTAAAAGTACGAATAAGATTGAAAACACATTAAAAAAATGTAGAAAATAAAAAACAAACATTGAACAACTCTACAATTGTGAATTAGACATATAACAGTTGAATAATTAGAAAACTAAGCCAATTGTGTATTGACGAAGACGTAAAAATGAAGTTCATGTGACAGAATTTTAAAAATATAATTGATCAAGTAGGAAAAACAGGAACCAAACACAAAAGAATAAAAAGTGAATAACAGAAGAAATTTTACAGTTAATGGAAGAAAGACGGAATTACAAAAGTAAAAACGAAAACCAAGGAATAAAGAAAAAAATAACGAAAATAAGAAATTTGGAAAACCAATCATGGATAAAGAAAAATACAGCAACTATTTGGGAAGACTTGAACAGACCGGTATAAGGAATAAGGATACTGGAAAAAATTCTGTAAACAAAATAAGAGAAGTACAAGTTCATGAAGCTGTGGTGCTACCATAGACAAAGATCAGGCATTCTCAGAAAAAGAAATAGGAATTAATAATTGGCTGTACAATTTGTAAGATCACTGAAGTGAACATTCTTTAAATAGACAATGGTAACTAGGATTTTATATCTCTCGATTCCATAATACAGACAAGAGGCAATGTAAACATATCTTGTGTGTTACATCATGATATAGATCACTGCATGCTTGAAGATTACATGTCCATAACCCCACAGTATCTGGCCAAGGTAACCTTGGTAACCTTATTTTCATGCATAATGGTGCACCACCCTATTTAGCCCTTACTGTGCCAACATGGTTGAACTAGCATTTTCTAGGACCTCATGAATGACATCCAAGAACTTCAGATCTCACTCCATGTGATTACCTGTAGGGCTATGCAAAGATATACAGGACAAAACTTTGGACATTGAAGGATTTTAAAGCATAGATTCAGGAGGTTCTCGGCAATGTTCCAAGCAACTTATTTCAGAAGACCTAGTCATATAAGCAAACTGGTTAACGCCACCGGATTAAAATCTACTTACATTAAAGAATTAAAAGCCAAACTCAAACATAAAAAAATAGTTTTATTTATATAAAAATGTAACCAGACAATATAACATTTTTTCACGATGCAACAGAAGCGACTCACAACTTTTCGTTCGTGTGCATTGTCATGTGCCTCACCAGGCTAGGTTTATGAGCACATCTATACTCGCACACCCTACACTGATACGGCTTTTCACCCGTGTGTATTCTCATGTGATTGGTCAAATACTGCTTGCGAACGCTCTTATAATTACACAAGCCGCATCTGAAAGGTTTAACACTAGCATGCTTTTTTACATGCATAATTAAGTATGATTTCGTTACACATTTGTATCCACAAACGTCACATTCGTAAGGTTTATCCTTATCTTCACAGTCACTATGAACTCTCATGTGCGATAGTAACTGATGTTTACTAATAAACCTGTAACCGCAAATTTCGCACTGGTAGGGTTTTTCTCCCGTATGCATACGCACATGCATGCGAAGTACGTGGCTGTCCGATGATATGTACTCGCAAAAGCTGCACGGGTATCGCTTTTCACCTGTGTGTAAGTGTCGATGCTTTCGCAGGCTGCGCTTCCACTTGGTTTTAAAATTGCAAAGGTTGCACCCGTACGGCTTCTCTTCGCCGTGGACTATGCTGTGCACTCGCAGGTCAGTTTTGCGATAGAAGGTGTAATCACATCTATCACATTTGTACTTTTTTTCACCGATGTGGAAGGCCATGTGTGATGCCAGGGACTTCTTTTGGGAGTACTGAGCGTCGCACACATGGCACTTATAACCTTCTTCACTAATGAGAGCCTTTTTAAGTTCTGTTAACCGGACCTGATTGTATTGAAATCCTTCTACATGACTTTGATGTACTTCGGAAGCCTGCTTTAGCATGCGGCTTACACTGGAACAGTCCGTTTCATTTTTCACATGGATCTCTTCTGGAATCAACTCCAGCTTCACTTCGTCGATCATCGAAGGAGCATCTAGAGCTGAAATGCATTCCTTTTGAATATCGCATTTTATGAAGGTACAAATTTACCTAGAGAATTATCCAAATTTGGTTCTAGAGGCTCATGTTTTATGTATTTTTCTTCAAAAGTGTAGTCATTCATAATGGGATCATTCAAGTAATTTTTCATTTGCGAGTAACTTTCACTGTTGTGATTGAAGTTAGTGGACAATTTTTAACTTAATTTTGGCCTCTAGGTGTCGCTGAACAAATTGAACTGACCAGTGCTTATCAACCAGTAATCTAATGGGACAATTTTATGGCTTGATACAAGAGATGAGTAGTTTATGCAACAATTTTCTGTAAAATAAATAAAATAAGAACAAATAGAGACAAATGTGAAGGCAAAATCAATTTTTGTATATACAGCTCTGAAAGAATAGAAGAGACACTTTAGTGATTTGTTTACAAAAAGGGTTTTACAATAAGACTCATTTAATTTTGTATATTGAGCTAAAGATCAAATACCTAAAATGTAGGTAAAACACAATGAGCCAAGGGAGGATCGAATCCGTCGGTTTATGGTTAAAGTTTTCTTGTATTTTTTCTCATTTGTAAAGCGCTTATCTTATATATTTTTTCCTTTTCCCTCTTCTTTTATAGATTTTAGTTTTTTTTTTGTTTGAGCTTTACTCTTACCAGGTTACTGTCATAATCAGCATTATTTTCTCTACTAACGTATAATCGATTTGGTTTACTGTTATGCCGTTTGAAACTCTCCTAGTTATTTTTGCCCATATGCAAACTCTGTCTCTTTATCACTAACATGTACATTCCCCTCACTGTCACATTAAAATCCCCTTTTATAATCTTTAAAACACGATCTGCCATTTTATTAAGTTCTCTTCTAAAATTCGATAAACTTGGCCTTTTTGTTCTTTTTCTTCTGTACCATCTGAGGGTACATGTGCCTTGATTACTATTACTTTTCTGTATCTTCTCTTAAAGTGTATAGTATACATTCTATTGTTTAATGGTCTGAAATTAATTACTGTATTATTTAAGGTTTTATAATTTTATTTTTAATCATGCCTAGTTTTATGCCTTGTTATTCCCTTCATCCTTTTTCTACTATTAACTGATTTTTTGACCCATCTTTGGTTTTTCCTTCATTCTGTAATTTCTGCAGTTTATTTATGTTCTTAATCCAAGCCCCTGTCAGTTAGTTAATGTCTGATAGGCTACCATGATCATTTTTTCTTTTACCTTTTTGTTCCTAGCTGGTGATTTAGCCTCATTTTGAATTCCTCTTTCTGCTTCTGTCAGATCATGTTTTACTTTCCTTGAGCTTATTTTTATTTTATATCATTATCTTTTCATCCTCTTATTTATTCATTTCTGC
Source organism: Sinelater perroti (assembly GCA_036346155.1). Lineage (NCBI taxonomy): Eukaryota > Metazoa > Arthropoda > Insecta > Coleoptera > Elateridae > Sinelater > Sinelater perroti. The sequence continues at coordinate 287,929 of JARFIY010000047.1, forward strand.
GGCCGTTAAACTTTTCTTATTTCTTTGTTCAAAATGTATGCTTCTTTGATTTCTCTTTGACATCTACTTCTTGTTTTAAAAACTCTACTTCTTCTTCGAAGTAGATACTTTTTATTACTGTATTCTATTTCCTCTCTGCTTTTTTTCTACTTCTTGTCTTCCAAGTTCACTATTCTTCTAAGCCTTCCCTTACTGGGCTTATTTCTTTTTTTATATTCACTGTGCATTATCTATGCAAGCATCTAAATTATTACATGACTTACATCCCTTCACAGATGATCGTATGTCTTCGTTGGATTTTTTAAAGATATCGAGCATGCTTTTTACTCTTCTTCTTTTTCCTTTTCCTGAATTAAAATCTTCGCTATCATCTGCATCACCATAATACTTCTGCATTTGCATTTTGATTTTGACAACTGGAGAATTAATTGCAATGTCGCTTTTCTTCTTCACGCAAAGTTATTTAAATCATTAGCACTTTTTTGGTTATATTCTTGTTTTTAATGTTTTATTGCCGAAATTTAACTTCTATTTCTTTTTTTTCTCTTTTCCAGCACTTTAACACAACTAAGCCCTTTTTACCTGTTTGCGGTTTCTCAACCTTTTATCATATTGTTTGCTTCTATATTTTCAACTTTTATTTACAACTGTGATCTGTGCTACCATAACTAAAGCACGTAATCTGTTTTGAAGACTCACTGTCACAAAATATCTGCCTAAGTACACCAGATGTACTATGAACCAAACATTTATCACTAGAATAATGAGTTTTAGCTAAATATGTCTTGGAAAATCTCGACCAGGAGTATGACTTAATAAATAATTATAACAGAGACAACAAATTCCACTTATCTTTGTCTTGAAGCGTCGTAGCTATAAGTCGGTCAATACCAGTAGCAGTCTCTCATAACTATATAGAAGCTAAAGCGTACTAGATGATAACTTAATTCTATATAATCTTTTTTTTCTGTAAATATTTGCCACAACCGTGAAAGTAGTTAAGCAAAGCTGGTTCTGCCTCAAGTAGGTCTGCAACTCGGCTGAATATAAATAAATTGAAAAGTGGTTGGAAACGCTCTTGAAGTGATTGAAAGCATCCTTAAAATGGTTGGAAGCGCTGTTGAAGCGGTTTAAGGCATTGGAGACAGTTTATTTGCATTCAGCCGAGTTGCAAACCACAAATCATGTAGAGACCTGCCTGAGCCAGAACCAGCTTTGCTTAACTACTGTGGAAGAAACATCGAGTTTCTAAATTACGAACATGACCTTACAGTTTGTGAACAGACAACACAATGTATGATATGGTGGTCAATCTAAATTTACATCTTTTGCTGTCATTTATGTCTTCAATCCCTAATATATTTGACTTTTAGTATTTTGTTGTTTATTTTTGCATCGAAACCTCTCTTCTTTATTTTTCGCATGTTTTTTTAAATCTGTTCTGTTTTTTTGACACTTTGTATGATGGTTCAAAGTCTTACTAATATAATTTTTACGATCTTCCGTTTTAGAATTTACATGTCTTCTGAAACATGTCCATCTGATTCATTTTGGTCATTGGGCCATCTAGTTAACATTCCATTTGTTACTTGCTTTAAATTCTAGTTTTTTTTTAAAGGTCTATGTGTTTCAAAGAATGGAAGAGATCTATCAGTTACGATAATTCTGGTTTTTTCTTTTCCGCTATTTTACTCGTCATGTTATTGTTTTTGTTGTTTTCTCTTGTTTTTATTTTGCTATATTTGTTTTTACGCTAAGCTTAACCCACTTTCATGTGTTTTTCTAATTAGCGATCCGATGAACTTATGTTTTTAATTTTTGTTTGTAATTGTATCTTGCCAAGAAATTATTCCAGTTCTTTATATGCAAAGTTTGAGAACTTAAATCTGCTTTTTAATTCATCTGGTTATTACGTATGTTTAACACCTTCGAGGAAGAACGGAACTAATTTTTATATGGTTTTCAAGAAGGATAAATTGATATAGGATATTATTGCTTTGCTTTCTTAATGTTCTTAAGCTACCTGAATGATACGGAATTGAATAACCACAGATTTATCTTCTCAAAGAAGATGTTTCTTTCCCTCTATTTGCATTTTAAATTTTAGTTTTTATATGTACCAACAGTGATCTTTACAATGATATTCATCTTTGTTGCTGTGCTACCCCTAAAGGCAATTCTATCTGTTCTTGCGTTTTATTCTCACTTATCTTTAGTTCTTCTTTTTTGTTTATAATGTTTAAATTTTCTAACCTCTTAATCAGTAATTGGGAATGAGGATGAACAATGTGGGACAAATATGTTCTTCTTTGTAGGTTGAGGTGTCTTTTGGTTGTGTAGCTAAATGATGATACTGGAGGAAGTAAGATGACATTGGTTTTGGTTATTGTAGTTAAATGGATGTCCTTTTTGTGGTTTAATTCCTTTTTTATGTTCTTTTATTTTTTTATATTTGAATATTGGCAACTTTTAATTCCTTATTTATTTGTGGTTTTGACTATATTATATCTTTAGACAGCTGTCGTATTTGAGGAAAATTAAGTTGGTTAATTATGACCTTCACAATCCACTAGGATTGTATTTTCTTTGAAATGCTGCAGCTGCAGGTGTAGCTTCTTTTACTTTGTTTGCTTGGTTTTAGACGCATTTTGATCTTTTCTCACAATTAGTTTGATTTCTCCATTCTTTGCACACAGTGTACTCAGTTTAAGTTACTCTCTATTTTAATTCGTTTGTTCTTATCAGATCTTTTATGGCACTTAGGCCTTTTGAGATTGCTCCAACATTCTTTTATTGGTTTGCCAATAGACCTTTTTGGATTGAATCTAAAGATTAGATGGTCGTTGCCATTTGGACGTGTTACTTATTGCGATGTTCGGTGATCATAAAATGTTTTTTTTTTTGCAAAAGTGTGATCCTAATATCATTATGTGAAAGTAGTATCATTTAGGTGAATAACCGGTTAAAAATAAGAAATAAGTTAAATTTTTTTTTATTATTTAAATGATGAATATACAAAATTTTTGTGTTTGGGGTTACAAAAAAGTTACTTTTTGGCTTATCTATGTTTTGGTTTGCTTGGCATACCAAATGGTCCACAAAAGATCCAGGTGGTATAAAACTATGAAAAATATCACAATGGCTCGCTTACTACTAACCAGATAGGTTTCTCAAATGCCTTTTGGCTCCTCTTACGTGAAAAAAGGCATGGTGCAGACCACATAATGTTTTCTTGGTCTTGTGTACGGCCTTCCTGTAGATATGTTTCTCCTTGACTTTCGTGGTGGCGTTACCGATAGAACGCCTTATCGCTCCTATTACTTTGGACAGCAAAGGCAGCAAACTTTGAGAATCTTGAAGATCAGATTTTTCTAACATGGCCTTGTGTGCTTGTCTGCAAAGAATCATACATAATTAACAATTACGTAAACTTTCCGATTACCCCAGATTTTATAAACTTACCTATTTTCTGGTCTATTTGGAATCTCAATTGAGCCCGAGTCCTCCCCCGAGTGAAATTCCAAATCTGCTCCTTGCACCTAAATTATTTTATCAAACGTTGCATTTTTTTGTTGTTAAACTCACCAATAAAACTTCCAATAGGATTATGGTGATAATTTTTTTGAACATAACGCAACCTGTAATGTGCTACTACTGGGTAGATTTGTTCTATATCTAATTCCGGCTTGTTGATGACTCAATATTGTTGATAATAACAAGGAGTAGCGTAATTTATTTATTTGTAAAATACTGTTACAGTGTTTATTATTTATATACAAAATTATTTACTATTTATAAATTAAGTAACTGCAGCTATAACGAAACAATTTAAGGATCATCTTTGTCTATCGATGGTGGGTCGTTTAACGGCGTGGGGGGTGTCGTTTTATCGTTATAGTAATTGCAAGGCGACCACGGTTTGAAATAAGGAGCGTAAAGCGACAAAAGAAATTTTTTGTGAGACCACGACGGATACAAGCTGGAGGCGGGCAAACTACACGGCACTGTGTGGTACATCAGGTCATCTACGTCATAAATGGTGTTAGTGCACACTTCCTCCAACTCTTCACGGCGAGAAACGTTGTAGTCTACCAAGTCACTGATGTTAATTTTCACAAAGATTAAGTTGTCGCTGATCTCAATGCAGCTACAGTTTTTAGAATTTTCATGGCACGGTGGCGCTGGTGTGATTTCGCAAATTAAAATGTCGTTTTCGTCGAGGTAGTAACGTGGATCTGGTGGAAGGTATGGTTGGCTTAAGGACAAAGGCGAAGGAGTCGTAGACTGTTCTTCGTCTGCGCTAGTCATTGTTTCTTCAGGTTCACTTTCATATAGTGCGTTGGTCTGAGTTGCTTCATCATCATTTATAAAAGTTTCGGTTACCTCTGGACACTCTGTTTCATACTCTTCATCTACGTCATCCCCTGTAATTTCCTCGATAAAATCTAGGTCATCTAAAGTCAGTTCTCCGGTTGTCGTTCTTTTCATTTCCTCTCGCGTTGGAATTCGACCATCTTTATCTCTTTTAAAGAAATACACAACAGAAGGGTTCTTCGTTACAGATTCCTTCGTTTGTGCATTCTGCTCGTTCTTGGGGTCACTTTTTTCGCTGGCACCAGGAATGTAGGGCGGCGGAAAGGCACAGTGGCACGCAGGAAAGATGTTAGGCCCGAAATTGTAGCAGGGAGCCACGTGGGGGTAGAACGCAGCTGACGGCACGTGATCCGGCGAGAGGTACCATTCCTGCCTGTCGGGCACCTCGATGAACCGTTCCTGCAGCGCGGGAGACCTCCTGTCCCTGTTTTCCCCAATGCGGACGAAGACCTGCGCCCGGGCGTTGGCAACGCTTGTCAGGTCGTTGCGCTTCGCGTGCGGCCTCACTGGGAGGTCCTCGGCGTCGTCTTCGTCCGACGAGAAGTTGGACCTTTCCAGGACCTCGTACTTGTCCAGCTCCGCCAGCCGCTGCTCGTAGGTCTTCTTGGGGGTCACGAAGGTTTTGCTGAAGCTGAATTTTGTCCTGGGTGTAGCTTGGAACTGAAAAAAACTTAGTATGAAGCTGAAGACTGGGAAATTCATTTTATCCGTTTTTGTAGTTTTTGTCCTATCCATAGTTTGGTCAAGTCAATCAACCTTGTTCAATATCTTTAAAGGATTAAAGATACTTATATTTTATGTGTCTATAATTACAAGCTATGATGTAACAGGAACTCAAGCGTTACACTTTTTACAAAATCAATTTTTGGCACTATATCTATTGGAGTCTGATTGTGCAATCAAAAAACAAATATATAGACCTGAATGTCATGGTTAAAGATCAAAATCTGGCAAATAGAAACACACCATGACAACTTATTTAGTCGGGTCTTGTAGACCTATCCTAAATGTGATTGTAAAGGACATAATTATTTTTCAAATGCACATCAAAGTGTTTTCTTTTAAAGGTTAAGAATTGACTGGAGAAGAACTGTAACATTGTAAGTACACAAAAGAGAATTGAAATAAAGTTGTACTGAAACAAGCACACTATAAATAAAATAGCCAAATATTTTGCATATCTTAATGATAATTCTTTGGGTTTCATATTATGAAAAATTTATCGCAAACAAATTAGATTACCATACATAGTTATAACAATAATGACAAAGAGCTCGGCAAGATGCAAACTATGCCTTTTTAAGTCACAAGTTAAAATCTCTTAATAGCATTCCGCTAGTGTACATGAAAATCGAGTCGCTTATGTAGTTCTGACCAACTCAGTAACTAATAATAGACCAAACAATTATATGAACAAGATTTTGGAATAGAATCATATCTTGGTGTCCAAGTTACATAATCCAAAATTAAAATGGTTATTTTGCCATATTTCAAATCTTCGAAGGATCTCTGAACTATTTAAGGTATCTAATGTAGATACTTAATTCCTGTAAAATTTCGGTTGAAGCTTAAAACAGCAAACACAAGTTTGAGTATAGAAATCGGTCTTAGGTCTCAAAACTAGACTTAACAGAAACCAACCAGTAAGAAAAACCTTTATGTTCAAAAAGCTTAGCTTCTGGTAAGACCAACATAAGAATGAAATCAAGTCGTAAAGAAGTAACCTTGGTAACGACGGCTTTGATTACAGATGTAGCCGATAATGCAATTCCTCCGCAATAGTGCATCCTAGAATCAATTTGAAGTACCATATGGCCTCGAGTACCAGCAATAGGAATTTTGGGTTTAGTTAGATGAATGACTGGCTCAAATTTAGTTCATGAATTTTAACAATTCAGAACACTTAGTGACGCACCTGGCGCTTCTTGTTTGTATTGTCGCATTGCACAAATATGATGTGGAGTTAAGAAAACTCTTCCAGATATTTTATAATAGAATAGTAGATACATAGATGTTAATTAATCCAGGTCAATCTTTCATTATCTATAATGTAACACCTTATGTTGGAACGGCTCATGGATGTGGAGTGATGTCCCAAGGTATAATTAATGCCTTTCATAAAATTGGAGCTTTTCCTATGGATATGAAGATTCAAGTGACATGGACAGCAATACATTACCGATAATTGATGAGTACTCGAAAAAAGAAAAAGGACCCCAAATAAAAAATAAAAAATATAAATTTACACCACTAACATAAACAACAAACACAATACAAATAGCATTAAAAACAAGAAACTTGTAAGTCATCACTAATATTTAGAGTAATCAAAATTATTAAAATGACAGAAGCCTTAAACAAAATAACATGACAACAAACAGCTTGACTTTGTTCTAATGACAATAGAAATAAAATAGTGATGATGTAAAATAGCGCCATCTATTATTGAATATTTGTAAAAATTTCAGCAGCCTATTTATCTAAGTCACGTGGCAACAGACACTTGAGTTGGTAGTACCACGTCGCTTTGCACAATCGAGTGCCGAGATGTGATTAGATTTCTTACCAAAGAAGGCGTTACTTAGTCCCAATAATATTAAACAAAGTTTGACTAGCGGGCATGGCAAATCTTCGCTTTCATGTCCTACTGTAAAGGAATGGACCGATAAAGCATCAAAGATGAACCAAGTGCAGGTTGGCCAGAAGAAAATGTCGTCTTCGTTAAGCGTGAGGTGCTGCAAGAGAGGGCTTTAAAATTAAAAGAATTCTCAGCAAGATTAGGGCTTCCCGATACAGTCGTTCAACGTATTCTCCGTGAGCATCTTTATATAGATAAGGTTACTACCAGATGAGTACTCTGACTTTTGTTAGCGGTTCAAAAACAGCAACGTGGTCTGTTGTGAACAATTTTTAATCCTCTGTCGTAACAACAAATAAAAATTCTTTAACCCATTGTTACAGAGGTTGAAACTATGAGCCCATACTATAATCCCCCATTAAGAAGAGAGACCATTAACTGAATGGCATAGACCGGACAAAAAAACCACAAAAAAAAAGGCAAAACTGGCTCAATCGACGAAAAAGACCATGGCAATGATTTTCTGGGATTCAAAGAGAATTTTGCCAATTAAATTTAAGGAAATCGACCGAACGGTGAACGAAGAGTATTGCACCAGCTTATTGGATATATTGTGAGACGTTATTAAGTAGAAGGAGAGTATCGTGCCGTTCCTTCTGCAAGATAACGCCCCTGTTTATGAGGCCGCATTCAGGTTGCCGCGAAGGACTGTGGCTCTGAGGAGCTTCTCACCTATCCTGCAGTCCAAACCTAGCCTCCTGTAACTACTATCTGTTTTCAAAACCGAAGAAACATTGTTAAGATAAAAAATTTAACAATGATGGAGAATTATAGAAGACTCTCTTAGAATATTTCCAAGTTTATTGAAATGCTCATTTCGAGCTGTAGTAAATGTGTTGAACTACATGTAAATTACATTGAAAAATAGTCCTACAGTTGCATATAATCACCCCTAAAATATAGTTGATCCGAAAACTTGTTTGGTGCTTTCTTTGTACAACATGGAAAACTAAAAATTAATCAGACATTTGACAAGGAAGAAAATGAATATCATATCCATAAAATGAAGAAAAATAGAGGCTACACAATTACTACACGTAATTTACGCTACTCGGTATAGATTACAGATATAAAACGAAGCCTAGATGATAAGAGCCGTGCGGTAAATATTAGGAATAGAGTAAGCAGGCGGCATCTAATGGCGTTCTATATTGATCTTAAATCAAAAACAAAACAATACTCAACCTGATAAATATTGTCATAAACAATAAGCTCGATAATAGTCATCACATCTATTTATAATGCAAAATGGAACACAAATGATCCCACAAACCATAAAACTAAACTAATCCAATTTATATAGGATCAGAAAGCAAATGTTATACACATAAAAGTTTTTCTCAGAATCCTACACTATTCAAATTACTCTACTGACTTCTTCTCCTTATTATGTAATTTTTTTATTATGTAATCTTAATATTAAACAAACACAATACAAATCGCAATAATTCAAATGAATGTCGCCAAGGTAGAGAATCAAGATCGATAAATATGGAACTGTCTTTTAACAACTATGAGAAAAATTCTCAATTGGTGGATATTAGAATTCCAAAACATTAACTGGGAATCAAGACTAACTATCGCAAACCAAAACTTTTTATTTTCAGGAACATTTTACATTTAACCCTTACCCTGAACTCATTAAGAACCGACTAGACCATATTTCGTAGTTTCACAAACAACCATTTTAGCTCCAATAATAAATTAATAGATCCTGATGGTACTGCCAATGTAGTGGCCGACTTTATTAGGTTTATACAAGAAATAACATGAAATTTGATTTCACCCACCAAACCTTAGGAAAAAAGAGTCGCAACCTTATAGATAAAATCGAGTGCAAAAACTATGTGCAGCTGCCCTTTTTGGTCTAGTATTCGTTTAAATTTGATATGATGCTCCTCTACGTAAACTTGAACCAATTTTTCCCACGCCTTGTCACCTCTTACTTATATCATTAACGACCGCTACTTTTCAGTCAAATATAATCTCTAAACATTATCATACCATCCCATCAAGTCAGATATAGCCCAGAGACTGTTTCGAGCCTTCTTCTATCTTTACGACTGATATCCGTACCACAGTAGCCACATTTGGCGAAGATACAGACGACAAAAGCTTACAAATAGCCACGACAAATCTGTAAACTAAACTTGACCATATATAACATTCCAAGCCAAGCCAAATCCAAGCTCACAACAGACAACTTCTGTGCACACAAAAATATTAAAAAAAGTCCCGTCCAAAATCCTAAGAATTAGTTGTTTCATGGTATGTTAACCTTACATGATAGTCGAGGTACTCCAATAGAAGTAGAAGAAATCCGTAAGCTTACCAAAAAATACATAGACAGGACACCTGAACGATCAAGCCATTTAGTAGGAAATCCTTCTGTAATTAAAAGGCTACTTAACTGAATCTAAATCGGGATAGCTTCTTCCTTTATAAACCCAAAACATTTATAGTTCCTTTGGATCCTATTCTATAGTTAAAATCTCTAAATCCAACAATACTCTATCATTTCCTGTTTCCTATGAAGACTATCATAAATTGGTCAAATGTTCTATAATGATGAATAAATCTTTAGGCTACTTTATAAAACATTAGAATGTTAAAAATCGCAATTAAAACTAAGGAAATAATAATACGACGTTGCATAATTACCTTATTTGCACAACTTATAATGACGCAGGCGATTACCAACTTCTTAACGAACATCTTCCGCTGCCATCCACGGTGGAATTCCAAACTACGCGCGGGCTGCGCTGAGACTAAGTCGACTCTTATATCACAGTTGTCCGTCGGCTCGGACGCTTCCTGCAGTTATCTCACCCCAGCGTCATTCTGATCGGTGTTGGAGCACGTAGAGCCGCGGGCGACCTTCAAGAAGCCTTACAATGGTTCGATTGACTCGAATTGATCGACCGCGACCAAGCTTGACATTCGATCAAACGCGCGTGAGCGTTAAATACAGCGCGCGCGACCTTTGGGTGTGTTGATTTTCAGTTTTGCGGACGCTGCAATGTTGAACAAACACACAAAAACGCCACGCGCGCTTTCGGGCAACAGCGAGGGCTGCTCAATGCGAAAGTTACTCGGTGACTGACGTTATGATGATAATTTGGGCTGTCGCAACTTCATATGTTTTACTTCTGCAGAAAAGGTACGCGAAATGAATTCATCGAAAGAGAGAACACAGTAAAACGATATGGGAACAAAAAAAAAAGAAATTGGGCATGATTGATTACCATTATAGAACAAAAGTTGGTGATACTAATATCAAGAAGCAAGAAAGATTTAATTGTAGACAATATTGAAGAAAAAGATTTAGCTCAATGAAAGTTATATTAGGAAGAAACTGCAAAAGGATAAACATTATGTAACAATCGACTTCTATTTTTATTGATTTTCTTCTCTTTTCTATTTTTCCTTTCGTCTTGATATTATTGGCTCAATTGCGCGGGTTAATCAAATGTGAACCTATCTGTTTTTCTATACTTATTGAAACATTATATAAATAAAAAAATAAAAAATTATTTTTACATCATGTCTTAAATTGGAAAAAAATTTCATTAATAGATGGGCAATTTTTTGATCTCACTGCCGTAAAACTTAAGTACTTGTGATATTAACCAATCACGTATCAAATCTCTCCTCTCAAAGTGCTTCTCTTAGGAATCAACTTGGAACAGGTAACAAACAATGCAAGGGTCCTTGGGTATTATCAATGACCTTCAGTTTCAACTACTTTCCGTTCTCTCAAAAACTTTTTTATATGAGAAAATTGATAATAATTTGGTGCACAATGGACGGGGATACTTCTCGCTCTGACATCGTAATGCTGAATTAAAAACGGCAGTCAGAAGTACCGTTAGGAGAAACCCACTGAAGCCCCCTATCTACAACGCTCAGAAGCCGCGACTCTTTTCCTTCACCACACGGAGTTACATTTTGGAGTTTAAAAATAACGCGCGCTCAATAAAAAGACGGTACTTGTTGGTACTTGATTAGCAGTAGTCAAAAAAGTTTCAATGGAGGTGATTAAAACGGCATAAAAAAGTACAACGAGCACTTATCGGGATAGAATTTAAAGAGCTTTCTGTTTAATGTTATAAATATAAATAATTCTAAATCTGTAATACGAAGAAAAGTTAATTTAAATAATGACATCTGCTAACAATATTTAGAAAGGAAAAAACATTTTAAAAACCTGCGATACGTTTAAGTGGAACCAACATTCAGATAATGAGAATTAGTATAAATATGTTAAAAAGAGCGATTTGAGAACGTTAAGGATTTTAGGATTTTAAAAATACCTTAAAGAAGATCTAATAGAAATAAAATAAACTCGCTTAAGGCAAAATTTTTAATAATAAAATAAGAAGGATTTGGTGCATCGTGTGGTTGGTTCTCGGGTTATTAGGCAGGAATGTTTTCTATCTCAAAGGTGATGAAGATTAATTATTTTATTCGACGAATCATTGCAAATGCGACACCCGGAAACTGCATACACTTACACACTGGCGTCTAACTCCCAACCAATCCGGTTAATAAAACCCTTCTTATGCGCGCAAACTGGTTTTGTTCTAATAACATTAACTCTATATTTTTGAGACAGACCACGTATGGTACGATTTCTAGCCAAGTAATTTTTCTACACCGAGACCGTCGATTATTTATTAACTTTGATTTTTCTTGATATTGTACAAGGTGTTCTAATTCTAATTTTTGTGTTTTTTTATTTTCAGGACCTGGGGGCCTCAAAGGTATGTGGTGATGTAGAATTATCCTGTTTTGGTTTGTAGAAAAATAATTAGCAATATCTCTAATATTAAATACTTTTATATGAGGGGCAGTCAAATAAATACTTTAAAATCGCCCTGAATGTTTTGAATACTAGTGGACCACATTGTGAATTGGTTGGTAACGTAACTAATTATTGAAGGAACGCCCTATAGAACACTGCAAAATAGTGCAGATGAATAAAATTACACCAGTAATAATGTTCCATGGATATTTTTCTAAGGGGAAGAATATATTCTAGTAAAACTTATTCAAAATTGAAGGTACTTGGTAAAAAGTCCGTATGCATTGCATAACACTTGATATATAAAACCTTAAATAAGAATTAAAAACATTTAAAGTAAATGACCTTCGCTTGTGACAGATACATATGAATACAAACAGTCGTCTTAAATACATGTAATGATAATGATAATGTAAAACCAGCAAAGCGAATTTGTTTTAAATTGATGGTAATTGATGTTTAAATTGGGGAAGATGCAGGGCTGTTTACCTAACTAGAAAATGTTTTAAAATGAAAAGTTTTTTCTCATCTGCTATGTGTCATATGTCAAAGAGAAAATGGCATGGTCTCTTTTGACTTGGTCATATAACTTTGAAGTAATATTTACTTCCACCATTTATGATATCACTTGTTATGATATCCTTGTCATCATGATTTCTTGTTAGCACGACTTTTTGGGATTAATTTAAAATTTGTAAGAACAAAAACTTTCTCAACATGTTTAGCAACATGATTGTCAAGGTTATCAAGGTAGAACGGTATCCTTCTGCTTTGATTATCAGTGTGGGGTACGGATACTTGTGCTGTCAACAAAATATTCTCAAATGTGATCATACAAACTTCTTCCTTTAACCCTAAGATACTTAACCAATAAAATATCGGCATTTACATAATCCGGACTTCTGAGGCCCGGTATGTAAATATGTGTATAGTCGTAACAAAAACACAGATATTAAAGTAGAACTTTATTTATTTATACATATACATTACAAACGTGAGATTACATATAAAAGTAAACATTGTTTCAAAAAAATAAAAATAAAAATCTTTATGTAAACCCAAACATTGGATTTAGGGAGGAATACAACACCGTCGACAACATTTTTAAAGCACTCAGTAATGATCCTTGTTACTGACAAAATCTGTAAATTATTTTAAACTTCTGAAACTCCTTAATGTTTATTAATTTTTTCATTACCAGCAGGAAGCTGTTGGGGTGGTTGTTCTACGGAAAAGATACCAATTGACTTGATTTTTATAGTGCAACTTACAGTTGTATTCCATCATTTTTAATTTTATTAGTACTAGATTTTACTTTTTTGTTTGTAAATTTTTAAGTGAGCGACATTAAAATGGATTTTTCGTTAACTCAACCTCCATCCCTTCTCCCAGCAAGAAAAGGAATTTTAGAAGATTTAGAAAAAGCTTGTTAACTTATAAGTACCAGTAACTTTCGTGCATAATAATATAAATAATCCTGATATTTTTAAAAATAATGGTGCCAGATGAAGAAGAATCCCCCTTGCTGTTATAAAGCTTTCCATAGCTATGAAACAATTTTACAAGAAGCAAACTGTTCTGTTATATTTGTTATATGTTTATAGTGCGTTAAATACACAAGTGATCATAACTTGAGAAACCAAAGTATCGGTTATCACCTTATACTTGAGGAACTCCAAAGAACTTCTCAAAGTGTCGCAATGATCTTTGCAACAAGGATGTAAGACACCACCAAAATAAAGACCAATGTCAAATAGCCTGGGAAAAACAAATGAATGTTCTTGATGTGACCATCCAATCATAAAGAGAATGATCTCTTCCATTTTGTCTCAAACAAGCCCAAAACTTGAACTGTTTCTTCTAATTTAGGAGGCCTGGGCATTTTAAAGATATGAAGTTTATGGGATATCACTGATTATATCATTACAGAATTTTAGTTTGTAGTTATATTTTGACGGATTGAATATTAACAGGTTGATTTTTATTTACTGTATATAGGATTGGAAGTAAAAGTTTAGTGAAATATGTACTGGGTTAGGGAGAGAGTTATATGGGACAAGGATTTGTTGAAATACCCGTTTTGTAGTAGAGTGATGGTAATGATTTCGGATTTTATTTTTCGGTTTCTAACTTTGGAAAACCTGATGGATCTGGTGATAAGGGATTTTGCAACCGAATGGTTGGGGTACGATTAGAATGGGTAAGTTTTCTAGAAGCAATGCGACAAAAGCTGATGTTTAAAGTATTGTTGTTATAATGTTTAGGAAGGGAAGGGGAGAACTATTTTGTTCAGTTTCTATTATAAATTTAAGGGTTTTTTTAGGTTTAAAATAAAAGGGGGCGAGGGCCTTTATTTTAAAATCACTTATAAAAAGGTTTGCTATAACGGGTGGAAGTGAAGAACTTATAGAAGCACCGTTAAATTGGTTGTAAAATCTATTTTAAAAGGTAAAGCAGGTATTGGGCAAACAATGTGTAATTAAGGAGAGGAATCGTTTTTTATTGCAAGTTAATTTTATTAACAAGGGTCTCAGGAATTGGAAGAAAACAATGAAACAACATTAAAATCTGACCATGATATCGTCTTTGCGTGTAGGAATATATTTCCAGGAAATGATAAGAGTTTCGGAGGTGGGATTAGGCTCGCTTTATAAGAGGTTAAAGAATTTTGATTAAGTACTTAGTCAGGTTATGGGCGAAAGAATCCAATAGACTAACGTAAAAGAATATCTTTTTTATGAATTTTTGAGAAACCATATAATTTTGGAATTTCGGAAAAAGTTTTTGATATAAAAAGTTCTTTAGTCTCGGCTAGTACGTTTGAGTTGGCAACTAAGATTTTGATTTTCTTTTCAAGTATTTGATAAAATTGATAGATACATAATAATAGTATAATTTAGTAAGTTTTCTAGATTACAAACGTGGTCTGTCGTGTTTAGAATCACTGTAGCGTTTCTGTTGTCTGCTTATAAAATTATAATTTTGTTATTTTCTTTTAAAGCTTTTCGGACACTTAGTTCGGAGACTGTTATATTTAATTTTGGTAATATGTGTAGCACATTGGTTAGAGTTTGCCTAGTTTAATTTGCAACGTTTTCAGGGAGATAGGTAGTGGAGAATTTTATTTGGAATATGTTGAGTATGATGAGCACACGATTTGGAAAAACCTTTTGCAATATCTTAACCAACCAAGTCGCTTATTGGGTATAGGAAAAGTTGGTTGCTGGGTATTTGATTTGAAAAATTACGCTTTTTAGTATTGGATAGCTTTTTCATGTATTATATTGGAAAAAAAATATTAAATAATGGAATGGATATTGGAAAAGTTTAATTTATGGAATACAACAAAACTCCCATTTGGCTTTATCGAGATTTCTCCGAGTTGGGCGAATAGAACTTCTAAGTAGATGTAGACCACCTGGTAATCTTTTCAGAATTTTAAAAAAATTGACCTTTCCTAAGGTATGATTTGATTATAGTTTAATTTAATTCAAAGATTCCTCCCCACAGAGGCGTATGAGATATTCGGTTAACTTGCCGCGATTAAAAATAAGTGAACAACTAGATTGCGTCAATTTTTAGAAGATCCTCTATATTTCAGCATTAGCTTTGATGTCATTATCAAGAGAGATTATAGTTAATTTTTTATTGGGGGTCTCAATGTGCATAGTCCCCAGGCAGAACTATGAGTTATAGAAGAAGGCTAATTTTTACGTGCCCTACTTTGCTATTTATTGAATCTGGATGTGAAATATGCTTTGGTGGGTATACACTGGGTTGGGGAAAATTTGAGTTAGGTGACTGTAAAAATAGGATTTTTTGTTATGAAGAGAATTGTTTTGTTTCACTTCCATTGTAAATTCAATACTGATATGAAGTTTGTTTAAGTGAGAAAAGAATTGGGAGAGCGCATCCTGTCCATACCGCCAGAGAGCAACTTATATTATCCAACAAGTAGGCTTTAATAGAAAAAACGAGAGCTTTTATTCCAAAATCGACTATAAAAAGGTTTGCTACGACAGATGAAACTAGGGCATTCCTAAGAACATCATTTGTTTCGAGGTAAAATTGGTTTTTAAATGTAAAATAGAGGCTGAATAGCCAATATTTAATAAACATGAAGGTATTATCCTCTATATTCTAAGTAGATTTTAGAAATTGCGAAATTTCAGAGGTGGAAGGTTGGTAAAGAGAGGAGCAACATGAAAACTGGCCATAACGTTATCTCTACAAGAAACGATTTGAAAATTTCTAAGAATTGGTAGTAGTTTCAAATGTATGATGAGGTTTGTTGTATAAGAGACTGGTATTTGGCTAAGTTGTGTGTTAACCAAAGACACTCAATATGTTGTAAAAAGTGTTTTTTATGAATTTATCTTGGGGGTATGGTACGGCTCTACTGTCTCGCGTGGGACCACGGCCTGCGAATAGAGGAGTTAAAACTCTCATATATCCGACACTGTGCACCATCTTTGATGCAGTTTTGTTTTTTTAAGAAAGTACATTGTTATGTACTAGACTATACTACGTTAATCTTTCAATATAAGTTGTTAAGAATAGCTTTAAAATTAATTTGTTTAATGTTTATGTTTTTTATTAGTGTTTTACAAAATTAATATCAGCTTTACATCACGATGAACTTGAAATTAACTTCTCTAAGGCACAGTATCTAATAACAACATCCAATCAATTTAAAAAAATCTATCGGGTCACATTTTGCAAATGTTTAAGTGATGAGATAAAAATAGGCAAAGACAATCAAACTTGCAAGATTAAAAGAAGAATCTGGCCAATTTAGACCACCTTTAGTAGGATGAGACATCCTTGCAAGTAGGATGTTTCAACGTGTCTCAAATTCAAATGGTTCGATCGCTGT
This sequence comes from Sinelater perroti, assembly GCA_036346155.1. Classification (NCBI taxonomy): domain Eukaryota; kingdom Metazoa; phylum Arthropoda; class Insecta; order Coleoptera; family Elateridae; genus Sinelater; species Sinelater perroti. Next base: position 304,621 of record JARFIY010000047.1, read on the forward strand.
GTGATCCCAATACTCGCCTATAAATCTGAAACTCCGATTTTAACAAAGAAGTCAGTTAATAAAATAAAAGTTGCGCAAAATATCACTGAGGGATAGAGTCACATATAACGAAATATGTTGCAATAGAAAGAATCGCCTCTCTAAAATGGAACTGGGCTGGACATGTTGTGAAGATGATGAACTAAGCGAATAATGGAGTAGTGGCCAATACGGAAAGGGACGGTGATATAAAATTTATTGTAGAAAACTCGATACAAAATGCCCCACTCCGCAAAATTGGAAAATGTTAAGGGAGACTTATGTTCAACAGTAGACAACTATAGAGGCTATATGATGATGGGTGTTTTAGGGTTTGCAATTCGAAACGTTTCATATTGGGTATAGGTAACATGGTTATTGGCACAACAATTTGATTACATCTCGCCTGGTTTTATTGGATATGTTTTTGGGGAAATTGGCAATAAAAGATTTTCTAAGATACGATACATTTAGGTGGGAACACGATTTGGAGTGAAAGCAAAATTAAAACTTTGTTCAAGGGCTTGATAACTGGTTTACTGAAAGTATAATCAGTTATACACAGTACTTTTGGGTCGTGACTGATGTGTAATGGATAAATGGTTCTGGCATAGTTTGGAAAACTTATGTTTTTTTCTTCTGATATATACAATGCTTCGTCGTATGTCATCTCACTGAAGAAATCTCAAATGAAAAAATGTATATGGGAGAAACTGAGATTATGGAAATTGTCATATTTTAGAATTTTATTCTTGTAGATTATTTCCCCTTCTTTCCGAAGTGAATAACCTTCTTTCTGGGGTGAATTAGTCCCTTGGTTTCCAATGTTTTTCCTCTTTAAAGTTTCTGATGGATTGTTGCTTCTATTACTATCGTCCTCCATATTATTCTGTTTCTTGATTTCTCCTTTCAGTTCTTAATTTTCATATTTTTTAGATCTTCTTTTAATACTTCGTACCATCTATTTTTCGGTCTTCCCACTGGCTTGTACTTATCAGGTTTCCATGTTATTATCCCTTTAATTACTCTTTAATCTTCTGCTCTCAATATATAACCAAGCCATCTAATCCGCTGTACCTTCATTATCTTCACCATGTTCTCTCCTTATTCGTAGTATAATTTGCACTCCTTTTCCCCTCTGTCAGCCTCTGTAAGAGCGTATACATAGAAAAAAAGACATATTCAGCGGTTTGACTTCATAATTTTCAGTTTGTTATTCTTTATAAATCCAGTGCCATTGTTACCTGTTTTGATTCCCCATAGTATAATTTTGTAAGATCTCTTTTATTAATCTCTTCTTGTCATTTATCTCGTATTTCTTGAACAGTTACTACATTCGTTTAATATCTTTTTAGTCCTTTGGCTACTTTCAACAACTTTCCAGGTGCTAGCATTGTTTCTATATAGTGTTTCATATTGCCACTTTCATTATCTTGATGTTTGTTTCCTATTCTTGTCCGTATTTAAATGTGCCGCAATACGTAAAAAATTAACACCAAATGGTTTATTTAATTTTTTTGTAGACGTGATACATCACATAACTATGCGGTGATATCACATTTCATGATACCAACTACCATTTTGTGTATTGAATTTAAAACTTCTTAGAAAATTATTAATAGCCCACCAAGTTCTCGCAACTATTTTTTTTTCAGAAATTCGAAGCTTATTTACTTGCTATGTAACTTAGTAGTTGCTTTTATATTGAACTTTGTTTTAAAATGCCGCGCGTTTTACTTTTTGACATACTCGGAACGTTGCAAACACATATTTTATTGACGAAAATTTTGCCACCTTGAGACGTTCTTATCGCGCGTCGTGATAAGCACATGGCCACTTAATCGTTTGAACTTGAGCAGCTGCATTCCTGGGCGTTGCGTGTCTTCGCGATGCAACAATCAGGAAACAGCTGCGTGTGCGTGCATTGGCTAGCTTTTCAGAGTTTGTGCAGATTTGCGGTTTGTGCTCGAAAAGCTGAAAAGTTTTTAAAATGAATTGCATAATTCCTTCACACTCGACACATTTGATCTGCCGGCGTTTCATTCAGCTTGCCGATTCACTTCCAGACTTTCTTCAAGATCGTTAGAATAACCATTTTCGGCCTTAACCACCCCTTTGTTTAAAGGTGTACTGTAAATTCTGATAATACGTGGAATGTAAAGCGATTTCAATTCTATCAAGTTCGCTAAATTGGACCAATGCAATGTCGCAGTGGAACAGATCATTTCGGGAAACATTTTCTAAATCGCTGCTTTCAGCAATTGGAAGATTATCAATCAGCAAAATTCCTTTAACGCCTCAAAACAGCGATGCTGACACGTTCTAGCTGATTGAATGGACTATGTCTTTTTATTTCTTTCTTGTATTTTAGTTTCTGTTGTAATGCTAAATCCAAATATCATCTGTGGTTAGTAATTGCATTTTCAAACATATTGAATTCTTCTTAAATACTATCTTAAATTACGCCTATGTTAAGTCGAGGACTTTACGCGCAACTTCCTGTGTGGTTGGCGTTCTTAGGCGTCTTGGACGTGACGATAGACAAAATTAAATAAATAATTCTAAAGAACAGCATATACACTCTATATGACAAGAAAGTGACCATCTTCATTTGGTAAGGAGGCACAGCAGCACCATCTACGTTAATTCGTTTGAATAATTGTTTTGTGCTTTTCTATCGGAACATTGGGTAGTCGACGTCGGTGAATTAGTTATCTTTACAATGAGTGCAAAACTCTTGAAACAATACGAAGCAGTGTTTTAGTGAATCATGCGAAAGGACCGAATCTGACTTATAAAGCGGCGACAAAATATATGTGGAAGTCGGAGTCATTCGTTAAGAAATGGGCAAGCGATATTTAGAGGTTGGGAATGTAGACAATCTGCCGGAAAGAGGAATAGCTCGCGTCACAACGAAAAAGAAGAAAACGACCTTGCGTCTCTTTAAAGTCATGCTAGATCTTTCGCTGCGCCGTGCCCAAATAAAACTAGGTAAGAAAGGAATTCAGGTCTTTCTCTCTCTCTCTCTTCTGCAAATGCGGTTTTGATTGTCTGTTTGGTGTGCTAGCAATTTAAACGCCGAGAAAATGTGTACGATTTACAGAAATATTTGCTAAAGTCTACAGATTCAGTTCTTTAATTTTCTTCAAAATAGCGTAGATAGTAAGAGAGTATATCGATTTCATAAAGTCAACTGTGAAAATAGTCAGCAAGCTTAAGCTCTTGAATCAGTTGAATTTTGTTCGCTTAAAAGCCTAGGTCTTTAATGAGTACGCGCTAAAGGAAGCTTCCCAAAATGTCTCTTTGTGGTGCACGATGATGTGTTGATGTTTTGAGATTTGCACTGATACTTTGATTAACAATGAACCTTCTCCCACGCTGATACAATATTTTTCATCTTTCATCCATTAACGATCCATTTTTATCAAGTATTCTAATCAGTTGCCGAGTAGTTGGTTAATGTGGAGCATTATGCCGACCAAAAGTCTACAGTTTTCGTATCTTCTTTATAAAATTCTCAGAAAAATCGTATATTATATTTATCAAAGTATCAGAGTTACTGATTGCAAAAGAAAATAATAGCGCAAAGTTTAAATTTGGCGGTCACATTGGAACACCCTGCATTTTGGAAGAAAAATGCAAAACTGTATGGCATTATATAGTCTACATTTTTTACTAAAAGAGACCGTGTTGTTAAGACCTAAACAAATTATACCAAATATCTCCTTGCTTCAAACAGCTGCTATGGCAAAAAGATATTTCATATCCACCATTATGCATGTAGATTCTTTCAATTTTATTAAATATGATCTAGAATGAGATATTCACTATTATCCACTAAAAATTGGGTTTTTCTAGTGATTGTGGATTTTTTCAACCTTCTAGTTAGCTTATTCACATATGGATTATGAAAGTTTGTTTCCCGTTAAATAACTGGTTGTACAACCTACGGAATTTCAAATGTAGAACACAGATACAGATTACCAACTACTTAAAATTTGTTTTCAGATGTTTTTGTGACTAGCCTCAAACTAGTACTGTATGTATTATGAGAGTAAGGAAGCGAGGTAGTCAAGTTGCATTCGCACTGTATATTACATTTTTAAGCAATTTTACTAGTTTGTGATAATTATTCTCTTTTATAATTTGTTCTGTCAGCCTCATTCTGTAGTTTCATAATTGCGCAAATCATGGAGTTCCAAAAATAAACGAAATACTTTTAGCCACTCCGTTTATTGCATACGATCAATAGAGCTGTGGCGGGACGATGGCTGGTCTCCAAAACTTCTCTCTGTGTGTGAGTTTTGAAAATTTATTGTCCCATATTTTATAAGATTGTAAGGAGTGGGAAAAATTGTTGGTTGAACGGAGTGGTAGTTGAAGGAGAAAAGAAGTTAATTGGAAAAAATCTATCATCCTTAATGACAAGATAAGGCAAGAATTACAAGGGGCGATATTTACAATTAAAATATTTATAATACGATATTTTCTATTACCTTTGACGTTGACCATTTTTTATGAATTTATTATTACGCTAAAGCTAACATCGTTTATTTTAACTGAAATTATAGGCAGTTTTATTGGCTTTCCAGGTTTAGGGATTGTTGTCACATGATCAGTTTGTATGAAGTTGATAATCAATCACATACATTGGTAAAGATTTATTTCTTTAAGGTTTAGCTAGAGTAGATAAAGTAACATCAAGAACACCGAAATGACCAGACTCTCAATGAATAACCGCTGCCAGGTCGCAGAGTTAAACGTAATCATAGAATGTTCTATTGCAGCTATTATTTTTAAATAAGCTTTAAAGATAGTATCAATATTTTTGGGAAAAATGTGATCTATTAACTTCATATGCACTGGATAATCGGGAACGTAGATCGATTGGCTTGAAATTATAATTTGGACGCCTGATCTCTTATTTTAGCTGTTGAAACACTTGTTAAAAATTTCCGACTCTGTTTTTATGTCACTTAGTTCTTATACTGAGAAATACTTTGTACACATATTAGTAGTTAATGTTAAATATACCATAGTATATACAACATTTAAATGTTCTGTATCTAATAATCGCAAACTGTCTAATTGTAACAAGTTTAAATAATTATCATGGAGAATAAGTATCTTGAGGCAATTTTAAGGTAGAATATTTAAGAAGAAAAAATAACAAATCAAATATATAGACAAAACTGTTGTCTGTTTTGAAGGAAAAGGTATAGGAAAACTACAGGAAAATGAGAAAGTTATGAAGAAGAAGGATAATAATAAAAAAAATAATCATCGATCAACAAAAAAGTGTATAGCCATGAACGTTAAAAGCTTAAATCTAAGGGATGAATGGCTATCAAAAAAGGCCATTAAATTAATAATTGAGTGAGTAAGTATAACATAAACAAAAAGGAAAGGAAAATTGTTGAAACATTTAAAACGACTATTAGATGGCCAAAAGTAGGAAAGGCGGTTTCAGCAGGACGGGGCCACAACCTACACAGCAAGAATTTGTATGGACTTTTTGCGAGACAGATTTCCCGGGCGCCTGTTCTCCCTAAGAGGCGATTTGAACTGGCTGACGCGCTCTCTTAATTTGGCCCCTTATGATTTTTTCCTGTGGGGATACCTAAAATCCCTTGTTTACAACAATCGTCCCAGGACCCTAGAAGCCCTCAAATTATTGACTACTTTTAATAAACAAAGATGCATGGAGACTAAAATGAATAAAATATAAAACATAGTTTTAAACAAAAGACAGTAAAAGAGTATTAAAAGATAAGATAAGCAAATAGCCTAGTTGAAATATGGATATAAAATGAAGCTAGAGAAAATCAAATCAACCATATAAATATATAAAGCAAGAAGAAAATAAAGGAGAAAAAATGGAAAAACAAGAAAAATATAGTAATATAAGGTCAGAAAAGCAAATGATATAAGAGCAACAAAATGGGAAGAGGTGGGGACAGTCGTGCATAATAGAAAGAAACGAAAGGAGACGTAAAAGAGCATAGTCACGAACAATCGTACCTGTTAATAAATAGCCAATAGGATTAAGTATATGCACCCATTAAAGAAGAATTTCGATTGTGTTGAGATTTCTGCGAGAGACTTCACAGCCACTTCGAAGTATCAATGAAAAAATCAATCTCATCGTTGGCAACGTAAATAATATTGTACTTTCTAAAATCCAGTGATGAGAAGAACTTGTTCTTCAACATTTCAACTACCGTCCGTAGTAAGTTGAGAGCTCCAATTTGTTCGGACATCCCGCAATAGTAGTCTTCATTTCTCTAACAATTTTCTATTACTTGTGCTAGTCTTAGGTTTGTAGGATTTCTATTTGCCGATTCCGATTCCGATTACAATAGATAGAAGAAAATATCTTTTTAATCTCCAAGATTGATCATATCTTTAAGCATGACAACATAAAAGGCATCTAAATGACTAGTGAAGGCGTAGTTGATGGGTTCTTAAGGTTCAAGTACCAGGAAGTATAAACGCTAAATGTAACTATGAAAGATTTATTTTTTGTTAACCATAGATGGGATACAAATGCTGAAGTGCTAGAAAGAATCGACGAAGACCGACATATATGGGAACTGATACAAGAAGACATAGGTGGCTAGGACATATATACAGACATAATCAATTTATAATAAATGTGATAGAAGGGCAAAGGCAAAAAAGACCAGGAAGGGGAAGACCACGGCTTGAATTTATAAAACAAGCAATAAAATACGCTGGCACTGATAATTATAGCAACACGAAGAGAATGGCCGGCGTTAGAAACAGATGAAGCGCTGCAAAACAATCTGCGGATTGATTATTAAGAAGAACATGGGATACTGTTCAAAACAATTTTGACTTTCTCCTCAAAGATGAAATCCGAATCTTTAGGAAGAAAATCTGGATAGTGTACAGGGAGACCGTAATGAGTCTGCAGTGCCCAATTTGTTGTAGAGTTGTTTCCCAAATTCTGAGCACTAAAGATTTTACTTCCATTTTATCCCTTCTTCCAATGTAACCGTGTTTTGTTTGAATTTATTAATCTTAGATCATTACCCGTCCCAAGATTTTTTCTTTTCATTTTAAAGAACGTAGGGGATTCTTTTGTATCTTATAACGCTGCTAATATGTTCTACAAAGGTTTTTAAGTTTTTGTTTTTCATTATATTAAGATCTTTATTTTTTTAATATTTTACAAAACTGCTTTAGTATAGTTGCCTTTGATAATTTTTTTGAACGTAAACTATTAAATAGGATTTATAAGCGGGGGGGGGGGGGGAGGATTGAAAGATGATATACAATGTTTTTTTTATTTCTACATTTTTACATTACTAACAGAGTGTATATTGCGCAATACGTATAAGATAGATTTCAAGTTGTTTATCATCCATAGCGTATTATTCCAGACCAGTGAAGGCGAGCACTTATCGCCTGCAACAAAAAACTGAACATTAGCCAGTGACCGATAAACAACTCAAAATTTGTACAACAACATCACTACCACAGCCTCAAAACTTAACACACAGTAATACTACAGTTACCTATCCGACACAGTCTCTTTAATTAACGCTCGCTGCCGCCCCTCGCAGTGCCTCAACTGCTTTTGGAGATCGAAGAGGATCTTCAGCTCCCTTCTAATGCTCTTCCCGCCAGCCATCTTTTCGTTTAGCTCCAGAACAGAAACCTTCTGCAGTTTCTCAATGTTGTTCATCTCCCAAATGATACCGGATTCCTTCACAATTCTTTCCTTATTTTCTTCAGCTAGAATATCATGCAAACTTTCTAAAAACGTTATTTCCTTATCCAACTCCCTTTGTTGTAAGATTTGCAGGTAAGTGAATAGCTCTTGGTAGTTTTCAAACGAATGTAGCGTTACCTTGTCCAGAAGGTCGAGATAAAACTTGCTGGGCCTTGTGTTTAGGTTCTTAATAATGCAGTGAAGTTTCTGCAGTTTTACCAAGATAGCCACCCAGGTGTCCTTGAAATACACGTCTGTATCACTGAGATGTTTAAAAATTTCCCTAAAAACAGAGTTTTTTAAAACCTCTATGGTGTTTGTATCTGCAACAAGGTTTTTATCTTGCAAAAGGTTATTTTGGCGTTGCTCTATAATATTCTTTTTTATGTAATTTATCTTTTGCATGTCCTGGAATATTTTCAAATAGTTGAAAAGGTTAAGTCGAAACAGCTCTTTGATTTTAAAAGTTGTGTCATTTATTTTCTTTTCAATCGTCTGAATATGATGCGTGTTAACTTCCAAGTCATTCTGCCTTTTCGTAGTTTTGGAGACGCTGGGTAGAGGGGCTGCGGCTGCTGAAACGTGTCTGCGTCTCAATTTTGACTCCCGAATTTCAGCTTGGTCTTCTCTAAATCTCAACACTCTTTTCCACATTTCAGAGTTGTATGGCAATTTGGACAAAGTGTCTCTTTTTTGACGATACCAGTTTCGTTTGTTTTCGCCTTTTAGAAACTCCCTCGGATCATCCCCGTCTGTTAAAAATCGGTCGAACACCGAGGAGGGGTTCTCTGGCCTGCCTAAGAATCGTTTGACTTCTTGCGGTGCTTCATATTTATTATTTTGGTCCTTTTCTATATCGAACATCACAGATTCGTCAGTTCTAAATACTTCTTTCTTTGAATTGATATCTCTTTTATTCTTACTTAAATTGTCTTCTGGGCTATTATTGTTCAATTTTCCGATGTCTAAATCCTCGGTTTCTCTTTTTCTTCTACTTGGATATTGGCAGTCGCAATATTCAGCATCGTTATGACATGCTTGACATAAACACCTTTTTCTTCTGGAACTAACATTGTTAACATTGGAGGCTAACCCATAGAATGGTTTACTTTCAAGTAGCTCATTCTGTTTCTTTTTATCGGTTGCTTCTTCATTTATTTCGTAATCCGTCGATTCTTGTAATAATTTATTGATCCAAACTTTCAAAGAAATGTCCTCTTCGGGATTTTTTAAATTAATGGCATTGGAAGCCGAGTTATCAACATCTGAATCATCCACAACTTTTAAAGAAATTCCGTAATTGGCAAAAAACTTGACTAGATCTTCAATAAACTCATCGAGCTCTTTAGGATCAATTTCACCGTTGTCTCGGCTTTTAACTTCGTCAACACTCCTTTTGTGTTTCAGTTTCGGCAGTAGTTTGGGTTTCTTGATCTTAGTGAAACCTTTAATAAAGTTGGTTCCTAGCTTGAGAGCGTTTTTACCGAAATGCTTTAGCACGTCTACGAGGTAGCGCTTGGAGACCTGCATCACTTTCGGGATGGTTCCGACGACAGGGCTGATGTGAGACCTGAGCTTGTGCATGTGATTCAGGTATCGAATGGGCGTGTTCAGCAGGTGAAGAAGCGGCGTGGGGTGGAGCAAATTTCCATAGTTAAACGGCTCCAGAAAGTCGTCGGTGTGTTTCTTGTGGAAAACTTCGCTCTCGGGTTCTCTGTTTTCATAGGGGTAGGAAAAGTACGGAAAAGGGTCCTCGTTCTTCTTTCGCTTTCTGATGGCACGCTTAGAACGGCCTAGAGCTTTCTTCCTAGAGTGGCTTTTTTCAGGCAGCTCATTGGACCAGCGTGGTTCCGGCTGGTTGTGGAACTGGATCCCAGGGGGCAGCTGGACTGTCGGCGGTTCCGAAGGGTTCCCTTTAGACAACCAGTTTTTCACAAACTTGCTTATTATTTTAAAGTGCAACTTGACGTGGGCCTTCTTCTGCTTGGCTTTGAGCTTCGCAAGCGCGTTTTTCTTTTTGGACTTCTTTTGGACGTTTTGTTTAAGAGTTGATGCTGCTTGTTTGCGTTTGCAATCAGCGCACAAGGGTCTTCCATTTCCTTTTATTGGAGTAACTGGTTTATCTTTGGGAGACAGTAAGTATTGTTGTTGATGCACAGGATAGTACTGGGGTTGTTTGGCGAGCGATTGCCAGTTGATAGCTCGTTTGGGACGGACAAACATAAAAGTGTCGAGTTTCGAAGTGCTATAGTGACTAGAACTTAAAATGTAAGAGTTGATATTCGAATCGTTGCGATGTCGAGGGCAGGTGGGAAAAAATGTTTCTCGATTAGACCGTCTTAGAATATGTGGATTAAATGTCTTCACCATCATTTGTGTGATAGAAGGAAATTCTGCCATTGTAGAAATGTGTCTATAGGAGTCACTAAGTAAGAACTTTTGATGGAATCTTCTACTTTGATACCAGTATCTTTGAAAAGGTGTCAAAGTTCTGCGTCTATTGTCCCAATTTAAAGTCCATAAAGTGCGATAGCGTAAATGGGCGTCGAGATAAGCACGAGGTAAAACCTTTTTAGCATACCTTGAACAAGAGCAGCCGCAAGTTGTCGGTTGAGGAGCATAATAGAAGCCAGTTAGGTCCGCTAGATCCTTTTCGACGGCCTTCACTTCTTCGAAAATTGGTTGAGGGTAACCTGAGTATTAAAAGTATTAAAAGTTGGCATAACATATGTAACAATATGTTACCTGGGGGAACAGCCGGCGCGGGAGGAGCTCCTATAAGAAGCCTATCAGGCGCAGCTACCAAATCGACCAAATAAGGGGGAGCTGGAGATTCTACAGGAATTTGCAGTCGAACATTGTGGCTTTGTGGTACATGGTGATAGTGTATTGGCTTAGGCTGTTCCGGTTGTACCTACATGTAATTTGTTGGTAAATCGGTGAAGATAATTTAAGAAAGGATACAGACCTGGTACTCGTATGATAATCCACTGACGGGTGGTGGCGTTTCCACGGGTATTTGAACCGAATAGGGCAGGCTCTGCGAAAGACAATTTCAACATATTTGCTGATGTTCATTTTAAGATAGATACCATAGGGCAATTACACGAGTCGCCTTTGTAAATCACCTTCAGGTTAGTACCGGGCGGCGTAAGAACCCGGAACTGCTGCTTGTTACACTATTAGGGCAAAGAAGTAATTAGTAGGACCGCAGAGAGACTATCTGAGTCGTACCTTTAGGCAGCCGCAGTTCCCGTAGCCTTCGACAATGAGCAGGGCTGCGATGACCAAAAAGGTTCTTAACACGTTCATGCTTCGAACCGCCCAAATCTTCTTTCAACTAGCGGGGAGGCCAGCGCTATATAAAGCCTGCGCCAAGAAACCATGGGGTTCAAGGCTCGTAGGTGCCTCAAACTCAAACATTTTGGTTGTTTTGTAAATAAGTAAATGTCGCGTAGTTGTAGCGAGCAGTTCAAATTACGCCGCCTTGTAGTGCCCTTCCCAGAAGCACGCAGCTAGACGTGATTTCTCCCACATTTGCCAGTGCTCGCATTGTTGTGTAATTGGCAATTTTAGTTGACATTTTTCAACGAATCGATGACTTTGTTTACTTATTTAGTTACACTTAGGTTCCAATTATTTTTTATGGACTGAAATGTTTTTCTTAATTTTTAACCGTTAAAAGTTTAACAACGTACGTTGGTGAACCAAATATAAATCGAAATTTATTTTTTATGTGGCGTGAGGTGAAACATTGTAAGTAGGGATCCCTGAAAGGAATTCCCCCGTAGATATTTCGCACTCTCGCTGAAAGAGTTCGAGTAATTAAGGAATTTTTGGGAAGACTCAAGTGTACGCACACAATACACAAATTTTAGGAGTACAAGAAGCAATTGAAAGTAAAGGTCACCAATGTTTCTCGAGAACCAGAGTGACTGCGGAAAATGTTCGTATTTTCGATGAGTTGCTGGAATTCAGATCGGAATAAGTTACGAAATTACTCAGGTGATCATTACTGTTGATCTGGATTTGAGAAGATGTTCGCAAAATGAGTCTCTCACTCGATTCCGTATAGCTGCCCACCACTAAAAAGAACTCTTGAAAGATGACATTTACAGACGATGCTGCCGTTGAAGAGTTCGTGCGCAGTTGATGTAAACGTACATACAGTATAGCATGATTTTTATTTTTTTATATGTTATTTCGTGAAAAAGATAATGAAACTGTTAAAAGATTGTAATAAAACTTTAGTATAAAAATAAATAAGTAACAAGGCACTAAATCCAGCTTCCTCAAGTGGCCGGAGATAGAATAATATTGCTTAGAACGCCCCAAATCCGTGTCTCCAAGTCCTTCAACGCGTGGAATTTTGTTCTGCACACCTCTTCCTTTGCATATCCCCACAGGTACAAATCACAAGGCGTGAGATCTGAAATTCTTGTAGGTCATTCATGAGGTTCGCATCATTTCAGCCAACGTTTTGAAAAATGCTGGTCTAACCATGCACGCACAGTAAGGGCAAAATAAAAATAAGATCTCCAATGTTATCCCAGACAGATACCGTGAGATACATATAATTTTTAAGCATCTAAATGTGGCAGTCTGTATTTCACGCACAAGATAAGGGCTGATGAGTTTTGATATTGTAACAAGTTTCCGAACGCTCCCCGTAACACGGCTGCTAGACATTCGCTCGGCCGTCGATACAGCGTCGAAATATTCCAGAAGGTTCGATCTTTCGCGACTGTTCGGGAATATCGTCGCATAAGCATAAATAGCGGACGGCGGGACGACCGTGGCATTCCGAATTCAAGTGAAAACGGTGAGTTTTATATTACCTAGTGTGTATATAAATAGTGTTGTAAATTTACATAATCTAACGGAAACAGTATGGTTATTTTCAGTCGAATTTGCATTCTTTCAACAATCATTTCGAGATTGATATTAAATGACGCCAATGGAGAGTAACAGAGACAGGTCCGATTGAATGTGGCAGAAGTAAGAGCACAAGCAGAAAACAACGGATTCAGGCGCAGATGCGGATTCTAAAAATGCGTTCTCAATATGTAACGCTGAGATCTTTGAAGAAGATAGAACATACAGCTGCGCAAGCGTCAAATCGAAAAGAATCATTGAATCCACATTTTATATCAATGCACCAAAACCAACTGATCACTTGGAGACCCATTTCAGTGCATAGCTAACGCCATGACTGTCGCCACGTCGTGTTAAAGTACTAAACCAATCGACTGACATGAGGAATTTTGTTATTTACCTTCAGATTCAGGTCCCCGACTAAAGGAAGTTGTGCCGTTTTACGGATGAGGAAAATATCTACTGTCTCCAGAAGCGTTTCTGAAGGAAGACAAGAGAAACCGTGTATTCTTTTCTGACAAGCCATACACATAATGCTAGAGAAACTAAGATCTGAATCTGCAGCTATTGTTAAAAACATGAAGCTTTCCCTCTACGTAAACAACCTTCAAGTTATCGACGAATTTCTGAAAAAGCTCCCTGCAAAACTCCACCTGATATGGAGTAGGCATCTTCCGAAATGCGGAAAACTACCGAATCTGAAGATATTCTCAGAGTTTCTCGATGATCTTCTCTCCGGAGCAGTTTACCAAAGAAGAATAAAAATTAACGGGACAATTATCTAGTCGTCACTAATAATACATGCCAGATTGGAAGCCCATCCGTTGTCATCTTGTCCAAAATTTAAGAGAATGAAAAACGATGAGCACTGGGACTTTGTGAAGAACAACAAGCTTTGTTTTTGCTGCCTTGCCAATGTTCAGTCGAAACATCATCAGTTTCTTCACTATCTACCAAACTGAAAAGAACAGAAAAATGATCGGAGAGACGATCAAAGACGGCGAAAGGGTGTGGACTTAGACTTCTTCGTCGGAGATAAGGCGCTTAATGCTACTGGTCACGCTGTGAAGTATCCCGTACATCACATCTTGAATATTTGGACCTGATGGAGTCCGAAGATCACTACTCTCTACTCACCGAACTGCCTTTGAATAAACAGAGGAAATTATGTTTTAATCATTCAACGTATCTTCGGTCTGTACCGTGACCCTAAAGTAGAAGTGCTTAGATATAAAATAAGTTTTTCAAAAGTGGATCTGACGATCGTGACAAGGCAAAAGATTCTAACAAAGTGCAAGCTACTGCGGCTTATCATGAGCCTATTTGATCCTCTGGGATTTTTAAGTCATCTAATAATCCAATGAAAAATACTGCTCTAGGAGACGAAGATCTTCTGTACGATGGGACGACAAGTTTGGAGGAATTTTGGTAGAAAAATGAAAAGGAGTTTCTAGAGCAGCCTGTGAAGACTTCGAAGACGGTAATTGAAAGGTCTTTTGTCCCAAGTGTTAAAAAGCAAGTAATCTCAAATGCATGATTTTTTGTCACGTAAGTGGCGTTTTTGAGAACAAAATATCATTGGGAAAGCTAGAGTCACCCACTTTAAGGTACTGTTGATTCCTCGTCTGGAATTGCATCCTACGTTAGTTGGAGAGAGTTTGGCTGATTATGTCAAGAAGATGCTGGATATACCAATACACAGTACAATTCTGTAGGCAAATTTAAAAAATGTATTACGTGGGCTCAGAGCGGAAGATCCCGGTTGCTTCAAGCATCGAAGAAATCCTCGAGTTGACAGAGGTGGGGATATAAAGATGGATATTCACAGATGAAAATATAGCTGATTACGCAACCCAGGGTACGGTTACAGCTGCTATTACTATAAATTCACATTGGTTCCGTAGATCATATTTCTTGATTTGACCGGAAGACGAATAAACACAAGAGGGGAAGCAGGTTTTGTAGTTAATGAAATAGAGTTAGAAGTAAAAAAGGCTTTTGGAGTCGTGAAGAAGAGATTATTGTCTTCATACGTGAAGAGATACAGGTGTATGATAAATGTGATTTGTGTCACGGTAACTATTAGAAGATTCACCGGGAACCTAGCGGTCTTCAAGAAAGGAAAACAAAAGAAGAAGGGCTATCTGCCACTGGACGAGAGAAAGCATAAGGTTTTGGATACTATACTGTCAAGAAGATTGTCTCTCACAAGAGTTACGAGCATTGTCGAACGGTGAAGAATTAAGTCACTGATTCACATCTTGAAGTATGTAATAATCTGTGTCGACAGTCGTGTTAGGAAGTGGCCGAACATAACGGTACCAGCTCCGTTTCCTACCATCTTAAATTTCTAACATTGCTGGACAAACCTGCTGATAGCATGGCATTATATAATTCTCAGAAATCATTGCGGAAAACTAATTTGCAACAAACTGCCCTAACGGTATTGCATGGTGGATATCGGTAGGTAAAAGTGCACCTAGCTAATAACTTGTGTGTAGAATCGAACGTGCCGAGCAAATTCCTCTAAAAAAGTCAGAGTCAAGAAACCAGATCGCCCTTTTCCCTACATGAGACTTGATTACTTTGGACCTATTGATGTGGTTAGTGGAAGAAAACTAGAAAACTGTATGGAGCAATCGTAATGTTTATTTTGAAGTAACTCATTCGCTCTCACCAGATGAGGCATTATGACAGTCAACCATTTTATTGGTCGGCGAGGAAATCCGTTGAGAATCTGAAACAACAACAGGACGAACTATCTTGGAGTGGACAGGGAACTGAAGAAGGAATTTTTGGAGATTTGGCAAGAGAAGACTAGAGAGAAACTCTTTACGTAGAATTTCAATCCTCCAGGAGTTTACCCACATGGGAGGAGCATGTAAACGTCTTGTACGATCAATAAAGACAGCCTTGATGATAATTTTGAAAAACTGTATCCTGTCAAATCAACTACTGCTCATTTTGTTGCTGAGGCAAAAACTTCAGTTGATAATCGACCTTCGACTACCGTATATGTCGACAAAGATGATAAAGATGCGATTACAGAAAACTGCTTCATCATGGGAACAACCAGCATCAAACAGCCGGGATGATGATGATTTGTGCCTGCGGAAAGTACGGCAAAACACTCAAGTCCAAGCGGATCAATATCAGAGAAAGAGTAGAAGAAGAATCCTCAGATCAGTGAGCTTGTCTTCGTCGCACATTTTAACGCTATGCAGAATCAGTGGGCGTCATTAAAATAATTCTCGGAGGACTCCTTCGACCATTTCTCCTTTCAAAACCAATCTTTAAATTTTTCTGTCTAAAATTTTTTTGTTATTAAATTAGCAATTCCTGTACTTTTTTGTCTTCCTCGGATGTACAATGTCTTTTTTTAATTTCAGTTGTTTCATTTTCATTCTCATTAAAATTGAATTCGAGTCTGCATCTGCTTCCTTGTAGCTCCTCATATCTTTGATATTGTTTATGATCTACTAGATTTGTTGTAGTGCCATCTAGAGCTACCCAGGCTTCCTTATAATAATAATATAAATTTTGAAGAAAAAAATGTTAAAAGGCTTAAAATATGTAATTTTTAGCAAAGATTGGTTTTACAAGATTGCTAGTGTTGCTGGAGGTCATTATGAAGATTTTCTTAAACATAGAGTAGTGGTATAAATTGCATGTTTTGTCAAAGTTACTAAATCTGCAAGAATTGTAAGACGGGACATGAAAAATCAAAATTTTCAAATAAAAATATTTTTATATTTGGGTACTTTAACCCCAGTTTTATTGGGGTAGGAGGAAAGAAGCCGGGAGATTTTTAAAAGGAAAAGTCAATATTAAGCTCTTTAAGAGACTGGGTGTTTCCATTTAGGTTTCCGTATTATTTACATAGCCTGATGAGTTACTCTAAAAGAAGTAATAAAAAACAGGAACGGAAAAACAAAAAAAAATTATATAATGAAAGAGTTGAAAATTAATTTTGAAAAAGTAATAGAAGGGGTCAAACTTCCTTATACAATGAAATAGAGGTAAAAATAAAGGTAATAGAAACTTATAAGATAGGAAAATACCAAAAAAGTATGATTGCAATAACTAAGACGTCCAAGCAAAATATGAGTATAGTAATAAATAAAGAAAAGTTGAAATAGAAGAAAATGTATATAGGAAACGGTTTGACAAAGAATGAAAGAGAAATAGAAACTACAATAATAGAGTTAGCTAAAGAAAGAAAGCATACAAAAACAAAATACAAATTTGATACTAGAAATGAATAATAAATAGTCATCTGTACGAATAGAGCAAGAAAGAATAAAAATTCCAGCATCATAGAATGGAAAAGATTAGAAACAACAACAAAAAAATTAATGCTGGTGAAATGGGAATGACTAAGAAGATTACAACTAAAGCAATGGATGTGAATATGAATTAAAAATAAATAATATTTGTCATACTGCAAAGAGCAATAAGGATACAACACTTGTAATAGATAGAACAAGAATATTCTTTTAAAAAGTAAATAGAAACCATCTACATGTGTCTTTCATTTGTGTCTATGAGTCAACAGAAGTTGACAGCCTCCTAAAAAAGATAAAGTTTACAGTAAATTGTGGAGGACTTACGAAGTTATACCCAAACAAATTGTAAAATGTACGATATAGGAAAATACAAACGATAAACAAATTAGATTTGTAATTTTGTAATAATATGCCCCAAAAGAAGGATTTGTTGAATATTAGGTGAGATTTAACCAGATACTTCAAATAATAGAAATGTGTTATGAATTGATAAAACTAAACGAAGGATTTTTTTGAAGATGCTCGAACGAATGAAGTTGTCAGGAAGACTAAGATGGTCATATAATAATAAAGAAGAATTCCGTAAGTTAAATACAATTAGGAGACGAGCAAGAAATAAATCAGTTTTTAATATAGTATTAGAAGAGAGAATACACAAGAAAAAAAAGAAAGCACAAGTTATAGCCTTGCATAAGAGTGTCATTAAGCGGTATGCTCCAAAAATATAGAGCAAATGTTAATATAATGAAAACAGCTTGCCCGTCTACGATGTAATCTCACAGACA
The DNA here is from genome assembly GCA_036346155.1 of Sinelater perroti. Classification (NCBI taxonomy): domain Eukaryota; kingdom Metazoa; phylum Arthropoda; class Insecta; order Coleoptera; family Elateridae; genus Sinelater; species Sinelater perroti. The sequence goes on from JARFIY010000047.1 coordinate 322,323, forward strand.
ATGGGAATAGACTGTAAAGCGCATGCGTAAACTAATATGTGATCTTTGCTCTTGTAATGACTGAGCCAGTTGAGCAGCAAACCTGCATCAAACTTTTGGGTGTTCAAAAATTTAAATTCTGACCATCAAAAAGATTCAAGTCAAATAGGACGGGGCAATATTTTGCAATTCCAACACAAGACTGCGAATGATTTGAAGGTCGTAGAGAGAAACCAGGGAGAAACTAAGATGCTTACTTTAAAGACCACCAAGGCTGCGTACAATGTTTTTCTATTATATTGCTTGATACGTTTAGGACAGATCTTTTTTAACAAAGTATAACAAGATCGTCGAACAAATTTAATTATTTAATTAGAACGTTGGTAAAGAATGTGTGTAAAGTAAGAACGTCAAACAAAATATTTTAAGTGTTAAGGAAGTAAAGAAACGAAAGAACATAGAATTAGATAGCTTTGAATTTAAAGGGATGAATAAAAAGCAATACCATCATGGAAACCAAAAAAGACTAGGTCGAAGGAAAGTCTGAAGAACAGATGGTATGAAGATATAATAGAAGATATAAGAAATATAAAAGTCAAGAATTGGAAGAAAACAAGAAGAAATAGAAAAATATAAAGGTAAATGGTAGGAGATGGAAAACACGTGAGAAATTCTAGAGAAAGAGATAATAGAATGAAAAAACAGATGATTAATACACATTAACACAAATATATGACGATATAACAATAGAAGAATAAAGTGTTACTATGAAGTAGTTCAACTTGTAAGGTTAATTAATCCTTGGATGTATTTGCTGTGTTACTGTGGAATTTGACATAACTTTATCCAAACCTCCTGCCATTTTTAATATGCCTTTGTGTAGATGTTCATCCCATAAGTATTTATTTTATTCTCTGGTGTTGCACAAGATATTCAAATTATGAATTTTGACCTCCTTTATCGTTTGCTAATATTTTTAATTCTACTTATTGTTTTTCCTCAAATTTCGAAAACTAGACTAGGTTTCATTGAAAGGCAGTTTTAATGCGATAAATAATTTATTGGGCAATAAATACTACAAATCTAAAACCAAAACCTTGTCCATTTAGGAACAAGTGGAAAGCTTTCGCAAAAGAACGCTGGAGTGTCGACTGTTGCTGCTCGCAGACGTCGAGTAGGCGGCGTACGCAGGCATGGAATAATACGGGACGAGGGGTGGGCCGTGGCTTTTCGGAGGTTCGGGTTCATCCAAGCAAAGGGTACCCGGCGGCGGAGGCGGCGGGGGCACGCCTGAGCTCACGTGGGTGTCCTTTATGACCACCTCTCCAGGTTTGAAACCGTCGTTGCACTCAACCACGGCTGCAACGTCCCTGCAGGGGGCTAGTTGAGCGGCGACGTCCACGAATTGCCCAGGTTTATCTGAAAAGAACGCCATTACTGCAAGGCGCACGTTGCTATTGTTGCGGCGACATACATTTAGCTACTCGGTACCCGATTTCGCCTAAACTCGGCACCTTAAGTGGAGGAACATAGGGCTCTTCCTCGGGGAGAGGCAGCAGGATATCTATTTCGTCATCGTCAGTCTTCTTCGGCACCTTATATTCCAGGACCTCTCCCCTAATCGCATGCATGTGTTCTTCGGGGAATGCCGGTTTTGGCTAAAAGGAAACGAGGAGGATGAGTTACCTGACACATTGGGGGTTACGAAATTAGTACCGGCGCGCAAGGTACATCCTTGGGTAGCTGTTGGAAGCCGCAAGACAACAACATTTCTTCCTTATCGATTCTCTGTTGCAAAAGCTGCTTGTACGCGATCCCCTGAGATACAGCATCTGCGGGGGCGGAGGGCACAAGTGGACCTGGAGGTAGAGCTGGGAGGCTGGAGTAATGATTTGCAAATGCGTGCGGTATCTGAAATGTTCCGCACCATATAAATATGCCGCCTAACAAGGTTTTTTTAAACCTTAGGGTTCACCTGTAAGTTAGCTGCGGAGACGGCGGCGGCGGCGGCCGCAGCCGCAGCGCCATAGTAGCCCAAGTTGGGTGAAGGGGGGTTGACAGCAGGCTTGACGATGGTCTGCTTGCAGGAACACAGGTCTCCTATCGGCTTTAAAGGCTTGACATCCGATCCGACTTGGGTGCAAACAATTTTGGGTTGGGAGAGGCTCGCTAGGTCAACAGTTGGTAAAGAGTGCGGCCGCACCACGACCGGGTAGCATGAATCGTGGCCGGACTTCTCGGCCGGGGCACTACAGGCGCCGCACGGTCCTTCAGGCTTGGGAGGAGCTGGGCCGCAGTTGCAGGAACTGCAATCCACCTGTAATCTACACTTGAGTTTGGGAATTCGCTACCATAACGTGTTACCCTTGCAGCACAGCAAACCAAGGCCGCCAGGCCAAGCACCAGGATGTTCTTCAAATGCATGTATTCAGATTTTACAACAATAACTGAATTATAATAAGGGGCTGTCTTTTATATGGAGGAATTAGTTTGTGTCTGTTGAAAAATCATCGTTGAGGACGTGCTAAGCGAGGTCAGAGCGTGCCAGTATTCTTTACGTTGTTAACACCAGCAAATAATCAACAAACTTGTTGCTTGTTTTGCCACGTTGTAGAAGAACGTGTTGATTTTAAATGTTTAACATTACAGATATTCTTGGATGACTAATTTTACAGCTGTCTAACCTCAGGCATTCATAAAAAATAATAACAGATACATTTTTATTGGAAAATTGAAGGCCCCTTTGGAAAAACACTTATTTTTGCAAAAAAATTCGAACCAACTTAGAATATCGACCGAATCAAACTTTCCGACGAAAGTGGCAGCTAAAAAGGTATATGAAATATTCAAGAAATAAGAACAAACACTATAGAGAGAAAACAATTATCCTGGTACGGTCATATGAAACGTATGACAGACAACAGACTACTAGCCAAAACTTGGAATTAGATTCCAAAAGAAGAAAGAAAAATAAAAGATTTAAAAAAATTAAGAAGTGTGATGTTGTCTGTGACGTTTCGGTATAATTTTTTTGTTATTGTTTTGATTGGCAGAAGTCACTTATGTTCGCTTCTGTCATCTGCCGCTCCACTTTACTGGAGATTATACCAGAATTTTGACTTACTCATAAGATAATTGCATTTTCATCACAAAGAATGCTGGGATTTGTATTTTTGTGGAATTAGTAAGACTATTATTACTCGATTGCTCTTTCAATCTTCGAGCTCATGTTATTCTTTGATGGAACCATATTTTTAAATTTTTTTGTTTAAGACAATTTATTAAAGCCGTCTGTGATCCAAGTCGACAACCGTTAGTCAACTATAGATTTTAACAATTTATACGGTTGGAAATCTGTTGTCAGATGTGGCGTTTTTAATATTAAGTAAAATTATATCAGAGAATGAGTCGTTTATGTCAGGGAATCTATCGGAAGGTAAATTTTACCAAGATTTCTTTGATAATTTGCAAGTTGATACTTTTATAACAATTGGTGATCAAGTTTCAGATAAATTATACAGGGTAAGTAAAATTTCGTCCTTAATTTCAAAGGAAGGTTATGAAGCGAAGGGTGATCTGGGGGTGGAGGAAGTGATGTTATTAACTAGAGGGGCTCTTAGTAGCCAATATTTCGTGGAGTAATGAAGAGAGAACTTTTTTCTGTTGGTGCAAACATTTGGAGAAATGATTCTGTTGTGTGATGGCGAATTGCACCGTTTGCATCCATACAAGATGATTATGGTATAGAAACTTTTCGATTATAATTGAAAAAATTGTCTGGAAATATGTAGATTTGCCTTTTCCTTTGCTATCTTCAAAATTAATTTCTATAGATCGTAAATATTAGCTCTGTTGTTGAATATTTTACAATCCAAGAAGACTATAGTTCTAGTGGTATTGGATTTTACTGACAGAAAAAATGGTTCTCGAAACAAACCTTTAGGCCGTCCAGCTGCAAAGCGATCGTTTTCGTCATACAGCTTTCGATGAAATGAAATTATTTATTGGTATAAATTTTATAACAGACTTAACTAAAAAACTGACCCACAAAGACTTTAAAATGAATCTCAAAGAGCTCTTTATTTTATTTGTAATGTCTCAGGATTGTTTTGCATTTCTTTTCGGCAAACTCCAAAAAGGCAAACCTGGATATAACAAGCTCTACAACATTGGATTTATGTTTGATATATTGGCTACAACTTTTTGGCTTGTTGAACGCCGAATAAAGACCATAGCATCAATGAGTCATTAATCATATTTAAAGAACTCTAAACCTATACAGGAGGTTTACAAATTATAGATCCAATCCGACGAATTATCATGTGTTTTACAATTTTAAATTTATATTAGAAACTATTGAAATTTAGTTGGGTGCTAGGGTTGTAAAAGCTCTTCCCAAATAATTCGATTTTTTCTGCAGCATGAATGATTCATTGCAGAAAAAAATTACGCATATGCCACAACAAAAAAAAAGCCTAAAGATCTATGTGAAGACAAGGGAATGGAGAGAGCAGATTCCAATTATGTGTATAGATGGGTGATAAATCCGTCAGACTTATGAGTAATTTCTACAGTCCAACAGATTCACAAGACATCAAAAAAACTCAACTCTTTGCAGCTCATGAGGGACTACAACAAGCACATGGGGTGTGTTGGTAAATTAGACTTGTACATTTCTCTGTAAACAGTGATTCGCCAATCTACGAAATAGTGTCGTTGCCTTTTGTGGCATTTTGTTGGCTTGAGTTTGATTGATTCTATTACTGTATACACTAAGAGAACCAAAGAGATCGAAAGTTTCACTTTGAAGAACCTTCATCTCCAAGGAGTTCAAAAAAGTCCAAAAGAGTTCAAAATCAAGGCGCCAATGGAAAAAGACCAGGTCCATTGACAGTAATCGTACGAAACAGAACATAGTAGCACTGTTTTACTTGTTCTGTGGGACTTCCCTTAACATAAAACGGAAATTATTTCTTCAAATGTGATCAAATGTAGAATTTAGGCGACAAAGAGCTTTTGGATCCAAAAATGAAAAACAAACTCGCAAGAAACAGTTGAATACATGTGGTCAAACTTTGAAGAAAACATCATAACAGCAGCAAAAAATATGCGTAACAACAAGTATTGTAAATATTCAAGCTAAAAATACGCATGCGTGGTCTGAAGATGTAACAACGGCAATTAAGAAGAGAAAATAAGCTTGAAAAATACATTCAAACTAAAATAAACACGCACACTATGAAAAATATAAATGCACTAAGGAAATAAAGTTAAAAAATTAATAAAAAAGGATAAACAAAATGAAGTATGCATACAAAGAAAATAAAAAATAATTTTTTGGGATTATTAGAAATGCGAGAAAGACAAGACATGCTGTACTTCTGAAAATCAAAAACAAAGGAGAGTTACTCACAGAAGAAAGAACTATTAAAAAGATCAGACGTGACATGCAGAGAAGATAACACAAAAAAAAAGAAAATAATAGTAACAGTGTAAATATAGAAAACCAGCTACCAGAAATTAATATAACTGCAGAAGGAATAGAAAGGCTACTAAAAAATGAAGCTGGAAAAATCCCCAGAACAGAATCAAATAACAGCTAATATGATAAAAGCAGAAAAGAGCCAAATAATAGAAATTAACACAATAGAGGCAACAGAAAACTGACAAATAGGAGTAATAAACCCAATTCTTAAAATAAATGTAAAGGACTGTAATAATTAAATACAGTTGGAAAAATATATACAAGATTCTAGAAATGAGATTATGAGATAAACTGGAAGGCACTTTAAGGATTCACAATATGAATTCAGAAAGAGTAAAGAGTGATAGACGAATATTTTATAGTATAAATAATTAAAAAGGTAATTCGAGAAGACGAAGAGATGCACCTCTGTTTTATCGACTTACAGAAAGCCTTTAAAGAAATAAAAATAAATATCAAAATAATAGGAGTAAAAGTAGTATACAGACATGCTAAGAACTTTGTCAGCTTAAAACATGAGAACTCACAAATGTTTCAAACAACAGAACGAGTAAGGCAAGAGTGTATCGTAAGTCCTTTACTGTTTACAATAGTTTTAGATGAAACTATTCAAAAAGTAAAAATACAAATAAGACAATATAAAGTAGGACATTAAAAATTGGAAGATAAAAATTTCAGAATTGTTTTATGCGGATCATATGATTATGAAAAAAGATGAAACGATAATGAACAATAATCTGAACATAGATAATAACAGCTTAAAATCAGTTAACATAAAGATCAGCAAACTCAAAACAAAAACGATGACTGTAAGTAGACAAGAGAAAACAGATAAAATCGGAATTAAGTACCTAGGGATAAGAGAGCAGATTGTTAGCTCACCTCTTGGCAATTTGTAGATTGTTTCAAGCACCTAGATGTTACTTAGATAATCTCCAGCATCCAAAGAGATAGTTTCTTCACTTTAATCAATTCTTTTGGCATAATACTCTTTATCTTCGTAATGAAAACTAGCACTTATCGATTCAGTCGTAGAATTACATTTTTCGAATAATCCTTTAGCGTCTAATTTTTGTTTTCGTTATTCTCTTTTTATTTAAGTTTTGGGGCTATTGTGGTATTAATGTCTTTACTATGTTGATGTATTTAAAGTCTCAAAGCTCATTATATTTGGTGACCTTTTTTTATTGTCTCTCTTAATGACCACTATTTGGGTTACCTTCAGATTATTTTTTGGCTTGCATTATTTGTATTTTTATCGTATTATCGTTTTTTCACTGGTAATTTGTATAAATCAAATCCTTACGACTCGACAGAGGCGTTCAAAAGTAATGTCGACAAAAGATTATACTAATTTTATTTCTTAATTTTATTGTTGTATTTATTATTTTTACACTAGATCTACTGATGTAAGAGAAACTATTTCATCATGCTAAGAAATTTATATTGAGATGTGTGATACTATTTGTACAACTGGACGTCTCCAATGTTTGCCTTAACTTAGAGAAATTCACATTTTTTAAGTCAACTTTGTTTTAACTCTTTTTTAAAGATCACAGCAATCTTGTGGTCTTCTGTTCAAGTAGTCAGTCAAAATAACTTCATGGGAATCTCAAACAGTGCTTATACCTCTTCACTTGTTAAAACGGCTTTCGTCTTTTTTATCTTATTTTTACCTCTTGTCCGCTTCTTTAACTAGTGTTTCGACTCAAAGGATAATGGATCGATGTTTTATTTAAGATTACAAATTTGCGCACAGAATCCTGCGGATTGAAGTTAAATATCGCCAAATATTGCGTTAAAATGTTGGCATACAACAATTAACGACTGTGGATTAACGAATTTGGAGTTACAACACAAGAAGAAATGTTCATGTGGTGGGAGTGGAAACAGTTTAACGTCTTCTTTCTCTAAATTTGTGACTAGAATGCTCACTAAATATTTTAGAATGTAAACAATGTCCTTTATAACTGAAATTTGGAATAACCAAATATTTGTAAACTGTGAATCGGCAGCGCCATCTCATGAAATTTCTAACAATTTGATAATTGTATTAGAATTAGTAAAAGGTAAAAATTTATCTCAATATTGCAAGCATTTATGATGTATAATTTGCTTCAATACTCGAGAGTATTTACAATTAGTAACAAAATCACATTTTAAAAAACGAATATATACGTGTTTTATTTCATCATAAATAAAGTTAACAATTATTGTACAGATTATTGTTTCTACTTAGAAAAAATCAGCCGCCCTCTTCCGCGTGGGTACGTTAATTTTGAGCAGATCATCCGTCAAGTTGTCGTTCGGCGCCCTCTTGATCCCCAGGTTCAGTTTCGGAGTCACAGTTCTGCGAGGAGTACCTGGAGTTTTCATTCTCTGTATAGGGCTGGGCGAGTAAGCCGCTCGCAAGTCCGAGTTGCTCAGCTTCAGCCTGGATGTGGCCAACCGGCGAGCGGCTGGAGACATCGTTGCCAAACGGTCGATTGTCGACGAATTTGGGTAAGGCGATGGTGATGCAAACTGCCTCCTAGCTGCATCCATGGCTTTCTTTTTCTGGTCGCGATGTCTCTCGCCAACCTTTTCTGCTAGAGCGAGAGCAATTTGTTCCCTCCGTGGTGGCTCGGCCATTTTAAAGGAAGGACCGGGCGTTCTGAGATAAGAAAATTGATTTACATCCACATATGAAAGTTAAATAAAAGAAAATTACCTTGGTAATGGGGTATCACTGCCATCTAATCTGAAAGGTGTCCCCTCAATTTCACCCCACGTCATTAACGGACTGTCAGTAATTCCTGGACAAGGCGAAGGGGTCCTTACAAAACTAAACCCGCCTAAACTGGGCACATCGGGTGGTACTAGCTCCTTCCCATCCACCCCAATTTTTCCATCTAAAATCTATACAAATCAAGTTAATTATGAAATTAATGCTTAACTAAAAGCCTACCTTTGCTTGCGACTTTGCCAACTCGTTTATGGTTTCTTTGCTCTGCACCTCATTGAAAGGGTTCTCCTGCAGGCGTGTGTTTAAGTGCACCACCTCCTGCTTTCTTTTGCTCATCTCGATCTGCTCTTCGGCTGTCGGGCTCACACCGTCAGGAATGTACATGATGTAGTTCTTGTTTTTGTACCCCCACGTGTCTAAATTTAATTTTTTTTCAGGCAAAGCGCACTGCTCTTCAACAGAAGGCAGTGCTAGCAGCTTCTTCTGGTCATCTTCACTCTTCTCCTCCTCATTATACAGATAGGAATATTTCTCGCGGTGCTTCTTTTCGGACTCGATCATGAGCTCTTCGAAGCTTTCATTATCCTGTGATGTGTGCACGCTAAGGAATTGATCCAGGCTGAGTCGCGGCTCTGTTTTTGGCGCGGGCGAAGGCGGTGGCTCCGCAGGCTCTGCTGAAGCTTGCGAGTTGTGGATATTGGCAGGCGTTTCAAATGTGGCAGGGCTCGGAACTGAAAACCAGTATGCATTCATTCTTTCTACACACCAAAGCTGCGACTTACGACGCTCGGGCGGCGGCTTTTTTCCGCTGTACTTCACATACAGCTCGCGCATCCTGGCAACATCGTTGCGCTCGACGGCTTCGAGATAGTCGTGCTGCGCTTTCAACTTCTCCAAGTCTGGGAAGAAATCGCGCTGGATTATTTTGCCCATTTCCTGCAACAGTCGTCTGAGCAGCTTTTGAGAATAATAAAAACATAGAAAACCCACCTCGATGTACGTTTCTTCATCTAATATTTTGCGTTTCGACCTGCGTCTAGGGATGCTCGATGGCTTTTTGAACACCAAATCACCGCCGAACTCCTTCATGACGACTAGGGCTTGTGTCCCGGGCGAATTTTCCACACTTTTGCTCATCTTGACAATCAACGGGTGCGTTTCAGGTTATGTGGGGCAATCATTGTTGCGACGTTTGCGAATGATACGCCTAAATCTCTGCAGATGGCTCTGCTTTACAAGTATCGGTAATGGTTCTTTGAGATATAGGATGTTTCAAAAATTATTACTTATCTGCGATAAATATACCAGTCAACAATTTACATAACAACAGTTAGTGCCTCTAAAAAGTTTGAAATAATAGTTAGTTTTAGAAAATTTACAGAATAATAGGTCAATTTAGTTCAAATTTTTAAATTGTTAGATTAGTTATAATTCTTTAACAGTTTATTAATAGTCTCTCGCATTAAATATTGTTGGGTATAGTAAAATGGCAATTTTATTAGAAAAAATTAAATTAAAATTTGTCTATCTTTAATTATAATTTTTATTTTTTTTCAATAAAATTTGATAAATTATATTTTTTAACTTTTAGTCTAATTAAGGTCATAACTGTCCCCTCTATGGTATATAGTAATTTTAATTTTTTGTATTATATGGCCCAATACGTTTGGAAGAGGCCACCTATATTAATGTCCTTTGCAATCTTTTTGAATCCGCCCATTTAAGAATAGAAAAAAAGAGCATATTGTATATTTTAACAACTTGCGTGGCCACAGATTAACCGTTACACACATATTTGCTGGATCTCGCGCTGAGCGATTGCGCTTTGCTTGACGCAATAAAAAACAAAATTTGAAACAAGTATTTAAAAAAAATATAATAAAAAATACCTGCTTTAGTCTGCTCTCTACACCTAAAGACTGGTTTTCTAGTCGATTTAAGAAAACTGCCTGATATGATAATGTCTTACAGATATCGAAATATGTATTCACTTTTTTTGAGTAGAGAATTAGTGAGGAGAAAACAGTTGTAATGTTATTCAATTTTGAACGCCCCAATTTTCTTTTTGGCTGGGGGAAGGAGACTATATACGTTTGTATTCTTGGGGTATATTTTTACTTTTATAGGTTTGGTACACTGGATTAAATAGGGTATTTGTGTGTGTGTGTGTTTTTTTTTAATTTTTGAAACCCTCTTATCTATTAATTTGTGCATTGTTGACTTAAACTTATTTCTTGATATGTCGTCATTGGGATTTATCCATCCACTTCGTTATACGGTTTGCCGTTCCTTTTTTGAAATGCTACAATCTTTTCTTCGCCTACAAGAGTTTGCCAATTTTTATCTCTATCGTAATTCCTTAAACTCAAAAAAAGGTATTGTGTGTTTTATGTTTGTAAGGTTTTTATATCACGAATAGCATCTCTGGAGACATTAAAAAACCCCAGGGTAACATCGTGCGAAGAACTCGGTGCTTTGGCAGATCACAAGTTCACTCTATTGTGGGTACTACACAACGAGAAAGCTGATAAGCTAGCACAAGAATGATTATCAACTTCATAAATAGGCCCCGAACCGGCTCTGGAAGCCTAAAGGTACAATTCAAAGCTGGGCGAGAGAATGGGTCAGCAAGCAACATAAAAAATACTGGAAAAATGTACCGGGACAGACATGGAAAAACTATTATAAAATGATCATTTCATAAACGAACAGAAGAACTGCTATTACAAAGCAGGAATCAGCTTAACAACATAGGGCTGTCCAATAGAGACCTGAGTTGTAGACAATGTGGCGGAGAAATAGATACCATCCATATCTTGTATGAGTGTGAGGTTTTAGCTAACAGGAGGCAAGCTATTTATGAAAAACCAATAATGGATCTAGAAGAATATATCAACAATCCAGTAAGGGACTTGTACGGACTGGTACAAGAAACGAGAATACTGTAAGTGCTGTAAAGAAAACGAGAGAAGCATAGTAAATCAATGAGGCTGCTGTGCTACCATTTCATCTACCTCCTAATTCTCATGATTAATAATAATAGCCATCTACAAGGTGACCCAAAAGTTATGGTGTTACATTTCTTCCTTTACTTTCCTCTTTAGGGTGATTGTTCTTTCTCTTTGGATGAACTCAAATTTACAATTCATTCAAATGAAGGTACAGTGTTTATTGAATACTTAACAAACTCGTCCTCTGGTTCGGGGCGATCGCATTAATGAGCTTTATCAGTTGCTGTTCCCGACTCTCTTGCACTGTTCCAATCCTTGTTATTTCTTCAATTTCTCCGTGTGTTTTGTTAATACTATATTGATTCGAGCAGACCCATCCGTGTTGCCACTCGTAGTTCTTATTTGAATTGCCTTTTTAGCATTATTAAAAGAAATTAAAATTTATCTAGAGCTCGATTAAGGTTTTTGGTTCTCTAAATTGACGATTTTTCACCTCCTTTCTCTCCAATTTTTTTCTTGTTTGGGACGTTATCAAAATGTACAAATAATTAATTTTTGTTACACATACATTTTAATATGATATTTACATACATTCGCTTATCACTGAGAAAAGAAACAAATGTTTTATATTTAAAAAAAATCCTTTTTTTGGCTTTAGGATTAGAAAACCTTTAGACTATATTATTGAAAGAAAGACGCCATAAAAACTCACTCTTATTAAAGAAAGTGCAAGGTCCGCCATTTTTTCTTGTTTTAACGTGGGCCTCGAAAAGTTTTTCACTTTCCTAAGAGATGAAAAGGATTGTTCTTCAGTGCAGTTAGTAACTGCCAAACTTAGAAAAATTCTTGGAACGATGATAGTGCGAAAAGCATACTTCAATAATGCTAGGAGCCTTTGCGCTTCTAATTGTGTTTTTGGTTTGGTACTTCTTAAAAGTGCTCATAAATGCGCACATTTCTCAGGGAATGTTTTATCTAAATCAGAAGCACACTTTTCCAATAGCTGGTTTGTTCTCTGCCGTATTCTGTCACTTTCCATTTGAATAATTTACCATGGAAATCTGAAATATTTATGTATTTCTGTAGAGATTGCTCTTTTTCGTACAAAGTTGAGCTTCAGAGAATAAATTGCAGTATAACATTTTTCTATTACAAAAACACAATTTCTACCTTTGTTTTTACCAAAAGAAACTGTTGGCTTCCTCTTTTTTGTAATGTCTATTTTGTAGACGTTTCACGCATCAATTTTACCTTGTTTGCTAGACTTGAAAACTCATTTTCGTTTCGGAGAGTGTTCATAAATGCTTCTAAAGACCTGTATAGAGTAATGACCTCTGTTATGCTTGCATTTTCTTCTTGAAGACTCTCACTTACTTCTCGAGACTTTACAAATGTATTGTTCCAAAAACATACTATTAACGACGTTTCAAGAGTCTCAAGTTTTTTCAATATCACGTTTGGTTTGTACTGTGCGTCCTTAGCCTGACCGTTATCATGGGTAATGCGTGTCAGAGCATCAATTATCTTTGATGACAAAAGAGTTTAAAGATAAGGAATATTTTAAGGTGATATTACAAGTTATCCCGGCTTTTGGCTGAAAAACAAAAAAAGTATATAGTTTGCTGTTCTAAAGAAAAACCTACCCCAATTGCATTTATTTTCAATTTTAAGTTTCCTAAAAGAATGCGAACATTACGTGGAATTGTAATCTGTCAAAATGGCATTTATTGCTACGAAAATTGTTGACTCTAAGAACCTGTTTGCCTCTTTACTAATCGATTGATTTTTGGGGCGTAGGCCTAGTCATTTTCCTTTAAGGAGAAGCTTTAAAGCTTTAACAATAACGAAAGAATGAGAATAATAAATTAAAGCAGGACAAAGCTGCACCTTTATTTCTGATTATACCCGTTATAAGTTACAATTCTATTGTTAGAGCACATCTGGCCTTCAAACAAACTTGCTAGCACAAGTTTGTTTGAAGGCCAGACGTATGCAATGAGAGATAGTTTCCCTGCCCCCCATAAAGCCCGCGCGAAACTGAAAGCGAGACAATCTGGTAAACCGCAGGTGTTATTATTTGATTTCCTTGCTAAAATATTTAGTATGCCGTAAAACAGCTAAGGCGCGTTTGTGTTCGAAATGCGGTATAGCACTTTCGCGAGCTCGTGTTTGGAGGCTATGAACTTCTTTGGTTGATTGAAGCGGCGCGGAAGACATTGCTGGAGAAAGGTCGGGCACTAAATCTTCATTGTTTTAATTGTAGAATATATAGAGGAAATGTGGTAGCTTAAAATAGCTGTGTAAAGTTTTCTATTGTACTCTATAGGAAAGTACTAATAAAGAGTGGACTAAAGTGAATTACAAACAAAACGGCTTCGAATTAATTTTATGATTTGATTTTTATGGAGTATTAAAGTACATAATCTCTAATTAAATATGGAAAACCACGTCTGACAAATGGCCACCCCAGCCTAGGGTTGCAAATTTTGGTGTTTTTCGCCTGATTTTGATCTTGAGGTCAACTGTTTGTGGATTCCTAGCGTAGATCTTGAACAAAAAACAGTCGCACTGTGATGAATTATAAGATCTTGCAGATCAATTGATGTCGGCATTTCGTGAAATTGCGCAATCAGGAAATTATTGATGTAGTACATCAACCGTTCTACGGAGCGTGGAATCAAAATTGTTTCGCGTCTACGTTGCCTGCCTAATCGGTACCAAAAACTAGGTTATCGCCTATCGCTGACGATTGCCATTCACAATTACTGCATTTCCAGCATCTTCCTAAAATCTGCACCAAACACTGACTCTTTGGAGGGGGGGGCATTTGCTTTTTATGAGTCACCCGAGTATTTTCCGAACCCCAAATGCGACAATTTTGGTTATTTGCAAACCTGTTAGTTGAAAATACGTCTCATCTCAAACTGGGAGTTCTTTGAAACCAATTGATGAATTGTCAATGGTGAGAGTGGTCAGTAAGCGTAAGCTCTTGCGTCAGATAAATTTTGTACGCATGGATGTATTCTAATCTTTAATGAGTATTTGCCGAAGGATTTTTTTGGATTTGCAGTAGCGCGTTGACTAACTATGATAGTGTTCATACGGAGCCATATCCTACGCCGATATTCACGAAGTCTTGCATCCACTACCAATCCAGCTTCATCAAATTTTATAATCAGTTTTTGGACAGTTGAATCATTTGGTGCACTATAATAATAACAATGATGATGAAGATCTAACGCCCCACCTGGGAGTACAGCCTGCGAATTTAGAGATTAAGGCTCTCATATGTTCGCTCTCTCTGCCTGGTCGTCGCGCACCATCTCTGATCCGAGGCGATGGGACAAACACATTATTACTCCCGAAATGAACGGAAGTACTCAATTATTATTAGTAACAAATAAAAAGCGCGAAATTTAAATTTAGCATTTAATTTTGGCCACCTTTTAGATACTACATGCATATTGTACTTTAAGAATCAGGTTTTTACCTTTATTAATTGTACAATTTAATTATTTTCAAAGCGATTTTTGTTATTAATGTTTTTGACCTTTGTTTCATGCTTTAAGAACGCTTAGAAATTCTAAAAAAAAACATTATCAAATGGAAACTTTGAAAAATTGTGGTCGTAAGAATCGCTCTAAGCTTGCATTTCGTTTAATTGTGGAAAGATCGGAACATGTTAAAAAAGTGCCTGTAAGATAACGTAAGCAAGAACTGCGAAAAATATCGTTGCAATTCGAATTGTAAATTTCACAAACGATAACTTGGTCAATTTGCGGTTAGACTTGCGTTTACATCCATATAAGATCGCTTTAGCCCAAGAACTGAACGTTAAAGCAGCTGAAAAGTGGTCATAATTGTCTGTAAAAAGTCATTTTTTTTCTCATGAAGTCCACTTTTGATTGAGAGGCTTTGTCATACTTATTTTCTGTTCTCCAATTTACTTCACGGTGTTGGGGTATTAAGCTACAAGGGGTTGACCGCAAAAAGGTATTTCTGGCGTCTTAGGCTGACAATTTTTAACCTGTCTTTTGTGAAATTTTTGCAATATGTATGCAAACGTATAACAATTTATTTACATATGGTAACAGTGCGAAACGATTCTGAAGATAGGCAACCAATCGTACGCTCAGAGCTCAGCCACACCACATTTTTGTTCAAATGTATAGTAGATTTTATATATTCTCTTCGGTTTCTAGTTAGAATATTCAGTTGTTGCCAGGTCTTTTCTTTTCCTTTATCAATATATTTGATATTTCGTTCTCTATTCAAGATCTTCCTCTTAGTTTTTTCTCTCATTTCAAATATCATCTTGGGACATCTGTCGTCGCCCATAGAGATTATGTGGCCACGCCAATATAGTTGTTACTATAGGGTCTTGTATTATGGTATTTTTTCTTGTCTTCTCTATTACCCGTCTTAGATACTTTATTTCAGCTGCGATAATTTGGATCTATGTTTGTCTATTATGAGCCATGACTTTTCTGCATATAATAATTTGGGAGTGTAGATGATCTTCTATAAGTTCTATATATATTCTACTTGTTATTTTTTTTCTATTCGTCTGTCTTTATTGTTTAATGTTTCTAGAGTTTCACAAGTATCCACTTGTTTCCGTCTGTTTATATCTACCTTCCTTCGTTCTCCGTTTTTAATATGTACATAACTTTACTTTTTCCCGTATTTATGATCATTTCTTCTTTTTTCAAATGGTTTTTCTATATGTGTATGCCTGCTTGTAGATGCCGCGGATTTTTTGATATTATCAGTATATATAACTAATTTTTGAAGTTCTTGTAGATAAAGTCTATGTATATGATGAACATCAAGCTTACCTTAGCCATTTGGAAATCCTCTGATTTTTGACTATTTGGCCTTATCTTTCCTTATATAGTTTTATATGGGTTTTGTACTACTTTTCTCAATTTAGGGGTCACCTGAAGTTCTCTAAGAACATCCCAGATCAGTTCGCGAGGCACTAGATTAAAAGCGGATTTTAGACCCAGTAAGACTAGATTTTTCTGTCATGGCTCTTAATGCATATATGTTGCTCCGTGTTTGTTTATCGAGTATCTTGTCGTCCACTTTGGTGCTCGATTTTTACATTTTAATGTACGTTTTTAGCACTACTGGTGTTAGATAATTGCTTTATAATTTCCCCTATTAGTAGCATCTTCTTTCTTAAATATGGTGATAAAAATGCTTTCCCAACTCTTTGGTATTTCTTTCTGATTTTAAATCTATTGGAATCTTCTGTAAAAAAGTTCTGGAGTTTATTTTTTAAATCTGTTTTTGGTATTTAATTAAGTGCTTATAATGACTTTGACGTTATAAACTGCGTATCTCATACTTCTGGTGTACGAGTATGTCTACTACGCTCGTATGTCCAAGCTCTTCTGCTGCATGTGTGTTGCGTTGTATATATCTTTATGCGGAAACCAAGTGTTCTCTAATATGATCTGGTTTACTATAGAAACGGAAAACAATCTCTTCCCGTTTGCATTTATTTCTCTTTAATCTCATACTTTCGTGCCTAATTTCGTTGTTATTTTCTATGTGCGCGCTCAGGTATTTTTTATAATTCTCTATAGATTTGGATGACTCCTACTTTCAACTGGGGTTCTCGGTTAATGGTAATGATTCCAGAATTTCTGGTTTCTTATTGTCTTATTTTTGTATATAGTTTATTGCTGAGGATTATGCCTATTCCTTTCTTTGGTCGGTTTCGCATGGGTGTGCCTGTATCTCATAATGCAGCCTTTATCCACAATCCGTATTCTGCTTCTTTTCTTCTTCACTTCAGATAAGCTGAGTGGTTACAATTTATATTTCTCCATTTTGCCCATAATTTCTGTTTTCTTTCCAGGGAGCAATATTATAATTCACGTCCCTTATGTAATCCTTGTACTCGTCCTAGGTTGGACCATTCACTTCCAAGGCTTGCTCTACTTCTCTGAACCTGAATAATTAATGTGGATTATTGGCCTAGACATTAAAGATGTATCTCTCAGGATAACAGGTGCCGAAGCGCCGTTCGTTATCTAGCAAGGTGAATTGTGTAGTTTTGTTTTAGCTCTCGTGCAGGAGGGCTTGACATGAGGTCGTTAGGTGTTAGTGACCATCTCGAGCGGCTTCGTCAGTGAACATAACTGCTGTTTTTGGAAAATTCACCCCAAATTGGCTGAAGAAGCAACTGCACATCCACTAAAACAAATTGGGTTTAGACTTTATTTTTTAATGATAGTAAAAAACGCCGCCATACTGAATGGCGAATCCTATCAGTCGAGGATGATTAATTTTTGTTGTGATAAATGAGGTGTAGTTTCAACAACTTCTTGAAATGGGCCTTCACAATTCTGCGATTTAACAGCACTTGAAGTTACGTTAAAGCACAGTTACAAGAACAAGTCACAAATGCTAAATATTCTGAAAAAACATTGAGCACAATATTCGTGAAAAACAGTCCAGCTATGTTGCACCGATTTTTGGAAAATAAAGCAATATTTAAGCCTTTTTTGTTTCTTTTCATTTTAAAGTTAAGCTGTCGAGAATAATACTTTTTCATACCGAATAAGATGCGAGGTGGGTAGCAGAATTTCAGTTAGAACTCGAAGTAACTAGCGACCGGCAATAGACAGGACGACCTCTGAGTTTGCGGACTGATGTGTCATGTGCAATAATCGATTGCCTGATCGAGACCGACGGTCGAAGGAAACTGTTCGAATTAGAGAGAAGTAGAGACATCGAGAAACGTACCATATTTATGATTTGCAATGTCCATTTGTGGCCGAAAGTTGACTGAGAACTGATTTAACATTTCTCGCTGTGCAACTAGAGAACGCCACAGAGCCATCTTGTGTTGTGCACACACACTAAGAATACACGGCTTCTTTAAGACATACGATATTATGAGATATCATCACTTACCTTAAAAAAATAGTTGCCATAATTTACTCCCCAATTTTTGTAGTTATGGATGTTTTGACATATTGAAGTAAAGTTTTTTGATTTACCAAAGAAAGCCGTTCAGATTGAGACTGGCGTCTTTGCCAATGATTTTTTTTGAAGTGTTTTTGGGTCATAACTATCTGATATCGTATCAATCTTGTTTAGCGATTTAGAAGCCTGCATAAAGACAACTCTGTATTGTAGCTAGATGATCATTGAAGCACAAACCCCATCTCTCCCTAACACTTTCCGGCCTAGGTCTAAATACCATCAATAAAAGCGCCTTGTTGTCGACTTGCCCCCGAAAAAACGATGCGCACGGAAAGCGCGGATGTGGCGGCACTTTGTCTGTCAAGTCGCCATTACGAGGTGCCACAGACGAACGCGGGTTTACTCGAACGGCCTTTTTAGCCGCGGCCGGGGGCGGCGGCGGGCAATATCGGGCGCGACGAAAAATTTGTGAGCGTTTTTTCCTAAAATTTCGTTTTTATGAGGCGCGCGTCCCATGCTCCGTTTGCGCTAAATTTAAACTCGGTAAATTCGGGATTATTTCGGGGCGCGCGGCGGACGCGTCGCGGGCATCGTCGATTTTTTCGGTTGCGGCGCGCGGCCGAGCGCACAGGGCGGCGCGCAGGAATGCCGCAGCAGATCTCGGTGCTGGTGGTGCGGGAAAAGGCCCGATGTTCTACTAATGATTAATTAGCGGAGGGACACGTAAAACTGAGCGTGTGACAGGCTGACACCCTTGAAGCTCCAAGATTGATTGGCTTCTAAGCAGGAGCGGACTGTCTGCCTCATTTTTCCGTCACACGAGTGTTGGTTAGGATTTTGAATTGCGTTTCAGTTCTTGAAATCAGAAATTGAAAATGTTAAAAAAATATTACTTAGTAAAGATAAATTCCAAAAACATGAAGTTATGGAGTGCAACTAATCCACACAATTGTAACTATTAAATTTAAAAAATCAGCTTAGCTTTATAGGTTTATTGTGTTTATCCTCTTAATTAGTTACATTAAATCTATGGCTTTTGTTGCGTATATTCAAAGGTACAGGTTTGCTCACAGGTCCTTCGGATTAATATGTGATTGTCCGACTATGCTGTGTTGTTTTTTTTTAGCCAACACATCAGAGTTGCACAAAATATACATAACAAAGATTGCAAACCAAGTTACCGGTATGCTTCTTGATTTTCTGCAGTTGTTCGTTAACAATTGTGTTAGGAGACCTATGGCCTCGTTAAAGTACTAGTTAAGGACAGTAGATCTACTCCTTAGATGCGGTTATATAACTCTTGCTATGATTACGTTCCAGTCTACTGATTCAGTAAATGCTATGTGGAGCATGAACCTAGTCCCCAATATGTTGACGAATTGTGCTTCCTGGCATCCGTGAAGCTAGTTTTGGTCCTTAATAATTGTTAGCTGATTCCTGTCTTGCCAGTTCATTACCTTTGATTCTTGTTCTCCTTTGTTAGATCATTAAGTCCTTTGTAATATTCTCAGGCAGTCGAAATGTGGCTTTTAGGCTTAAAGGACCTTTTGAAGCCGCCTGGTTGCCGGATAATATACAGACTCTCACGCATACAGTAATATGGCATTTATTTTGATTTTAAAGTTTTCATTTGACACCTGCCTAAAATTATGGCTTATCTATGTATCATAATAGACACTTAGAGGATAAATCTAGCCTTTAGGTTAATCTGACTATTCTCGATCTTGTATTAATAGTACGTTTTTGAATCATATGATCCATTATTATTTCTTGCTGAACCTTGGGCTATCCTATCATGACTGCATAGATTAAAGCATTTTGATTTTAGAGCCCATGGTTTGACATAAGTTCATTTAACTACTGTTAGAGTGTTTTTTTTAACATTATCTATATGTAGGTTCTAGGTAAGTTTGGAGGCTAAGGTAAACCCTTAAGTACTCTACCTCATCTGACAAATGTATTTTTTTTTTGTTAAGGTAAAACGATCCCAAATCTCTTCCATTCTTTCTTCGCGCAAGTGGTACTGTAATGGTTTTTTTATGGGGGGATTGACCGTAAAAACCTTTCTTTTCAGTCCAATTAGTTACCCTGTTCAAGGCTCTTTACATATGAGGATAACAAAATCAGTCGTTTAGTCTAAGAATTCTCGTCAATCTACCCATGACAAGCTTCCACAGAAGAGATGAAAGAACTTCACCACTTCTTCTCTTAACATGTAATCAATCCATCTACAGCAAGTATACTTCATTCTCAGCCTTATAATAACCGAGGTAATTGAGTTGAGGTATATATGTCTAATTTTCCATTACTTTAGCTATAAGTGACATAAGACTGATGGATTGGTAGACTTTTCATTAAGAATACTCTGATTTATCAGTGTTTCGTATAAATACCAACTTAGTTAATGGCTATGTTTACTTTTAGAACTGAACAGATTCATCGAATTAGAAGGTTTGATTTAAATGACATAAATAAGTTCACTGCTCATTTGATCCTATATAGAGTTACCTCTTTCTTTGTAATTTTTACCAGTAATGTGCGATTCAGAAAAGTGTACTCGAAATAGTTGGGTTATTGTGTCTATTTCTGTTTTGGTGGGCTTTCCAGTCTGCCACCAGATATCTTTCAATATCCTCACAGTGTTGTCTCCTTAATGTTCTCCAAACCATTTTCAGTGTTTTGTTTTATTCATTTAGGGATCTTTTGTATTTTGTATAATTTCTTGATGCTTTTACCCTATTAAATAGTTTTCTTGGGATTGTCCTTATCCTTGTGAGTTCTTCACTTAATCAGGAATTTATCAGGAACTCTTAAAATTAGGGAGAAGGCAGTTATACTTATTATTAGAAATAGAATTTGTCAAGCACTTATTTCTAAGTCTACGTTGCTATTTTTCTCAACTTTAATTTTTGCTAAGTTGCGATCCAAGATGTTCAGTTCGTTTTTGCGATAGTGTGATGCCTCGCAATCTGAATCTGTGGTTTGAACATTTATCATCAGACATATGCTATTTTTAAATAAAGCTACTTACTTTTTGCTTCCGGGTTGTTATTCAGGTATGCGTATTATCTTATCCGTGCTTTCTCAATCCACCTGGTAAGCATTAACGTCGCAGTCTATGAATACCTGTGGTTCAGTGTTTTTACAGCTTTGCACCAGCTGTGTTCCATAGTCTTCGTGGTGGTGTCTCATGATCATCAATATGGAAGGAAGATTGATTCAAGTATGGTTTCTTTTGATCTTTCCTTGTTGAAGTGAAATCCTGCAAAATGAAACTTGTTAGTGGTAGTATTTTAGCAGTTATTTTTACCACTATACAGGATCGAGAGTCTGCTAGTGAGTCTACTGTATATCACATTTTTATCTATCGCCCCAAGACCCTGTATTTTCCCACATTACTCAAGGTTTGTAAATAAGGATAATATAACTTAAAAAATTAAAAAAAAACTGGCGATCGCAATGTGCGTGACATAATACTGAGGGACTGGATATAGAAATTGTGATCTTACTGAAAATATTAGGTTTTAATAAACGAGAAATCTTGCTTCTAAATTGTCATCAACTCATCATCATCATCATTCAGTCTCCCTAATGTTGGCGACCACTTCGGCGATTTAAGTCTTCTGCTAATCCAAATAGTTCTTCGGCGTTTCAGATTCCTGTTCATTTCAGGATATTCTTTAACCATGAAGCTTGCGTTCTTTCCACTCTTCTACGACCTTTTATCTTACCCTTCAGTACTAACTGATGTATATGATATTTGTTGCCTCCGGAGTAAGACAATTTTCTCATTATTACCGCTGTGGGCAATTCTTGTTCTATTAGAGCTTTTTGCAGGACTTGTTCGAGCGGTCTAAGTGATTTTGAGCATGCGATGGTGAATCTACATCTCGAACGCTTCAATACTGTTCATTGTTAATATTTTAAGTGTCTACTGTATATTACATTAATCAAATATAACATTTTACCATGAGTTGTCTATGTTTGAGATTGAGGTTATCTTTGAAGAAAGAAGACTCCCTCTTAGAATATGTCGCTCGGGCCGACGTACTTTTCCTCTTTATCTCTATGTTTGGATCGAGTTAATCATTTATCATGCTTCCCAAATATGTGATGTTTAGAACCCGTTGAACTGCTTGCTTGTTGAGCTGTAATTCAACTCCATGGTGCTCATCTGAAAACCATTAATTTAGTATTTCTACGTTTATTTTTATATGAGTTTGCTCTTGCTTCGCTTATTCTAGGAAGAAGTTCTTGTAGGTCTTTTATGGTGTCGGTCAGAATGACCGTATCGTCAGCATACTTAATACATACAAAAGTTTATCATTTATTTTTATACCAAGAGTTTATCTTTCGAGTGCTACTTGGAAGATATGATCTGATTGTGAATATAAGTTAAATAACGTTGGTGATAAGATACCACCATGTCTTATACCTCGTTGTATGATTAGTTTACTGGTGTACTTGTTTCCGATCTTAACCCTGGCGTTTTGATTCCAATACAGATGTTTGATAATACGTCGATTCTGTCGTGTTTAAGCACATTAATTAATTTTGTTTGTTGTTCTTTTGTTCTTTATTTTTGTTAGTTACAAGATTATGGCTATTTTTTTGTTCTTTTTTACTGTGAATCTTTTTTAATCTCATTTTGATGTTGGCCATCTAGTTTCTAGCAGAGTTGGGTTACTGGAATCGTTTACTGGCTCTTTTTACGTGTATAATCTACGTTTTCGAAGCTTAAACTAAGCATTTGTGGTGATCAGGTCATTCTCTTTGCGGAAGCCGTAGAGTTTGTCTCCTCAATGGTTAGAAAGTCCCGCTTTACGGTCCGACTATATCAGCACGTTGGCTTTGTCCTATTTTTCCATTAAAATACCCTAATACATATGTAATTTCGTTAGTCTTCAGACTTTTTAAGATATTGGCAATCTGGTTACACAATACTTCTATTTCATTGTCACATTTTTTATCTGTTGTCAGGGCGTACATTTGTAGAATGTTTGTTTTAAAAGGTATTTAATTGTTTAATAATATCTCCATCTGAAACTGGAACAATGGTGTTTATAAGTTTTTTGCATTTGTTTTTTATTACTATGCCGACTCCATTTCTATGATGTAGATCTTTTGATTTATCTCTAGAATAAAAGGTGTGGTTTGGTCTCTAGTACAGACGCCTTTCCCATTTTAGTTCGCTTATCCGAAGTAAATAGATGTTCGTTCGCTTCATTCCTTTCTCTACGTTGTCTATTTTTCCACCTGAGTACAGGTTTTTTATATTCATGTAGCAATTCTAAAAAGGGAATTCACTATATTGAAATGGGGGATCCTTAGCACCCTTTGCCCATCCAAGGGCTGTCCGGACCTAGGAGCCATTATTCTTAGATTTCTCGCCATAGTGATGTCTTGGGAATTAAATTAATCCGAAGTGGCATCTCGTTGCCTTCTTTGGGTGGTAAGGATAAATATGGGAATGGTAGAGATTGAAGGATAGAATATACATGGCTCTCTCTCTCTCTCTCTCTCAGTATTGAACCCGCATGACCAGAGTCGTTACTCATAAAGTTGAGCTATCTTCTATCAGGATTGTAGGAGAGTTTCTACTCACTACCCAAATGCCATCAGCTATATCGTCTGTAATTTCTTCTTTTTATATAATATTGTTAGAAAAATCAAACATATCCTTGTTTTACACAGCATCAAGATATCTATAACATTCACAACGATTGCAAATGTCAAGTCTTAAAGTTGTAAGTTACATTGCGTTTCTTGTCAAGTTTGATTATTTTCCAACGGAGTGGGATGACAAAGAAAATCGTACTGCTGTAATAGCATTACATAAGGATTGAACTGAAGAAGAGTAATCTGTAAGACCCTGCAACCTCTCGGCGTTTCTCGGGAGATGTAAACTTCCAAAACGTTGATGTCTTATATTACTAAACAATACCTAGGGACTAGCTGATTAAAAAGATATTCGGGGCATTTGCTGGCAGATGCTTTAAAAGAAGGTATGAGAGAAAAGGCAATACGATTGTTGACTGAGTACGCGCATGATGCTCACGGAAAAATTTTGTATATGGATGAAAATTTTTTTGCAGTAGTGGAATCTTTCAACAAACAAAATAATGGGGCATACGTCAGATCGTCCAAAGAAGCATCTCAGCTAGTGCCAAAAGTTCAGAAAGGCCATCATCCAGAATCTGTAATGGTTTGGTGAGGAGTGTGTTATAATGGAGTAATTGACATTCATTCTTGTGAAAAGGGAGTCAAAATTTCGGCTTCTGTGTATTAACAGAATGTTTTGGAAGGGTGGTGAAACTTTTGAACATTTGGATCCTTCAGCAAGGCTCTATGCCCGCCCACAAAACATGGTGGACTCAAATTTAGCTGATCAATAATGTGACTCATTTTCTAACAGTGGCGGATTAGCCTTCTGATAGTCCAGATGTCAATTCATTAGATTACAAATGATAGGCAAGTTTTAGAGAGCATAGTTTGCCTAAAAATACCCTAATGTTGATTCTTTGAAGCGAGCCCTGACGGCTGCGGTCAGTACTTTTTCAATAGATGTAGTGTGTTCTGCTATAGACTAATGACTCGGACGTTTTAAAATTTGTGTAGAGACTAGGGGTAGCCATTTTGAATATATCTATTTTAATTTTACTTATCAATAACTAGATAACAACGTAAAGGTCGCATCGCGGCCTTGTTAAAGTATACTTCTATGCATGAGATGGTAAAGCTTTCGAGCGGTGTGCGTTGAGGCGCTTCGCTCTTTGTAAGAAGTGCAAGTCCTATCTTCTTTTCCACTTAAATGTAGCCACTGGCATATAAATGTGAAAGAGGCTATTTTTTACTTGCACTAGTTTTCTTGAATTTCTGATCGCGAATTCGGATTCTACGTCAAATTCGGATTTCTCATTTTCTTTTTTCCGGAAGGAACCGGCCGCTAGAGGATTTTATGTGCTATGCTTATTGTTTGTAGAGGGACCATTTAATAAATTCTGAAAATATTATGCTAAACAGCTAAATGTTTTCTTTTGTCGTTTTAATCAATGTGTATCAGTATCTATGTGCATACTATATAATTTGTACGGGTATTTGAAACTATAGTATTTTTTGAAATAACTTTCTGTTGTTATTGTTATAATAAAAATCATTTTTCCACTTATACTGTTTGATTTAGAGCGAAAATAAAATGTTCTTAAGAAATATTTACTAGCCTCTTTTGGTCTAGTTTCTATTTTAAAAGTTTTATGGAAAACCATAAATTTGAGTGGTTCTAATCGTGTCAGCTATCCATAAAAAATGATAGGCCTCAGCGCTGTCGACCATGCCTCAGGCTCGTTTCTCCAACACATGCTCGAAAATTTGGGCCATAAATCACTGATAGACACCCAAGTGCCTTGCCCCTCGTGAGCGATAAGTTGCCAAAATTTGTCACAACACCGGTGGCCCTGCAGATGCCAGAAATCAAAAAGTCTGCCCTTCGTCTGGTCTCCTCTCTCTGTTTGTAATTATTCAGCGACGGGTCTCTGTTTATGTTCCCCTGGCAGCCACAAGGGCTGTTCGAGAGTGCGGCCAAGTAGACGCGAGCGCCATAAATTAATTTTTTCCGTGGGAATCCCCCTATCGAACGAGCGCGCTCCCGGAGGCCGCGCGGGCTGCGCCGCGCTTCCCAGAAGCCAATTTGCGGAGATGAAAGCGCTGCTTAGCAGACGATAACAAATTAAAGGGCCGTTAAGCGCGAATTTCAAACGCCGGCGCCGCGCCGTTAAGTCCGCGGCGCGCTCCCGTTTTTAATAATCCGGGCGCTAATTCTGGGAGCCGAAAATGATTTATCCCGCATTTTTACGGCGCTCGTAAAGCTATTGCGGGTGCCCGGGTGACTGATGGGCCCGGGGCCTTTAAGTGGGCAGCAATAATTTGCCGCAGTTTACGAGGTACACGGAATTCGTCGGAGGCGTCGCCGCGCGTCCGCGCGCGCCCGCGATTTACGGCCGGGAAAGAATTCGGCCGGGAGTATTGAATGGGCGAATAGATAAGCGACGCCCCCGGGACCGCTATTTTTGGCCGGGTCGCGGGCGAGGGCACTGGTGGTGAATGCTAGATTGGGAACTAACGGTCTATGAATTTTCCCGGAATGCTCTGCTGAACCAGACTCTTCTGGAATGACCGAAATATGGCTCATCAATTAAACACCGAAAATAGTTTTGACCGTTTTCCTATCGGTGCTTGCAGTTCTTACCATCTAACATTCTAGGCATTATTTCGATTAATTTTTTTAATTTCTTGAATGCTAAGTCTCTCCAGACACCTTAAAGACGACTCTAAAGATGATTTTTTGGCGTGGTACGCTCCTTTATCATTGTTTTGTCCAGGTCATCCCGTAACAACTCTGTAGTGTTAAGGTCTGGCCACTGTGGTGGTGATGTCATCATTATGAACACTGTTTGTTCTTCTTGGTTTGCTAGAGTCCTTACCAAGCTTTGAAGTATATTTAGGATCATTATCTTGAATCATCATGAATCGCTTCCCGATTAATCTCAACCCTGGTGGTATGGCGTTTTCCGTTAAAAATTTTTCCATACTGTTCTTTCCTCATACCACCCACACGCTAAAACAGATCTACATCCGTGCTTGACAGTCGGAACAATACAGTCCTGGATTATCTTTTCAGTCGTGAACCGACGCACGAAGATTCTCCGTTTCTAACACGAAATTTCAAAAACTTGGATTCGTCGACCCATAATACGTTTTTCCACTGTTGACTTGTTCAGAAACGATGCTCTTTTTTAGCTATTATCATGCCGTAACAATGTTTTTTTGGTCGCAATAAGACTATGAAAATTATTTATTGTGCTGACTGATTGTTTTATCATATTTCGCTTACTTATCAGTCTGATAAACTGATCCCTGCACTGGATGTTACTCGTGATGGCCCAGAGCGATGGCGATCCCTAAGACTTTCTGCCTTTCTGTAGCTTTGTAATGGAAGATTCACCATCGAAGCACAAACCCTTATTGTTTTTGCGATGTTACGCACTGATAGTCTTTCTCGATGTAAATTGAAAATGGCTGAATGAATTTCTAGGGAGAGAGGCTTCCCTTGGGTCATTGGATGCAAAAATTCAAAACGAGACGTAAGAAAACCCAAGTAAGTGGCACAAGGTCTGATAATAAACCGACGAGCTCGGCAGTCGGAGCTCCGGGCAGCGTAGTTGTTCTTTAATGCAAACAAACATCTAAAACGGTGTTTTTCAACTTTCTTGAATACGCGACCCCTTTACAAGTTAAAAAATTCTGGCGACTCCTCAGGGCTACAATAAAACTATGTCAGTGATTTTAAAGACTACCTATTTAATTTTATTTCTGTTGAGATCTATAGACACTTGCCTTTTTCTTCTACCCGCGAACCCTCGAGTAAGGCTTTGCGACTCCCTTGGGGGTCGCGACCCACATGTTGAAAAACACTGATCTAAAACAAAGGATAGGGACAGAAAGTGTTGAGTGACGTAAAAGCATAATTATTCACTGTATAACTGAATTTTAATAAGTTTAAATACATCTTGACTTCGATGTTTTGCCCTTTTTACAACGATGTGCTATTGCTACATCCAGATAGAATACTTCAAATTCGATTGTAACCTTACTGAATTTGAGGGATCTTAACTATTCGCTTTGTCATTTTGTTTGGATATATCTACATACACAGTCCGGTTCTCTTACACCCGTAGGTGTCGAGGTGGTTACCTCCTTTTGTTGTTAATTCAGATTCTCCAATTTTTCTTATTCATACCCATCTGTGTTCGTTCGTTCCAAGTTAGTCCTCGTTCTTGTAAAGTTTCTAGGACGCTATCATTCCAGGTTTGTTGATTTCACTTGCCGTATCTTGACCTGTCTTTTGATTTGTCCAAACTTTTGATACTTCTTAAAAACTCTTTCCCAGGTGCCTATATCCTCGACTTTTAAGTTTTCTTGCATTTGACTTTCTCTCAGCAAAATCCTGAAGTATTTCTCCTATACCATGTGGTACTTTCCTCCCCCTTCAATTCATTTTCCAAGTTTATTTTTGATACCGCTTGTTTTAGTATTGTATTTGCAGTTTTGGTCTTTTATTTTCTCTTTACATTTATATTCTTATTTTCAATTTCATTTAGTTTACCTTCTATCTATAGTCTTTTTCTTTTTCTTATTATTATTTTATATTCTTTCTGCTTTTCTACATATTCTTCTCTATGCTTTTTTTTCTTGTTATTTGCCATTTTAGTCTCGCTTCTATTTTTTATTATCTTTTCTACACACTTTATTGAACCATTTCTTTGATTTGTTATTTACACCCCTTCCAATCACTTGTTGCTCTGTTAGATTGATTGTATTTTTGATGTTGCCCCACTTATTTTCTGTTTCACTACATTCTTGTACTTGATTACCTAAAATATACTCTATTTCCAATGCATTATTTTCTTACTATTCAAAATTTGGTTAGGTCGTTCAGACCTTTTTATTTTTTTAGCAAACTTTGCTACCCTGACATTTGCTTGTTCGATAATGTGGTTGTAAATTTGATCTATGATTTGCTGATTTTTGTCTTACGTTAATAATTCGCGAAATCTAAATATTTCTTCTCTTAATTTTCTGTTTTCTTGTTTATTTTTCCTTATTTGCAATAGCTTCTAAATTATTTTAGTTTATCTCTATCAATTTATTTGTTATTTTTTATTCTTGCTTTTTATTGTTTGCTTTCCCTAAATGTCTCCAATTCACTTTCGTACTACCGTTTAGATCTTGTAAACATACATATTTATCACTTATAATTAGTTTAGTATTATTATTTATTGCATTAAATTTTTTATTAAAAAGTTTGCTTGACCTAGCTCTCAGCCTCGCACGCTTGGCCCATGTAATTGCGTTAACCCGCTTTACCGTCTTCCTTTTTACAATCATCAAATCTGCATCAGGTATTTAAAAAGCACTTACTTTTGTTAATAAAACTACCAATTAATGTCCATGTATTTGTACAGAAACCGTTTCCGCGGGCACGACCGCACTCCATGTTTATACCGCCGCCCATTCTGTTTGTGTACTTTTTTATTTGAGTATAGGTTTTTCCGGCATTAATTCTTTAGCAGCTGTGTTCTTTTATGCATCGTCTTTAAACAAAGGCTACTTACCGTATGGAATTGTTATTACGTGGTTGGATCATATGTCACCCGGATTTTTTTGTGCGTCATAAAGTAAGACTTTTGAGCACCCTCATAGAGTGAGTATCTTACTCTATTACTAGTTTAGCTAGTATAATAAATATAACAAAGGGCGCAAGACCCTTCGAAATTTTGAGAAGACTTGAACTATAATTCGGCGACAACATGCGTAAGAATAATCAAGTATACGCGTGACAAACATTTTTGAGAATGAAGGTCATCGATGTTGTCCGAGGCTGAAGAGAATATCTGCATTGCTTGTCGCCTACTTGAAGATGACTTCCGATGCAAAGTTATTTAAATTGCTTTTCTCAATTTTTGGATGAAATAAAATTTTCATATCGTCACTGAAAGCATAAATTACCAATTTGAGACATTATCCTGCTTTACGATAACGTTCAGTCGTACATTGAGTGGTAGATGTGTTTGATGACCATCCTAAACGCCCGTTCATGCGTTGTGTATTATTTGAGTTTTTCTTGTAAATCGGCCTAGTTTTTTATACGTGTTTAAACTGTTTCATATTAATTTTAGTGTGTTATTCTCCATACTTTTGGTGGCACATTTCGTTTCTTCTACTATATCACCGGGTTTTTTCTTTATTTTTTTCTAAAACATTCCAAACCACAGGATTTACCTGAATCCCTATTCTTGAGGGATGGAAGGAAAGTGTGGATCGCAATACTTAACATGCGCGCTGAATGGATGTGAAGATATTACCAGGATATTAGAGGAATAGTCGAGTTATAATGGGATTAGTTAATGGAACTAGGAATACTGAGCTGCCCAAAATCTTTATCTTTCTGAAGCGCCAGTTGAAGAAGGTATGTCCCTACTAAAGAATCTGAACTGAAAAAAAAACTTTTATGGAAAAACTGTGTGAAGACAAAATTAGTTAATAAAATAAAAAAAAGCCATTTGAGGTCTTGATTCTTGATTTTGAAAGATTTAAATTACATTGGCAAGAGAATGTATCTAAATCATGCTGGGTCGCGCCTTGCTATGGATAGAAAGAATTTCACCAAGCGCTCGATGAACAAATCTTTACTTGATATTAAGATTTTTTTATTTGCAGGAATATAGCCTTTGGTGAGCAATAAAAACCCAAAGAACATCTTTGTATTGTGTGCTTGTATCATCTGTCATAGTTAAGAGAAAAATAGTTTTGTGCTCGGATCGTTATTTCTTTGGCATCTACAAATTGTCTACCGCAAAGAAAGTGACCCATTGACCAGAAGAAGTAGTAATTTGATGGAAAATTCAGGACTATAAGTTAAATAGACCATCAAATTTTGGTATTTTGAGTTAAATAAAAAAAAAAGTTATATTATGGATCAAAGAGATCTACATACATTTCAGTTGAACACTTCAGCAAAATTTTGCAGGTACGCCATAATAATCAAGAATACATTTAAAAGATGCAGAAACTTACACAAGATGCGCCCAGAAAATTTTTCTAACTGAAGATATGTTTACATACTCTTAATAAACTACTAATTAATATCCTTGAGCAACAATACACCGTTTCCAGCAATTTTGCTATACGTCCTAGCTCATTTAGAAGTCTTGAATTAGAATTTTTTTTAAAGCATTATTGCAGCAGTTTGAACATTTACAGTACTCTTACAATGTTGTCCTTTCAAGTTGGATTTGAGCCGGCAAATGGGACCAGATTCAAACTGCATAAGGGTTGGGGTAGCGTTTCCATGGTTTGTTTTGCCAGAAACTCTCTCACTGGTAGTTGCATGGCTTGGTATATCGTGGTGTCTTCATTTGTTTAAGTCGTTCCACGTAAAACGCAGCGTTGGCCGTCTATATGAGTGGTACGAACTCTTTACGGACAGCGGCTTCAGTAGAATGCTACTCATAGGCCTGTCTCCAAGTTGTACTCAAAAATGTTATCATCAGTTAGCACTTTTCACACGGTCTAAAATCTCACAAAAAAATCAGCATGCGATTTTTCTTCTGTTTACCTAAAATCGATTTTGAAAGTTCCACTTTCTGCTATCCATTTGACACTCAGATGTTGGACACAGTCCAAAATCGAACTAGGAGAGGTCGATGAGTGCCCTGCCCTTCTCTCAACGCTTGGTTCCACCTAAATATTTGTGCTTTTGCGTTTCATTTTGATCCATAACGTGATGCTCAAGAAGCTGGATCGGGCCGTTTACCTGATATCTTCCATCAACCTTGATCTTCCAATCTTCCACTGAAGACTCCGCCCCCTGCCCTTCCGCTTTGATAATCAGTTTTGTTTCTTTCTGGATATATCTTATACACATATGAATTACGAAATAAAATCTAGTTTTTGTTATGGGTAATAATTCGTTAGGTGAAGCGATCGTCATGACGACTTACAAGAAATTTGAGATAAAGTATGATGTATAAACTCTATAGCTCTTTTCCGCAATTTTATGTGCAGATAACTTTGCAGCTCTAGTTTCATGACTTATCAATAGCTTGAGATAAGACTTTCGAATTGACTATACCAGATCCTTCCGAATGAGACTAACCTTAGACTTCGAAGTTGTGTTTGAAGTTTGGAACTATACCTTTGCCATATCATAAGTATGGTTCTCCTTCGCAACTGAAACTGTCTCTTTGCACTTTGTGGACAAGTTTGATTTATGTAGTAAACGTTCCTAATTTGGTGGAATTTGACTAAAAGTGTCAAATGAATATTACATCAATGCAATCAATTATTTTTTGCTTTATTACAGAAGTGTTAGCAAAACTGAAAAAGGTGTGAAATTTATGGGATATTCATTCTTTCTTGATATAACTTGGAATTTTGTACTCTCTTTGATCTGTATTTACTATTAGTTAGTGCTGCCAACAAAGCGTCACCTGTAGGTTTAACTTCCATTAAATGGACACTCATATTCAAGGTGCTGCAGTTTTCCGCCAGTTTAGTGTTAGCAGTAAATCCCGAAAAAGTCGGCCAAGCTATCTCAACATCTCCAACGCTTTATTTGCGAGAATAATCCCGGAGTAAGGAATTGGCCGCCGTAAATCCAGCCGGGCAGTTAGGATTTTGCTGCTTATTCAATAATTCAGTTAGAAACATAAATAGGGAGAGCGCGCGATTTGTGGGGAGCGCCGCGGCCGCTTCGCACTACTTTATTTCACGCGCGGAGCGTTATTTCGATGTAAACGAGCTCGTCAATTTTAAGTGAACCAGAAATTTGTCCTGTATTTATGTGCTCCGAAAATACTCGGTGCGCCGCGCTTCACTCAGAAACGCACAATTTATATAAAAATAAACGAAAAGGGCGGCACGTCGGTTGAGTGCGTAGAAAGACATGGCAGAGGCGAGCTTTTGTAGCATAAAAAGAGATAAATAGTGAGTTAAGTGTGTGTGTCAACGGTCACGTTAAGATCAAATCTTTGCAAGTCTGTTTTTTACATCCCAATATTGGATTTTGAGCGCTCTGCAGTATTACCGACAGTGCTGCTGATACGATTCGAACAATTCGCGAAACTGAAAGTGGAAATGCAATATCAGATAATATGGTCCAAAATTTGCTCAAAAAGTTTATCAGAACTTAAAAAAATTCAAGTACAAGAAATTTTTTACTTTTCTATCTTCGTTTACCTCTCTTCACTAATTTTATTGTTAATATTTTTATCGTAATATTGGTTTTCATTCTTATCACCATGAATTTGGTCGTTTGGTATTCTACCTCTTTTGTCATCTTTTCCAGTTCTGATGCTGATCTCACCATCAGAGTTAGGTCGTTGCCATATGTTGGACACTGTTGTTGATTATCATTTCTTTGGTTGTAATGTCGCAATTTATTATTATCTTTTCGAACACCAGATTGAACAGGATGGATGATATTGGATTATCTTGTCTCATTCCTCTGCTCATCTCGAAACTCCCTGAGGTTTTTCTATTGTATCTGACTTTAGTTTTAGTATTTCTCGATGACATTTTTATTAGTTTTAGCAGCTTTGGCTGTATTTGTAAGCTTTATACATCTCCAACTAGCTTCTTTCTGTTAATTGCACCGTAAGCCTGTCTGAAGTCAACTCAACAGCACGCAAATAACTGTGTTGTGGTCATAATTGCTAGTGATTATTTTATTGGTGGTGGAAATGTGATCTAGGACTTTGCTGTTTTTCCAATTAATTCATTATTTTGTATACTGCGTCAAGTAGTGCTATTCCCCTATAGTTGCTTTATTTCGTCTTGTCACCTTTCTTGTGAATGGGTACTAGTTCAGTGTCTTTCTGATTATATCCACTACTTTAAGTAGTACACTTTCTCGTCAACATTTGATAAATTCTATGTGTACGTAATTACCGCCTGGCATTCTTCTATTTTTATAATCCTTCCCTTGATATAAAAATCCTATAAGACGCTTTTATTTGTTACCTCCTTTCCTTTCGTGTCTTTAACCTTCTCAACACTTAATGTGTTTATAATTTCAAAATATTTCTTGTCTTTGTATTATTAATTTATTGTTTTCTATTAGCTCTATTTTCTTTATTCTTAACATAAGTAATTCTGTTATTATCTCCATTCTTTGTTTTCTTTACTTCCCGATGAAATTTTCTAATTTTTTTTGTATTTCTGTTTCAATTCTTCAATTGTCTTTTCTTTGTTGCCTTTTTGCCCGCATCCAAACTTCGTTGGATCTTTTCTTCAGTACTTTATACTCTTCTACATCATCTTTTGACTGGTTTTTAACATTTTTATTTTAGGCAGTCTTTTCTTCTATAACTCTTATTGAACTATTTATTTCTTTATCATTTTTGTTTTAGTGGTGCCTTTCTCTGATAGCGTTATTGAATTCTTTAGTTGCACCTATATTTATTCAACTTCCGTTATTTCTTTAAGACGCATACATTTCTGTCGAAGTTTCTTTTGAGTTTTACTTGAATCCTTTTCTTCTCTAGCGTATTAACGTTGTATCTTACCTTGCTGTGCTCCTGTTTTATTTTTTTTTGTGTTATGAAATAATCAGTATTAGCTGTTGTCCTTTGTGTTCGTACATTAGTTATTAGCTTGATATTTTGTTCTTCAATTAAGACATAATCAATCCTTCCTTTAAAAGTAGATGCTTACAATCCTTAGTTTTTTATTGATGTAAAGCAGGCGAGGTGAGCACCATTGTCTTATGTGTATTTACTGTGCCTGTAGATGATCGAAAAGTAAATTTCTCCTTCTTTGACAATCACTAAATAACTAGCTTAATATTTCAAGTTTGTAGCTGGTCATGTAGTTTCTCCAAATCTTCTTAATTTTCTTATTTTATTTTGCTTTTTTGTCGACGCCTGTATATTCACTACTATAGTATTTTCATTTTGATTTTTGATTTTCAAGTAACACACTCTTTCTACATCTATTCTATACCTTCTCACTTCCGTCACCGATACATTCCAAGTAGCCAGAATTAGCTCGCTTCTATCACTATATTTGCCTTCTATTTTATGACAAAAGCCAGCGTGGTCCCGTGGTTGAGGGGCGGGCTGCGATGCTGACGGACCCGGATTCAATTCCCGGTGCTCTCTGATGCCTGGCGGGTGGCCTACTCAGTCACTAAAAATAATTGATTACCTGCGTTCACTTGAACAAGGGGTAATAATGGCGGTCGTCTTAGGCGCGGTGCTTGCCACATCGCCCCGCACCAGAGATGGTGCGCAACGACCGGGCAGAGAGAGCGAACGTATGAGAGCCTTAACCTCTCAGTTCGCAGGCCGTGCTCCCTCGCGGGGCGTAGAGCCTTACCATTATTATATTATTATATATTATTTTATGACAAACTTTAGATTTCCTATTGCTAATGTCTATTTTCGTGTTTTGGTCGCACTGCTGTTCTTTTGTGAAATTTTATCTCTGCGGCTATCGTCATTCTATTTCTGCATTCCAAGTTTGTGCATTGACTTTAACCATAACTTTTTGGTATGCTACTTTGACTTGCTTATTTTTCTTCTCTTTTCATTTGTCGTTTCTCTAACTTTACTTTATATTTTTAGTTTTCTTGCTTCTAAGTCATTGTCGATATATATTTTACGCCTCTTAAGCTTTTTGAGGTTTTCATGTTACTGTTCTGTATTGACAGTGGTGGTGGTGATAACGTGAATGTTTGGGTGGCGAAACAGTTTGTTCGACTTAAATTTGACCGGCTGCAGTTACTGCAGAAGTAACAGTAGATCAATATTGGACAGTATTTGGAATTTGGTGATTTTCTCCTTGATCTTCTAAAATATGACCCGAGACGATTTCTAAATTAATGCCTATTTCATCAAAGTTAAGCACTCGATGTAACAGAAAGTCATTTTGAAGAAGTGACTGGATCTTCCTTAGCAAACTTGTTTTCTTTCTAATTACCTTTCTTTCACTTGAGGTAGAAACTTGTTGACAAGGATAGCCCGTTGTTAAACGCCATCATACTAGACAATTAGAGGATGCTAACTGCCTAAAAATAGCAAGACATTCCTTTTTGTTCTTGTAGTTTCTTATTTTGAAATCCTACTCTTTCCTTCTATGGTTTTTATATATGAAGGAAAGATCGGATCATAAATCGTATTAGAAAATTAATAACGATTACTTCATAACTTTCCTGATTGTCTGTTGGGGTGCTTCTGGATACCTCTCCAAGTATTTGAGGTCACTTTCCGACGCAGCAGGAACTGATTCTTGTTTTTCCCGTCCTACTGTTGTTTCCCACTTGATTTATCTTCTTCTTAACCATACCTTTAAAGATATGGATAGTTAATTATGTGCAAATAAAGATAATCACCCACCATTTGTCATCGGTGTCAAAATCGACATTAGCGTTAAGGACTTTTAAGAGTTTTGACACATAATCTTCTTCTTTAAAAAAAGTGCTCTCCTCCATTTTGGTGATTTCCTGTCCAATCAGCTTAAAGTATGACTAGTTATATTTAAAAAGTTTTATT
Source organism: Sinelater perroti (assembly GCA_036346155.1). Classification (NCBI taxonomy): domain Eukaryota; kingdom Metazoa; phylum Arthropoda; class Insecta; order Coleoptera; family Elateridae; genus Sinelater; species Sinelater perroti. Next base: position 358,515 of record JARFIY010000047.1, read on the forward strand.
TTATTCTACCGTTGTTATTAAAATAGACAGTTTGTGCTTTTTAATAATTAAAAAAGATATCTCAGGGCGTGGTAGCATAATGTTAATTGCAGCCTTCAAGGCTATGACAAGGTTACTATAAGACACTTTCTAGTCTAACAATTTTTTTCGAAATATTGTGAAGAAAAGTATACTTTGGAGTCGCTTACGGCGTTTCGATATTCGCTAAGATTGTGACCAAAGTGTTATGGTAGAGACAAGGTCATTGACAATTCTCGTGCTCAATTATGTCAACATACAGGTTGTGTTATTGAACGATTAGGTTTTTTAATTAAATCATTCTTGTTTGCCGAGGTATTAACTATAGTCATTCATAAAACCATGAATGTCGTGTTAATTAACAACTTGGTTGATTTATGAGATCTTTAGATTTTGTAAAGAGGTTTTGATTATCATACGGGTATAAGGATACTACGAAACGCTTTCTGTTCCAATAAACGGTTTTTGAGATATTAAGGAAACATTCACGTAAAGTACATGTTGTTGATGATGTGAACAATGTGAAGATGCTTCTTATTGGCATTTATCTGACTACTTAAAAAATTTAACACTTACTTAAAAGAATATCTACTGTTTGGTATTTCAACTTTTGTATTTCTTTGGTAATTAATTTGAGTATCATTTGGTCCTAATTTCTTTGAGTTAAAATATTTGGATGGTTTTTCTTAGTTTTGCTGTTTATTCTCCTTCCATCCTATTATCATATAAAAAAGGAAACTTCTGAACACCATTTAGCGATCCATTATTTTTGTTTTTCTTTGTAATGTACATGAATTTACTTTTATTTTTATCCACCTTCATCCCTTTTTTTCTGGAAGTTTGCCACTAAAAGGTTTATATTTCTTTGTAGCCTCCGTTTGTTTCGTGATATTAGTACGATACCGCCTTCATATACTAAATCGTGTGTATATGTTGGATTTAAAAGGTGATCTTCGAGTCTCTTGTATCTTTCTTATAATTCTTTATTATTTGGTTTATATATATTACGAACAGCAGTGGGCTCAGGCTATCTCTCTAACTACTTTTTCTATCCTAAACTCTTTGAAGATCTTTCCATTTAATCTGACATCTCTCTACACTTACTTGGATTTATAATCAAGTCTTCCAATGTTTTCCAAATTTCTTACTTGGGTAGATTACCGAAAGGCATTTATGTATACATTTTTTTGTCTAGGAGTTTTTCGATTATAATTCTTATGGTAAGCATGCGATTGTTACTTTGGATTCCGGGCCTTCTTTTTCTGTTTTTCTTCCAGTTGCTGTTCTGCTTCTTCTCTTAATCGTTTTTTTTAGTATTTCTATATATATATTTCTATATATATCTTCATCATGGCTCTGTAACTCTCACATTTTATTATGTCTTTATTTTTGTGAATGCGCATTATTACGTTGCGTTTTTAATCCTCTGATATCCTTTCTGTATCCCATACTTTCTGAAATGTTTTTTTAGCCATTTGTGTAATGTGGTTCCGCCGTTTTTTAGTTTTGGGGCTATTTTATCTCTTCCGGTTGCTTTAGCGTATTTCAACTTTATTATGGCTTTCCTCACTTCCTCTTCGCTTGGTTTATCTTCTTCGTCGGCTAATTAATGTGGATACTCTTGTGTTGTTTATGGCCCTTGCAGATCATTCATTAATTTTTTTTCTGATAATGTTCTTTTTTTGTGTTTGCTATTAGTTTACCTTGTTTATTTCTTACCGGTTTTTCTTTTGTACTCCTAAGATTTTTAATGATGTTCTAAATTTTTTTGGTTTTCTGTATATTTAGTATCTATTTTTCATTTTAGTTTTTTCCAAGAGCTTCTTTTGGCTTCTTTTATTGCTATTTTTGTTTCATTTCGTTTCTGTATATACGTTGTTCTGTCTTCTGCTGTATTATTTTTTTGTATTTGTTATATGCTTTTTTCTTACTTCTACTTTTCTTTTTATATTCTTGTTCCATCATTTTGTTGTCTTCTGTTTGGTACTGATGTGCAGTACTTTTATTCGATATATAACATTTGCTGTTTTCAGCATCGCTTCTTTTTACTCTGTTTTGTATTTCATTTAGGTCTCATTGTCGGTTTACCACTTGCTCTTGTCCTTCTAATTCCGTTAGTTTTATCTGTAATTGTCTTTCATACTGTTCTTTTATTTCATTATCTTATATTGCATCTCTTAGTGTTTTTGCGTATGTTATATAGTCTATCATACTCTTTTGTTTTCGTTCTTCTGCTTCGTATGTAATTTGGTGTATATTTTCATGTTTATAGAACGTGTTTGGTATTGATAATTGGTTATTAATAGAGAAGTCTATCATCCTCTTACCGCTGTTATTTCTCATTTGTTCTCCTCTATAGACTCGTATTCTATCTCTTGTTCGTATCTTATGCGAGCATTCTAGTCTCCTATAATCTATAGCTGTGTCTATTTTCCTTTTGTGTTTTTCTAGCGTACGTTGTAGATTCTCATAAAAATTATGTTTCTTTCTCGTGTCTGTACCTTCCTTAGGTAGGCATATATTTGAATTATTCTTATTTTTAAATTTTGTTCTAGATTTTGTAATTATAATTCTTGAATTTATAGCTTCCCAGCCGGCCACTCGGGATTCTGTTTCCTTAGCCGTTGTTATCTCCACTCATTTTGTTTCTCAGTTTTGTGCTGCAGCTTCTAAAGATCTTAATACGTATTATTTAGTTACTTTAGAATAAAAAACAAAATACAGAAATTATAATTATGAAGGATGAAATAATAAAAAAATTACCGAGAAAATGAGAATAAACAATTTACTCTTTGTTGCAATACCTACAGATGATTTGGAATTATGAGGTTTATGCAATATACGTAAAAAAGAATACAAGCAAATAAAGACCTTTAAAAAACTATTTGATAAAGTCGGAAATGAGGAAATAAGATGGCGATTAGAAGTACAATCGATTGAAAAGGAATACGGAAGAATAAATTAAGATGGTATAGATACACGGTTAGATTGAAACTAACAAAACTAACAAAAGGAATATGAAAAATAGAAACAAACAAAGCTAAAAAGAAGACGATAGAAAGATACTTAAAATTTAAAAAAGTGAACTGGAAAATTTATAGAAGAATGTGGAAAGAGAGAATAAAAAAAAAGAGTAATTAGAAGAAGTATAAACCTCAACAGTACCGCTGTTCTGATACATGAAAAAGGATTGAGTAAGTAAGAAGAAAGGCGGTTTTATGTTGATCTGCAAAGTTTGACGATAGGTTTACCATATGGTGGGAGATTTGCTACCACTAGTACTTAATTAAGAGTTTAAAATCTGACAAGGACAAAAAATGCTTCTGAAGTACAACAACCTTCTTGGGTCAAACATAGATTGTTCAAAAAACTCACAAAGAAAGTTCTTTGGAATTGTAAGCTGATTACCTAACGAAAACAGCAGTATGGCACATAAAAAGGATTTTGAGGCATACAGCAAAACTTTTAATGACAGGATGATGGAAGCAGTCAGTATGCCACTAACTAGAAACAGTAGACTTTTTAGTAGTAGCTAAAGGAAGGCGTATCTATGAACCTTTATCTGGAGACCTTCGCTCAAGAAGAATGTTATGATTTGTTTGGAGAGCAACGTCGTCACTAGACAACCCTTTGAATTAAAATTAAAAAAAGGGGCGAAAGATATCACAAGTATTGGTAATGAAAAGCCTCTTTAAGTTTTATAATCAAATGTTTTGATATCATCGCTATCAAAGGGTGTGCTAGTCTACACAGATCTATATAGATCTTGGAAATTATAGTGAAATTAGAATGGTGTACAAAGTGATAGGCTTTTGCCTAATTTACTCTAATTTCGTGTTACATGTGTAGGTAATTAGTTAAATTATGGTGACAGATACTTTTCATACTCAATTTAATAGAGTGAATGATGGTGGCACGCATATTAAGTAGAAGAGTTTCTCTTCCTATTAATGCGAGATACAAATTTAGAAGATACACTTTCGCTTTGATTACTTTATAGAAGATGACTTCAAGATGTGGCACAAAAAGCGCGTTTTTTCTCTATTTTTTCGCCGCATTTTTTGCGCGGCGTTTCATAAGCAGCCGGGTTTTAAATTAATCCGAACATAAACAGAAATATATCACTATCCGAGTCCTCGAGAGCCACGTCTAAATATTTAGATATGGAAAAAGTGACACATTTTTGCCGCGGCTAATTATAGCCGGAATTCCATCGGAATTAAATTTAACCAGAAAGTCGCGATCGAACCCAATTGTTGCGGTCGCGCCGATCGCGACAGCCCGTAATGGCGCGCCTATTATTGGCCGGTGTAACATTGGCCTAATGAGTTTCGAACGATGTTTATTTTGGGACTTACTCGCCGCTGATTGACGAATATTTAGCGAAGACGCGGCCAAAAGCAACAGCGCGGCCGCCTCTAATCTCTAGTATTGCTAGCGCTCACTATTTCGAAAATTATGCAACGCCGCTCCATTCAAAGCGCCCCGCTCTCTTTCCTGCTCAACTAACAGCTTTTTACTCCGATGGGTATAAATGGCGCACTAGTCCAAACAAAGCTGCCAGAAGCGGGAGACCGGAAGCGAAATGAGTGATGGACCTCCTGACACCACACGCCCAATCGGGTCGCCCCGATTTATTGTCTTGGAGATGTTTTGCCATCGATGTGTGTTTTCCCGGCCCGGACCTCCCAATATTGTTCCACGTGTCGCTGGGGCATAATTGATGTCTCTTCCTAATGTTCAGGATGGTTCTGCGTCAAATTTCACGGCCACCCCGACAGCATTCACTTCTGTCTTTTTATTTTGAACGACCAAGAAGACTCTTAATGTAATAGCCAAACAATTTTATCATTTTTTCCAAAAAGGTTTCCTTTATTTTGATATATTTGGTTTTGGTCGTTCCAATATCTGAACTTTTTAGCTTTTTTTCTAATTTCATTAATTCAACTATACAGTGAAAAGGAAAATAAAACATTTTTTCTCCACATTTTCTAATCAAATGGTTTCAAATGTTTTAAACTTTTTAACGAATATTAGGAGGAATAAATCAGATATAGCAGTGAACTTAACACATTACCTTGCGGTACACCTGACTTGATTTGGTAGTAATCCAAAATTGCATTATTTATTGCCACTTGAAGAACCTCTCAGTTCGGTGGGATTTTAGCACCAGATAAATCTGACTTGGGAAATGTGATTTGATCTTAAATAACAAGTTTTTATATCACAATTTATCAAAGGCTTGTTTGATATTAGAAATGCAGCTGCGCTTAATGCTTTAGATTCAAGAGCTTTCATTATTTGGTGTATCGTAGAATGAACTTCATGAAAGTCAAATTGGTAAGATGGGATTATTTTTTTGAGATTTACTGTTTCTTTTATTCTTTTGAGCAAGTTTTTTGAATATTTTGAGCATTAGGGGCAAGAAGGTCTATAGGGAGCTTTAGCAGGCTTTGCTTTATGATTGTGCTGTTGGAAATTGTGGTAAGCAGAACTAATGCCTTTCTTGGCAGATGTTGCAACATTTCTCCTTCGTTCAGATCATACTCAAAGGCTTTTTTAGTGTTTATAAGTTTTATTTTCGGATGGTGAGAAGGATCTTATTGGCAGCGAAAGCTGGCACGGAGTATTCAGAGAATCTTTAATGTTGGTATCGTCATGGTGGTAGTAGTCACAGTACAAAGATGTTTTGCAGAAGTATCTGCGTTGTGTTTGTTCGTTCTGACTTAGTTGTTACTTACTAAGGGTTTTTTGAATTTCTTTGTTGCTTTCCAAATTGAGTGATCATTAGGGGAGAGTTTTGTGATGTACTTTTTAAACGTTTCGTTGCGTGCTTCCGTAAGTGTGTTATATAACTGACGACTTAGTCTTTGTAGATTGTTTGTCTAGTCTGTTTCTTGTCGTTTCCCACTTTTTCCAAGCTCTTCGCTTCTCAATTGGGTCTCTTACATGGCGGGGGATGTTAGTAACTTCAGGTTTGTTGCTTGTAGTAATAGGTGTGGCCTGCTAGTCAACTAATTGAATTATTGTGGACTGCTTCTTCTAGGTCTTTAGAATCTTTAATTCGTGTTTAAGATTATGCTATTTTGCTCTCTGAGAAAATTGTATAGCATTTTCTTAATGTTAAGTTGTTGTCTTGAATTGACAGATTGTTGCTTTTTCTTGCTAATGCTTGCGGATAGTTAATTACATTTTGTGAAAGTCTTTGTGTTTCACTGTTGATATTATTGGGTAGATTCCGAAGACGAGAAAATTTATATATGGAGAGGGTTAGTTTTGTTTGCTATTCCTCTGAATGGTGCGTTTATTGCTATTTGAAGATCTTGGTAAACTGTGCAACCTTTGTAATTGGCTGAATAACTTCCACTGCGTAAATGCGAACTGCATATAAGATGACTAAGTTAATTTTTTGCCTTTTTGTTAATACTTTAAGTGTCCTCTATTTGACCGATCATCTTCAGCCATATACTGAACAAGTTGTAATCTTTATTATAATAAAGGTGTTATGATCACAATTCTATTGACTTTTTTGCCAATTTTGGTGATTTTATTGTAATAAAATTGCACCAGAAATTAGAACAGCAATAAGAAAATATTCTGCAAGCTTATGTGCGTGAATGACGCGAACAGGTATCCAGGTAAATAATTTGTAAGAACGCATGTTCGTTGAAGTCCTCTAAGTTCTGGTTGATGAGTTAAAAGTAGAATAACATTATTGGGGTGTTCAAGAAAACGATCTTGATGCTTGATGGCTCGGTCTTTGATTAAATTTCACACGAACGTGATGTTAGCATCTGAAGGTAGGGTGATGTTTAAAAGAGTTTGTAGAGTCTTTCCCTAAAATCTCTGAATGATGTCTATGTTGGAGCGAGCAAATCATCTTCATAATTTACAATCACGCGTCCAAGTAGGTAGTCTTAATGGCCTAGACAAGCTCGTTTTCTACGGAAAGTCTTGTCCCCCACCTAGTAATCATTTCATATTTAAATCTATCTTTTCCGTTTCCAACTAAATGTTTTGTCTATGTGCAGTCCGGCTATTTAACTGTATCAAAACATTGGTGTCGGCGTGAGGTAAAGGCCACATGGGTACGTTTTGCTTCATTCACTTTTATGTTCTATTTTTGGAAGTGCATATCTGTTCTGCTGAGACTTGTTTGTAGAATATTTGAGATTTAAATATTAAAGATCAGTATTATATGCAAGACAGCTGTATCGTTGTCGAATGTTTCAATTATTATATCCGGCAATTGTGGTAAGTCAGTAGTAAAAAGAAGACATAACAGCATCCCCAAAACGCTGCCCTGAGGTACACCAGCTATCTATATCTCCATACAAGAAAGAAAATGAAAATGGGCTCTTGGTTTCCAGCACTTCTAGAAGCACCGACTATCATGGTAACAAGCGAAGAGTGAAAGGGAGAGAAACTGCTAAGAATCACCGAGTTGGATCAAATTATCATAAGGCGACGATGCAGATAGATTTACATAATATCAAATCTATTACAAATAATGTTAGGATTGACAAAGCAGAACATGAATATAAAAAAAAATATTAAACGGTACTTATTAGTCATGAATAGTCAAAAAATATATACAATACCTAGTTTTCATTTGAAGGAGATTTATATGTAAGTATAGGCTTTTTATTTGTTCAACAATATCACCATATCGAATGTGCGCGCCATATATTATCATGCAAATTAATGCACACAAAACCATAAAAATAATTAAAATTATGCCTCGACCAGTAACCACACAAATGAAGTAGAAATATCTTCCATCAACGTACAGATTACTTAGAGTAGATTACAATTCAAAATTAGGAATAACAGAAGAAGAAAACACTAGAAAATGTAGCTACGATAAACGAAATTCCAGGGGCAAAATGTTACTAAACTTTATGAATGAATACAGTATTTTGTCTAATAATTTTTTCAGAAATAATTCTAGTAGACAATGGATTAATTTTAATAGTCATTATAAACGAAATTGATGTGGTAGCTAAAGTTGACCTTTGCTGGGTATATAACCAGAGAAGATGCCGAAAAGTGATATACAGCAATCCGTTCTTTGGAGATCAAATAAATATGTCATCCAGAGGTCATCCATGTATGAGATGGTTAGTTGATCTTAAGTTAAGAGGATGCCGTCAGCACAAAAACCAACATAGACGGAGATTTCGAAGAGGCTTATATCTGAAAGAGGATGTAATACGCTATGAAGAAAAAGAAGGAGTATTAATACGCAGACTATCGTCAATAGGTAGATTATGTTAAATATCTACTTTTACCTTTTGTTTTAGGAAAGCAGTAAGACCCAGTTTTATTATTTATTTTGGGGAAGACTCGTTAAAAGTACAATCATCTTCACCACCAATCCGTCCGTATTTGAAAAGAAAGAAAAAATTAAGAGAAGTTATCCTTTGAAAAACATTTGGTACCATTATAATAACTAGCTTCTGAATTTAAAACAATTACAGAAATACTCGAGAGCAACAAGCTGGTAATCTTCAATATAGATATTAATTTTATTTGAAGACTAGTCAAAGTCTTAAAAAACAGCTCTTCTCCGACTCAGTCCCAATAGCAAATTTGTGGAAGAAGTGGAGAAGGAGAACACAACTAGTGTTTGCCTAACTAGAAAAAATTTCAAATGCCACTCTGGACTCTTTCTGTTACCTTTTAGTGCGATCATCGAATGATACGTTGCTAGTTTTATTGTTTGTACATCGTTTTACTTACATAATCAGGAAAACGCACGCTCGCCATTAAACTAGATGAACTATCACTAAGCTAGATTCTACTGTCATCTATTTTAAGTATTGCTAGGTGATTTATTTGTTTTAGATTTACTGGAATTAACCATATCGGCTGTTTTGCTTACCTTGGTTATATGTTTTCTCTTCATTTACAGCCAAAAGCAACACAAAGCTTTAAAAACTGTACAAAGTTGTAATCAAAACGCAACCAAACCAAAACTATAGTAATAAAATATATTTATTCTATACATATAACAGCCATATTATACTTTATGTATATTAGAGAAGTACATCGTTATCATAAATATTAAAAATATATAAACAAAGAGAATATTTAAATACATGTTTTGGCTTAGTTTTGGCATGGACACGAACACCTAGAATGTTCCTCATTTGGGAAGAGAATCATCTGGGGGAGAACTCGTAGCTGTTCTGGTGCACCGAGGGGGGCCGCAGGTTCGCGTTGTTGCTGTAAAAGGAGGCGTAGTTTCCGTACACGTGGCGGCCGAAGCTGCTGGCGCGCATCGCCTTGTCGTTGCTGTACACCGTGTTGTAGTTGTGCAGGATGTTGTGGGGGTGGTACACGGGGCCGTAGTTGCACAGCTCCGCGGAGTACGGTTGCCCGATGGGGCCGAGGCCGGCGCCGAAGGGGGCCAGGAGCGGGGACGGAGAGTTCTGGGAGATGCCCTGGTACCGCGAGCCGCCGGCGTGCTCTTGGACTACGCCGTTGGCGGGCATCTGGGCTGCGATTTCTTCATCTATAAGTTAACAAAAAGTAAACAAACAAGCAAACAAAAATTTTCACTTCAAACTAGATAAGAAGTGATCATGAGAATACACCTTCGAGTCATAGTGGATCTCTTCTCTTATCGTTTGGCTACGATCACTTCTAGATCACAGAATTGAATGCCATGACCTTTCCTACCTGGATAATATGGTTAAATTTAAAATAAAACCAAAATTGGATGAAGTATACAATAGAATAGACAGCTGTTGGGCATGTTGATAGTATTAATAGCGTAATACGTGGTTTGTTAATTACGGTGGACTATAATCGCGCGTGCGTAAACGAGGACGCTTTTACTAGCTGTGTCTGTTAGGAGTTAGACGCTAGTAAGTGAGCATATGTAGTGTAATCGTTGGAATGACGGAGAAAGTGTATCAGCCAATCTGCCCCAACTATTAGGATGATTCAAGAGGCTTTCAAAAATGATACAATTCGTACAGAACGTTCAAAGTTATAGTAAAAATGATGCAGGGAGTTTGTGAAAGAAGTTAGGGAAGATTAACAACGAGAAAAACGTGTACGGGTTTCAATCAAGGATTAACGATTGATCGTCAGAGAAGTAAAAATAAAAGCTGCGGATTCTAAAACCTAAAGTGTGTGAGCTTTTGATGGGAAATAATTGGTAGCTTTTATGCACATTTTTTATTAATATATATATATATATATATATATATATATATATATATATATATATATATATATATATACGACTTGAAGTGGTCGAAACAAATTTTTCTTTTAGTAAATTTATAGAGTCTAATGTCTATTTATTTAGATAAATCATTGAGGAATATTTCGTAGGCCTAAAGAGTAGGAGACATCTAACATATATATTGGTAATATTTAATGTAAGATTTAAGTTAAATGAAAATCAACACAATCGGAATACTGCATTAGAAAGTTTTGATTTAATTCTTATTACGGTATAAATAAAAACCTTTGATTAAATTAAGTTTCAACGAAGGTAAAAAAATACAATTATAAGCTTAAACTTCTTGGAGAAAGTTTAATTGGAAGGAAAAATTTTCTCATTCACAATTTGTAGAATTTTCTTTTAATTTATGTTGAAAAAGTAATAAAAAAAAATAAATAAAAAGAAACACCAAGTGTGCTAAGAAATAAAAACCACGTTATTTGATGCGTTCGAAAATTATTAGCATTGTAATTGTTTTCTCCCCACTAATCGTTTGTTAAAAATATGCCGCTTAAAATTTTATATTCTACAGCTTCCAAAATACCCTCGTAATTTAATCTAAGGCTTATCAGTTTATGAGGATCGTGGTTTTCTTCAAACCACTCTTTGCAGCGATGAGCACTTTTAGAAATAGTAGCAATAGAATGCACACAGAGTGTGCTTATACAACCGATAAATAGGCCAAAGGCATTACTTCTTTAACATCTGCTGGTAATAGTGCATAAATGCTAATACGTTTGCGTGTCTTATTGGCATCTTGTTATGCGTGGAATGCGTGAACAAACCCTAAGGCTGTAGCCGAAGAATACACCCATTGTTTTCACTCCATTCGTTTACACATTTTAAATACTGCATAAACGCCAATGGGTTACTGCAAATTTTATTGCACATGTGCCATACTTCTAGCTTATTACTTGTCATGTAAACAAGCCCTAACTTCGAAATGGGTTAAGCATGTGGAATAAGTATAAATTTTGGAATTTTAATTATAAACCAAAATATAATTGATAAACAGGCAACAAATTAGTTAACAAATGACAAGATGCTTAAAAGTTTAAACTTTCATCGTCTGTTAAATGTATGACGAATTACTACAGGGACACTGTAATAGTCGACTCTTAGTTAACCTCGGCCAGTAATGTGAAATGTGTTTAACTAGTGGTTTGTCATAAAATTATCGCACTATATAATACAAAAACGTTTAGTACAAATGGTACAAGGTACAATAAACATCATACATATCTCCAATTTTCTTCGAAGTAAATATTTTGGGATCTCACACACTTATTTCTAGGTGATTTAAGTTTTGAGAACAGACAGAAGTCGCGATAAATCTAGATAAGAATGGCTGAGTTGCGATGAAGCTGCCGTGTGCTCGCTGATTGGGGTCTAACATCCAACTGATCCTGCTAGTAAAGTCGTCCTCATTCACACATGCGCATTCTAGTAATTTTTTTATTGTCAAGTTACATGGTAACCGCGCGTAATATTTTTATTATGTTAATATTGGTTCGATGCTTTCAGGACAGACCACGTACTATAATGAAAATACTATAATGAAATTATATTTGAGTAATTGAAAGATTATTTTAAAAAGGACATTTTTAAAGAGTGACAAACTCTAAGTTTTTGTGGCTAGGTAAAAAATGAATGTAAGTTATAAAGTTACAAATACGCATTGCTCAGAGTAGACCAAGTAACTTTTTTTATTCGTTTCAGGTATAGTCAACCATTCATTCTATATATACACAAATAGGGGGAACGTGGTTATTGACGGATTTGGTCAAGACGTAAGTTACTTTTTCTCAATTGTGTCCTTTTTTCTTTACTATCGCTGTGACTGTAACGAAGTTTTGAGAATTCTAGGTTTAATCATAATTGACAAAATAAAACATTACTACACATAATTTTAACAGTCAATAACCCTGACCAATAGATTTGACAGCTTTACAAAGCATTTCGTTTGAAATTGCGACGCGTTGTCTTTCATTTACTTTTTAAACTCATCGACCGCTGCTGGTTTTGTGCATTGAACCTTTTGTTTGAAGTATCTCCATTGCAGCGAGGTTAACAACATCTCTTTTCCCAATCTGTTCGGAAAAGTAGCATCGAGATAGGCTCTTGCATTACGACGGTAGTGGAGAGAATCTTGCTAAAAGTAAATCTCTTCGTCACCATACAAGTTTTCGACGCATAAACTGACAGATTTCTGCCATATGTTTAGTTGAACATCACCAATGATAGTTTTTTCAAAAAATATCATTACTAGAATGACAAATGCTGATATCCCACACCACACTGTAACTATTGGTAAATTAAAATGGTGTTCCATAGAAACATGCGGAATTTGACGAGTCCAATAGGTGCAACTGAAAATTTTGGAAAGAAATGCTACATCTTTCACGTATTTTCCTAGATTTTGTTTGTCAAGAAGCCCTGAATTTACGCTATAGTATACTGTAGAAATTGTAATAGTCTTACAATTAGATACACATATATGAATGCGTTGACTGAAGATTTACACAAGACTTTTAAATCATCTATGTCAATTTAAAACAAGTCAGAATTTAAGCAACAACATAAAAAAATTAATGGCTTTCCAATTATATAGTCTGGATCAAAATCCAACGCAATTATTATTTTAGTTTTAGTATGGACCATCATATCGTTTATTTGATTACACTTTGTGTTTCAAACGAACTAGAAACGCCCAATTTCTTTTAATCGGGGTACGTTTAGAATGTTCTGTTTAATGTAATATAGGATATTTCATATCGTTGGAACATAGACAGTCTGACGTAATGAGTGTTTGGCCAAAAGATGTGTTGACTAGTAAGATATTGTTTTTAACAAATTGCACTAATCTCTTTCAAGATGTAGAGTTTCATCTCCAGTAACGGTTCGTGTTAAAAACTTAACTTCCAAATTTTGAAAATTCTTGCTTAGAAGACAACTCCCCTAAAAGTTGTATTTCTAAAACTTCACCTATATCTAATCTGTTGCACTATATAGTCTCAATATTAGCTTCTGACATTTACTAATGCTGCAACGATAGCTTTGACTTTTTCGCAGGTTCCGATCTAGATTTTATTGTGTTGTATGATGAAGTACCTGTTCCACAAGAAATCACTTGTTTGTAAATTCTTTTGAATGCTTTCCTTTTTCTTTAAATATAACTTTTTAAATGCGAAGGCTTTCACATCCGGTGTTTTGATACATCTTGTTGTTGTTTCTGAAGTTGTTAGGTTGTGGTCAGAATTTGGAAGCTCTTGACGTTTCGCTCACAACTGCGACGGACATCTCCAGAAACAAAAAATTTTAAATATTGAGTTATTGCTTTTATATTTGTATGCGTATAGTAAAGATAACCGTGGAGGGCGTTGTTGACTTCACTGGGTTAGTTGCTGACATAATAGAGATAAGTGCTGACGTATATCGGGTTGTTGTAGGTAACATCCCGCCATTTTCTGACGTCAATCGCTTTTTTACTGAATGGTTGTTTGTTTTTTTGCTTTCTAAGAGTGGTGAAACAAGATTTGAGTATATAAAATTCCATCCCTGTTAAAATTATTTTTATTTCCACCACTCTTTTGTATAATCTCTGGTAATAGTCTCTACAGTAAGATAAAATTTGTGTTTGCCCGGCCAGGATTTTGCAAGATATGTTTACCGTTGGTGTCCTTTTATTCTCGTGATAATCGTACGGCCTGCAGTCCCAATATACGACGTGTGTTCAAGTTCTAAGGTCTCCATTTTTTTTTTTTTGAAAAGTTGAAACTTCTGTTATTTCTCAACGTGATCTCCGTCTAGACGTATATATTTTTACAACGTCGTTGCCATGATTCCGTGGGTGCTGAGAACACTTATTTAGGGGTGTGTTTTCCCATTGGAAAATCGCTGTTGCAACAGCTGCTCGATTAGAAAATGAACGGCGTTACGTGTCAACACGTTCTAAGACATTACCACCCGCGCAGTCTTGTCTTCGTTAGTCAGCATTCGTGGGATGCACCTTAAAGGAACTTTTCGTATTTTCAGGTCATTATGCAAAACAGACTTTACAGATTCTACGAAAATACTAATTTTAGAAACGATATTACGCACACCTAATCGATGGTTTTTCAAACAACTTACTTCACTCGCGCAATCATGATTTTGGTCCGGCTAGTTCAGGGCCGAGGCTACTTCGATTCATTCTCACACCTCTCGACCTTCTTTAAACTTTCTCACCCAGATGAGTATCGATGGGCGTTTCACCACGCAAGAGAAGAAAACGGATAATTACACGTTGTTGTAGAATACTAAACATTGTCATTTGAAGTATACAAAACAACACTCATTGTAACTGCGGTAATTTGAGCTGTGCACATTGTATGGTGCTGTCATCTACATTACAAATTCAAAAATACATCGCGCTTTCTAAATTAACTGGTTTTCTACTTACTCTCACTGCTGGGAAAAAATGTGGAGACCTTAGAACTTGAACGCGCCTTGTAGACCTGCTCACACGAACAAGGTATGCAGTATACTATTGGCATATCCCGAGGGGTTATATGTTTTTGAGTGGTCTAAGCAACTTCTGCATTTTGGTGGTTGTAGATGTGTGGAGTCCTTGATGTAACTGCTAGTAAGTCCAATATGTTGTTATAATAAACGAATATGTGCCACCGATGGCACTAAGAATAAGTCACAGTGGTACGTCATCAAAGACACACTTTGTCAACCATCTTCAAAATAGTCAGTTTTGATGTAACATTCCTGGACTATCTAAAAAAAATTTCCTAACAATATTTTACAACAATTTTGACAGTGCCTTACATAGAGTTACTTGATTTGGTAAGGAGTATTACGAACTAAAGACGGGGTAGCGATGGGAAACCCATTTAGTCCTGTAATTGCCAAGGTCAGACTTATTTTTCAACATAGTCTCCAAGTATTTTAACATAATTATTATGTCGAAATTAACAGTTTAATACCCTTGAAAACTACTTTGAAGTTCTATCAGCAAAAATATTCTAAAACAGTCTTTTACAGCTATTCATCTTTGTTACATTTTCTAACTCAAAGGTCTTTTTTGAAAATAAATAGTAGGCACAGGGGATGAGTATGAGCTGTAGGAATGGCCAGAAATCTCCTTAAAGCTACAGTCTTGCCCAGCAACTTGAAAACTTGAAGCCCTACGGATAGTGGCGTTATCGTTCAAAAGGCGGACAGTTCGACTCAGCGTGACATTCCTCTTTCTTTCGATAACGTCGCGCAATTTAAGCAGTAAGCTGCCGTAATACTCCCCTTAAAATTAGTTAGCAAAATTGTCTTTGAACCTCAAAAATGGTTGCCATGATCTTTTCCGATGACTGCACCAAATTTGCATTCTTTTATCGTTTTTCGTCAGGATTTCCCCATTTTATTGACTCTTTTTTGCTGGATCATAAAACAAGATATTGTTTCATCCCCTGTAATAATGGTTTGAAGGACTTCTTTGTTGTTGCAACAGAAGTTCATATGAACGTGTTTGTTGTAGGCTGTATCGCAATTTCTTGACCTTCCTAATAATTATTTTACTTTTAAATGCTCTTGCACCACTTCACGTTCTAGGAGGGCAACGTTTTCTTCAATTAGCTAACCTGCACATGGTATATTTTCGATAATGCCTAGGCCTAAACGTAATTGTCTTTCCTATTCATTTACAGTGGAATATGAAGGCAAAGATTCAATGTACATCCTATGCAAAGGTGAGAAAATTTAATTATGGTTTGTTACTCAATTTTCTACTTTCTGTAATATTATAGGGAACTATTAACTCAAGGGACTGTTGCTACGCAACTGAGACAAATCGGTTTCTGACATTTTCCTAACGTTCAAATAAGGATGGCGCTATTTGACCATATTGTTATTTTGTTTGTTTAGAACATAGTTAGTTTGGAAACTTCTGGCGCTTACCTCGTACAATAGCAATCTCAATTATTTGACAAAATTGTTTTTACTTTTGCCTCATAGATAGTTTCTTAGTTAATGTTTGTATTTAACGTAAAATTTATCATTTACTTTAGAGAAAAACAATTAGGTCTTATCTATTTTTAACTCTTTTGTGTGTGTATAGGAGGTAAAATTTTGTTAATTGCTAGTTTTTTATTAGAAAACGGATTTTCGTTTGTTGGTCGAGTTAGTTATAAACTTACAAATATCCTATCGTTTGATTTATGGCGTTTTTATAGTAGTATATGCATTCTAGTGTAATGGACGTTGGCTATAACTGAAAGTCGTAAACTGAAGTGTCGTAAAGGGCGTCTTTATTTCGCAGTTAGGGGCGTATGGCTCTACCACTCTGTAATAAAGTGAATGATACAAAAATTTCTTAGAAAAATCTCCAGCTATTGTGCTTTCGATTGCCACATCCTTTGTTACTTATGCTAATGAATTTCAAATACCTTCTATGATGAAAAAGTGGGATTTTTGAAATTAATTAAGCCTTAACATTGGTTCAAATAAGAAAAATAAAATTTTACAATTTTTTAAACAAATTTGTTGCCATTAATCTATAATGAACTATATAAAAAACAGTCGAGTGGAATAACGTAATCGGTACAACTTGACTTTTCTGAGTGTGAATCAAATACACATCGAATTTTCTTTAATTTAGTGAGATATAAAAACACTAACATAAAAAATATTCTTTTACATGATCTTCAGACTCTCACTTCTTTCGCCACTCCATAATGGCTCATTTATAGTCCGGGGTTTTAATGGTGTATTCAAGTTTCATAGATCCCTTCAGCCTGGAAGTGCGTTAATAGTCGTGTGCATACTTTGAGATGCTGCCGGGTCTGCTCTTTGGAGAACTTTGGATGACATGCTTTGTGGACATTTTACATATACAACACATAATTAATAACGAAAAATTATACTGTTTTGATTTAGCACTTGAATTGACTTCGAGGGCTGTCTTGCTGCGTGATTTAAGCAACTCTAAACTGTTTGTAGAAAATATGCGAAATTTCTCGTAAATATCTGGGAGTTTCCCATTGTTCGAGCTTTGCACATGCACATGCAGCGCGGCTGGATTCCTGGAAGGCATTGGGTTTGTCAATGCTACGGGATGCGTTCGGAAATTTGATACAATATGGTCATTCTTTTGTTGAAGTTTTTTAATGATTTTTGCTTTTAAAGCTTCAATTGTTTATGGATTATTCCTGTAATGTTGATTTTTATTGTATACCTAAAGAAAATAGCCTGAAGTTTTAAAATTACATAATCTTGTAATCGACGTTTGTGGATTGTTCTGTACACTGTCAGAAACCATAGCAATATTTTCTTGTGAACGAGTTTTCTATCGATTATAGTACCAGTTTCTTCAAATTTTTTAATTACACTTCTTATTTCAGCTTCAGTTAAACGATTATAAGGAGTGCAAATATTGCATAATTTACAAAAAACATTTTTCAGTAAACGTCCATTTCCATAGTAAAGTTGGACGTTATTCTGTGGTATACGATGATAATTTATCAAATACCAAATTTTATTTCCAAATAAACCAATAAAATGGCGATGTCCAAATGAGCTGTCAAAAAAGAAAATCCCTAATGAGAAGTTCAATAAATTTGCTTTATTTCCGTTGTAATTTTATTAAGGGAATTGTAAAACGGATTTTGAAAGTCTTTTTATTCTTCTTCTACTCTTATATAAGCTATTATCCTAAGTCAGAAGAACAAAACCATTACACATTGGGTACAGAAATCTTAAAAAGGTTGATATATCTGAATGCGCTTTCGGAGACTATAAATTTAGTAACGGGAAGCGAGAAGGATTTAAAATAAAATTTGAAACTGTAGAACGGAATTTTGATAAAAGAAATAGATTAAAGTTAAATAAATACCAAAACTAAAATAATGGTAATTGCTGAAGGAAGAAATGAAATTGAAGTTATACTAGACGACGAACCGATCAAGCAAGTAAGCAGTTTCCAATATCTAAACAGGTAACCTAGGAATAGAAATAAACAACAAATTACAGAAAGCCATAACGCTCTAAGCAAAAACTTTATCAACAATAAAAAAGGAATCAGAAAAGAAACGAAGATGAAGGTCTACAAAAACAATGTACAGACTAGTCCACCTACGGAGGTTCTATCAGACCAAGAAAAAGTAAGATTAGGGCAGTCGAAATAAAATACTTAAAAAAAGTCAAAGGAGTATCATAAAAATATAGAACTGGAAATGAGGAAATAAGAAAAGAACTAAATATTGAAACTACAAAAGAATTTATAGAACGACGGGAAATTGGTCGGTGGGAGCACTTGCAAAGGATGGACAGCAGAACCGAGGCCAAGAAGATTTTACATGCGAAAATAAAAGGGGAGAACCAAGACAAAATCCTAGAGAAGAAGGAAAAAACTTGCACAAAGGCGAAAAAGCGAGCAGAGAATAGAAAGAGTAAAAAAAGTTTATAGTGAACTGATTTTTAGTTAAAAGTAGTTAAGTTTACCATCTTTCGCGGTCGGTTACGTTACATCTTGTGATTGGTTCTTGGGTTGTTAGGTCGTGGTTGGAGTTTAGAAGTTCTTGACGTTTTATTTACAACTACGGCGGACATTTCAAAAGAGAATCTTCTAAAAATTAAGTAACAGTCCCATGCGTTTTCGCTATTATACTCGTGCGAGTGTGGTAGAGATGGTTTTGTAGTTTCTTTATTGACGTCACCGGGTTGGTTACTAACATAATCGAGCTGAGTGCTGACATCACGGTATTTCTGACGTCACTCGCTCTTCGCCATATTTCGGTCTGCTTTTGCCCTTTAAGACAGATTGAATCCGTCGTCCCTGTTAAAATTATTTTTATATTTATAAATCTCCGCCGCCTCTCTATATAATCCCGGGTAATAGTTTCTACAATTGATCCCAAGTCTATCACTTTTTTTTTCTATCAAATACTCTGTAGCAAGATTTGGCATTATAATGAAAATGTTGACGTTACATCCTTCTTTTCCATCTAGTCCAGGATATGTCTCAAAGAATAACTTATAGACCTTTTTAGTGACCGTAGTCTTCTTGTAAAAATGCCAAAAAAGGATTCAATTTCTAAAATGAGCATCCTTTTCTTCCCCTTCAACTCTTGCCTTGGTTTTCGTTTAACAGTCTCAGCCTCTCTTAGCCATTGAGCTAACTTGTTTTTCGGTATGAGTTGATTGAAGGGTACTCAACTTTTATCTATAGTGAGGGTTCGCTTCAATAGCTAAGGTCGACGGTTGTCATGGCATGTGTTGATCAAGTTTGCCTTTGCTTTTCTGTCAAATTGTAAAGGACAAGTTTTCTAAAATTTTTGACCAGTCAAAATTCTTCAAAGATTATTTTTGGAAACATTGTCGTGTAAGGCAGTTCGGCAACTGACCATAACCTTTTCTTTCGGCCAAACAGGCTTTGATTCGTTCCAACCTTGGTCTATATCCATTCTCTGGTCTCTTCAATTACAGTAGGTCCTTTGTTTATTTCACTGACTTATATTTTCGCGGTGTATATGGAGAATGCACTTGACCATCCGATTATGCGTCCAATGTAGATGAAAGATTGCTGATCTTAGTGACTCACCAAAGATATCAATAACTTTTTGTCAAAACTACCAAACATTTTGATCACTTCGATTGTGTTTATTTGCTAAGAAATACAAACACACATGTCAAGTTTCACCTCGTTTTGTGAGTCTATGGGGTAATATACAATTATGTCTTATATCAATTAATCTACTTAATTATTGATTTACTAAAGCCGTTTTTGATATTGTACTTATGATTTTTTAATTACATCATTGTTGGGGATATATTTTTTAGTGTGAACTTAAGACTTTTCTCTGTATTTTCTCATTTTTAATTATTTAACGCGTTGTAATATCATTGACAGAATTTGTTTACCGTGATATTCTTTTGCAAACACAAAACCACCACATATTTCGACTTTGTGATACCTTCTATAGTTCAAAAGATACTATAATAACATACAACTACATGTTAAAGATTTTATCATGATATTCACAACAATTTCGAAGTTAAGCGTTTTGAATTCAGCGCCATTTCAGTTTGAAGGTAAATGTTGACGGCTCCCGGAATGCTCCGCTGCAGATTTGGCATGAACTGCAAAACGAAGCCCGAGAAGCGACGCGCCCGCAGATGCCGCCGGCCGCCATTTTGTCCTAACGACTTTGGCAGAGCAGCCGGCGGCGCAAAGTAAACAATAACAAATAGGCGGATCCGTGCACCTCGATTTACGTCTGTGTGCTTTTCCGGCGAGCGCGGGCTAGAGCGCGCGAGCGGCCATAAATCGGCGGGCCGCCCTGAAAAATCGCTTGTGTATCCTTAACGTCCGCAGCATAAACAAAGATAATTTGTTGTGTGATTTATTGACTGGGAAGGAAGCCATGTGGCTGCGGCGGATTTGTAAACACAAGCCCACTTGACTCGGGCGCGTTCCGCTGCTGGCCTCTTTATGGGCCACGAAGAGTAAACCTAAACGCTAATGGAGAGGCGGCCGTCTGGCGAGCGCGCGACATGTTGGGGGCCGCTGGTTTACCTTTCGGAGCAAAGAGGTTTGGACTCACCTTTGGTGAAGTTGGGGGGCGTCGATCTGGTTGGCCGTTGCTTGTTCTGCTGGTTGGTTTGGGCGAGCACCTCCGAGCTACTGGAATAGAAAAACAAATGAATTTATGTTCGGGAACCCTGCTACTCTCACTTTCTTGTAAATATTTAGTAATTCATAGTAAACAAGTCAATAAGATGGATTGAAGTAATTCTGACTAAACTTATATTTCGATGTCTCAAATACAAGGCGGATGGCAACTTTGCTCTTTTCAAAAAATTTAATATCACGGGAATTGTATAAGATAATATATTCAAAGCACTTAATCAGAAATGTTTGACATTTAATAAAATCATTGGTAAAGATGATTAGAAATGTATTAACTGCACAACGAATCATATTCTCTTCAATTATTTTAATGACATGTGTAATGGCCTTTTAAACTGAAAAATTGGGGCTGATTAATCCATTGGCTGAGTAAGCTAATCTAGAGCTTCAGGATTTTGGGGCGCAAAATTTTGAGTCGAGTAAAAGAAAAGATGAACTATATCAGAGAAACTATCAGAAAAATAGTATGCCACTCAAAATACATTTTGTACTAATCGGTTGTTTTATAAAAAAATTAATGAATGGAAAATACGTCACATTGATTGGTTTATTCAAAATTAATGCTAGCGTGGTTGTCCTGTGGTTGAAGCGCGATCTGCGGTGCGGACGAACCTGGGTTCCATTCCCAAAGCTCTCTGATGCCTGACAGGTAGCCTGCTCAGTCACTAAAAATAATTGAGTACCTGCGTTCATCTCGAACGAGGGGTAATAATGACAGTCGTCTAAGGCGCGGTGCTTGCCACATCGCTCCGCATCAGAAATGGCGCGACCGGGCAGTGAAGGCGAATGTATGAGAGACAACCTCTCAGTTTGCAGGCCGTGCTCCTACGCGGGGCGTTAAAGCTTTACCGTTACTGTTATTCAGAATCAAGCAAACGAGTATTCTATGCGCGTGTCAAGCTTTATGGAAGAACAATGTTTCTTACAACCAAGGGGTTTGTAAAACAGCAGAATAGTACAAGGAAAAAGCTTTGTACTGGCAAAATGTTCTCTTAAGAGTTGTTAAAATTTTTAGCCTCCCTTGGACTTCCAATTCATAGTGACAATAAAATATTAGTCTCTGTAAGAAATGGTAACTTTTTTGGGAGTGTATCTAGCAAAATTTGGAAAAAAAAATAGAGGTGATCTTTCCTATTTATCAAGTACAACTGTCAATCAATTAATTATGTAGTTAGTGGGCCAAGTGAAGGCAGAGGTTGGCCACGGAATTATAAATGCTTTTATGGCTTACTAATTCTACAACCAAGAAAAGAAATGTTTTTAAGTAAAAACGAATATTGTTTCTAGTTTTCCCTATTTATGTGTGAATCTATGTAAAAAGTGAAGTGTATGTAGGTAACGAAAATTGAAAATCAAACAAATGTTTTGTCTAAACAATTTTTGATAACGTTTCAAACATTTAAACTTTTGAAGAAAATCAGATAAAAAACCTTACACAGGCCTATCATAGGCCTATAATCAGCAATCACAAGCATTAATATTGGAATAATATAGTAGCCAATCCAGTCTTTCTTTCAAAGTCCTATTCAATTATGCACTTTTCAAAATATCTTGTTAAATGCTCCTTCAGCTCGATGTTGTAGAGCGCCACTTTGTACAAATTAGTATTTTTCAAATCTCCTTAACCGAACGGCGATTGTGATGAATTGCTCAAAAACATTGTTTCTGTGAATGCATCAGTTGTGCAGTAAATTTTGTGGAAAAAGCTATTTTGTTATCAAAGCGACGCAGTTTCTACTCTTTAAGCATTGTTATAAATAGTCCTTGTCGACTTAGCAATTGTGGTGACATCTACCAAGCTTCTTTGTACCACCTTTTATAATTTGGATGGCAGTCATTTAAAAAAAGGACAAGTCTTAATTCTATATATAAAAGTTTTCAATTCTTTTCTTTTATTGTTAGAGAATTTTTAATTAAAAATCGGAACGGTTTTGCATTCATTTTAATTTTTTCTTTTATATTCTGAATACAACTAGTCAATCATTTCCAAAGTATTCACCTTCAGCTTTTTTACATACCTAAGATGTAGAAGAACGTTGCGAGGTAGTACGTTTATACTCATAATTGTTGATCTTTCGTGATATTCTGAGGTACTGGCACTTCTATGTCCCCCAAACTCTCACATATGGCTCCGTACTATATAAAGGGCTAGTGCGAGCAACTTTTAGACAATAAACTAATGGTTCTAGTAGTACAAATGGAAGTTGGTAGCGGAACTTCGTTACTACATAAAGGTAGAGATTAGAGACGATGGCGGTACCTGTCACAATTGATTATTCCACCTCGATGTGTAAGGTAAACGAGAAACCAATATTTTTGTACAATAACCAATTAATACTGCTATTAATTAATATAATCAAACGGCCTTCAGTGCTAAGAATTTCTAGTTTCAATAACAAAAAAAGAGAGAATCAAAATAGGCACCTGGTAAGTCAGAACATAACTTGAAGGTGTAGGTTTAAGTATACTAGGAATTAACGGTACTAATGAAAGGAAAACGGAAAATTTACAACTAATGACGATATCGCTGTCTATTATCCTGGACTGGAACATAATCACTTACATGAAATTGTTTTAGCAGCAAGAAAACAAATAAAGAGTTGAGTGAAATATGTAACGGATGTCAGACAGAATGATAAAGATTCAAGTAAATGTGATACTTGTCAATATTGTACAGACTTGTACAGATGCATCAGATGACAAAGTTGAAGTACCATACAACCAATTAAAAAATCTACTGGACGATATTATATTATATTTAATCCTAAAGAAAATAATCCATTCCATTCTGTCGAGAGGAGCAAAGACTTATTAGAACCATATAGTTTCATATATTTCCGAGAAACACTCTATACAAAGACATCTTCAACATACATATTTAATAATTGGTTATCAACGAACTTAAAAAGTTCGTTATTGAATTCTATATGCCCGTCTGTCGGTCTGTCGGTCCGTCACAAAATTTGAGATTTTTTAAAATTTGAAAATGGATTCTTATAGGAAAT
Organism: Sinelater perroti; assembly: GCA_036346155.1. Lineage (NCBI taxonomy): Eukaryota > Metazoa > Arthropoda > Insecta > Coleoptera > Elateridae > Sinelater > Sinelater perroti. The sequence continues at coordinate 382,444 of JARFIY010000047.1, forward strand.
TTTACGCTGATTTCAAAATCGAAATCAAAAAGTTTGTATCTCGAATAGTTTTCGAGATATTCGACTTCGAATTTCGGGAAAATTTTCGACATTACGATTTTAAATGTGATTTTTATAGGAAATTTTACGCTGAATTCGAAAATGAAGAAAAAATTCTATGTCGAATAATTTTCTAGATATTCGATTTCGAATTTTCCCGAAATTCGAAATCGAAATCGAAAGGTTTTTTAAGTTCGTTCTGCGATTGCTTACAGAGCAATCTCTTCGCCATGTTTTTATTATTAACCACAGATTTTTTATGAAATTTACTATTAAGCTAGACTAGGAGCGGACAACTCAGGTGATCACAATCTCCTAGTATCGATCACGCAATTGAAATTGGAGAAAGTGAAGATAGCAAAAGAAGAGAAAATCGATATGAAAAACCTACAAAATGAAAACTACAACAAGTAAAAGAGGAAATAATAAAAGAAAAACAAATTAAGACAAAAAATCGAACAAGCTAAAAGCTGAGTCGAGATGATATAGAAAATTGATAACAGATGAAATTAAAGATTTGATGACAATAAGAAGAAACATGAAAAATAGAGACGATCAAGTTTGTCGAATACTAAACGAAAATATTAAAAAAGAAAAATTATTGAAGCCAAAGAGTTGTGGTTGTCGGAAAAGTGTGTAGAAATCGAGAAATTAGAACATCAAGACAGTCTTAATTTACATTAAAAAAAATTAAAGAGGCAATGGGAATTTGCAGAAAACAAAATCTGGGAATAGTAACAGAAAAAACTACTGCAGGCAAAATACAACGGCGGGAAGAGTATATAGAAGAAATTTTGAAACTGAAGATTGTGATGACAATATACACATAACAAAAACAAATAATGCATCAATAAGAGAAGATTGAAAAAGCAATTCGCCGAGTAAAAATCTTCAAATTGGTATCAAAAGAACAACTATATCTAGTAGTGCGCCTTTAATATATATATTTTTATTATGAATGTAGCTGCTTTAAATAACATGCGTTTTAATGACGGGCAGTGAGAAAGGTTTATAAATTTTATTAGACCACCTTTCAGGAAAAAGCAGAAATATGGCGGAAAAATCAATGTGGAATAGTTGAAGATTATGATCATAAAACCGCAGCAACCTAGACAATACTTGTGTAAATGCCAGAATTGAATAAACAAGCAAATTAAATTGGAATTGGAAGATTTTTTGATAGCCAAATAAATTGCGATAAAGAGATAAAAGGTAGAATATAAATAGCGAGAATAGCATTTGCAAAATGTAGGAAGGTTCTTTGCACCTGCTCGAAGATTTCTTAAGTGCTATGTATGTATAATTTCTTTGTATGGTTCTGAGATATGGACAGTAAAGAAGGTGATGCTTAAACGTTTAACAATGTATGTGTTTTAGACATATTAAAGAAATTTGTGGATGTCATAGACATAAAGAATTGAAGAAATATTACAGTAATTAAAAAAGATAAGAATTAGAAACCTTAATCAAAACCCGAAAATTATTCTACAATACTGTAATATACCACTGAAAGAAAAATTCGGCGAAAAGCGTGCTAGGAGAAGAAGAAAAAAGTGTGGATAAGTAATAAAGATTAGGTAGAGAAATGCTAATCCACGCAGTGAAAAAGAGATAGAGTGTGGGGGGGTATGAAAAAAGTTTCAGGAAGCTTTGTGTAAGGTTAACTCTTAGTATACAAAGCATATTAACAGTTTAGGTTTCGACCGTTCGTCTCTGGACAGAATTTGTCCTCTTCTAGTACGTGGTTGAGCCTAAGATAACTAAGAGTAAATAATGTTTATCGAATTGCCCCAAAAATTATTAACTTAAAATTGGTCTGCAACGGCCTCCTTACTTATCCAATTTGATTGCTCAAATTTCTAATTTTAAGTGATAATAACTTGGATTTTCTATTTATAATTGAACATCATAAACATTTCTGTATGAGGTCTTACTTGCTTTAAATTTTGCTGATTTTGAGGTGATTCTCTCCTAACTTGGCGTTGAAGTCTCTACTTAATAAGGCCTAAACTGTTATGAAAATTTGAGATAAATATCTTACAGATGGGAAATTTATTTTTTAATGTTGGTTAACAACTTTTATTTTATTTATTAATCGAAAACCTTGATATTCCGTTAGGTGTCAAGGTTGTTAACGACTTAAATACAGAAAATGTCTAATAAAAAAAATACATATGTGGCTGAAACAATTTCAATACTTTTTAAATTGTTTATCTTACAATATCTGAATTACAATCATTCGATTATAATTTTGGTTTTGTGCTATAAGTCAATTTTTTCCAAAAACCATTGTTTTACGTTTCTAATTTCTGTCTTTTAAACATTTCATTAGGATCTTCATGTTCAAGACTTTCTAGTTTATTTTGTTAAGTCTTTTTTAGTTCCCTTTCTATACGAAAGATTTGAATTAGGAGCAGTAAAATGAAAAGGGTCAGACACCAAGAAGTGTAAGAGAAAATTTACTACTTAAAAAATAATTTCTATAACTGATAATAGATATGGCCAAGTTGTTGACTTCTTCTTCTTAATATTACCATTTAATCTGTTATTGAGCGTCTCTAACTATTTCATTTGCGTGTATATATATATATATATATATATATATATATATATATATATATATATATATTTCTCGATGTTGCCTATCTCTCATTTTAATTTGACATTTCTATTTTATCGTTTCATTTCTAACTCTATCGAGCGTAGTATTGTTCATTATTTCGTTTTAATTTTTATTGTTGTGAGCATCTGAGTTTTCCATTATTTTAGAACACGTACTCTGGCGGATATTTTCTGTTTTGATGTACGATCTCATTCTGTAGAACTAATCCTCCAAATTTCAACATTTCATTGATAATTCTGTTCTAATTTTCAACAATATTTGACGGCCTTCCTTTGTAATTTGTTGATCTGTCCATGCAATAACATCCGGAATAATGACGTATACCTATAGCAAATACAATCACATTCGGTATAATAATGTTATGGGTCTGCTCGGAGTACGAATCATCTTGCAGTGTCCTCACTCCTCTCAGATGTCCGACGATGGATTTCTTGTCCTCCAGCACCATTGGTCGTCAAAGCACGAACCGCACTTCTCTCGCTTCCATCTTTGAGATTTGGATGAATACACGTATCAAGCAATGGACGAATAACTAATGTGTATATGTGAGTTTATCTCCACTGATGACAGTATTGCTAGTAAACACTAGAGTCGCTACTTTTCAGTGTCTTGAAATTTATTTGCCATGGCTCGTTTTCAGTTGACTGATTGTAACATTTATTTGAAAAATCAAGAAAACGGAGGTTAAACTACAGCAATTTCGCGCTCTTGTGGATAAGTACATCAATAGTTTGCAAAAATAGATTTATGTAATAAAGCAGTGTAATCAGTTCAACTTTGACAAAGATCAAACTTAAGTGTGGACAGTATGGAACTGCAAATAGGTATTAAACATTATAATAGACTAGAACATAACCACCTACTATTGGAAAACAGTAACCTCTCCACTGGCAAGACCAAAACTTTTCTGAAACAGGTCAATACATCATCCAGGAGAAAGAAAGTAAAGTGAAATACTGGAGATGCTTGAAAGAGAACTTAAGCTCTAGACTATAGTCTAAGCAGATTTTTAACAACATACTCCAGGCTGCATGTCTAGGTTCAACCATTATTAGTAAATTGGTAGTGTGAGTTTTCGTAAGAACGCCAAAGGTCGAAAATATATCGCTGTTGCCGATGCTTCTTGGAAGGATATCAGCAGCACAGGTTCCTTCTTGGTAACGCGTTTGCACAGTTCCACGTAGTGTTGAGTCCTTGATTTTTTATGATACTTAAGTCATTTTGGTCATTGTTTCGTATTTTAAACAATTTTATTTACCAATATTCGTTTTGCTCCTTCCAAAGTTTCCGAAAAGCCGCGTCTTACCAGTGTTGATGGTTTAGGGCTTATTTTAAGTTAATTAATAATCAAATTTACTATTGACACTTGTTTTCGATGGAAGGAACCACAATTAGTTTGGTCTGTGATACTTTCTATAGTTTAAATTATCTATATATAATATAAAACTGTTTACAGATGTTTAAGAAAGCTATTTAGCTAGGTGGGTTACCCCACATATCATGCATAGTTGCCCTACGATTGATTAAGAAATTATAAATTGGTTTTTCGACTGTTGCAAAATCCACCAAACTAAAATTTTTTAGAGGTCAATATATATTCCTTTGATATTTTGTTAAGGACCCTCTTAGGACTTTAAAATTACCCCTGCTACTGCTTATCCCTTCCATCGTCTCTTTTTTTCCGAATTTGCTAAGTAGTGCAGAGCTTTGAATTTTGGACTAAGGCATATGAACCAATGCTTAAACAGCAGACTAGCAACATGCACGATCACTAAGAAGGCATAATGGTTGATTGACAACCAATTTAACATTGATCTCCGTGTAATTACAGAATATCACAGAACCATCTTGAGTTATGGACACACACTATGAATGCACGGCTTCCTTGAAACATGCGACATTTTTTGACATCATCCCTTGCCTTTGAAAAAAAATATGATTTATGCCTCGATTTTCGTATTTTGTAATTGTAATCATTATTTTCTACAAATTTAATTGTCAGTTCTTGTAAATCCAAAAAACGCAGTGAACTTTTATAGGCGTGATTTTTCTTCACGATAATGCTATGACCATAAAAACGAAGCATTGCATTAAAAATGCTGGTTTTGGTATCTTATAATCAAGTGATCTCTATCTTTTTCAGGCGTTAAAGAGGAGCTGGATAAATAGAAAGAGATTATATTGAAGCAGTGCAGAAGTGGTTACCCACGAAACCAAAAGCTTTTAAACGAAGCGTGCAGAATTATAATAGAGTATTGTATACAACGAACTAAGATTATCCACTTCTACTTGGATCGGCATCGTTCAATACTTTACATTTATCAAGCTAATTATCGTCATAGCCATTTTATACACGAATTTATCTTTTGAGCCATTGATCCGGCGCTTGAAGTAAGTTTTAGCAGCATAATGTAGTGTAAGATCTTTCATGATTTGTAAGACCACGTTCTGGTCGAAATGACGTAAATGCTCAACGCGTTTAGAAAAATATTGAATAGTGCCCTACTCCACTAACTCGACGACGTTCTGCTAAACTAATAACACATCGCGAATTATTGCAAAGGCCCTACGAAACGATTTGTAGAAACTGACATCAAAAGATAATTAACAATATCTGATCCGCGTTGTTCACTCAAAAACAAAATGAATCATTTAATAATGAACGGTGAGGCTTATTATAAAGTATACTGACAATCCAAAAGTAATCCATCAGTAGTTAATGGTTGTTATGCCTTATTTTGTTCTTCACTATGCCTTACTTTTATCTGTTTATTGAATTTTACCTTCATTAGTTGAACTATCACGGTAACTTCATGATACGTTACCTTTTAACAAGTAATTAGTGCTTCGAGACTTTTTTGTTTGCACAGTCATTAAGGAATCTTGTAAAGCGTTCAAAGTATGAGAGCGAACAAATGCAAACAGAATTTTTTTCCTTTAAATTAATTAAAGTATTACAAAAAAACAAACCGTCGATAGCCCGCAGACTCTTTGGCAAAAACATTGTCATCTACTTACTAAGTGTTACTTTTAGTAATCCATATAAACTAATAGAGATGTAATTTCAAAGTAGATACCAAGAGATTTTGGAACAAAAAAATGTGAAACATAAATACGCAAGGAACACGTGTGATCGAACTTCAAAGGAAGCATCATAACAGCAGCAGAAGAAATATGCGGAACCACAAAAATTGTAAACATTCGAAGTTGGAAGTTACTTACTGGCAATAAAAAACAAGCTGGGAAAAATATCTAAACTCAAAGAAATATACAAACTATGAAAAAAGACAAAAGAAATAAAGTTAAAAATTAATAAAAGAAGATGGACGAAAAACTTGAATAGAATTTAGAAAAAAAAAGAAGAATGCGTACAGAGAATCATCAAAAATTATTTTTCGGAACCACCAGCAATGCGAAAAAGACGAAGAGCTGCTATACTCACAGAAGAAGAAGAAATCGTGGACAGATGGAAGTAGTACTTACAAGAATTATTAGAAGGATCAGATGTAACATGCAGAAAAGAGAACAGAGCAAACGAAAAGAAAAGAATAGTAACTGTGTAAATATGGAAAACTAACTACAAGAAGGTAATATAACTACATAAGAAATAGAAGAAACCATTAAAAAAATGGAAAACCCTAAGGCATAATCAAATAACGGCTGACGTGATAAAAGCAGGAAAAGGTCGAATAGTAGAAATTTAAAAAATCATGTAATAATTTTGGCTGAAACTATCAATATCAATTGAAGTTAGAAGACATAAAAAATTTAGGATGACATGTTGATTATTGCAAAAGATGAAAGGACAGTTAACAATAATTTGAATATTTATAATAACGGCTTAAAATAAATTAACATGATAATTAACAAACTCAAAACGAAAACGATGGTAGTAAATAGATTTAAGAATACACATTAGATAAAATTAAAATAAAATACAAAGAAATAAATGCGAGCAACAGAACGACTCTTCAAAGTAATAAAAAAACATCTTTCTGGTAAAAATAGAAATACTGAATAAAGTAAAAGGAGAAATTTTTAAGAAAGTATCCACTCTAATTCTTGCATACGGGTTCGAGACATGGACTCTCAACACACAATCAGATAACCAAATTCAAAGCTCAGAAATGAAATTCTTGCGAAAAATAGTAGGGAAAACAAGAAAAAATAAAATAAAGAACAATACTTTTAGAGGAATCCTAAAAAGAAAACTAGATATAGTAGAGGAAGGAAAACTAAGATGGTTCGGACATGTAATGAGGATGGAGGAAAAGAAAACGGTAAAAAGAGTGTTCGAAGCAAAATCTTATAAAAAGAAGAAGAAAGGAAGGCCGAGAAGAACATGGATAGAAGACCACAAAGTGCTATGAAGTGAAACAAAAAGTACAAGACAGTAGAGATTGTCCAGAGAGATGTGCAGATGAAAAACAGTGACCAAACTCCAATCGCCTTAGACCCGAAAGGGCAGAAAGACCGTAGACACCTGGGTTTGCTATAATTTTAACGAATCTGGAGGTTTTTAATACCCAGCACAATAAACAAGAGCAGATTTACAATTTTATTTTCTATTTGAAAATAGAAAAATTAAATTAAAATTTTAAGTATCACTAGGAGTGATAGCATTAAAAAGCACCCTCATAATTACTTTAAGAGGGCCGTTGTGGTACTTTCAGATAAGAAGCTGAACACTAAAAAATCCGACGATTTAAGTGGGATTTTGGATGCTACGGTAACACTAAACGCCCCGGGTGCCCAAGAGCTCGTCCCGAGCGGTGGAATTTTCTCACAGATTTATAAATACGCGGGCGGGCAGCCTGTGTCGTACAAAAACCCCGCGAAAAAGAGCGATATTTATTTAAAAATCGGCCGCTCTTGAAATGTTTATTGGTGTAATTTAAAAATATCGCGTTGCGGCCGCGCGGCCTCCAGGCGAAGTCCGCTCCAGCGTGAAAATAAATACGCTCATAATCGCGCCGTTCCCACAGGGTCTCCATAAACCCGCGTAAAAATAGCCTGAAACTAGGATGTGCGCCCCCAAGCCAAATAAACGACACTTGCGGCTCCAATTAAGCCGCGAAGTGGGGCAGGGATTTATCTCAATTATTTCGGGTTAGGCGGCGGCGGCGGCGACGCCGCGCGTCCGCCGGCCCGCGATCAGTTCGCGCGTCCGTCAGCGGCAGGGCAGCGGCGGCGGGGTTAAAAATACGCGGCGGCGCGCGCGCAAGGGGCTCAAAGGCTCTGTAAATGTCAAACAGCGGCTCCCGGCTGTCAAAGTGACTTAAGTCGTCGCATAACTCGGCCAAACGAACTGTTTTATGGTATTTACGAGCAAATTAGCCCGAATGATTACAAAGAAACGCGAGTTAACTTATTTACGGCGCTCTTTATTAGTTTCGGTTGAGTAATTCCGAGCCTCTGATGTGCTTTGCCCCTAGACTATAATTTCTCGCTCCTTGGAGCCGTCATGCGCCGGAAAACTCGGCGCCCTCTGTGAAAATAGAAGCAGCCGATCCGGAACCCTTTTCCGAAAACTTCATTTATAGAAACCGCTGTTCCTGGAAGTTTGCGCTGATAGCTGCTGCCGTATCACTTGAAAACGTGTGTAAAGTAATGATTAGCTTAGAATCACGTATATCAACGTTTAATCGTGAAAAACAAATAATATAGATCATAGACAATTGATTGGCCACGCTTGAACGGTTTTCGAATGAGGTTAATCCTTAAAATTAAAATTTTATTTTTGAAATTTATGAATGGCTTGGTTATATAAAAAAATGCACAGTCATAATTCTTTAACGTACTTTTTACCACACCCTAAACACTTTTGTATTCTTCAAAACAAACTATTCCACGTATCCTGATTAAACCACCATTCCTTTTTTCACGTACCAAAACTTTCATTTTCAAAAACCCAGATTTAACGTTGGGTTTTAGCAGGCACCTGTTAGAATACTGAGAGATGTTCAATTTTCAAATATATTGGGCCTCTTGGAGCATCACAATCGTCTGTTTGTTGGTTAAGACATAAGGTATCCAAATGAAATTGTGTATGACATTCGGGTAAAGAAAGGTCCAAACAGAATGAACGTCTTCTAAACTAAAATTTGATTTTTGAATCTCCAAATGTATACAAATACCTAGAGCCCATATCAATAAACAGCTGGATGTACGCAGACGACGTGGCATTAGTAGCTGACTCTAGAGAAAAAAATGCAGAAACTACTAGATAACTGAACCAACGAAATAGAAAACATGAAAATGGTAACTAACACAAACAAAACAAAAGTGATAAGCAATGAAATTCAAGGAATTAACAGGAACAGAGATATTATATGCATGAACTCACCACTAGAAAGAGTAACAACTTTTGAATATCTGGGGATAATACTAACAAGTGATGGTAAAATCTATGCAGAACTAATCAATAGAACAAGCAAATCAACGATAATATACTATACACTGAACAAAACAGTTTTAGGCCACAAGAAAATCGAAATAGATTTCAAACTAGAAATTCACAATACAATAACGCTACCCGTAATCACATATGAAACAGAGAACCAGACCTTGCAGAAAAAACACAAGGAAAAAGTAAACGCAACGGAAATGAAACATCTGAGGAGGATCATGGGGATAACCAAATGGGATCACGTGAGGAACGAGCACATAAGGGAGACTGTCCAACAACCACCAGTACTGGACAAAATAAAAAGAAAACAGTTAAATTGGTATGGACATATCACAAGAATGGACAGTGAAGGATTACCAAAAAGAATAATGGAAATGGAAAAACCGATAAAAGGTAGGAAAGGTAAACCAAGAAGAAGATAGTTGGACCAGATAAAGGACATAGGAAGATCAAAAGAGAAATCACTAACAGAGATGAATGTTCTAGCTGGGGGACAGGAAACCATGGAAAAACTGGGTGCAAGAAGAACGGGGCTCACAATCCGACGCCTGAAAGGGTAGAAGGAATCATGGGAAAAGAAAAAGAAGAATCTCCCAATACCACCTGGATATGGTTGTGCGATGAGGACAATTATCTTCCAGCATAGAAGTAATTTTCTCCAAACATTGATTTACTCAACATTCAAATTGCATGCAAAGTTGTATATCGAAAATGTTTTGTTTTTGACCAAAAGGTCGTTGTGAACACCTTCACTGTTGTAGTTCAGGGACAACGAACAGAAGTCATTTTGCTAGTTGCAATGCAGATTTTTCTCAACAAATTCCAATTTGACATGTATGACCACAGCTTGGAACGTACTGTAAAATTTTTCTAGTATTCTATGTAGTTTGACACAGATAATTATTTTTGATAGTCGTCTTCATAGTTTTGCAAAGAGTAGCAACATTTATAGCAATCTGCCTTCTTATTTTAACTATGGTTTGCAGCTATTATTTTTGAAAATATTTTTTATGAGCTCTTACTATAACTTTTTCGTCTTATAGAGCCGCGTATTTACAAAAAATTTCTTAAAGGCCACAGGGTTACAGGTCAGGTCAAATAAATATATACTATTATCTTGTTTACTTCCATTAATCTCATACATCAGAATAGAAACAATTTTTGGTATATATGTGTGTCGATGAAACTGTGCGGTGCTGACTCGTGCCCATATTAATTTGGAGACCTACCTTAAAGACATACCTTTTGTGCACGTTGTAGCCTTGACTAGATTAACAAAGAATAAATTAAATAAATTAATGTTTATTAAAATATAAGATGAGTGGTTTATTACTTGGAGTGTTTAAAAATGATTGGTACTACAACAGTTTTCACCTAACACATTTGTTATTAGGAAGAATTTACTACATATTCCGTTAGCGGCGTTCCCTTTCAATGTCCATGCACTTTTTTCATGCCACACCAGCTGCTGGAAACCATTTATTGGATTCAGCACGGTAGCACTTGTGGACAGTCAACTTAAGCTCGTAGTTGAAAGAAATTTTTGTACCTTGCACTTCAATAACTAGCAGCGCTGGGCCAGAATCACGATATATCTGCTGTAACCAGACACTCGAAAAGAATGTCAAACCCATTGATTTGTTTTCATGATTTTACACTCTGTCTACAACTACATACATTCGCAACATTGCTCAAATGGCTCTCTACCTTTTTGTGTGTTCTAAAACGCCATCTGGTGATATCATGTGGTACTATAGTCTGCAAATTTGAAAAAAAAGTGAACTAACAAGACACGCAATCCGACCGTGGAAACCCTATTGTAGGGGCTAAAACCGGAACAGTATGACCGCAGACGGGAATATGAGGAGTTAATGATGGATTGGCTTGAGTTTTTTAAAAACACCCTCTGGAGTGACGAAATCATTGTAATTGCTATCATTTGATCTCACGTGGTGCTATCACGAAATGATGGTTGAGAGGATGCAGCCAAAGTGATCGTGTGATGGATAAGACAACAAGAGCAATCTTTTTTTAATGCAGGATGGTACACCATCCAATTTTGCTCTTGCTGTGATCAGTATTCTCTAGGATCTTCTCTGGAACGATGTAGAGCTCATAAATGGCCTTCAACAAGTCCAAACCTTACTCAATGTGATTTTTACCCTTAAGACTATGCAAAGAAGGAGGTATACAGACAAAAGTTCGCACACTAGAGAACTTGAACATTCAGGGAGTTCTTAGTAATATTCCAAACGACTTTCTTCAGAAGACTGTGCGTTCCATCCGTAGCAGTCTGGTTAATGCTTGAAGGTTTGATTTGCATACATTTAATTTGTGAAACCGCCAGTGTCAGCCTTGAATGTAGTACAAAATCTAAACTTATACCCTTAGAAGAGATAATCATAGAGAAAGTAACATCTAAGATTGCTAATGGCAAGGCTTTCTCAAAACAAAAGCAAATTGTCTGAAAGATATTTCAGAGTTGGCAAATTATCATTATTTAAGGTTTCACTGTTTAGATACCTTAATATTTTACAAGATAAAAAGCGGTGTTGGGACGAAGAGTTAAAATATACCAATAAATAATACTAAGAAACACGTCTACTTGTAGGAAGAAGCTGAAACGTAAAGGAAAAAGACAAGTAGAAAAGCAAAGTAAAATCGAGTAGATGCTCTCAATTATGAATAAAATAGAAACTAAGGAAAGAAACTTCTAAGATGATGCCCTAAACCTTATGTACCTGAAGCTCTTGATGTGATGAAGTGTTGAAGTTTCACAACAACGAACTGACTCATATTTCAACGAACTAAACTAATAGCATAGAACCAGATAATTAAAAAAAGGAATGTAAATCTGAGCCAGTTTTCTTTGGATTTCGCACGAATAAATTGCCAGAAATGAAGAGCTAAAGCTTTTTTTTGCAAAACCAGTATTGTAGTCTGTTGAGATATTTTTAACAAAAATTTAAACAATTTACTTTCAATTTGGGTTCTATTTAGAGTATTTGAACCTTACTTAAAATTTGCAAATTATTAAGTGGACGAAAAAAGCCGTAATAAAGTGTTAAACAAATTTCTAGTTTTGCTTTCAATACAATTAATACCAGATAAAAGAAAAGAACACATGAATAGATAGAAAAGCTACTTTGACTTTCTTGCCGTTATCACGCCGTCAAAAATATATTTGGTTACACTTCTGATGTGCTTTTTGTTAATACAAAAACTAAAGTTAAAAATCTTTATGTATATAGAAACTGTTTAGAAAAATCGTACGAAAAAATTTGAAGGGAGATTAAAGGGAAATTAAATAGGCTACTAAAATTAAGTAAAATGTGACATCAAAAGATACAGATTAAATACAATAGAAGGAGCTTTTTAAGTTTTAGATAAATTTATCTACAAGTAAGAACTCACACTAACCTAACATACAAAAAATATATAAGATCTATTTTAAAAATGTTAAGCTAAGGTTAACATAATAAAGCTAGATTACGCGGCCGCGATGTAATCTGGTAGCCGATGAGAGTCGATTGTAACGCGCATGCGTGAGGGAGGACGACTTGGATACTACTGAATAAGCACTGTAATGTGTGATCATTTTATTTACAACAACTAAAAGAGTAGAGCAGAGAATCTGCATCACATTTTGTACGAAACCAGAATATTTGTTGTTAGCAAGTATAAATGATTTAGTACGCCTTTAGAAAAAATGCAATGAGTGCAGCATAAAGAAAGAAATGATATAAATTATTTAAGAAAGACCTGTTGAAAGTGATCAACGGACAAAACATTGAAAATGTGGATTCCCCTTACACCCCCCCCCCCACACCCCCCGCCCATACAAAAACAAAACCGATGGAGGGAAATGCTTCTAATAAAATATGCACTGTTTCCTAACAAAAGTTTAGTGGAAAGTTGTAATGGCAATAATTTTTGAACACCTCGAGTATATAGCAGTGTTTGTCTGCTTGTCTCAAGACGCACTACAGGGTGTGTTGTAAATAATTGCAACTGACAAATTAAAAAGAAAAGGAGTAAATTACACAGAGATGTAAAGGTAAATTTCTGCGATACCTGGGGAGTAATCTACTCAGTCACTAGAAATAATTGAGTATCTGCGTTCATTTCGAACAAGGGGTCTAAGACGCGGTGTTTGCCATATCGCCCAGAGATGGTGCGCGGCCGGACAGAGCGGGTCTTAATCTCTCAATTCGCAGGTTGTGCTCCCATGCGGGGAGTTAGAGCCGTACCATTATAATAGCAAAAGTGATTAGATGAAATGAATAAAAATTTGTTGCTATTTTGTATTTGAAAGTGAGAATCAAATGACAAAAATTAAAATTTTGGGGTTAGCCACAAATTGTTAGCCCACTAATCACAAATTACATTTTTCAATTTAAAGCAAACTAGCAAGCAATAAATTAGATGTAGTTTAGATTATAAATAATGCTTTTCTATTGTAGTGTACATATTGATATAGGTACGTAAGCCTGCTGTATACTTACAATGAGCTAAATGCTTTTAATTCAACCAAATAAAATGTAAAAGGCTTATAAGAACAATTTTTGGGGAACCACTATTCCTTTCTAATATTCTGCTTTGTCACTTTTTATCCTGTTTTATCAGATTAAAATTAATTCATACAAAATTAACAATTATGTCTTATTTACTAAAAAAGAATGACGAATGTCAAAACGGTTTATATTAAACAAATTTTTTAACTAAAAAAATCAACGATACCCCAACTGGAATTAAGTGATCTTTATGATGAGAGGTAGATTCGATATATCGTTCTATTTAATTCTTACTTATGATTCTGAATCTCGCAACTGTTGATCTTATTATCTCAAATACAAAAATGGTGTCCATCGCTTGATTTACAAATTGGAGGTATGAACAGATTATTATTAGCAAGTAAGTGACGGTTAAATATTTGGTCTATGGCGAGAGTACTTAGCTATAATCAACAATAATTTAATTTATTTGTTTTATTACAAGATTAGCTCACAAAATTTTATAATTTGTGCCACTTACTTTGACCAGGTTTAATTGATTTTTCAAAAGCAAATTGTTACGTATTCGCTTTTGTTTTTTTACCTAGTTACACTTAAATGGTAAATTTTTGATCCTTCAAGCCAATTTTTTTTTAAATTACCTATTGATTATCATTTTCGTATCTTAGGTAACAACCAGACCTCTCAAGTGTTGAAGCCAGACAGAAAAATATTGAGATAATATAGTAAAAGGTACTCAATTGTCCGAAATGTATTTATCACAATAAACATCCAGATAATAATACTAATAAAAACACAATTGACATTACCAATTAGTGGAATACGTAAAAGACCACCTGCAAGCCATAACAGTCAAGGTAAAAGCATTACCATTCGACATAACAATCTTTTAGGTGTATAAATAAGTTCTCAGCTTTAGATTTCACAGGACGCAAATCACCCTTTACATGTAACGTATTAGTCCGCCCTCTTGCGGTTTTAAACCAATGACATTTGGTCTTTCGAAACATCATGCGATTTGGCGTTTGATGCACATAACCCCAATAATCAGCTGTGTTCACGATGGCAATCGCAAAAGAGCATATTCGATTTTATATCCACTTCGCGTTTCATCTTAAGAAAAACGCTGCTGAAGCCACCGAAATGATTTGTGCTGCAGATCTTGAGAATGCTGTAAGTCATGCATCGTGCAAAAAGTGGTACCAAAGATTTCGCAGAGGAGATTTTAGTCTTGAAGATCAACCACGCGCTGGACGCCCTCAAACATTTGACACGGATAAGCTGCAGACATTACTGGATCAATACAATGCGCAAACTGAAAAAGAGCTTGCAGAACAGCTTGACGTCACTCAGCTAGCCATTTCCATACGTTTGCATGCAATGGGTAAGATACAAAAGGAAGGGAGATCGGTTCCGCATAAACTGTCCGAAGACAACAAAAATCGACGACGTGACATCGCACTCCATTTGCTTTCAAGGAACCGAAAAAAGGATTTTCTGCATAAAATTATTACGGGCGATGAAAAATGGATCTTGTACGACAATCCCAAGTGCAAAAAATCATGGGTAGACCCTGGCAAACCTTCGACATCGACTCCAAAGCCCAATATCCACGCCAAAAAGAATTTGCTCTGTATCTGGTGGGATTGGAAAGGTGTGCTGTACTATGAACTCTTGAAACCAGGTGAAACAGTTACGGCGGATCGCTACCAACAGCAACTCATCAATTTGAGCGACGCAATCGAAGAAAAGAGGCCATTTACTGGACAAGGAAGTCGCAAAGTCATCCTGCTCCATAATAATGCCCGACCACATGTTGCAAAGGCGACGCAAGAACACATCTTCGCGTTAGGCTGGGAACTTCTCCCACATGCGGCGTATAGCTCAGACATGGCCCCTTCGATTATCATTTATTCCGGTCGTTACAGCATCACTTGGCTGATACGCACTTCAAAAAAGAAGAAGAAGTCCGAAAATGCATCGACAACTTTATCGTCTCGAAGCCGGTGAGCTTCTATCACCAGGGAATTCGCAAGCTACCCAAAGGATGGCAAAAGGTCATCGATGCCAACGCAGAATACTTTGATACTTACGCTTTTTTTGTTTGTTTTTAAATAAAACTTTACTTTTGCAGAAAAAAGCTGAGAACTTATTTATACACCTATATATACTGCCCACCTCGACATAACTTAAAAACGGAAATCTTTGTAGAGTTTAACTCTCGATTCCAAAAACCCTTTATGGTGATTACGCCTTACCATGA
Source organism: Sinelater perroti (assembly GCA_036346155.1). Classification (NCBI taxonomy): domain Eukaryota; kingdom Metazoa; phylum Arthropoda; class Insecta; order Coleoptera; family Elateridae; genus Sinelater; species Sinelater perroti. The sequence continues at coordinate 398,292 of JARFIY010000047.1, forward strand.
CACAAGACAAAGAAATTGTTAAACCACTATAGGAAAAAAGTATTTGGTTCTATTTGTAGATACCCTTATCTTTCGGAATCATTTATCAGCAGACGAAACTACATATGATCAATTAAATAACAAACTCAGATAAGTGATTTTAAGATTATCTTACTATTCTTAACTGAAATAACAATTTAATACGATGACAAGTTAATCCCCCAGATCTCAAGCTCCTGGCCTTGGATAAGAACCAATAAACGATACGTTAATCTGTTTGCTGAATATCTAGCTGAACCCAAGAAGTATTAGAATACCTAAATATTAATTTAGCAACTGCAGAATCCATCAAATCAAGCACCCCAAATAAAAGTAAATAAGAAAAAGCTCAATTAAACTACAGAAAATTACCTAGACCAAATTAACCCAAAAATGTTAAAGAAAGGCAACTGTTAAATTCAATACTTTCAAACTTTGTAGAAGTAACAACTGATGATGGTTAAATTAAAATTAAGGCACATCTCCCCACAGAGATCTTTTATTTACTATTTCAAGCTTCTAGAAAATTCTACTCCTAGATGTAATTCCAGGTCGTCAATTTGGATTTAATCATCGTTGAACTATTTAACTATTTAACAAATAATTAAAAAATTTCTGGAAGGCAAAACTAAACTTTTTATTTATATTTTTAGGTATGTCAGGCATTTGATGATGATGACATAATATTTTAAACTCCCCAAATCTTATCTGAATGACTATCAATTCAAAACCAAGGTAAACATTTCTCCGATCAGAACTGGAGTACTACAGGGTAATTTGCTAGGTCCTACATACATCGGATTTACGTGCCATAAATAGAACTTTTGCTGACGATATAGTCATTATTCTAATCCATAAAGATTCACTAATCATATTATTATGTGTATCATCTGAGCCTTGTACAAGGGTGAACTAATAGATAGAAATGTGTCAACACAAGTGACACACTGAGGAAAGATCAATAACACAAATGTTCTTCTAACATCATCAACACGGTAGATAAAAGACCTAATTAGAAAGAATATATATATTAAAGAAGAAAACAAAATGACCTACGATTTAAATAAAAAAGTTAATTGGAACTGCTCAACAATGATCAGACTTATGTGGTCATATGGCATTGAGCTTATGAGGATTGCGCTAACATATCCAATATTACAATTATCCAAAAATCCTTCGTCCAATAACTGATGCACTATGATATAGATCTAACCAAATGTTATTTAATGATCTTGGCGTCTCGTTTCTCTAAGTTGTCGTAAGCACCCACAACAAGAAGACAACAGACGACATCGAAGGAGAAGTAGGACTATACACATCATTCACTCAGCTCATCCGAAAGGTTTTATTTTTTTGCGCGAAGCACCCATTTCAACTTAACACTCCAATTTAGAAGTACACCTAAAGTCGAAAATATTTACTTTTTCGCCGTTGAAGTTTGGTTTCGCACCCGTAAACGCTCACTCATGCGATTATTTGCACATTATGTAGAGCTGCCAATTTTTTTAGTTGCAAAAATGATAAACAACTTAGGCTGTCGGTTACTCGACTGATTTATGTTCCCAACCGTGCGGCCCGGGCGATTTTTTATTTAGGACGGCAAATTTACACGGAATTGACGCTTGTCCGGCTAATTCCGCGCGATCACTACGCCGCAAGTACCACTCGGAACAAGCAGCAGTTCGTTATTTCTGTATCTGCCAGGCCCGCTGAATTAATAGCCCCTAGCTATGCAAGCACATCCATCTTACAAGCGCGCACGTCCCTTCTTACAAATGATGCCATGCCTCACACCCCGATCTTTTTTTCGCCCGCCGTCTCTTTCCTTCCCTTTTTTCTGCTGCTATTAGATCGGCAGCGTCTCCTCAGTTTTGTGTCGTTTGGCGTTCGGAGAACCATTAAATATCATTGTATCGCTCTGTGGCTGGGGGAAATACAACAGCGCACTTACCTATCTTCAGGATCGCAGTCCCTGAAGCCTTTGGCGAACGGGTTGCTCGCTATTTTCAGCTGCGTAATCTGAAAATTGAAACGTGCAGTTCGCGCCAGCTGTTGTTTTCTTCCGGGCTACTCACCCGATGGTTCTGGTAGGCAGTGACGGCGGTGAAGGCAGTTTCCGGAAAAACAAACGTCTTGAAGTTGTTCGCGACCTCTTCCTCGCGCCTGGTCGAGGCGCTCTTCGGTGGGAGGTAGACTATGTGGAACCGCGGCTGGTAGCGGTGCATGGAATTCAAGATTATCTAGGCAAAATGAAATGGTCGCGCGCGTTCTCACACAGGCTGCGAGGTGCTTACATGCCCGTTGTCGTCCAGCTGGTTGTTCGTCAGCTTGAGCTTGTCGAACGACACCACTTGCTTCATCCACTGCTCGCCAGTGGCGGGGCTGTCGGGATGCACGTGGATCCGGGGCGGCGACACCGGGTCTGCCTTTCCAGCCACCACCCAGCTCGAGCTAGTCATTGGTTTAGTACATACTCGTCGAGAATAGAGGTCATTTACCTGTGGAAAGCGTATCTGTATCTCTTATCGTCTAAAGGGATGAAGTCCATCATCAGCATGTACTCGGCGTGTCTGTCGAGCCCGCAGATTCTGACTTGAAAGGTGGGGAACATGCGCCTTCCCGCTTTGGTGACTATCATCTCCGTCCCCAGCGAATGAAATTCGTCCCACAGGGGTTTCATCTCCAGGATTGCTCCGGCTGTACTGAGGGTAGCGGGCAAACTACTAGAATATGAAATAAACCAAAGGTAAATGAGTTGCTGTTCAAAATAAAATTGTAATTTAGCACAATTAACTTTCGTTGCGTCTTCGCTGAGACCAAGAGGGAAAAAATATAATAAAAGATAACACTACTGTTGTTGTTCGTTGCACATCAATTCTTAAAGTTCGTTTGGTTAAGGCGATTACAATATTCAAAAGAAGTACCTTGAATGGGAAGACTTGTTAAGACCAACTGTTCTGTTGTTGTTTTCTGCGTCGGTCTCTGAATCCAGCGATACAGAGTCGGCGTGGGATAGGGGGGAATACGCCTTCCTGCCTTTCGAAGCACTTTGCAAGCATGCTGAAACAATAACAAAGATGTTAAAGTAACATAGTTGTATATGTACAAAGTTGGGTAAAACTACTTCCCCGTTTTCAGATTGAAAAAGAAAAAATTAGGAGGCAAGCATAATTTACTTTCACAAAGTAAAACTACAGAACTCTTAAAGTTTTATTTTAATGTAGTTTAAAGAAAATGTTTTTCATTTTTGATGTACTGTTGAAGTCTTCATTATTCATTTCAAAACGTGTTTAAGAATACTCCTGATACTTAGACATATTGCATTTAGTATGACTTGAGCCATGTTTGTAAATCTCACACCGGATGAGATTCGGTGAACGGCTTGCTGAGGACGTCATTGTTTAAGAGAGATAAACAAGAGTTTTTGCTGTGTAAGCTGCGGCCCTATCTTGTTGAAACCAAACGTTTTTCTGTTGAGAAGTATCGAGATTTGGCGAATTGTATAATTATTTCCACATATCGATTGAAAATGCTAGTAACACATTAACTTCGCTCTTCAAAAATCGTTCGCTGAGGAGATATTTTGTGGATTGTTGTCACTTCAATAATGAAAGTTTGTTTATTAAAGCATCTCGTCAAGTGAGTTTGATGTTAAAGAAAATAAATGAGTCATGTGGTATACTTTCCAATTAAGATCGGAAACTTTCTGCACAATAACCATCTATTTATGGATGAATGTAAAGGTCTTGGTGCAAAATTGGCCGTACAGCAGGATTACACAAGTAAAAAGCGGCGGTAATTCGCGCACATATTGCATTGCAAACTGAAACATGGACTGTCTTAATGCGTCAATGACGTCTTCCTGCTTTCTCCCCCTCACTAACAAAACTAATCGATTTTCAATCAAAACGAAAGGTCGAGGCGCAACTTGAAAACGCTTTCAAAAAGCACATTGTACATCCACAACAGAGCTTTGCTCCAAATGTACTCTCCTAAAACAAAACCTCTTTGTTTGGGTGTTAATGACTTTTTTGGGCAAAATTTATCTAGTACTTATGTCTACTGAATTTACTTTCCCGCCTTTGGACAACCCTTTGCTACATAATCTTTTTTGAAATTAGAGGGAGTTTCTCCTCGTCTTGCACTAAAAAATACGACCCATCCTCAGATTCTATTTAACAACAAAAGAAAAATTTAAGGTGGGTGACATTATATCCCAGAACTTTCAGATTAGCTCATCGCGTAAGTAAATTTTTTCTCGCGATATTTTGTATTTATTTAAATATGGTCTTTAATCTACTAATTTCTTTTTGAATAGAAAACTTCGTGGAAAAAATATTAGAACAAAAATGGTGATGAGCTTGCCACGTGGTAAGGTTGGCAGACGACAGATGGACAAAAAAAGAGACCTAGACAAGGAAAAGATTTAGAACCCCCATGGGATGGTCAGATGACATTAAAAGAGTGGTCAACCTCAATTGCATACGGAAACAAGTATTAACTGGGAGAGGTCTACATCTAAAATGGTTTGATGATGATGGAATTTAAAATCCAAAGCTATATAGATGTACCATTGAGAGACAAAAAAACCAAATAATACAATTAGAGTAAAGGACCCAACGACAAGAACTGATGCTGAAATGAAACGTCCTGGACGTTCAAAAACTACACGAGAATTTATCGGTAAAGTCTATGATATGGTTTGGCCGATGGACAAATGGACGAATGATATTGCATGAGTATAAGAGGCTACGGACATTTCAAAAAAGCGAATTTACTTCACTTTGCATAGCGATTTAATACAAGAAAACGTTTTGTTCGCTTCAGAGCAAAAGCAAATTTGTTCAGCTAACTGTTTAAGAAGAATTTAATGAATTTTCTGTAGTTTTTTGATTATAGACACAATTTCGATTTATCACCATACTCAAAAACAAAACAGAGGACTACACGGACTAAAGCGATTTCGAAGTACGAGGTAAAAAAGTAATAGAACTAATTTTCTTTTATTAATTTTATTACAAATCAAGGCCACGTCCTTCAAAGTAGTTTCTTTGGGAAACAATCGATAAAGGCAGTTTTTCCATTCTTCGTATGGCAGACCTCCATAATATCAAAATTGCATTCGATAAAATAGTTTTTTAGCTAGGGGAACAAGAAGACGTTGTAGGGACTGAATTCGACATATAGGAGAGCTGGGAAAGCTGTGAAAAAATTGTTGATTTACACTACTCTTACGCCAAAATCCTCTGTTAAAATTTGATGGATAGTAAACCAGTTTAAATTCAACTCACTACTAATATTTTCAACAACAATTGTCGGTCTAACATCACAACAGTCCTCACACTTTCCTTATTCTTGTTTGCTTTTGAAGCTCAAGATCCTCCGTCACAAAGTTTGCCTTTCACTTCTTCTCGACCCTCTAAAAAGATCTTGTAACATATTAAGAGTTAGACTGAGCGAAAAAATCAGTAATGAAGGAAAGTGCGAAAATGTTGGACGGTATAAAAGTTAGCGAAGCACTTGCCTACATGAAGAAAAAGGCAACATTAAACATGGAAGTAACTTTACTTTGGTGTATCTTCAGCTGTTTAAAAACTGCCTATATGCTAATTAAGATTTATGTTTTCTAAGAGCACTTTAGTCTCCATTTTTTTCATAGAGCAGGAACTTATGACATAACTATGTACATTGTACAACTTTCGACAAATTCAGAACAATGAAATATTGCTAAAATAAAAATAAAATTACTATTTCATTACTTTCTTTGTAGAGTGGAGCATCCTGTAGATACAAAAGGTTGTACTGCAACTCTTTAAACTAAATATCAACCCAACTTTTACGCCAGTACACTCAATTTCTCACACCCGAAGAATAGTGGGATATCCACATATAGTGAGTTTAATGAAAGAGGAAATGTTTTTATAGACGCTTACTTTACATGAACCTTAGAAACATCACCCGGAAGACAAAGAAAAGCCGCCTCTTAGAAAGTATTATAAGAAAAAGCCGCAGATTTTGCAAGATAAAAGGTGAAACAGTCCTTCATTTGTATCTCCAGGCAAAGATAACTAATGAAGATTTAACAGTAAAAGGGAGGAATATCGTATTATATATTATAGTCAAATTAAAAATAAAATCAACAGATATAGTACTAATGACGGTATATGTATACACCAATCTTCTACTATATAGAAGACAAAGTAGAAATGTGTAAATAAATTAAGTTATAGAAACAGGGACAAAAAGTGAGAATCTGATTATATTATAAGACTGGGACATAGTAGTAGTATAGATATTAGGACAATATGGGTTATAAAAGATAAACAAAAAGGATAATCGGTTATTAAAATTCTGTGCAGGATATGAACTAGTAATGGTCGACATACTGTTCCAATATCACTTAAGAGGAAGTGCATATACCCAGAAAACTGCAGGAGAAGAGAAAAGGTACTACATTGACTATGTCTTAACAGAACAAAGTCAAAATAAAGGACTGTAGAGAATATCTAGGTTTTGATATTGACAGTAACAACAATTCGGTTCTAATAAACTAAAATCTAAAAATTTACAGAAAAAGAAAGATTTGGGTGAAATATTAATATAAAAAAAATTTATTAAAAGGGCAGATAAAATAACTGTAGAAAACAAAGAAGCATAAAGAAATATAAACGAAAAACAGAAGATAAGTGAAATACAATAAAGTAACATATAACTACGATCAATATAGAACTAGGAAGTAAACGACAACAGTAGTATCGTGTCATCTGCATATCCAATATTATTGATTACCTCGCCATTTACTATCATACCTTTTTCCTCATCTTCAAGGGCTTCGTTAAATATAGCTTCATTATATATGTTAATGAGCAGTGGGGACAGGATACAGCCCTGTCTCACTCCTCGACGTATCGTAATGTCTTCAGTTAGCGCATTTTCTACCCTTATATTGGCTCTCTGTCCCCAGTATAAGTTAATAATTCTTATGTTCCTCATGTCCATTTTTTTCTGTAAGAGTATTTCCAGGAGTTTATCGTGTCTAACCTTGTCAAATGCCTTTTCAAAATCAATGAAACAGACATACATGTCTTGGTTTATGTCTAGGCATCGTTGACTGAGGACATTAACTGCGAAAAGGGCTTCTCGTGTTCCGAGGCCTGCTCTGAAACCAAATTGTTCATCACTTATATCGTCCTCTAATTTTGCACATATTCTTTGGTGGATTATCTTTAAGAATAATTTTAGAACATGGTTCTATAATCAGTACACTCCTTTGCACTAGTTTTCTTCGGTATTAATACGAATATGGATGTTAGCCATTGCTCAGGAATTATACCTGTTTCATAGATTTTGTTAAAGAGATTGAGTATGATATCAATTACGTCGTTATTGAAAAGTTTGAAGAGTTCAATAGGTACTTGATCTGGACAGGTAGTTTTTCCAGATTTCATGTTATTAATTATTAATCTTTACTTCTCTTCTATTCTTAAATTTTTCTTTTCTCCCTCTCTTTTTCCCTCATCCTCATTTTCTCTCATACTCCCCTTTTGTTTTGTTCTTTTATTCTCTCTTTGGCCGTGCAACAGAGGAACATGGTGAAGATTAGGTTAGTATTGAACAGATAAGCCATAAATTAGAAAAATATAACGATTATTGGTAGGAGTCAGTGGGACGATGCCAAACTCTTGTCAATGACGAAAGTCCTTTGCAATATTGGAAGCGACGGTTGAATAATTGATCACCATAGTAATTGTAACTTTGGTCTTGCTTTTTATTTTCTGTTAAATTCCAAGATACAATTTTCGTCACTTCTTTGGTCGAATTTAAAATTTGGTTAAATGACTGGGACTATAAATATGTAGTTCTATGACGATTTTGAGCAGTCACTTCCGTGATGGAATAGAAAAGATAGGACAATGTTAGACCAAGTCTGTTTAAAAAATAAGATACAACTTAAATCACATTTATTTCTCTTTCCAGAAGGTTTTCAATCCATCGTCGCACGTCAAATTTTGATGAGAAACTGCTAACTTTAGTAATTTATTGAATAAATCAAAGACGCTTTATCGAACTTTTTAATTGATTGATTATTGTTTACAGACGAACAAAGAAAGTGACGTGTGGAATGTTTCGCTTTGATGTCGATTATATATTAAAATATTAATAAGGATACGATCGATCCGATCAACTCAGTTTGTTATTGTTTTATAATGAACGTCCTGTAGCTTTGAACTAAAAATTATTTGACAGAAAAATACTCTACTTGTATGTATCTTTTTGCTTTTAATTTTTGCTGGCTTGGGATTAATTTCGATAAAACAGAGCATCAACTGCATAATTTTGCTCTTTTTTATTACATTTATATCTTTTGCAAGACATTATCATTTCTATAATGGTTTAATATTTGGTAATTGATTAAAAGTAGACGTGTCCCGTAACTTTTATTGAATTTTTACTTTGAGTGCGTTAACTGCTTTAATAAACGTGTCGTAGAACCTTCCCATGATACCCTGGAATCTAAAACAATTAAGTCATCTTTGAGGAGAACCAAGTTTGTTTTTTATGGAGCTCGCCAGAAATGCGGATGTGAGGCTTAATATGAATAGCCCAACAATTACGACGGGTCTTCTTGATAATTACTTTTACCAAATAGTTATGCTTTCTGATCTTCTTCTCATGTATACCCAAATGTTGAAATTTGGACCGTTGTATCACTAGAAGTTAGGGAGAAGTTCCGTAGATGCGGCTCAAGTAATCCTCAAGGATGAATAGCAAAATACGAAATCAGAGCTTACGATTCAAAATTAGACTAAAAAAATCATTAGGGGTGATACCAATCTTCAAATGAGGTCTCGATTCGGACGACCTTCTATAGTAGACCAAGAAGCTTTACTTAAGCTATTAAAACCTTTTTAGCTTTACGCAGAAGGCTATTGTCACGGGAGCTTGAATCGTTCTGATAAACAATAAGCCATCAATTGCATGAGATAGCCAAAATCAACAGACGATGCCCCATGCTTTAATGCAAGAGCAAGCTGAACAACGTTAATGTCCGCAGATAGTTACTTGGAAATCCTCAAGATCTTTGGAGCTTGTACCAAATTGTTGCCAGCAACAAAAATTGATCACTCTTCACAATCCAAAGAGATTAATCAATGATTAAAACCGAAACCAAGCTGTAAAGCGTTAGAGTTTTTAAGTCACAGCTATGCTATGCGTTTAGTGGAATTAGAAAGATGCGATTTATTTTGAGCTGTTTTTTTGAAGGTCGAGCTATCACCTCCCCTCTTCCCCGACTTTTATTATCTTGCAACAATAATAACCTGGTATGGTTAAACAGAGATGGATGTTGCTACAAACCACATACGGCCCAAAGGGCAAAAAAAAATCAAATTATTACCCACCTTGCTTATAGTCTTGGTTTGACACCATCAGGTTACCATTTATGTATTCCGATGGATGCCGTAGTTACTTTCAGTTAGCACTCTTACCTGTTTGTTCTAATTTTTCTCCTGAGTTATGTACTTAGGCACTTAAATTTCAAAGCCACCATTTGTAGATTAATCAAGAGACCCACATACCTTAACCAGACAAAGATTGCTTTTAAGAAATGCTGTAATCATGGTGAAGCCATATGAGGACGCTAAATGTTGATGAGGCAATTAACTATGTATGCTATAAAGTTAGGCCCACTACTTTTCAAATATCTTTCACCGTTTCAGAGGTGTATATTGAGAGTTAGTTAGTTAGTGAAATTATTTCTGCTCTTTTATGAAGTGACTGTTCTTAAATTGAGAACACTACTGTATTTACAACATTAAGGAATGCAATAATTCCTAAATTTGAGGTTGAAGTTATCCTTTTTCTTAATCGGAACAACTGGTTATTGTCAATTCTTTACCTGCTACTTTATTTGAACTAACAGTTCATTCTGAGACTGGCATTTTCTACCTCTTTTGTAAATTCCTTTGATTTTTCTTTTCAACCCATTTTTTATCTTTGTTATGAATTGTCTGAATGATCAGCCTCTACTAAAAGTAGACACTCAAGGTTAAGCAACACTTCAAAATACGTGGGTTAATCAAATATAAAATGGTATTTCTTGTAGTGGCTTTTTTTTTAGTCCGTATTATGATGCCAGAGCAAAAGGTACGTTTGCTCGTGGCACAAATGATTAGCAAGCTTCTGACGATAAAGGGCGTAAAACCGTTTGATATTTTGAAAAACCTTAAGACACAGTTTGAGTATGACACCCTTAAGAAGACTCTAGTGCATGCTTGTCATAGACAATTTTTGGAACGCTGAGAAGCAGTCAACATTGAATGTCACTGACATCGTCCGAAGACTAAAGTTACTGAGGACAACATTCGCATTAGTTTGTCGACTTCTCTAGAGTGACTGTCAATTAATGGGAGCTGAAATTGCTTTTGTCAATTTGTATCGTCGTAAAAAACTTTATTTTAGATTACATTAGGATACTCTTCCCACAGTCTGTACCTATCACCTCATGATATTCAGTTGTTTAAACCGCCGAAAGGAACACTTAGAATTAGAGGACAGAAATTTGATGGCGAATTTTGTGATCAAAAGACTACTTATTCTTTCTTGACTAACTCTTTTTCTGCGCACCTAAATAACTTTTTCGATCTCCCTTCTTTTCGTCTCCAACTTCCTTTTTCCTCCCTTTTGCTCTTCCTCCCATTGTTCCTCTTACCATTCTTTTCAACTGTTATCTCCTTCTTTCTTTCCGATTATCTTTCTTTTTGCATTTTCTGTTATACCACACTTTACACCGACTTTTCGTTCTCCGAAGATAAATTTATTTTTGAATTGTAAACAAAATACTAAAAACATGATCCAATTTTAACTGAATATGTCGCATGCTGGGGTTTTTAGTTTTATACGATTAAAGAAGTTTTTATATTCTACTCTAACAATTGTCTAACATATTCATTTCTTAATAAAATATACAGCCATGGTCAAAAGTATGAAGCACCTTCATTTTTGTATATTATCTTAACAATTAAAGAACAAACGCATTTCTGTTGTGATTTGTTGTATGTAAATACATGTCTTATTTATAGATATTTTAAACGACAAAAATGCTTTTAGAGCAAACACCTGTCTCGTTATAGCTCACAAGTATAAGGAGCTTTAAATTGGATAAAAACTTAGATTATTTGAAGTTTCCGTTTCTTTCTTATCATGATTGAAGGTAAACTATTTGTGAATCATTCGTAGAAGTTGCATTCAATCATAAAATAGTAGAGTATATGCTAAAGAAAGATAAATTTCTCATATACTCCCAGATGTACAGAAATGACACTAACTTACACCAACATTTCCATCTACTTTATCGTCTTTAACGAGACCTAAGCATGAGCCTACAAAAAGTGTCACCACGAATGTTGTTAGAAACTCAATAAAGTGAAGGTTATGTTTATAGTGGCGTGCGACAGAAAAGAAATCGTCAATCAATTTTGAATCTTGCATGAGAAAGCTTATCATCACTTTGGATAGTAACCAATTTGTTAGAAAGATGGCACTTGGAGGTCTTGGATCATCATCTGTATTGTACTGATATTTATCATAACGACTCGGTTTCATGATTAAAGAAACATCTTGGAGGCCTCAATATTTTATTAAGGTTCTACACACTAAACTTGTGCCATCATCATTATCATAAACAGCGTCAGGTCCACTCCAGTTTTGGGTGTACGTCTCTTCACATTTTTTTTACTAAGTCTCTTGCCTTTCTTGTCGTTGAGTTCCTGCCCTTTTTGCAATATCATCTCTCCAAGTACTCTCGGGCCTCCCCAGACCCAGTCTTGTTTGTTCGAGGTCTTCATAAGGTCGTCTTTTTACACTACCTTTCGTCGTCTCTACGTACAAGATGGCCTGTCCATCTCAATTTTTGTTTGGCTATTCTCTCCGCTACATCGTCAACTTTCATTCTTTTTCTTATCTATATTTTGTTTTTTTTTGCCCTGTAGCCTGATTCCTAATATCGGTTCTTCGATTTTTCTTTGTGTCACCTTCAGTTCTCCATGTTGGTTTTTGTTAACACATAGCATCAGAATAAGCAATTCAATAGTTTTTTTTGAATTTGTTCCCTAAAAGCATTATTTATTTTGGCAAAAGCCGACCATGCAGGTTGAATTCTTCGATTGATCTCAGCTACTTGGATGTCAATCTTTGCCGCAGATATATCTACTTATATGTACAGGCTCTATTCGTGGTCTATTCAATAGTAACTCCCACCCATAATTTCTAATTGTCATTAATTTTGTTTTTGCTATGTTAATTGTGAGTCTTACCTCCTGCACGGCTTCTTATAGCTCTTTTACCATAGTTTTGATCTCCTCCAAGCAACAAAATCGTCAGAGAATCTCAGGTTGGAGATACTCGCCGTTTATGTTTATCCCTTTTGTTCTCCAGTGAAATTTTTGAAGGCATCCTCTAGTAAGTTTGTAAATAGTTTATGGGAAAGAGGATCACACTATCTTATTCTCTGCTTGGTTATCATAAGTCTTGTATCTTCGATCAGTCTGACGATATATGTCCGTAATTGTTTGCATCTTAAGAGGACATTCGTTAATATCCATATTTTGATCGAACGCCTCGTGGAAGTCTATGAAAACCATATAGAATGGTTGGTTGTGTTCATAAAATTTTCCCATCTCTTGTTTCACTATTTGTATGTGCTTTGAAGTGTTATACCCTGTTCTGAAGCTTGCCTGATCCGATGTATGGAATCCATCAAATTTGGCTGTTATTCTGTTTATTTTTATTCGTTTGCACAGCTGGGAAATTAATGAGATCGATCTATAATTCTCTAATCGGTTTTTGTTGCCTTTTTTAAAGATTAAAATAATGTTGGCAGTCTTCCAGTTGCTTGGTACTTTTCCTTGGGCGATGCAGGTATTGAAGAGTTTCACCAGATAACCGATTAACTTGTTTTCTCCTGATTTTACCATTTAGATACTTTTTTATCGGATCGGGCGCCTTGTTGTTGGGTAGTTATCATAACGTTTATTTTATTTTGTCGGTTGTGATTTTCGGTGTCTTCTGTGTGATAGTGAGGTGCCCTAAAATCTATTAGATGATGACGAATATAAGTTTGCCTAGAAGATTTTTATGTAACCCAGTATTTCTGGTTTGGTTGGGAAAAAATATTCCTCGCTTTATTCTTCCCCCCCCCCCCCCATTGGTAGCCTTTTTCTAAATACCTTGGGTCCCTTATTTGCTTCTATAACTTGTTGTAATATTTCATTATTCTTTTACGGCTAGGCCTTGTCTTATTTTCTGTCTTATTTCTTAGATCGTTGTATATATATAGGTGGTGATATAATAATGTTGTTTGTCTAAGGATGTATTGTCTTCAATATCTTTTTCTAAAATTTGGGTTTCTAATGCATTCTTTTTTAATTAATAGTTTCCTTTCAGCTTTAGTGCTGATTTCCACTTGGGTTCGGACCACAGTGGAGACTAAATAGTTGTAGACTAAAAATACATATAATCGTACTACATAAAGTGTCAAACAAAAAAACAAATATTAATAAGAAAGAGAAACTGTTACTAATTAGTTATTTTTTAAGAACAAAGAACTATATAGAAGTATTTAGTAAACAATGGCAGTAAAAAACAGAAGTTAAAGAAAAATAAAGTTAAATGTTTTTTTTTGTTTTTGGTTTTGTGTCTATTCTCAGTGATATTTTAATCGAAAAAAATATAGTGATATATTGTGCTCCCTCCTCCGGGGTCAATTAACGTACGCCGCTGGCGCAAATCGACAGCGGATGCTGCGGGTGAGTTATGCGCGCGTAAGCGTTCGGGCGCCTGGAATGCCAGTAAATCAGGCGGGAATTTGGGGACAAGCCTGGAACACGAGCCTATATGTAGCGATTAGTCACGGCGATCCGTCAGGACGCCGGCGGCGGCGCCGAATTTTGACGGCCCGGCCGGACTAATTGCGCCGCGCGCTCGTTATCCCGACACGCTGCGGATCCGCACTCGCGCCTTTGATTCATGGCGATCGCTCACCTTCGATTTGCTTCATGGGCGTGACGTTGGCGGCGTAGTGCCACTGCTCCGCGGTGTAGCAGCAGTCCGACGCCATGGGCGCCGCGGCGGCGGCGTCGGCGGCCGCCAGGTCCCTGGAGACCTGCATGTAGTCGGGGTGGTGCATCTCCTCGCTCGCCCGTCAGCTCCTTCTGAAACAAAGTTCGGCGATACAGCAGCGAAGACAAAGGACACTAAATTTTGTTGGGCTTAAAAATAACTTCTCTGGTTACGAACTTGTTGCTGATTCCAAATGCGGTATTGAGGTAGTAAGAAAACTTTACGTCCGATAAATGTTAAAACTGATCAAGAACGAAATAGGGGCCATATATACAAACAACTCTAAGTAGTAGTTTATTACTTTGACGTATCGATGTGGTAATTTTACAAAAATGATTGTCTGCAACCACTGCGCGGCAAACTCCAGCCTCTTGCCAGATTATCGTCTGTCAATATATTATAAATCCAGCTGGACGAAACGGCTGTAAAAGGAGCTGGAAGAGTCATAGTTGCTAGCCTAACTCTAATCACGAAGAACTCTTATGGTGCGGAAATATCGGTTTGCGTCTATTGACCTTAGATGAATGTTTTAAACGCAGTTTCTTATTGAAAATATCCAATTCATTGCAGCGAGATTGTTTCACTAGGTCACAAGAGTGAATGAAGCTTTCACTACGTCTTCGCTAGACTACCACAAGAGTCATGATGACCTTTATTGGATGACGAGTCACTTTTGCATGCTATCTGGGAGATTTTTGAGGTCTAACCACTGTCTGCATCGTCTATGATTAAGTGTATAATTTAAAATTTTATAGCACACGGGCTGTAATGGTTTTTTATTTTACCAAGACTACTAATTGTCCAATATCGACAATTTTGTTTACGTTTAGTTGAAAATGGTTGAATTCTCCGCGGGAAGGAATTTCTTTCCACTTATATTTCTTTATTTCTATGCTCAATTTGTTAGTCTAGCAGGGAGGAGCAACTAGGCGACAACCGAAGAACCTCATGAAAGAAAACGCTATTATTTTAGGTTGTTCGTCTGTTTGTACTTCTATAAAGGTTTTAGTATTTTAGACTCCCAAGAAGTGGACTCGATTAACCAAAAGGAGTTTATATTCAAGATCAGTTAAGGGGTGCGATTCATTTACATTTCTGAATCCACAGTTCTGTTATGAATGAAAACTGGGAACTTAAACAGTGCTACCTCTTGGTATTAAGACTACATTAATGAGAAAACAAGATGGCCAACTAACCAACTACGTTTAAGGATCGTTAATTTATATTATGGTCTGACTCATTTGAAACGTCTTAAAATTGCTTAAGAATTTGCAGAAGAGAAAAAAATCTCTTATAATTTTAGTAAAGCATCTTAACTGCTTGGAAAAGATTAATCTCAGGAAACCAGAAGAATCCACCACGATTTTTTTGATACAGAAATAGTTATGGAAATATATAACTTCTTTCGGCAAAGAATATAAAGACAAATTAGTACAATAATGTCAGAAGAAAAAGGCAAGAACGTTACAACTGTTTTTAACGTAAGTGGTTCAAGACATTTTGTTCCTCCTATGTTTATTTGCCCAAGATTGAGAATATCTCCACAACTTCAACATGGAAGCCCCATCGAAGCAATGTATGCATGTTCAAGGAATGGATAGATAAACGAAGGTTTATTTTTTATTGACTTCAGCACATTACTAGTCACATGATGCCGACGCCTGCAGACCTAATTTTCTTAATTATGAACAACAATTTCAGTCATTTATCGATCATAATTTGTGAATATTGTAAGTAAAATGAAACTACGTTGTTATCATTTTTACCTCACACGAATCAGCGATTTCAGACCCTAGATTTGACATTTTTTAAACCTCTAAAGACTGTTTATTACAGGGAATACTTTTACGCAATAAAAATCAAACGTGTATTTCCAAATGAAGCAACTAGCAAAACAGCACAGTATGGTCTACTCGAATTATTCAACAGCGCATATTTTAAATTTGTCACCATTAGAATATTAGATTTCTCAGCTGCAAGCATTTTATTGACCCGAAGAAGCTTTTCAAGACTAATTTCTATCTTTTACTACCCAATGTAGAATTTGAAGTTGAAGTAATAGAAGAAAAGGCTGTACAAGCAGCTAAGCATAATATCGCGAAACTTATGACTGGGTTTTCCGCCTGTACGTATTTGTGATTGGCAGTTCACAGGTTGATCTCTTCTTTGCTTACCACAGTTTTGTCCAATAAAACTAAAAATATGGGAAAGTCCAGGAAACAAAACCCAAGAATTTTAATAAGCTCCAAAATGTTGAAAAAAAAGAACAAACAAAAGAGAACAAGAATGCAGAAGGAAAGCAAAAGGATAATAAATATATCTGCCAATGAGCGATTTTGAACGTAAATATAGCAATGAAAAGCTACTGTGTGCTAATTACAGAGATGATGGTATTGGTCCTAAAAGGTAATTAAAATTGAACTTTAGGTTATTTTTCCTGAATGAAACACAAATCCGAATTTTATTAACAGTGTCAAATTACGTACTAAATTTTTAGCAGTTTTTCATAATGCTTTTCCATAAACGTGGTCCTATTTCAGCAATTACACGTCTGATGTTCTCTTTTTTTTGTTAAACCTAATTGGATTAGATTGTAAGACCTCGGTGGACAATCGATGTCGCCCTTCTACGAAATAATACGATCAAGAAGTTTGGTTTGAAGTAAAGTGAGTGTTTCAGGTGCTATGTGACATGCGGGCCCATCTTGTTGAAGTCACATGTCATTCAAGTTCAAACCGTTGGATTCGTTGAATAAATAACAGGGTTGCCAGCTTCGTGCTTGAAAAAAAACGGGTTAATGATTTCTCCAGTCCACAATGAACAGCAAACAGTGCATTTTGCGGATGCATTGTTTTTTGTAAATAGCACGTGGATTGTCACTACCCCAGATGCGACAATTTTAACTATTCACAAAGTTAGTTATTTAAAAAGAATAAGTTTGTTGATCAATTAATTGTTTTTTGCAAAAATCAGCATCAACTACGAAATTCTCTAAAACCCAGTTCATAAATGTACCAAATTTTTGGTGTTTTGAGTCAATGTTTCCACCTAAATCATTACTGCACTGTCAATAAGCCTACCACTTGTTCCAAACTTTTGCACTAGATCACGAATTGCACGCACACTATTGCGTCCAAACAATGGCCGACATTTCTTTCGCATAACCGTAACTGATTGATTGTTTTCATAATAAACTTGAATTATATTGATGTGTTCGTTGCTGCACAACGTACGGTACTATAATGACTTTGACATGTGTTTAGATGCCAGTTGTACAAACGCAAATTTCCAACGGTCAAATCTTAAAGTTACGTTTGGTCCACCCTATATAAATTATGATATGTCCGAGTTGTGACAAGTTTGGCACTCATAATGAAATGTAGTGTGTGTTAGTTGTGGAAGATGATCTCCATGTAGAGTGTAGCGGTTGAGACTGGACAGAAGGCTATTTATATGATTTGTGCACAAGGTAGAAGAAAATAAGTCAAAAATGAGACTGTAGAATTTTTCTAGAATGATATTTCTGTGACATATCTGTCTATAAAAATCTAAAAGAAACAATAAAATAAGATTTCAATATTTATTAGTCAATAGAGCTGATTATGTTCTTGAATTTATATTTCCCTTTCATTTATATGATATGCGCCTTGCAACATTCCGGTCTTCGTTATTTTAAACAAATTTTGAAGCTGGAAATCAATTTTTGATTCAACAAAAACCAATGTTTATGGTTTTTAGTGCAAGATAAAAAATATATATGTCACTTCATATAATTTATAGCAGCCTTTACAGATTGTCAAATTTAAATGAGCAGAATATGCCCATCTTCCTTTTTTTAATATTATGGCATAAAGGTCTGTAGACGGTACTATTTTTTAATTTTATTCCCATCTACATATGCAATTTTAGTCTCAATATATGTTGCTTGGTGTGTCTTTTGTTTTTGTCGATATTTTGTGATATGCTTATTAACTTCGCATAAATATTTTTTTTTTAATTTTGGGAATTGTAAATCCTAAATATATAAACATTTTACCTTTCAAATAATAACCTTTCCGTGTAAGGGGTAGCCCAAACTAAAAGTCAGATTTAAAATTTACATAAAACGATTTTTAAATTGAATTTATGATTGGATTTTTATCGATTATTGAAGTTACAGTCTATGATCAAATAAAAAAAAAATGTGTAAGGCAAATATCCACTTCGGCTTTGACTGCAAATCTTGAATTTTATAACAAAATTTTCAGTTACAACTCCTCACGTTTTAATCAATTTCGTCACGTAGGATTTTGTTGTTGGGGTCGTCAACTATATGTGGATTGCTGGCGTCGGCATTAGCTTTTAGATAACTCCACAGTTGATGTTGGAATTTTATAAAATTACGCGATTGGAAAATTGTTGCTTTATTAAATCGACCTACATGGTAGGTGCTGCCGACTTGCTCGAATCACATTCTTTCCAGATCAATGTTGCTTAGCGGTAACGATCGCTATTCACTGTTACAGCATTCCCAACACCACTTTAAAAACATCTGGGCCTAGAAGACTACCAGCTCAAAATCCACACCAAACAGTGACTTGTTGGAAGTGCATTTGTTTTTTATGAATTACGCGAGGGGTTCCTGAAATGCGACGCCTTTTTCTTGAAAAACATGTTCTTCGAAAATGCGCCTCATCACTAAAGATGTTTTTTCGGCTAAACTGAGAATCTACTTCATGATGCTCTAAAAACCAAATGACAAATCGTAAACGGTGAGAATGGCCAACAAGCTTGAGCTCTTGCGTCAGTTGAATTTTTTACCCAAGAAGGTGTAGATTTGTAGTAAGTATTCGCTGTAGGGAGCTTTTCGAAATGTCCACTGGTGGTACACGATGCCAAGTCAATGTTTTTGGATCAGCAGCGACACCTTGACTAACTAATATTCTCACAAAACCTTGCTCCACGCTGATACAAGGTTTTTCATTCATTATCGATTCACTTTCATCAAATTTTGTAATCAATTTTGGGAAAAGGCGCATAGTTTAATTTGGTTCACCCTTTATAATACGAACTTGTATGCTGCTAACTGCATTTGTTGCATTAATTGGGTTCTTTAATGTATATCCTCTCAGTTAGTCAAATCGAAAAACAAATTGCATCGCCATTTGTTTGTACAACAACAAAAAGAAAATCAAAAATGCACCGCCGAACAGCCCCCGTACGCTCGGCAGCTCCGAGCCGCCAAAATTGCAGTCGCAGCTCGTAAAAGAGCAACAAACAGAGAGCGGTGTTTGCGCGCTATCGAAGGAAGTGTCGATGAAAGCACGATCATAAAGATGATCCCAACGACGCGACGACAGGCGCAATTTAAGCTCGCTGAAACCGCGGCTATCGATGCGGCCGAAAGATTTGCAAACGCACGGAGAGATTCAGGCTTCGATACACTCGGGCATTTTTGGAGTTGACGAATGATGGTTTTAAGCCCAGGCTGCCGAGCTTGGCTTGGCGTAAACACCGCGGCGGCTTCAAGAAAGATCGCCTCTGAAGATTGACTGCATGTCACCTTGTTCATGGCATCCAAGATGATCCTCTTGAGTGTACATTTATAAAATGATAGAAATATTTATTTGTAGAAAAAAAATACTAAGCTGGTGATGAAGGCGTGTTGTCCATATGCCGATTTTTTTAAGTGATCGATTGAAAGAGATTTAGTGTCCAACTCATTTTTTGCTGTCTTCGAAGAATTACGAGTAATTTGTTCTACAAGAACGGTGTGCAATATTTCGATTTTAATTAAAAGGACATAGATGAGTCTAACCCAGAAACCAGTCTCTGTGATTATATTGACACATGATGTGGTGCTATTGTTAAGACTACTTAAATTACATTATAACACTGCATTATCTCTGTTGGGGTAGGTCTAATAGGTTATATCATTTGAACCTATTGACGTGGGAGATGGTAAAGCTAAAGTTTCTAATTTCGTTGTTGATCACTGAACTTGGTTTGGGTATAATCTCCATCCATCATCGTCTCTTGCTAAAGTTTCTCAATAATTTAGACAGTTATGTTTTTGAAAGTCTTCTACTTCTCTTTTAGACCTCAAATTCTACTTTAGAGGACGTCTTGGAAACTGTTCCTGTTCCACCATTGACACGTAAACCTAACCACCGAAACCTTCCTTGTTTAATGGTCTTCATAATGGGTGTATTTTTATAAATTACCTATATTTTTCCAACCATCTTCTTATTTTACGTCTTTGTAAAAGTCCATACCTCACTACCTTAAATAACTATCGATTTTATGATAGTTTTATAAATGCGTTTTTGCTGCTCCCAACATTATGTTTTTGTTTAGCCCTGAAGTTAACATCGCACACCTACTGTTGGTACTTTTTTTAATTTTCATCTTGGCTCCTAAATAAGAGAAGGTTGACAGTCTTTGGAACTCATATTGTTTCTGTTTTCCTACCTGACAATCCCCGATCTACTGTTTACATCTTTTGTATTTGTTCTCATTTCTTTTGAGTCTAAAAATTCTTTTCTTTCAGCTTTTGGAAAATGTTTTTTAATTCTTTTTAGTTCTTGTTAACATTGTGAAGTCGTCTGCATGACCTAAAACTTAATTAGGACTATTAAGTACCCCGTTTCTTGTTTTTATTTTATTATTTATTATAATGTTGCACTGGCGGAAAGTTAAAGAGCGTTGGAGAGGTACTATTTAAATTTTTTAAATTCTATGCCATTGATTGTAATCAAACTTTATGAAACTTACAATTATTTTAATGCCTTTACTTGTTGAGTAACACTATTGTCGACTTGTTGGAATTCAAAGAACAAAGCATGAATTTGCAATCATTTTATTCTTTGCTCTTCAGTGATTTTCGAGAAAAATATAGATGGTCGATCACAAACCTTTGCTCTTTAAAGCCAGCGTGATGTCCTCCAATTTTCTTGTCTATTATTTTCTTTAGTCTTTTATTTATTAACGATGCCAATAGCTCTTATTTTAGACTATAATTAGTAGGGAAGTTGCCTATAATTTGCACTGTTTTGTTTATCTTCGTATATATCAAATTTATTGGAGCTTCTCTCTAGTTTATCGATATTTTGCATGTTGTCTATATCTGAGTTAACAATTCCAATATTCTCATTTCTAGAGTCCTTCTATAATTCTGTTTCGGTTTCATCAGTTCCAGGACATTTAGATTTCTTAAGTTACAGCTCTTTTATTATAGATAGTGCACAAATTTCTTTTTCTTTTTATAACTCCTCAGCTTCTTCAATTGTGTTCATATATTTCTAATAGTGTTCTTTCTAGTTTTTACTTTTTACTTTAAAAATGGTTTGTCTAGATTGGTCATAATTTTTCTTGATTTCTGTTTTTTTTATAAAACATCCTTATATTTCTATTATTGTGATTCATTTGTATGTCTCCCATTAATGCATTAAACAAGTTTCTTTTTTTTAAGTCTTTGTAATTCCCTTATTTCTGTTTTTTTTTCTCTAGTTTTCTTCAAGTTCTGGTTTAGTGTTTTTTGTTTTTCTTCTTATCAACACGTGCAAAGCCCGCTCACATTCTTCATCATGCCAGAAGTTTTTTTTTTGTTCTGCGTTGTAAGTCCTTTTTTGCTGATTGTTTTAGTGGTACTCTGATAGCTACCCAGTTTTTTCTACATCATGTGGAACTGTTGTTTTAGAGAAATCTCCATACCTATTTTCTACTTTCTCATCTTCTAAGAATTCATTTGTAATTTATTTCTTTTTTTCCTATTGGATGTGGGTTTATGTTCATTAAGATTCTCACTTAATATTTTGACATCGTACTACGATAGCCCATTGTAGATTCTCCCTATTTTATTATGTTAAAAAAATTTTTTAATTACTTTTATTCATATATGGCTAATTCTATTGTTTCTTAACGTAGAACTAATCAGATTTTCCAATCTTGGTTCGCTAATAAGAAGCCTGCCTAAATTTGTTATGTACTGGGCATCTATTCTGGAAAATGTAATCTTCTAGTTCTATTTTGTCTTTTCTTTTAAATTAGTTTATATTGTCTTTCCAACTGCTTTACTGCTGATTTATAATTTAATACTGCAAATTTCTACGTGTCCATTATTTTTTCCTCTTGCTTCTTCCATTTTGTTTGCTTCTTTGGTTGACTTTAATTATTTTGACTTCCTATTATAGTGGTTTATTTTTGCATTATCCGTTTCTATTACAAAGTCCGTTATCATTTGGCATTTTGAATTAAAAGGTTTTTGGTACCGTGCCCTGTCGTTGCGTTAATTCTAATTTATCAGCTTTCTTGTCTCATGCATATCACGTGGTTGCTTTTTCCCTCGAATTTTTTCTTATTTTATTTTTAATTTTCAGTTTTCCTCTTGTTTAATTACTATTATTGAACCGATTAAATTTTTTACTTTTATAACTTTCATTTTTCTCTCCCAATTTTTTACTTATACCACTACTGATTGTTTTTTCTTATCTCTACTTACTTTAAAAACGTTTTATATCCTTGATTCAGTTTGTAGCTTCTTCTTTATCAATCTTCCGACACTGTCTTTTTTTCTTGTCTGTGTAATTCTCTTATTACTATGTTATACACTTCTTTTTTAATGGTTATCCTATTTATAATCAAGTTTTACAATTTTTTGTTTAAAAACTTTTTTCCACTGTTCATTGTTATTTCACTTTCCCCAAATCCCCTTGCACTCCTAAATTCCTCATTCAGTTCTTTATTTGTCGAATTGAATCCAATTTAGTTTGTTCTGTCTTTTCTATAGCAGTTTCCATTTCTTTACACGAGATTTCTTCTTGCTGGCTCTTTTGACCGGGATTTTTCTTATGTTGTTCACTTCTTGCCGGAGTTTGTAGTAGCTGTTAATTCTTCCAATCCCCACTTCTAAAATTCCGAAGGGTTGCCTGTTGGTCTCTTTGTTATAAACTCCTCCACATTTAGGACGCTCTTTGCTCTTCGTCTTTGGTTACTTTCATTTTCGAAAGTGAATTTTGTTTCTGTATTTTGAGATCAAAGCTTAAGTGTGGCAACGTACGAAGAAATTGCCTAACATAATAGCGCTATTGCAGTAAAATTTTAGTCTCTTAATCTCACATTTCAAAATGTCGTGTTTTCTTATTCTTTCTTTATTCTCTATCAACTTCTCTGATTTCTATTTACACTCAAGTACTGCTGATAGGATAAAGTTGGGATTTTGAGATTTTTTATTGTCTTGGTACCATACCATTGGTCACAGAGGAGTCTATAACATTTTATTAATATGTTAGTTGACCGGTGGAAAGTTTATGGAGGTTCTTATATATCATCGCTTGGTAGAGTTGTCTGCTAGGTAATATACTTAGTCTAAATCCCCAATGGGGATGTGTTGCATTAAAGTTCGCAATTGTTGTGAATACTTTTCTATTAGAAATATTTTAACTTCTTGCTTGTGACTTACCAAGGCTTTGTCATTTCAAACAACTATTCTAAATTTTCAATAGGACATTATTTTATCTTTATGATCGCAGTTACTAGAAAATCCACCACTTTGTCATTTTTCCCATCATTCGCATCATAATTTGTGATAACGATTGAGTCTTCAATATTTATGTAATTGAAATATTGTTTTTATCCCATTGAGCATATGAGATTCTTTTGGTATAGAGTTATTTTTATTTGATGTGGATATAGTGTTAACTGTATCTAGTAATTACAGCTTCTGCAGTTAGCGGGATTATTTCTGTTGCAATTAACACATTGGACATTCTTGTTTTATTTTAGTGGCAAAACACTGCTTAGTGGCATGGTTTCAGTGCACTTTACGCACCGTGATCTATGACGGTACTATTTTTAGTGTGCAAATAGCTTTGGTATATTGTGGTGATTCTTTATGGGGGTGCGGAGGTTCTACTCTAACTATAAAATTTAGTAGACCTTTCCAAATATTTTTTTACATTAAATAAAGGCGGCCATTTTTTGGTTTTCTTATCATTGATACTAGAAGTATTTACAACGCAATGACCTTTATTTTCAATTTCTTGTTTAGGACATTCAAATTTATATTACGAGTTACTACGCGGAAAGTGCAGTTTTGTTTTAGCCGATAAAAGTTAAACTGTACATGTTTTCCCTCTCGGGCTTCAATTATGTGCAAAGTAGTGTTCACGAGTGTTACGTTGTATTTTCACTTGATTGTAATTCAAATATTTAAGTGTGTGGAAATTTCTCGCACACTCACTCAGTAGATTTAATCGAGAGTTGATGTTTCCAAAGCATTTTGCAAAGTCCTGTGTTAAAGTCGCGAATAACCTTCATCTAAGGCCTGGAATCCGTTCTCTTTCAAGGATAATTTAAATTTTGGAAACAGCTGAAAGTTGCAGTGCGACAACTTTAGACTTTAGGGTGACTGAGTCACTTGTTCAATCATATTTTTTAACCATTCCAAGAAAATTTCTTGGAGATTAACAAAAAAATCGTCTTTGTGTGGTTAATTTACTACTGTAAAACGGATCCGATATGAATTTAACTTCATCTTCAAAAGTGTGATGTTAGGTGCAAGGATAAATAAGTTATCGTGATATAAAACAATATCTCTTAATTTCGTTGTTATGCGATCAATTTATGCTAGCGGAATAAAAAAAAACTAGCTATTTGTTGCAAAAGTGCGTTTCTAAGTCTGGAGTTTCTTTTATATTTGATTGATTCTTGCAATAGAATATTTTTAGCAGTACTTTTGTATTAACAGTTTGAATAGAGCGATTTAGTGAGGCAATGGCATGGAAGTTGTTTGGTTATTTTAGGAATCATGTCAAATTTATAGGGGTATGAAAACGGAGAGGATGATAGATGGTAAAGTACCTCTCAGCCCCGATAATTGAAATAAGTTATAACAGTTTATAACGTTCATAACATTACTGAATGCCCGACAAACTTTAGATTTTTGCAGTGACTCATAATGACGCCATTGTTTCAGTTGTTGTCTTAGCTATGGCTAGTGTGATACGATGTAAAAAAGCCCTCTTTCTCACTTGTAACAGCGCCACATTGCAGCTATTTTCGCATTTCCATCAAGTCATAAGAAACCCATAGAAATGCAGATATTGTGAAGCCCAGTCCTATGCTCTAATGCTGTCTCTAACTCACACTGAAAACACATGTGCTTCTTTCTAACCAAAGCATGTCCGATGTCCCTCGTTGAAAATTTTTTCCGACCTTGCCATTCTTCTGTAAAACAATGTGAATTTCCGCAAGTCTCTTGAAGATTTTGATGACACTTTGCAGCATCTGGTACGTTTAATTTTTAAACGACCCCGTGGTTTTTATGGCAACACTACATTAGACTGCCAACTAACAGAAACCCTTATGGGTCACTGAATATGCATGTAAGTGAGTAATGTGTCGTATAAGCGACATTGTCTAGTATTACTGAGAGGGTCCCTAGAGTAGTGTTGTTACTATTAAAGTTGCAACCTTTGCAAATTAAAATATATTTAAAAATTTCCTAATTTTTTCCATATGTAAAAGTTTCTAAGTGCAGACCACAGAATAAAAAATTTTTTGAGCGCAGATAGGTACATCATAGTTTTGTTTAATCGTTAAATTTGTTTCTAAGAAAAACTAATAGACTAATTGACTTATCATGCAATCAACATTGATGGATATAATTTTGTTGAAAACATGATTCTATTTCCTGTTAGTTTAATTTTTAAAAATCTTCATATTGAATCATGTACGGGGAGGGGGAAGTACAAAAATAACACAAGCATTTTTGTCTAAAACTATCTGTATTAATTGTACTAATTTATTTGAAAATGATAAAACTTTGTCTTATGGACTCTTAGGTACATCAAAACCCAATATAGGGCTCAAATGGGATCTATGGAATTTTAGGCTATGAGGATTATTTTTAATTTTCTCATAATTTTTAAAATCAATCAGAAACTGATTTTTTATTAAAGCTACATGGTCAAAATAATATCTGTGTAAGTCAATAGCAGTTCTTGGTTTTGTAAAACTTTAACCGTATACTTACCAACAATTTCTTTGCATTGGGTTGTTTTTCTTTAAATTTTTAACTGAAAAAATAAAAGGAGGTGTAAAACGAAATTAGGCAAATATAAAGGATGAAATACAACTTTGTGATAGTGGGGGCGCAAATTTATTCTTCTGGAATTTAGTTATGGTCACTCCATGTACCTGATTGTCTAGTGAATTTTGATGTTTTCAACAGTTTTATTAGTTAAAAACTAGCCACATTATCATTGCCATTTTTTAAATTTGAAAACCACTCGAAAAACTTCTTGGATTTCTGAAAAGCATAGTCTTTAAAGGCTTTCTAAAGTGTAACAACAGTTTTAACTACGGATTTCCTCAAGTAGACACACTTTTTGCTCTTTGTGTTCGATAGTTATAAGATCCCTACATTTGCTTCATCTAAAAAAGTCAACACTTATCAAACTGACACGCTAAAGTTCTAAATTCTACAGTATATAAGATAGCCTAAAGAAGATTTTCATATAGCAAAAATGCTTCAAACACATTTCGGAAAAGAAAATTCATGATTTTACCGAGAAAACTTATCCAGCGCATTATTCATCAAACGAACAACCGCTGCTTTAAGTTCATGATAAAACTGATCAACCATTTGTTATTCTCAAAAACAAATGACACACCTCAAAACATTCTGTTACTCTACTTAAAAGCGTTGTAAAAATGATTACGTTCAGCATCCCCAATAAATAAAAGCGAACGGAGAGCTAATTACAAACACACGTCTGCATAAGTAAAACATGGGGAGTTTTTTTTTGGCCAGAAATCATTCAGATAGAAACATTAATCTTGTGGGCTTTTTTATTCTAGTATGCAGCTGTCCTTGTTTTGTTTCTATCATTGCTTTCCTTATTTTACGCGGGCGTAGCAAATGTAAACCGGAATCGTTATTTTTTAATTTAGTGGAACGTCATAAAAATGCAAAAATATAAAATTATTTTTCTACACAACCTTCTAAATTAGAAATAATAATTGGTGGTTATTCTATATTATTATGCGAAAACAATTAACATTACAAATATTCTCCTCAGTCTCGCTGGTCCTACGAAAACGTAGCTGAATTTTCTTCTTTAAGCTACGTTTACACTTGAATTTTTTAAGGGTGTTATTCCCGAACTATGTCTCATGTTTCCTCAAAATTTTGGAAAAATTTGATAATAATGCATTAAAGAATCGAGAATCTGGCTTTGATATTGTTATACTGACTAAAGAAAAGTAAGTATAAGGAAAATCATCAGGCATTTTTACTTACAACACTTATAATGCATAAAAAAGCTATCATTTCTTAATAACTTTTGTAAAAGCTTTAGATTTTCTTTCGTGGTTCTTATAAGTCTAATATTTTAATATTCTTCTTATGGTGGTTACTTTTTCTTATTTAACAGCCTAACAAATTAGAGCCAGAGATATAAATAGTTGTAGTTAGGCAAAAAATAGATTTTTCTCTCCACCAATTTTAAATTCAATTTAAATCAACAGATGCCGCTCCAAAATGTTGCATGGTGTAACGAGTGCCGTTTTGTTTAAAAATTGGTACCTATCCTGCTTACTGATTTGTTTAGGATGGTATAGATGACGTCATTCTCTTCTTTCTTGAATGGGTGTGCTTATTAAGGTCTTGAAGAGTTTCCAGATGAAGTTAACGACCATGTTGAGGACTTCTGGGCAATCTAGATTTTGACACAGAGTTTTTTGTTCTTTTACTGGTCAAGCATCTGGCGCTTCTTTCAGATTATTTCATTTGATTAAGAATTTCGAGTAATAGTCGTCCACATTTCATATACTATGTGTTTGCAATGGCAATAGAATTCTTATAGGAGACAATAGTAGGAGGTAAAACACTTTTTAGCCAATCGGGTTCATTACAAAAAATATGAGAATTATTCACGTATTTTGTGCTCAATTATACTTATATCACTCTTTGAAAAGGTTTTTACAAGGAATGTGTAGTTTGAAAGGTTTGGTATTGTAGAAAATACTACCAGTTTCCATTAGTGGGTGATCTTTAAAAAATGAAAAATACTTATGAAGTCTATGGAGTTTAGTTTATATCTAAACTTTATTGGGAACTGTAACTACCAACACGTGTTTCGGCAGACAATGAACGGGACCGTAGAGCTTCTGCACGCTGCAACCCTTTGTTGTGGTTGTGCTTAAGTTTTTGTACTTCAACAACAGTAGAATTCTCTAGCAACATATAAAAGATTTCACTACATTTGCTAATTTTTTTTTGTTATGGCTTGTGTACACACATCGCAGTCATGGAAAGTAAAGAAATCAATTTTTGGTAGTAACAGTGATTTCTCTTGCTGATTTTATTGATAGATCACTATTGAAAGCTTCATTAAAGAACATACTGGTTATAATTCTTGGTATATTCAAAGCCATTATACTTCTTGCAGTATCATTTTAGTTATATCCTTTTGCAAGGAAAGAAACTTTTGGATTAATCAGAAGATACTGACAACAGGAGTTTTTAGCTCTTTTCAGTGTCTTCATAACTGACTTGCCCAGAACAAATATCATGAACATGGGAAATGGAGTACGTTACTTGTAATTCTGTTACAATTATTTAACATAAAGGTTTTATTTGAGGATTTATAATAAATTTATGCTAACAAAGAGTCCTTTTTGATTAGATAAAGATTTAAAGATTTTTAACTAACTAACACTGCAAATGGTGGAAAGAGATAATTTATTTTAATTAAGTACAGAAGGTCACAGATAGGATAAGTGGGCGAATTCAAACTTTAATTATTTAATTATTTAAAAGACGTTTTTGGAATGTCAAAACTCAAGACACTGCTGGCCTTAAAAGGGATTTGAGGAAGGCTTGGAAGAAGTTGTCTCAAAAACTCATCAACAAAGCATGTCAGAGTTGGCCAAAGCGTGCCTATAAAATCTATAAGAATAAGAGATTTCATATCGAGTAGTTTTTTGTAAATAATTATTTAAGTTAAAAAGTTGTTAAAGTTCGAAGTCGCCCACTTATTGAATGTATAACCCTCTGTAATCCATATGTTTATAAATTTTTCAATAATTTTAGTATTGAATTATTGCGGCTATGGTTTTTTTCATAAACTTGGCCTTTCATACAAATTCCAAATACTTCTGTGAACTATCCACCGTTTAATTGAAATCCAGCACCAGGTGATTTTCACTAAACTGAATCTGAATGTTATACAAAATTAGAAATATCGAAGTTTTTGAGTTTTACCCCATAGCACCGCAAAAAATATTTTAATTTGCAAATGTTGTTTTTAGTTTCATTTAAAAACCAGAAATGCCACAATTTCACAAGATAAGGAAACTCAATCGCAACAAAGTTATCCAAAATGCAAAACCAAACTTATTTTGTAGGCACATTTTAGATATGGCTGATAGACTGATAAACAAGATTTTAAATCTCCCTTCTCTCACATTCTTCTATTACAGTATAGAAAACAGACAATGCTTAGCCACGCCACATTTTACATCAAGTGTTTTTGTTTACTTTTTGTTAAAATATATAGATAGATAGGCCATTGTTTCATAGTTTCAAGAAGATGTAATTGAAGTTTAAATGGCAATATTTTTAAAGATTAATAATTCGTTTATTGGAACAGTCTTCAGATTTAACATCGCTGAACTTTTTATAGGATTATTGGAACGAAAAGTAGCACTGAAGTAAACTTTAAACCATTCAACTGTTTTAGAACAATATCTATATTGACATCTGATAGTTGCACATTATAATACAAATATTGTGGAGAACACCTTATTATCTCGCAGAAAGATGTTTAACATTTTTTCGCATTTAATAGCAGGAAATTTTTATTATTTAAATAATATTTTATATACTACTATTGAGAGCACAACAATCGACTCACTATTTTTGTCTCCTGTGTCAGTCTAATAAATATGAAAATAAAAACATTAACATTGCAAGGAGTATCTTTATTATTGAGCTTTAAAAAACTTCAAAAAAATTTGCATCACAATCCGGTAATTCATCTCAGTCACTTATCCGAAGTTGACGTAAGTAAGTGACGTAGTGCTCGAGATGCTAAAGCAGCCCGGGAATTTGCATTCTTGAGAGAGGGCTTCATTCAGAGGGCTGTGGCAAATCGACCAAATCTGAGTCAATCAGCTGTGTCGAGAGTGTGGCATCGATACTGGGAAAACGATGGCTAGGTTCGTCAGCAAGAAGGCACGTGACAACGAAGAGAAACTATCAATTTCTCGTCCTAATATCCCTCAGAAATCGACATATGACAACGCTTGGGCAGTGAGAAGAAGACTGAAGGCAGCCAACCTGACAAAAAAAAGGCAGCTACCGGACCCAAGCTGACTGCAGACCAAAAGCAACGGAGACTGAAATTTGCTCGCGAACATTTCGATTGGGATCTCGGCCATTTTAGTTCGATATTATTCATCTACTAGTCCAGGATGTACTTACATGGCAACAACAAGAGACGTGGAGTCTGTAGAAGACCAGGGGAGCGATTTGCTTATTGCTGTCGTATATGGAGATGGCTCTTGCATGTTCTGGACGGCATTTCCGCGCACGAAAAAACTGAGTTGGTCTTCGTACCTAGTGGAGGACGCGGAGCAGGCTTAACAGTGAACTATTACATCAGAGACATTCTGGAGGATCATATTGTATAGTTTGCGGGATTTGTTGGTGAAGATTTTATGCTAATGCACGACGCCACACCGCGCGAGTGATTTGAGCATGTTTGGGATAAGTTTGAGCGAAGACCCCGGGCCAAAAATCTTGCACCAGGGAGCGTGATGGAACTGAGAGCGGCGTTGATTAAAGAGTGGAAGCAATCCCTCAAGACAGCATAGAAAAAGTGATCTGATCCATTCGTAATCGTTTGGAAAGTGCAATTAGGAGTAGAGGTGCCAACACCATGTATTGAAAAAAACCATTAAATTAATTTCAACTGAGGATTTCATTTTTTTTCTTTCATAATCACCTTTTTCCTTTCAACTCTTTTGTGTTACACATAACTTTGTCAGAACAGGTCCGATTTCAATCAAAATAATATCATTTGAAACCACAGTTTTTAAGCTTTCAAACATACACTGAAAAGGGAGCAGACTAAAAGTCCTAAAATCTTTGGAGTAGATCAGACTGCCAGATTCGTATGAACTTATCAACTGAAACAGTTAATAAAGTAACAAGGAATATAGTTGGTCTACCCTACATACAATGTAGGAGAGAACATTACAATCTGGACACGTGTTTTATTATCGAAAATCGGAGAGTAAAGGCACAGAAAAGTCGGCTTCATAATACACAAAAGAACAATACCAAGATTAGTATAAAGAATTCTTTTATGATAATATAACTGAAAATATATCTAGAAATTGGATAAAAAGTAGAAAGGCGTTGTGGTTTATTTAGATCTTTATACTTACTTGAATTTCTAAGCTGTCATAACTCGTATTTTAAGAAAAAAAAGCAACGAAAGTGAATTTCAATCAACTCAGATAGTAATGTAAAAAGGAAAAAGGCAATCGTTTAAGAAATCAAAATTAGCAGAATTTACAGAAATATCAAATGATAGCAGAAGACAAATAAAAAGGCCTAAAAGTACCATAAAAAAGAAGTAAAAACATTAATTCAACAAAATAGGGGTTTGAAATGTAATGGCAAATGATAGACGATATTCATAAAGGGCAAGATAGAAGCAGGGGGGAAGGAGTAAGAGTATTTTATATTTTTGATTGCTATTTCCATTTTAATATTTGATAGACCTAATCCTACAACACAAATTTTGTGCTTTGTTTTATTGTTGTGTAATTTACAAAAAAATATATTAAATATTGAATATAAAATTATGTCGACCCACATTTTACAGAGTAGCCACTGCATATTTTCATATTTTTTGTAGGATATTGTTTGATGTACTTCAGCTATTTTTACTGCATATAAATCTAATACTCGGCCATAATTAATGACCCTGTTGTGATGCTTGTATGAGTAATAACCGAAATTTTTAGATGAATGTGTTTCGATCGCCTCTTAATAATAAGTTTTTCAAGGATGAGGGCTTCTTTGAAGACAATGTTAAAAAAGGTTTTTAAAATGCTTTAATTTTATTTACGCACATTTTGTGATAAATAGCTCGATAATAAAATGTGCAAAATTTAATACAAATAATGTATTTTGTTTTTTAATATACACTTTTTTGATCAAACTTCTAATCATACCATATATTATCAATATTAACAGTTTTAACTTGTGAATATTCTGCAAAATTAGGAATATCGGTTTAAATAGATGCGAACTTGAAAATATCTGTATTATTGTACAAGGAGGGCAGTATAGAGGATGTGCGTTCAAGTTCAAATTAACCTCCATCTAAACGTACACATTTTTCACAACGTCATCTCCACGATTTCATGGCTGGTGAGAACACTTCTTTAGGGGTGTGTTTCCCTTACTGGAAAATCGCTGATGCAACAGCGGCACGACTAGTGAATTTGCGACCACGGAGAGTATCCTTTATGGTCGGAAATTCATCAGCATGCGTATCAACATTGTAACCCGCACAGCCTTGTGTTTGTTGATCAACATTCGTGGAACCACCTTGAAGAAACTTCCGCATTTTCGGGTCATCATGCAAAATGAACTCCACAGATCTTATAGAAATGTTAAGTTTAGAGGCAATATCACTCATACCTAATCGATGGTCTTCCATAACAACTTGCTCTACTCGCACAAACATGGTTTCGGTTCGGCTGGTTCTGTTCATTGTCATACAACTTTCGACATTCTTTATACTTTTGCAACTACGAACGCGTATTTTTAACATGGATAACGCCTTCACCGCCTCTCTCGCTGATGGCGATGATTTTCGATGGGCACTTCACCACGCAAGAAGAGAAAACGGATAATTACATGTTGTTCTTGAACAGTAAATGTTACCATTTAAAGTATACAAAACAACACCCACTGCAATGGTGGCAATTGGACTTGTGTACATTGTATGTACTTTTTACTTGCTCTCGATGCTGAAAAAAAGGAGACCTTAAAATTTGAACGCACCTCGTACAGCTGACTAACTTGAATTTTCATTGTCAAAAACTGTGTATGTAGAGAACACATGGTAAATTAATCGTGGAGTGTTTCACAATTTAACAGCGTGTGTTTATTATCAATATATTTTATAAAAGTAATTTATCCATTCTTGCTATTTTACGAAAATAAAAGCAAAATTTTAGTCATAATAAATATACCCAGCTCGTGGTATTGAAGATATTCCGAGGTCTGGGAAAAGACAATCCTAGCGTCGTTTTCAAGAACGGATTTTCGTCGAACATCTTATGATCAAGTAAAGCCTTAGATGATCAGGTTGATTGAAGAACTTTAGCCCACAGACCGTTGAAAACGTCGTAAATGCAATCATGAAATTTGGCGTAAAAAATGACTATTAAAAAAAGCTCATAACAAGCGATGAAGTTTATTAGGACTTATTTCGGTATGTTAACAACACTGCCGTAACTGAATGGGGGGGGGGGGTGTCTCTTGTTACCCACAAATGATTATGACATTCGCGTTAGTCATAGTATGGTGCGGGATTTTTTTTAGATATAATTAGATCTCATTTTCTTTAAACATGAAATAAGAAATTATCTTACCGTTACTGGAGCACTTTACCGTAACATTATAGAGAACGTTTTGATCTATCAACAAAATGGGACTACATGCCACAGATGCTAATAATAATCTTTCCATAACGTTTTTTTTTTTTTAGTATTTCACACTAATTTTAACAATTTCTCTTTTTGTCATTGCTATTTGGAGGTCTTGATGAATTAGAAAATTTGATACGTATAAAGGAGCTTTGAGAAAACACTGTAGTAACTTCGATTTCTATATCTGAATTATTCGCAGCACCCCAGAGTTTATATAGCATGATCTTGTTTTCTAACAACATCTAAGAAGACCATACACCTTCTAAAACTACTGACTTAGCTTTTTACGTTTATTCCCGGTGTATTGTCCCATATTAGACGTTTATCTAGGTGGATTCCAAGATGTCTTGCTGTGATGGAATGGGGTATGATCTGGTTATTGAAAGTATAAGTAGTCATTTTTATCTCTTTAATGTAGAGATGTGAATGGACTTAATCTTATTTATTTTCCACCTTACGAAAAAGTTTTAAATTCTAATTTATACGCATTGTTACAACAATATTGTGATGTGATGACATAATGGCAGTGTCATCCGCAAATATATAGATGAGGTATAGAACCGGACTAAGTGGGCTTTCTTGCGGTACTTTTGATTTCATTTCCAGTAGTTCTGACTGAGTAATTTAATTTTTCTCTTAGACATCATTTTAAGAGTTTAGAGAATTACTATGTGAGAATGGTTTTAATTTTGCTCAGAAAATCGCTGTGCCACACTTTACCGAAGATCTGTGATGATCTAGAAATACAGCCAAGCAATAGTTTTTGTTTTCCGGTTGGTACTTAAGTTCTTTAATTAGTTGTATGATATTCCCTAAAACCAAGTTTGGTGCTTTTGTATTGTTTCCCCAGTATATGTTGTTTTAATGTTGTTAAATAGAGTTTTTCAAATAAAATTTAGCATTTGTTGTACCGCTTTTCACTGCACTGGGCGTAATGTAGGGTTGCATATTGCAGTTATCTACATACCTTCTTCTAGTAATTCTTTAAATACTCTATCAGTTATTAAGTCTTAAGGTTTAGATCTGCCGTGATTACCCTTCTTACTTCTTTGTTCTTCAGTTATTTTAGATCCTCTATAGTTAAAAAAAGCCTTTCAAAGGTATTCTGCAAAAGCATTCGCCTTTTCTCGGTTATTCATTGCCCAGGCCTCATCTTTAGTTTTCAATGAGGAAATAGACGCCTATATCTCTTTAAGTTTTTTTATTGTCTCCAAAGGATAATCTGTTGTTTCTGATAAGCTTAGTTGTTTTAAATGTTTCTGAATGTCTGTAGTTTTTGCCATTCTTTAGTACAGCTTATTGCTTGATTCAATCTGGCTTTGTTGTTGGGAGCTTTGATTAACTGCTACTTCTTTCCGAGTTTCCTTTTTCAATTATAAGGTTTCTTATGGATGCTGGACAACAGTTCTTTACTTCCGACGTTCTTGATTTTGGAGCTGCCTGCCGGGCAGTCTCCTAGATTGATACAAGTTCCAAATAATGTTTTCATTACTCAGAGCGAGGAATAATAAGAATCGGCGTTTGGACCGAGGATAAATCAAAACACGTTTTTGTTTCTAGATGTATGTTGCGTAGACTTCCTCTATGCAAAAATTTGGCGCGCCTAGAGTTTTTAATAGATTTGTTGGCCAAAACTTAAGTTCCTTTATGGGGACAGGAACTCAAGTCCATTATATTGCATCTTTTGTAATTATTTTCCCTGTTTGCAGCCTAGAACCTCACTGTTTGTGTTTTCAATTCAAATCACCACCAGTGATAAACTGGCATCTCAATGTACTGCTGATATATATTACTGTAATTGTTCAGCTGAATCATCGGTAGATCATGATGCTTGATTGTGTTTTTGCTAATGATAATAATACTTGCGTGTGCCTTTTCATTTGATGTTTCGTTACATAAATCATCATGATAGCCATATTCTGTTCCAAATTTGACTTCCTGTAAAATCTGAATAAGCCCATTAGTATTCCGTGTTGCCATACGAAGCTTAGGATCCATTAATTGATTTTTGATAACAAAGTAGTAAAAAGGTTTAGAATAATGTCTATCCTTTTCAATAGATTTGTCATCATACTTTCAAGGCTAGTACTAAGTGGTGGTTGTTGTGTTATTACGACTTGCTTGCAACTGTTGCGTGTTTGCTCTGACCATTTTAGTGTAGTGTTGTATGTTGAGTCAGAGTACTGCGTGATGTAGGGCCATGTGTCATGATCAGATGGTTTTCAGCACATCTATTATACATTTAAACAGAAAGTAAACAAAGACAGCTGATATGAAATGTGGCGTGGCTGAGCTCTGAGCGTACGTTTGGTTGCCTATCTTCAGGATCGTTTTGCATATATTACTTTTGTAAGGTGACCGCACCAACTTGTTCCAGTGTTATTCTTTGTAAATAATGTTATACGTTCCCACTTTGCAAAAATTTGAGTGAAGGAGGGTAAAAAACTGTTACTCTATGATTCCAAAAATACCTTTTTGCGGACGACCCCTCGTTTAACAAATTTCGGTTTATGATAGTAAAATTTTCTGGTGTGGCCCTACCTTTGGTATCTAAGGCACTGGAGTATTTCTCTTTTGGGGGAAGATGGCTTAATTTTCACTATATAATTTATAAAGCATTCCACTTTGTATATCTCCATATTAGTGAGGTTTCTAGCTCTACGTAAGAAAGTGATAGTGCGGTTTTATTCATTATCATCTACTGCGTACAGTGTTAACGTTCACTACGGTATGCCTCAAATTTTCAGTTTGATTTTAGTTTAATTTGTAAAAAATCTCATCTAGGTTATAGTTTATATATGTATTAGACCTTTAGATCAAAACTCATTTTGGTTGATGCCGCAATACACGCGTACAAGAATTTCACGGATCAAACAAGGTTTGTTAGAACTGAAAAAAAGTAAATGGCAGTTAATGTCGTTTACGACCAAATACACTTTCTCATAAAGTTGATGCCATAAGTCATCACTCAAATGTAATACATATTTTCTTTATACTATAGCCGAAATATTGTTAGTGTATTCTTATCAGGTTGACAGATGAGTTCGTTTATTTTGTTTCTCATTAATTTAACATTTATTACCATCAAAAATTACAATAAATCAGTCGATACTAAATATATCCTCTTTAAATGTTTACGACTGCTTGTCAACGTTTTATCGGCTCGTCAATACCTTCTCGATAGCAATCGTTAGGTTAGACCAGAAAATTCGTTACGTCACGTTTTTAAGAGAAACAATTCGCAAAAGAATAGCCGGAAAAAATGATAATCTAAAGGGGTAAGATCAGAACAATACCATAAGTGATCTAGAACCTCCTTACAAAACTTTATAATTGTATTGTTGGCAAAATTAGCCTCATATGGGAAGGAATTGTTAAGCCATGATTTTTGAACAGAACTTTTTTTTAGATTGTTGGAGAGGACTGAAAAAAGCGATAATCTGAAGGGAAGAAATTGGGAAAATGCAGCTGGTGTTGTAGAACCTCCTAACCGGACATTTAAATTGCATTTTAGTTAAAATTGCCACATAGAGGAGAGCATGAGCATGGTCATGTTAAAACATGCCCTGTCGCCGGTCAGGTGGTTTCAGCTGAATTGGCTCGTTAAGCTGATGCATTTGTAGAACATAAAGCTTGACATTGATAGTATTGTTGTTTTCAAGCACTGCAACTTTCTGATCCCACCAAACGCAGATCATAGACTTATACAGATAAATTTCTGACTTGACTCGAAATGCTGCCTGCTTGTTAGACTTAGTCATGTTATTGTGTACCTCATGTTGACTTATGAAAAAGTACATCTAAATAAATTTATATATCTGTCCACTCATTGCTTTAAGATGAGGATATCACAAAATCTGTACTAATTGGCGTTGAAGCTGGCGGACAAGCTTTAAATTGATCCTCATTGATATGCAGTGATCGGCCGGAACGTAAGATTCTGTGGGATTGAATTTTCGCTTTTTTAAAACGCGAAAAACCATTTTAGTACAGTTATTACTACAATGGCAATTTTTCCTTATATAGTACAAATGTATTAGAAAGCGTTGGCAGTTTTGAGACTTCAATTCAACCTTAATAAAATCGTTATATGGCTAAGAATAATTAAAATTTAGCCAAACTCCAAAAATGGCAAATCACAATTACAGAGAAGGAACACAAATACGCAAATAATGTTGGAAAATCTATTAAACTTATTTGACAACTCATATATTCTATTGATAATTTTTTAATTTCTAAATCTCATACGTTGTTTATTTTTACAGATACCCCCTGGCGCAGAATGATTTTGGTAAGTTGCATGTTTGCTTTTTTATGTTTTCGTGCGGTTTTTCGTGTCTACAACTTCATTTCTATTGAGTAGCATACAGAAAGTATGCGAAAAGCTGCTACATCAACAAAAGAGTGAATATTTACTGAACTAGTAGCGAATTATTTAATTTTTAGTGCTAGGGTGTGCCAAAAATTTCTTTCTTGTGGACGCATATCGTTTCGTTACGATATTCTAGTTAAAAACAACCGAACTGAAGCACTAGAAGATAGTAAATTTTATTTGGAGGCGTAATCGTTGTAATGTTTACTTCTAATAATACCAAGAAACAGTTGTAGGTTAGGGGTGGAAACTTTTCGCACAACCTGCTGTGTAAAAATCTTCAAGAATTTGTTTTAATGGACGACGATATTTGTGAAGCTAAGCCTGTAGATAACCGCGTGATTATTTTAACGATACAGTCGTTCCGTCGGCAAAGACGCATTAGCATTTTCTTATACCAAAATTTTACATTTTATGTTGCAATTTAAAAAAAAACTTGAAATCTTCAATGAATTAAAAACCCTTCTAATATGTAGTTTTTGGAGAAGTTAATAGTATGCTCACGATAGAATTTTTTTTTTTTTGGTTATCTTTCTAATTAAACATGGAAAAAGACACAAAAAATGTAAAATTAATTTTATAAAAAATACAACAGAGAACCAACGAAACAACTGTCAAAAACCCAAGATAAATTAAAACTCAGCTTCGTTCTGCTCAAAATACAAGAAGAGAGCAAAAAAACGAAGATAGTAAATTTACCCTGAAATAAAACATAAAAAAACAATTTATCATTACTTATTGAAGAAGAGACAAAAAAAGTTTTTTAAAGAAAAATCTAAATGGAATTAGAAATTAAAGAAGAATGGGTTTTACCATGTAGACTTTTATGAAGGCCACAACCAACTAGATATGTGCGTTTTGGGCCATCTTATAATTACATTAAATTGTCAGACCATTGTCTTCAAGGATCATCTTTTTTATATGTTTTGGTCTATGAGAGATAATAGAAAAACTGAATTGATTCAAAAAAGTATTCTGTCCATTGTTAATGAGGGTAAGACAGCGAATTATGTTCTTTTATCATAGCGTGCTGCTTCAGATGAATCTGGGCCGTCGGACCTGGTCTGCGGTCCTCAAAATGTCTGCCAGAGTAGCCTTCCGCCCCCGGGGGCGGCGACAGGTTTACGCCGGGCAAAATTGCTCGCAAACAGCACTGACCTGCCCAAGACTGATGGATAGGTGGCCGCAAAGTCGCTCCGGGTCCGGCCTTCGTCGGCGCCGATCGGGCGTCCTCTGCAATTGTCGCACCATAAAGTTTTTCGTCAGCACAGGGCCGGCGCGTCCAGCCTCATTCGCGGCAGATTAATCGCGGTCACCTCGACTTCGCCGACAAAGGGGTGTCGACGCGGCACCGCGCATTAGCGTGCCTCAATTCGCGGCTGCACCTAATGAACCTCGTTGACTGAATGGGCTTTCGCATTTTCACACATGGTGTCAACGGAAGGCGCGACAATTTGGGCCCCCCACCACCCGGGCTTAAGTCGCTTGGGGCGGGGCCAGCGCGCGCTCCGCGGACAGTCGGGAGAGAAGCCGAGCCGGGCGGCGCCTCGCGCCTGCTCCGACGCTCGGAGCGCCGCACTGAGCGGCTTTAGAATCAAAGGATCCTAAATATGGCCAAATTATTTTTTTAATTATCCAACGATTGCAAAAATTATTAAAACAAATATTTAGCAGTAAATAGAATATAAAATATTTGATTTAGGTACAAAAATCCAGATATATAAAAGTGTCTTTGGACATAATTAGATGATAAAACAAAGAAGGAAGTAAATTAAAATAATCAAACCACAATGAGTGCCAGAGACGTTCGTGTGAAGAGAAAGGGGCAGAGTGCGGAATCAACCATAAACTCTTGGTATCTAAAATTAAATTTTCGTGCTACATAAGAAATAAAACTCGACTACCAAAGACAGAGAAAATTGTTGACAAAAAACTTAAAATACATCTAAAGGATCAGACAATAAGGGACTTATACTAGAGAAGATTAGATCAGAAATAAAATTAAGAAGTAAAAAACAGGTGACAAAGGAAAATGATAACGAATGGGACAGAGCATACTCACACGTAAACCGATACATTGGAGAAGCAAAAGGGTCACGATTAAGATGATTAATTAAAGCACTCACAATAAATACAAATTAAAAAGCACATATACAACACACACAAATGGAACAATGGGGTATTACAACTTACTGACTGAAAAAAGACCTGAATTTATAATGAAAACTGAAACAATAACAATAACTTAAGAAGAAATAAAGGAAATGAATAACAAATCGAAAATCAGGTTGGCAAAAATTATTTCAAATGATACACAATATGTTCAAGAAAGGTTTTAACGGGGAGGAACTACTAGAAAAATGGACAACAACCTACAACATCTATATATTCAAGAAGAGCAATTGTAGATTGAGCCAAAACTATAGAGGCATATATAGTGTGATAGCCACAAAAGGAACAATATATGGAAAAATACTAAGACAAAATAAAAACGAAAATGGAAGAAAAAACAGGAGAGTGCCAAGCAAGAT
The DNA here is from genome assembly GCA_036346155.1 of Sinelater perroti. Classification (NCBI taxonomy): domain Eukaryota; kingdom Metazoa; phylum Arthropoda; class Insecta; order Coleoptera; family Elateridae; genus Sinelater; species Sinelater perroti. The sequence continues at coordinate 439,050 of JARFIY010000047.1, forward strand.
TTATTGAAGAAAGATCCCGCATAGATAACATATATATATATGCAATAATCAATACAAAAGAAACAGGCGAAAAATAAAGTCACACGCCTATTCTTTAGAGATCTCAAAAAAGCATACGCCTCAGTACCGAAAGGAAGACTATGGAACGCCATGCGCAAAACAGAATTAAGAAAGGTAATAATTCAAGCAGTTCAGGAACTATACAAAAATAACAAGGTAATAGTAAAGATAGGACACAACACTAACAACTACTTTAGAACATCAAAAGGACTTTTATGAAAGTGTTTATCATCACCAAACCTATTCAAAATTTGTTTAGAGGGCATACTTCAAACATGGAAAAGAAAGTGTGAAGGTATGGGAATTCCAGTTCGTTAAGAAAATCTAAATTTCGCAGACGATAAAGTTGTAATTGCATAGAACGACTAAGATCTGAATATTATTATTAGAAAGTTACAAGAGAAATTTACTAATGCAGGCATGAAGATTCATTTTGAAAAAGCAGATTATGTAGCAATTATAAATGAAGAAATTAAGGACCTGGAAGTTAAAGACAAATGGGACAACTGGAGAAGTAATAAATAACAGAAAGGAACAAACAAGAGCATGCATTAAGCAACTGCACTCAATTCTATGAAATACCTATATCACAAAAAATACGAAACGGATAATCTGTATAACAGAATAATACAAAATATAATTTGCGTAGCAAAGAAATAAGAAAAAGAGCAATAACATAAGAGCTACAGAAATGTAATATTGGCAAAAGTGTTGCATAGTAACAAGAAGAGATCTAATTAGGAATGAAAAAATTAAGACGAATGGGGGATGATAAAAGATGTACTGAGTGTCGTAGAAGAAAAAAGGTTAATATGGTATGGCGATGACAAAAGAGCAGACGAAAATCGATGGATAAAGGAGATAACGGATTGAAATCCAATAGAAATAAAAAAGAAAAGAAAATCACAAAGATCGTTTAGAGATGAAGTGGATGAAGCAATGGAAAAAGGGCTTGGAAGAAAGAGAATAAGGAGACAAAGAGAAAACGATTGAGAGTAGGAAAACAACGTCAACTGTAAAAATACTTACTTCATCAGTTCCTTCTTTTACCCGGTGTGTGCCGAGGGTTGGGTGGGTCTTACTTGCAGAACATCTTCCAACTTTTCCTCTCCTTTACTGTTGCCAGGGCGTGTCTCCAATCACTTCCTTTTTTTATGCACTATTTTTGCTATCACTTTGTTCCATGTTTTGTTTTGTCTCCCACTTGTTCGCTTTTCATCCGATCCTATTTCCCAGAATTCCTATTTTCTTTCCTATCTGTTGTCATTCTTACAAGGTATCCGAACCATCAGAGTTGCTGTTTTTAGATTTTTTTTATTGTATCTGTTCTACCTCTACGCTGTTTCTTATCTCGTCATTTCATATTTTGTCTAATCTCCTTGACCCCAGCCACTTTCTTTAGAAATTGCATTTCGCAGACTTAAATCTTTTTTTTTGTCGGTTAGTTAGGATTCACAACCGTGAATTAGTGTAGCTACAAACTGTATTAAACACTTTAATTTTAGTCTTCTTGGATACTTCCTTCTTTATTATGAACGGATGGTTTAGAGCCCCAATAAGTCTAGTTGCCGCACTTATTCTATTATTCACTTCGCCTTCCAAACTTCCTTGTTCTTCTATTATTGCGCCCAAATATTTTAGCTTATTTGTTTTTTATTCTTTTATTTTTAATCTGTATCGCCATTACTTCCGTTATTACCCATTTTAAATTTTTCAGTGGCGTTCTTCCAAGATACGATGCTTTCCTGAAGATCTGTTTTATTATTTCCGAATAATATTAAGTCGTCTGCGTACATTAATTATATATATAATAATAGCGATTAAAGGAACAACATTGAATTGATTTAAATTGTGAGTGGAAGATTCAAAAGACAATTATAGTAAGTGATAACATATATAACAAAAATTAATAATTTATTAGGATTGATCAGTGATATTTAAAAAGTTAAAATTAGTATAAAAGAACTCCAATTAGTTATTTTAAACACGTCTTTATCATATGACATATAATTAATTATTATTCCACAGTTTATTTTTTCTAAATGTTCATATATTTATTCAATCTTTAAAGTTTCTATAATCGACTAGCTTACACTCTAAACAAATGATAATATTAGAATGCCAGCTTGTTGGTAAAAATTTCAGCAGCCGATTTGTCTCAGCCGCGTAGCAAAAGCACTTGAGCTGGTAGTGCCGCGTCATTTTGCACAATACTGAAAATCGAATATCAGGTTGTGACTAAATTTCTCAGTAAAGAAGATTTTAGTCCCAGTAATACATTATTCTTCGCCTTTATACTCCATTGTAAAGGCATTAGCAAAACAGTTTCATTTGGACTGAGAAAGCACCAACCACCTGCAAGTCGGCCAGCTGAAGTGCTTTTGGATGAGCGTGAGGTACTTCAAGATAAACGTTTAAAAGAAAAATAAACATCAGCAAGGTTAGGGCTTTTGTTGCAGTCGTACGACCCATTCTTCTGGAACATCTTAATATAAATAATGTTAATGAGAGATCCCGACTTTTATCAGAGGTTCAAAAATCTTATGAGCTGTTGTGAACAAATATTAAGCCTGTATCGTAACAGGAAAAACGGTTTTTAATTTGTTATTATAGGAAATAAAACAATAACCCTGTACTATAATCGCCCAGTAAAAAAAGAGTCAATGGAATGCCTCAGACCGGACAAAAGAGGGCCAAAGAAGGCAACGGTGTCTCAATGGATGAAAGAGATCACAACGACGATCTTTTAGAATTCAAAGCAAATTTTGCTAATTGGTTTTAAGAAAAGGAACACAGTGGAACACAGAAAGAATTACGCTAGCTGACTGCATAAAATTGCAAATGCCCAGGGTGCTGCAAAGGTTAGGTTTTGAGGAGTTTCCCGGCCGACTCTACATTCCAGACCTGTCCCCCAATGACTATTATCTCCATAGGAATATTTTCAAAGAAGTAGAACATACCAATCAACACAAACAATAGTTTGTCATGTGGTAATAGATAGTCCTCAACATAGTTAAATGTTCATCAGAAATGGGTTTTCAGCAGTTGCCGCATGCTTTACGAGTTTTCTTCTTCGCTTATTGATAAATGCATAACAAATAAATACGATTTGACAACAATTTTCGTTTGCTTGCATGTCGTTGAGACGATATAGAAGACTGAGATGCAGAATTAAAGGCGACTGCTAAATTTGTCATCGTTGTCTCATTTACTGATCGATTTTTAATGGTCGGAAAATAGAGTTCTTCTTCTAAAAATTCAACGTTGATTTGTTTTTATGAGCATGCCGTAGTATACCATAATAAATGAGTACTGCAATTTGGACAATATAAAAAAGGCAAGTGACTTTATCTTTCCAATAAACTGCCTGCTTGATAAATTTTTCTGATATTCTTGGTACACTGCACCTGTTTGTTAGTATGAACGATGATTCGAGGTAAACGCCAAAAGTTTGCGGATAGGAATAAAACAATAGAATAACTTGAGATTCTTGTAACAATAGTCGTTTATGATATATATCATAGAAACTTCAAGGTGAGGTGCTTAGGTAGCCCGGCTAGTAACCAGCGGGATAGTAAAAACCATAAGAGAAAATAAATTTTAAATAATTTAATTTTTGAAATACACATTATCACGATCTATGATATTAAATCCGCCACCAAGCTTTATTTTAAACTGCTGCTTGATCCCCCAAGAATTACTTATATCACGCGCACACTTCAGTCTTCTGAAATGTATTTTCCCCGAATTGTACCTTAAGACTAACTTTATAATAACGGACGAGGTTTGCTTTACACATCGTGCTACTCACTAAACAAGCTTTTAGTATAAGGTGTCGTGCGTTTTTGCCCCACTTTTGATGTGACAACACAGAGACGATGCGATTGAATGGAGGTTGTTAGTGTAGACTAGTTTAATCGAGGCAGTCACCCGTTCACGTTATTTTATTATTAGCAATCGCTATGGTTCAGCAATTAGTATTGTTGGACAATGCCTTGTAATGGAAAAAAATGTTATAGCAACTGCTATTCTTCCTAGACTGCATCTATAGTTCAAATAAAGACATGGAGCAGCCAAATGTTCAAATGAAGCATAAGATGTTCGCAACGCAATAAAGCGATGTCGAAAATGTAACACACGGGTCACTATTACACCAAAACAAACAAATGAACACTGCTTTAACTTTCAAATTCAATAAAGACAAATGGCGGCTGGTAATTGACAAAATAACTCGCCGAAATGGACATTACTCGTGATAGTACCAAGTTGATAAAAAAATTTTAAAAGTATATCCGCAAGGTGTCTCTTGTGTCCTTCATTCTGAACAAAATTTTTAGGAGCTCTTTGCTTGTGACAAAAGAAGAGGAGACAAATTTTTGCCTGCAATGCTGACACATAAAAAACTTGGGACTTTTATTACACCCTCAAGTGTGGCGTGAATAATGCAAAAAAAACTTGCATCTGTCGAAGCCAAGGCAAAGCTATTTGCGAGAAAATTCTCTGTAGGCGTGTTTGAGATCACGAAGACGCGTTGTTCAATCGGAAGTGTATGATTTTTCCCAAGACAACGCCCGACCCCACAAGCTCGCCAGATGAAGCAAAATGCATCCTACTACTTAAAGCTTTGATTGGAATCTTTGCAAGTCTTGTGTTTTTGGGGTTTTGTGTTTGGAAACAAAAATAAAAAGGAGACATTTACTATCAAATGGCTTGAAGAGTAACCTATCAAAAATTATCCTTTTGCTAAATTGGAAAAAATAGAGCGGATGTAAAAAAAGTAGCCTTGTGTGGCGTAATGTCTTCAACAAATTGCAGAAATTAGGAATGGAGGGGGAGTCTATTAGGAAACATATAATATAAATAAATTACTAACAAAACGAAGCCCTGAAATACAAAGTGATTATTACTTGGTAGAAACAAAACATCGATAGATCAAGGAGACAAAAGTTACAAAAGAAAAAATCAAGGACAAACCGCGATACAAATTTAAAACTTGTAAGTTAAAGAACAGTGTAATTCAAGAAAAATATAAACATGGATTACAAGAAAAATCAAAGTTTTATAACTCACAAAAACAACCTTTTTAAAAATAAAATGAAATTTGTGAAACAACTGTACAGACAGAAAACAAACAATTTCACTATCGCATGTAGTATAAAAAGCACAAGAAAATAAAGTATGAAATAGAGCAAAGTCGAAAACTTAGTTACTATAGAAAAATAAATTTGACATATAAAAAATAGATTACTAACAAAAAGCAAGGAATTGCAGGACAATTATTAGAAATTAGAAAAACAAAAATTAATAAAACCAAAAGTTTAATAAGTAAGACAAAGAGGAAAAGGAAGAAAGACAGGATTACATATAACAATAAGAATACAAGGACGTGATGAGATAACAGCCGAAACAATAAAAAAACGTGAGCATTTTACGAAAAATGTTGTGACTGAAACTTTTGAATATAATTCTGTACATCGATGGATGACTGAAATCTGTGTATAGAAAAGTGATCTCACTCTGAAGTAACTATGATAAATGTGGAGAAAAAACAGTTCTGTTTTCCTTTGTTGCTCTGCTCTGCATTGAGTCAGCGTTCAAATTTCAATTATTTGACACCCACGACGGAAAGACGCAGTTCTTACGAAAAAAATATCTTCCGGAAGATGAAATTTCAGCGGAATGGTTGACAGACACATTATTATATTCCTGACAACACTGGTAGTGAAGTGAACATCACAGTGACTCTCCTATTATTTGAAATAGGCAAAGCAAAATTGTGCGTCCTATATCGAATTACAGTGACAATAAATGAAGCGTAAACAAATGCGATGATGACGATGACATATAAAATTTGGCGATTTCCACGAAAGTATCATGACTGACAGGACTCTTTTTGGAGACAAATTCTTGGATAAGTTGTTTGAGAAACGAAGCTACATTACTTACAAAAACAGGAAGAGTATGTTAGAGTGGTCGTAATTTGTAAAAGACCTGTCACGTGAGCGCTGCTTGAAATATGCGGCAATGCGCGGTGCCGGAAATTATTTTGGACGAGTCCATTCGCCTAAAAGAGGGGAATTGCGTCACAACGTTTTCGGATTGTTTATTTTAGTTTCCAACAAAAAAGCATAAAAAGCAACATCTAACTACTTGCAGAATCAACAGATTTTCGTATTTGGTCAGTTTTATTTATAATTTCGAACCCAAATGATAAGCCATTGGTTTAGACGTTATGGCACTGTTTGTTGTAACTAAATTCATGGTCGCGCAGATTAACTCAGCCCTAGCTCCACCCACAGGTCCTTTACAAATTACAATCACTCTACTTGTTCTAAAGTGTTGAAATGGTCAGATGTCACTGTAGCGAAAGAGGGCAATCTGGAAAGGAAACTAAAAGATTATTGCTTTATAGAGCCATTTTTAGATAGTCCTATTTCAGAAAACTTATATAAAACATAATAAATATGAACAAATTTGGTGGTGTTTACGTTTTAATAACAATAAACTTCAGCAATAATCAAGTAATAGGTTCTTCAAAATTCAACCCTATTGGATTTTTTCTTGAGATTTTAGACTACTTATAATTCAAATAAACAACTTTCCATATATAAAGCAAAGATTCCTTGGAGGGATAGGCTTTGTATAAGAATATATAACACGATGAAACTTATAAAGCATGGCGTACTTGTTCCTATGGTCACTAATAGTACCTCAAACTGTACTTTAAATTTAAAAATTAATTTGTCAAAAAAAAATTACAGGACAATATTTTCACATCATATCTTGATCCAAAATGACCATGTCTACAAAGATAACTATTGCAAACAAGTGACAATTGCCGAAACTATCCTTTTAAGACAATTTACAAGTATGCAGAATAATCAAAGTGAAAATGGATTTTCCTCTAGAAGTAAAAAATAAATCACGCAGTTTCTGAAACGTGGTGAAGCCACATTTAAGCGAAAGGATAACTCGCAAAAACTAAGTCCTACATCAAAAATTGGATACAAAGATTTTCTGCTACAAGTGGGAAAAGACTGAACTACAGATAACGTAGAGGCAGACTTGGGCACATACACAGACTCAGTATGCCCACAAACATCAATCCAAACTCCTCCTGAGCATCATGAAGACTTCTCTGCAAATACATGCTGGAAAACTTTGTAGAAGTGGACGGGGCAAAAGAAAATATTCCGCTAGGAGAGCCCTGTTTGTGTTGTCCACAACAAAGAAGTGTAATTCGATAATTGTGTCCAGAGGTATCACACTCACAAGCCCTTTTAGGGTTTTTAGTGAGTATTTATATAAATTTCAGTTTAGAAAAACAGTTAGCAAATTTGTTATAAATTTCCCGGGAACATGCATTTAAATAATTTAAATGCGTCGTTTTCAGTGTGTTAAAAATCTAGAAGGGGTCGTGACAAATAATGCTAAAATAGGAGCAGAGCTCGACGACAGGATTAAAAGTAATACTAACCTTGTTTCGAGCAAACTATGATTTTACAAAATTTGCTGTTTGTTCCAATATTTACATATGAAGACTCTCACAACAATAGGAGGAATAAAACTATTAGATAAAGTTAAAAACAAGAAAATAAGGAAAAGATCATAAATTGGAGAGAATGTATTGAGATAATATGAAAACACGGTGATAATAAAAGCAATGAAACTTAACAAAAATAATGTGGACAACAGGAAAACCAAAAAACAACAACTTAGAAGTGCAACAATGATGTAGAAAGATATTTAAAATAGAAAGTACTGAACTGTGATAGAGGAAGGCGGAGAAAAAAATGATAGAAGACAGTAACTAGAATAAATACAAAATCTTAGTATTAGTATTACTTATATACAAAGAAGGATTAACAATATTTCTATTAAATTTGATTAATGTAGTCGATGTCCTCATGCGTACGGGTTAAGAGCGCACAAAATAAGAAAAGACTCCAGCTGTAAGATATCAAGAAGAGAAAACTTTATTATAGATATGAAAACACAAAAACTGGACCACCACTAGTTGGACGCAGGTAAAACAAATACCATATTACTTTTCGCTAAAAAAAATTCTTAATATACCAAAACAATATTTTGTCTCTTTTATTTTCTTTATTTATTTGTAACCTGTGCAACTGTATACGTATATCGCAGGAATAATAAAGTGAGTGGTCGTTTCTGCAGGAAATATACAGAATGTAACTTAATGTGTTGTGTAGGTTCAACAGAGACCACACGAACTCACATACTTACGCATTTATGTTAGAAAGTGTTTTACAACTAATCCTTAAAAATGGAAGTAAACAAGACGTTCTCCTTCAGTAAGACGGTAAGCAGCAAGCTGTTATACCTCAGTGTTCACGTATCAATCGAAATGGACATTTGTTTGGTGGGTAAATATTTTTTCAACTTAAAATCGTTTAGAAGTCGTGAGTGACCTTCAGGTCGTGGCCTTCAGATCGTGACGAGCTATTTCTGTGTGCATGTGTATCAACATATGTTACTGTAGTTGTATTAAAAAATATAAACAAATAACTGCTGTAGAAGCTTAACATTGCAGTCTGGCCCACTTAATTTAATAACGAATAGAAATTATAATCAGGAATTTAAAACTAAAGCATGTTACAGGTGAATTTTTTTAAACAAAATGAAGATTTAATATTTGTTTAAAAAAACCTTTGCATCGCAATGGGCTTCAACAATGTCTTTGTATAAATTAAAAAAATATAACAAATTTGTCAAAATTTACCTGGTAGTGGATTTAACTTAAAAATTGCACGGGTAAGGCAAAACTCTCTCTCTAATTTTGAAAAGAAAGTTACAGATCGAATGGTGATTAAGATTTTGGTTTTAGGGTCCTTAGTAGCGCATGTTTGGATTAACGATTCTGTTGTAGTCGAAAAATGTGATTTTCTAACGCATTTTTAAATTGCGCTTTGAGTCTCTGTTTCCGATAGAAAATCAATTTTGTTGTGAGTAGATAACTTCAAAAGTACTAATTCTGTAGTGAGAAGAAAAAGGGAAAAGAAGGGAAACCGGAGCGTGCAAACACCGGAAAATGTGGATGGTGCAAGACGTTCCATTTTGGAGTTTCTGAGACAATCTGCACTCAAACATGCCAGTATTTTTCATATAGTTGTTGTACAGAATTGCCTAGAAATATGTGAAATGATCCTAAAAAACTTGTCGCCGATACAGTTAATAAACAAAAATTCTGTTATTTGAATGATAACAACCCACGGCGAATGTGTTAGTGTTTGGTGTGCGTGAGTAAAGTTGGGGTCGTTGAGCTTTACCTTTTTGAGGAACAAGACTGTTGCTGTTACTTCCAATCGATAATTTGCATCAAATCTCAATAAACTCCAAATGGAAAACGTTTGATTCTAACAGGATGGAACGGTGATGCCGCTAGTCAGTCTGCTAATCGAATCTCTCCCTATGTGATTTTTTACTAGAGGAATATCTCAATGTTGAGGTTTAAAACCATTTCGCTAGAACCTACCAAGTCCTACGAAATGCAACACGTCAAAAAATTAAGCGTATTCTTCATCTCATGTTCGATACAGTAAATAATGACTACAACTTCCACAGTATACTGAAAACGAGAGACACCACTTGGTCGGTATTGGAATAAGTTTTACGCTGTAAAAATAAATTTATAAACCTCCTATCACATTTTCTTTATTTAATCTGAAAAAAGATGGAAGCTTTTCCGTCTCTTGTTGACATTCATCGTATAGCTAAAATATGTCGATAATAATTTTATGGTATGAAAGTATATGAAAACATTATTATTTTAATTCAGTACATTTTAGTACGGTATGGTATTTGAATCATAATTTGTACTTCCGGGAAGGGACTATTAGCGAAGGCAAAAATAGAAATAGGTTAAAACTCAGAACAGTAGGCGTGTGGAAAATTTGAAAATATCAAAGAAAATAAGAATTAATAGACTTGGTATAGTAGCACTTTGTGAATTAAGGTGACCTAAAGAAGCTAATGGAGTGGGGAGTCTAGTAAAATTAACATGGTAGCAGATAACAAAAACTTTAGAGTGAAAGTCATAATTATGGAGAACGTAGGCAAAAAAGTAAAAGGGTATTTCTTATTTAGCTACAACCCCAACAGACACAGTCGTTATGTGTACATATGGCAACTACAGAATGTGAAGAGCTAGGAAACAGGAAATACTAGAAGGAAATAGAAAACTAATTAAGTCTTTCAAAGAAGATAAGAATCTAATAGTTTCAAGAAACTGGAATTCAGGAGTAGAAAGGGAGCAGAAGAAAATGTCGTAGACGATTTTGGATTAGGCAGATGAAATGATAGGGGAGAACGTTCAGCAGAATTTTGTACACAAGGAAGGCAGCAGTGAATAAAATAAGATATTATAAGTCAAATTGTAGAAGCCACCGAGAAGCAGATGCCGATAGCGACTATAATTTATTAAAGAGGACGTGTAATTATAAAGACATAATTGCTATTAAACATTAAAAATTATCCCAATAACACATAATACCTAAAGAAGTAGAGAAATCAAGATAAATACTAGAGTACACTGCAAGAATTAGAAAAATTGAGTAAACAACGCTAAACCATGAGCAATAGCAGAAATTGTAAATCTAATAAGAAAAAGAAGGTTATTTCAAAATAATACAACTATTGAGTGGGGGGGGGGGGGGAGCTACTATAAGTAAAATTGTACTTCCGAACATTTGCATCGCTTCAAGAATGTTTCGTACATTACTATTGGTAAGAATTAAAAATCTAATATACCAATATACAGTTACATTTTGATAACAAATATACGCTAGTACAAAAGCCAGTTTATTATAGGGAAGTAAATGAAATATTTGGTCTTCGACCCCCCTATACAAGGATAACAAAAGTACCAAGCAACAGAGTGTATATGAAAATATATGGGAGCAAAGAGAGGTGCATATAAAGAGATGCAAAAACACAGATTCCAAAGAAAATTATGAACTTCTCACAAAAATATAAAAACATTTTACAGAGAATCTTAGAAAATAGCCCACATTTGGAAAAACTACATATAAGAAATACTATAATAAAAATGCAGACTAACAACGAAATATAGGAACATTATGAGATTAGAATACGGCAAAGGATTTATGGATTTAAGAAACCAAAAAACCACCTTAATGGTTTACATATCAGTGCAAATGATTAAGAACATCGGAGAGGCTAACCATAATGTACTATATGAACTAACATTCGCAATATATAGAAGAAGAGTTGTACCAAAAGATTTCAAAGACATCATTTTACCGATGGAAAATGCCAAGACTATAAGATAACAAGCCTAATATCTCATACTTTAAAAATACGTAGTACAATCGTTTATAGAAGATTAAAGAATAGAACAATAATAGAAGAATGCATTACAGTATTCAATTATCAATTAGGGTCTAGAAAAAACGCAGACAAGCTAATAGAAAAAAGACTACGAAAAGGAAGAGAGGCATTTATAAATATGAAAAAAGTTTTGATAGTATCAGATTGTCCAAATTATTTTAAGCGCTATTAATTGGAATTATAAAGATATAAAAATGATGAGAAACAGAGGACAGACACTAGTTTCCAATGGGTAATCACAGAAAGAGGCAAAGTTTAGGAAAGACGATCGACTGTCACTAGTGCTGTTTAATGCTTATATCTATAGAAAACGCGCTGATTTGATGCAAAAAATATAGAAGCAAGAATATGCACTTATGGAAATGAACAAGGACCGGAAATACTATGACACGAAAACAAATAAATCAAAAACTAAAGGCTTCCAAGAAGCACAACTACAAAACGTTGAAAGTTTTTGATATTTAGGAAATATAATCACAGAAGATGGAAGAAAAGGAAAAGATTAAAATCTTTTGAAATGTGGTGTTTCCGACGAGTGCTGAAGGTCAGATGGGCAAACGAAGTCAGCGACGAAGAAGTTCTAGCAGGAGAACGAACCTATTGGAAGAATAATGAAAAGAAGAGGCACATACTAAGGCATAAAGACATGTTTGAAAACTATTATGGAAGGTATCAGATAATGAGAAGTATGAATTGTAGAACCTATACAATCTTAGGAAGATAACACGACAGAGATAAAAATGGAAGTCAGTCGTGCAGCACCAGTCGAGGAGATTAAAGATTAGGAGAGGGATGATAAAATCCAAAAACAAATCACACAGAAAACCTTCACACAATATCAACATTTATGAAAATAGTTAATCTTAAGAGATATCAAAAAATGTAAGTATTAAAAAGAGCCAATATGGAAAGATTAAGAGAATAAGAACAAGCTGGAACAAACCAGAAGCTTCACCATACTGTAGGTGAAAAATCTACGTTTATTTCAGACAACTTGAATAAGCTTTAGCCTAAAGCGACCCATAGAATAAATACTAAGCGAATACATTTCAAATATTTTATGTTATCACTTTATTGTCGAGCCATTTTTTTCGACTTGCGCCTAACTTAAAATAATCTTTGCAACAAATCAGTTATTGCTGCTCTTACAATCACTTTGGTTGATCAAAATCAAAAGTAAAGATGCACACAAACTCCAAAAAGTTATAATTTGCAGAAGTAGCGAGAAAACCATTGATATATTTATCGACATTTCCAAACATTAAACAACATGAAAATTAGTGCATTGAATTTTCAGCAATTGCTCAAAAAAAGCTCCGAGAAGCAGCATCTTCTCGGGCGACTCTTCCCTAGAGTGTACAATGGGCGGGCCGGCAAAGGCACCGCCCAATGACAACCGCGGCTCCGCGACCAGCGGCTCGTTAATATTTAAGCCGCCGGTTATTGACTCTTTTTCGAGCTGGTAATGCTCCGGCCGACAAAGCACGTCAGCATGTCATAAAAATCCGTGTAACGCAACACCGCGGACAAATCTTTTATGGACAGTCGACCTGGCGCGGCGCAGGCTCTCGTCCGGTGTTTGTGTAGTTTAGCCGCGGTAATTTATAAATAATATCTCTCCGGGGCCCTGCAACGACAGACTTATGCAAGTGGGAAGGAAGTGCTCCGTTAGCCCTGTCGGCACCTCCATAATGTCTGATTTCTTAGTGTTACCGTATGGCGGTGCCGGGCGTCCGCGGCTCTCCGTCTTTGTCACTCTATTTTCAGTGCCCGCGCGCAGCTGAACAAATTAATCTTATTGTTTTTCTCCTTGCAAGGCGGCTAAAGGATCGTTCTTCTGTTTGATTTCATCGGCTATTTATCCCGCAGCGCCTCACCAACAGACCTGACTTGAGTTTAGTGGTACCTCGACTTACAACTCGCCTAACTCTTCGAGATACAACTCTTTTTCATTTTCAACCCATGAATTGAAGGTTTTGAAATATTATGATTAAAAAAAATTCTGTTTTTTAGGGTAGGGGTACGTACTCTCTAAGGCCATAATAAGTAAAAGATCGGGTTAAATGTTAACTTTTCATCTGATCTAAACCAATTTTTGAAGAAATAACTAAAACTATTTTCTCTCTATTGATCAAATGATTCTGTGGTTATTCTTAATTTATTGCATTTTTTTAGAATGTTCTATATCTTGGCAGCGATCCACTTATGACAATCAGAAGAAAAAATAAAAAAATGTGTATAAAACATTGCTCAACAGCTTCAGTAATAAACTTTGCTTAGAAATATACATAATGGGAAAATGTTGGCACATCAAAAGAACAACACAACATGGCAAGTTCTCTAGCCCATTCCCGGACTTGCTGGCTAGGGAAAGACGAAACAATATAAAAAATTATTACAAGAAACCCATCAAAGTTGCTAAAACAAAACTGACTATAACAGACCTTAAAGACCCTTAAAGATATGACTTAATAACAACTAAGTCCATTAAGGAATATCCGAAGTCAAAATTATCACCTCCATATTCAATGCCATCCTAAGCTTCAGCTTCTTCCTGCAGCAATAGTAAATTGCATAAATTATCTTAATTCCAAAACCCGGAAAAAGCCTAGAGGAAACGACATACAGAACCATTAGCCCCCTTCCAATTATAGCTATAGTTTTCGAACAATTACTTCTTAAAAGAACGAGATCAACTGTCTAAGAGAAGAATCTCAGATCCTGAAGGATACTACAGAACAAGCCCATAAGATTATCACTAGAGTTGACCATAACCTCCAGCTAAAAAGATACTGTTTTGCAGTTTTTAGACGTGTCACAAGCATTCGACAAAGTATGGCACACTTAACTTTTATACCAGATCAAAACGAGTCTACCATTTTTTACAAAATATTAAAATCATATCTGGACGAGAGACACTTCCAAGTCAAATATCAAAACCTGATTCTTTGTTCTCCAGTTCGGTTAAGGGTCCCACAGGGTAGCATACTTGAACCAGTGTTATATCTATCAGGTATACAGGGCAGATCTTCCATTAGTGAGACAGACAGTGGTAGGTATATACTCCGATGGTGCTGCCGATTTTAGTCTCCTACAATGATCCAAACACTACATTACAGACACTTCAACAAAACCTGAAGGAAATAGAAAACTAGCAAATCCGTGCATGTTACCTTTATCCTGCCTCAAGAAACACGCAGCCCCTAAACGGCAATATAATTCTACAAGACAGCATTAAATTACTTGGCATTCATTTAAACAACAGACTTAACTGGAAAACACACATGGAAAAAAACACTACAGTTAGAACTAACATTTTGTTAACTCTACTGGTTGATAGACAAAAATTCTCAACCATCTGCTGAACACAATTTTAATAGGGTTGAAGACTTCGATGTCCAACAACTAAAATATGTGAATGTAGGACATGGTGTGACTTGTACCCATTGAGGATGCAACTGGTTTCTCTATCCCCTTTTGCCAAGACCTCAACCCTTGGGTGCAGCTCTAATAATCGCTACAGACATTTTCTCGTATTTAGACGGTCAAAGCGTCTTCTGGGCAGACGGTGAAAAGAATAGTGACATTTTCTTTGTCGGACTGGATTCTGATTCTACATAAATATGTCTTTCTTTAAGTTCCAACACCAGATTACCTCATGAGCAAGGTCCAAACATGTTGAAGATCCGACTGGGATGCTAAAGAACTTTAAAGTTTTCTCTAAAAGTTTCTTTTGCGGAAGATAACTATAGTTGAATTTCTTACTTTGCTACAGAACCAGTTCACATATTTAACTTGTTTCTTAACATGTTCCAGGAAGATAGTGGAAGAAATTGTAATACCATGTGATAGCTTTCTGTTTTTAAAAGTTTCTGATTTCTCCACTTTAAAGTTGTAAAAATTTCCTGAACAATGGTAAGAAGACCCTCCTTGTTCACTGGAAATCTCTGTCCTGTAACATACAGACATGGTTACAAAAATTAATCACCTAGGTATCTAGAAAGAAAAGAAACTTAAGATATTTACAACATGTGGAAAACTCACTCCTTTTGTTATATCTTCCTTTACATTTTTGCTCAGAATGCTGTAAAAGCCATTGTTGTCCAAAGAAAGAGTAGGGGCTTTTCCTGATACTTTAAAGATACGAGATACTTCTGTTGTCGGAATCTTATTTTTATTTTATCTTTCTTGGTAACCATAAAAGTCTTTTTTCTGGCAATTGGCACCATAAGAGACCTGAAACTAAAAGAATGTGGCAGACAGACAATTGTATTTACGCTTTGCAAACATAACTTGGATACGTTTAGTTTTGTTGATTCTCTTGCGCTACTTAGTTAGCCAGGTTTGTATTGATGCACTGATTGGGTTTTGGTATGCCATAATAACATTTTGAGAGGTCAAGCCTATTTTATAAGCAGTATTTAAAGACTAGGAACGAATCATCTATGTTAATTCTTAGCTTCTAAAGTTTATTGGACATAGTTGCTGACAGCACAATATTGAAATCTAAAGCCAAATTTGTTGAGTTTTACATAATGGTCTATTTTTATTTTTGGGGGAGAGAGAGGGTTAAGCATCTTACTTAAACAACTTACTCTCTCTGAAAATTTACTACGAGGATAACCCCACAAATAAGGTCTCCAAAGCGCTGGTGCCGCAGGGAAACGTTTTGTGCGGCTGTTGGCCAACCTGCTGTGTTTGCTGTTTCTCCCACTATCAAGCAAACCATCGTTTAGCCTACGGAGATGCTCAGTTTTGGCCCGGCAGCCGTTCGTAATGGAGCTTCTGCTCGCGCAGTTATTCGGTTTTTGAAACCAATCGAAATTCATCGCCAATTGACCAAAGTGTACGCAGAGTCGTAAAGGGATGTCAAAAATGTCCACAAGTAGTGTAGGGAGTTTACAGGAACTGGGAGACCGTCAATTCCCGACGAGACAATCACGAAGGTTGCGCAAATCATGCATAAAGATCGGAAGATGATCACTCTCAATGATCATCATTCATAGGATTTTAAATGAAACGTTGAAATATCGGAAGGTGTGCGCAAGATGGGTCCCGCGAATGCTTACAACCAACAACGACAATGCGTTGACTCTTTCCTCGAATTTCAACGACGCTATGCAAACGAAAGGGCAATTTTTTGCATTTGATTGTCACTTCACATATGAAACCAAACAACAGTCACGTGAGTGGCGGCATTTCTCTTCACACAAGCCGCGAACATTCAAACAGGCACAGTTTTCCGGCAAAGACTGGCAATTGTAATTTGGGATCGAAAGGAGGTATTGTTGGTCAACTTCATGGCTCGTTGAACTACCATAAATGTTGACAGGTATTGTGAGACACTCAAAAAATAAAGACGAGCGATTCAGAACCCGAGAAGGGGACTGTTAAGCAAAAGCGCATGCCTTCTCCATGACAACGCTCGCCCCGACGACCGTCGCTCTACTGCAACAGTTTATATGAGACATAATTACCAATCCACTCTATAGTCCGGACTTAGTATCTAAAGACTACCACTTGTTCCTTAAGTTGAAAGAACATTTGGTCGAAATGCGCTTCAGATGACGAGATGAAAGAAACGGTCTAACACTTTGTCAACTACACGGCAGCGAGCTGGTATGACGCCGGCATACAGAAACTGTCATAACACTTAAAATGTATCGACCGAAATAGCGGTTATGTAGACATATAGAGGAATATTCAAGCTTTAAAATGATGTATTCATTATTGAAAACAAACTGTTTTTTTTCTATTTCTAAATATACACAGTGTTGGATAACTGACCCAGGAAACCCGTACCACCACGATGGATGGTAAATTTGGTATAAACGAGGCTACTGCGATAATTTGGCTAATCGCATAATTATATGGTAATCATAGGTAATAAGCCGACCAGAGATAAATTACTGCTACTGTGAACTTGAACCGGCTTATTACCTATGATTACCAGGTAATTATGCGAGTGGCCAAATTATACCACTAACTTGGTGGTATCGGTTTCCTGGATTAATTGTCCAACACCTGCTGTAAATAATCTTGGATCAATTATAAAAATCACAATTTTGTCACAATTATTAGCAACTTTTTTACTGTCTTACATCTCTTATTAATTTTTGCTTACTTGTTCGATTTTTAAAAAACAAAAATTTAATTAAATGATATAAAGGCTTAAATTTACGTCAGCTCCAAGAACTGTGACGAACTACATTTCTGCATGTAACCCACAATTTATATTTACCCCATTTTTAATTTGATTTTCAATTTTGATTGTTAAGGAAGGTTCACCATAGCTGATGTAAAGGAACTGTTTCATAGAGTCATTTTGAGCAAAGATTGAAAGAATGTTCAAATGTTATCAAAACTTTGCAAATTTCCATAAACGTTTTTAGAATCGTAATGTATATACAGAAGTACAGTAAAATCTGTCACAGTAGATTTTAGTCTACAAAAAGCTATAAGCAGTTAAGAGTTTTCAAACAACCAGGCGCGCAATGCTGATTTATGTGTTCTGTTAGTATAACCATGAATCGGGGGTATTTAAAATATATACACGGCATCACACTTTCGTTTCACATTCCAAACAATAATCGCTGCTTCTACGTACTCTGGATGTAAATTAAATATTTAAAATTCTCCAAATACCAAAACACTGCTTTCACAGATGTTTTCCCATCAAAATTTGATGTATTTTGGTTTATGAAGTAGAATAGCCTCCCTGATGACTAAGTATTTGTTTGAGCGAGAAAAACTTTCTCAGTAGAGTTCGAAGAACGCATCCTGCACCGCAATGTGTCAGCGACACAATAATTAAAATTGTTTTCTCTGTGTTTTAATTTTAAAGAAGAAAGTAAAGGGTTTGTGTTGTATATTACCGGGATGGAAAAATTTTTATACAGTGACGGAAGTGAGTAAGGAATGTTTGATCACCAATGCAGAATCGCATTACTAATAATCGATCAAGCATCTAGCAGTTTTCAAACTTTGCAATGGAATATTATCCATTCTATATCAAAATAAACATTTTTGATTAATGAAAAGATTTCCTTTGGTTGGCTATTTCTTTGCATCAACGTTTCTATCTCTGGAAAATATTTATGGTTTTATTAAGAGACTGTTTTGCTCTTTCTGTAAAAGTTCTGGATATGTACGCTGTTTCAGTTAGCTAAAGTTTAAAAGACCAATAGATCTGGCATCAGAAGACTTAACAAGAATCTCACTAATGCTTATGAGCTGGGAATCAACACTTTCGTTGGCCATTGTGACTTACTTTTGGGTTATAGAGTTTTACCATTATAAACCTCCTTAGGATAAAGTTCTGAAAATATTTCTTCCGCCAAAAGCTTCAAATGAAATATTCATATAAAATTAACCTTCTTGGACTTTCCATTCCTCAAATTTATAAATTTCCAAATGATCTTCCGGGCGTAGTTTGGGTCAACCAAGACTGTTGTGTCCATTTAAAGTCCATTTGGTATGTTTCCTTCGTTGTACATTTTGAAAAACTTTTTTTGGCTTAAACATTTTTGCCTTTTTAAATTCCCATTCCAAAAAATTGCACTTTGTTTGGCAAGTGTAAAAATTGCTGAATGTTTTTAAGATAAGATTTTTAGTCTTTTTAGGTATAAGATTAAGTAGAGTTATTTTATATTTGTACAATTTTCCCAATTTATTTACAGTTATGGAACCAATCGATAAGCAAATGAAAGTCCTTTTGTCTGATAAATTATTGACGAATAGACTGTACACATAATAGGTGCCATGCTTACTCCATAGCATGAGAGGTTTCGCGAGGCAGCCGTACAGTGCTATCACCACGCCCTGTATAATGCGCTGTGTGTTGTCAAAAAAAACTAGCGATGGTGACGAGGTTATGAAGGAGCTCTTTGCGCCCGCACCTTCTAAAACATTTTAGCGAGAACTGCGAGAGCAAGTCTAAATTAGCCTTCCTTGCCGCTCCTACCTTAGCCAGTACCTGGCTTCGGCGATTGCTACCACCTCTGCTGCCGTAGGGTGACTCTAGGCACAAAAAGGCATCGGACCAGGTCAGCTTTAGCTAACAAGAAGTCTTTAAACCTTTAAATCTCTGGCACAGATCGTTAACGCCTTCAACGTCTCAGCAACCAAAAAGAGGATCTTTCTCGTTATCCTTTGAGAAAAATAGGCTTGACCTTTTGTTGGAAGGGCACTTTACAAAAATTAGATGAGTTGCCTCAAAGCCAAGAAGGTAGCGAATGGGATATCAATCCATCTCGCTATTGCCCAAGATTATTGATGGCTTACAAACTTCTTGAGGAAATCACAGATTCAGCATCATTTTTACCTGGTGAATGCAGACAAGCCCGTTGTTTTTATACGTAGCTTGCAGAATTAGATCTCAAAGAAGGTACTAAAAAAAGAACTGAAGCATGATATTCCCGTACTGGCCGTTTCTATAACTTGAACGGAACAAGAGAAAAGAGGTCTTCCACTTACGCAATGTCCTCAATTTAGCTGCTACGGTAGAGCTACGAGCACGCGCAGAGCTACTATCTCGCTAGTTCCAAGTGCGGAGCTGATCATCATTCTGAAGGGTATAAATAGAACCAGAATCATTTGTGCTAGTTGCCAGGGCCCCTATCAATTCAACTTTAGGGAATGCTCTTACACCACAATGACCCACGGAGACACTCTAGCTTCCACTATATCTCTTAACTCCAATATTTGCTTTAACTTCTGACTGTCATTTTACAAAACATTTTTAAGTAACTTTATTGGTTCTAAATTTTTTATTGTTTCTATAGAAGTATAATCACTGTAAACTGATTCTTCTTCTTCATTTGGATTTCCTTTGACATTCTATTCTTCTAAGACACTTTTAATTTATCTGCTCACGAATGTAACTGTCACATTAATCTTTCTTAATATTTATTCCATCTAATTCTTCAAATCTGCTATAATAATGAAAAATTCAATAAATATATTTTATAAGAAGGCTTGCAATGGCTCCTGTTTTCAAGCAACCAATATATGTCTATAGAAAATTCGGCTGATTTGTTGATTATCTCAGGTTTTTTTTAACTTCTTCGCAAACATGCAGTTAAGCAAAAATATTTTAAAGAATATTTTGATTTCTTGGTGAAACGGTTTGTTATAAGACTACAACTTCAAATATACTAATTAGGGATCTAGACTTTCAACCATGCAAAAGCATTCAAAACCCTAGATAGAAATAACCTGAAACGTTTATCCACAGGAGAGCCCACTTACTGACTATCTAACCAATCCCTAACCTGAATTTCACTGACCATTAAAGGTCAAATCAGAAAAAACAATCACGTCTAAGCAACAACCATTTAAACGACGAAAAATTAACTTTCAATGATCTTCTTATAACTGAAAAACATGTTAAAGCTGCCGTCAAACATCTCTGTGGAACATTAACACAAACAGAGAGAGACTGTCGTAGCTTTTGATTGCCCTATAATAGTTAAGCGAAAAATTTAGGAAAATAAAGGATTTGAATACTGACAAAAACTGATAACCCCAGAGAACTTAAAGAATTGCTCAATAGAAATCAAGAATCATTTCTGAAAGATTTCAAATCCATCAAAGCGCCTGATTAGTCTTTTTGTAGAGCAACAAAAAAAACTCAAACCAGGCGACCTTAAAGGCCATTCTTAAAAAATTTCCTACTGTCGTAATTCAATATATCACCCTACTATTCAATATAGTTCTTCACATTATTCAATTCCGATCTCAGTAAGAATGGCACGAATGATTCTTATTTTAAAACCAGACAATTTGTCGATGAAGTTAAATCTTACCAACAAATAAGTCATTTACCTATCGTTTCCAAAATTTTCGAATAGCTCATATTTAAAAATTACTTTCAATTTTGGGAATAATGACTTAATACCTGATCTACAGTTTGAATTCAAACCGATGCGCTCCGTAATAAGAAAAGATACAGGCGATTGGCAGAGTGTTGCATGCTGGGTTTCTGTATAAGTTATTAGATTGTCATTAAATTTTACCTATTTAATAGACACTTACTGGTCAAATATGACGCTGAAGATACAAAAAATCTTTCAAATATATGTATATGAGTACCTCAAGGCAGTTTAGTTGGATCACTGTTATACTTCCTTTATATTGCAGACCTGCTGACTACTCAATTCATAATAGAAGACTACTACGATATGCTCCAAATGATTGGCGTACTAGATTCTAATATTATATTGAGTTAGCCTTAGCCTTAGTTGTAAGCCACCAAAGGACTATTATTACGAGGGCACATTATTAAATACCAACATGTTATTTGCTAAATGTACATGTATACTGGCAGTATACATAGTAGACAAAAAAAAAACATTAATAGTATGACATCTTGAGTAGTTAAAGAGTTTTGAGGTAAAACTGTCCCTCAATTGGATTTTTAGGTGAGGACTTCTAATAAAGACGTAAATAGGTTCAAATTAAGGAGCACTGGTTAAAACATTGTTAAGAGCTAGAAAATATCAAATAATGAGAGATAATCTCGGAATAAATAAAGTAAGATAGCAACAAGTATACCGGCTAATAAACATTGCTACTGGAGTTATTATGAGAAAACAAATAGGATAAAATGTTACATCTTCAAAAGGAAAAAGGTAGTACTGGCAAAAATAGCTGGAAAATCAAAAAATTCAATTATAACATAAGTATATACGTCAACTACAGGCTATAATAATGACGTGCAGAAAATATATAAAAAATAGAAGAAGCAGTAAAATAAGTCAAAGGAGAAGAGAGTCCAATATTAATGTTGGATTAAAATATTATTATTGATGAAGAAGTGGAAAACAAAATCGTGAGCCGATGCAGATTAGGGAGAATAAATTAAAGGAGTAACCGTTTAATAGAATTTTGTGCAAAGCACAATTTACTAATAACAACGTAGAAGACCAGGTAAAAAACATGGGGCCGGCGAAGAGATTGCTCTGTAAGCAATCCCAGAACGAACTTAAAAAGATCTTTCGAAAATTATTCGACATAGAATTTTTTTGACTTCATTTTCGAATTCAGCGTAAGCTTTCCTATAAGAATTCATTTACAAATTTTAAAGAATCTCAAATTTTGTGACGGACCGACAGAATTCAGTAACCAACTTTTTAAGTTTGTTGAACAGAGAAGCATATCTAGACGCTGACGTGAATAGTGATCATAATCTAGTAACGGTCATATGGAGTTTAAGATATAAGAACTTTAAAGGAAAGGGAAATGCCAGATAGGTAAAATGAAACAAAAAGATACAAAGAAATTATTGGATAACAAAATTTTTAGAGATTTTGGAAAACGACACGCAAGATAAAATTAGGCAGATTTAGATAAGATGGAACATTATATAATACTGCATAGTCAACGCGGCGGGTCAGATGTTACAATTTAAAAAAGACAAAAGATGTAAAGATATTGTCTAAATGATTACAGAAAGAAAAAAATATAGAAATCTGCAAACAATGATGGACAAGAAAAGCACTAAAAATTGAGAAAAAAATCTATATAGGATATGCCAAAAGAAAAGAAAGATATAAAAAAAATAATTGGCCAGGGCCAGACACCAAAGAGAAAATTGTATTGGAACCACAAGACCAGGTCGATGAAGACAAGAAAAAAGATATGATAACTTAGTCAGAAACACCAAAACAGCATAGGAACTACAAATGAACAAAGTAGTAAGAATTGGTAGAATTTCAGCAAAAATTATTAGAAAATTAGGAGAAAAAACATCATACAGTAAGGCAATATGCTAGACGTACAAAACGGGAAAATTCTCAAACATTTTACAAGAACAATAATAACCCCTGTATCCAAAAAGGGCACAATTATAAATTGCGAAAATTACCGCACAATAGCTCCAGTAACATATATCTTGAAAATACGGATCAAAATTATATATTGCAAAACTGAAAAAAAAGTAGAACTAACAGAAGGTTGACTTAGCTTCAAGAAAAATTCTGGTACAAGGGAAGCAATAATAGTTTTTAGAATAACCCTAGTAAAGAGGATAATGACAGGAAAACCATCGTACATTGCCTTCATATACTAGAAAAGCCATTTGAGAGCATAGAGTGGTCGAAATTGTTTAAACTAATAAAATATATTGGCATTCATCAATAGATGGCCGTAATAAATATTGGAGAACTAAGTAAAGAAGCGAGAATAGAAAAGGGGGTTAGAGGAGGCTACGCGCCATCACCACCACCATTACTTAATGCATATATACAATCGGCATTGAATAAACTGCAAGAGAAATTCAAGGTGGGCATTAAATCTAAGAAGAATAAAGTTTGATGTTCATATATGTAGACGATGGAGCTCTACTGGCTGAAAGCGAGCAAGACTACACAGCAAGATGGCAATATAAAGATAAACACCAAGAAAACCAAAATCCTAGTTTGTAGAAAAATACCAACGCAACAAGCAAGAATTACACTTGACCACCACACTACAGAAGAAGTAGAAGCGACAAGGAAATAAAAAGCAGAATACATCCAAGAGGAGGGAAACTTCTAATTGAGACTAGAAGACATTCGTCTGGAACATAGCACTCTATAGAAGCGAATCCTAAACGACAGAAACCAATGAAAGAAAAAGACTAGAAACTTTGAGAGGAGGTGCTACAGACTATGATAGAATAACAAACACGAAAGTATTAGAAAGAGTAGGAGCAAGACCAACTATAATGGAAAAAATAGAAAAAAGACGAAACCCACTGATTGGACATTCCCTACGTTATGATGAATTCTTCAAAACAATTATAGAAGAAAAAGTTGAAAAAAAAACACAGCAAGTAAAGCACTAAGTATATGATGTCAGTCGTGGTGCTGAATCAAGCCACTCAGTAGATTGATAACTATAGAGGAAGATTCAAAAAATATCAATCATCAGGCATGACACTACGATTTGCTGTAGATAGTACGTCTTCTCACAATGTGAAATTTTCTATTAGACAACTTCGTTACTCTTCACTTTCATTTGTTGTCACGTTCCGCTCTGCAGCCGGTGCAGACAGCTTTCGCCCCCTGCTAAGTGCGCTGTATAAAATCTCTTATCTGCTTAACAAAGTAGGCTCGGACGGACACGCATTCCTCGGATGCTGGGAAATCGGCGCTGAAAAGAGCCGAGCGCGTTTTCGAAAATCGGCGCTCCTCTTTTTTTAAACCGCGCTTATTAAAAGCGCGGGTCAACAGCCCGATATTACGACGGAGGCGCGAAGACATCGCCCGTGCAAGAAAAATAGCGCATTCCCACTAAACATCCCGAAAATATGGAAGCCGTAAAGCGACGGAGACGCCTAGCGCAAATAGAGCGCGTAAAAGGGGGACGCCGCTCTTATCTAATTAATCCGTCAGCGCCGCTGCAAATTGCACGCCGGCCGACCTGGTCTCGACGGAGCCGCCGTAACTTATAGATCTACTTGTTCGGGCCCGTTTATTTTGGACGGGCCGCGGCGGATCCGAAATCCCGTGTAATTGGGTCGTTGCCTGACGCGGCCGCTTTACTCCCCAGGACTTAAATGATTTCACTTTTCGGCCCTCATTTTATTATTATTCGAAAATGTGATCGTAAAAATCGTGTTCCAACATTTCTTTGCGATATACAGGACGAGGACAAAAAATTATTAGAAAAACTACAAATCGAAACCAAGCAAATTGCATTGTACTGACAAATGATTGGACTAGATGACGTTGTTCTGGAAATGGCACCCTTTGCTCTTGGTAACCGCTTTCAGTCTCTCTAAGTGGTTAATAATTTTGTTCTTCAAGTCTTCTGAAACAGGCTCTACTGTTTCGCCGATTCTTTCTTTGAGAATCTGGAAGTTTTCTGAAGATCCTCGACTGGGATGAAACACAATATTCTTATTTAGAGCCCAAAATGCATAGTCATAAGGATTCAGATCCGGTGAATATGTTGGCCAGTCAATGTCTTGTATCGAGATCTATGATATTCAAGATGAACTTTTTTGAGATACCATCCATATTATCTCGAGTTCGATGAACCTTGTCGCTATCTTGCATGGCTTACTACAGTTCCTTCCGGGTTTCTGGTAGTTCTGAGTTTTTACAAAACCTTCTATTTCGTAGTAATACTCGCCAGAGAACCATATCTTCTTATAATGGATTTGTTCCAATTTAATCTGTTGTGTTAACAGGAATAGAGCGAACTGATATCGAAAATCGATGCCTTTATCACTCATTGACTGATGGATCTGAATTTTCTATGTGAAAAGTTCTATCGTTTGTCTGACGATTCAATGAAGTGATAATCTCTTGATTTCAAGCACTTCTCATTGATGTTCTGGACGTTTCTTCGAAATGTTCCTCACCTCTTTCAATGTTATCATCTGTGGCTCTGTTCCATTCTCATTATCGTCCAGAAAACATTTGGTACTCGACTATTTTTCGGCCAAACTGCGTTTTTTTCAAAAACAAAAACATTTTTAATTCAATGAAAATTGCAAATATTTTCCATGTTGAATTAAACCCTTGCCAGATGACTGTTTGGCGATCCAATATAAACTTTTTGTTCACTTTTTTCTTCTATAATTTGACGATTTTGGCAGCGCTACATTTGTACTAAAATTCGACGATTCGTACGCTCTGGAAAATCAAATGTCTTTGCTGTTGTGATAACATTTCAAGAAATCGAAAACACATGTCTTAGCCATCAATTGTATGCAAATAAAACCTAGGAGTTTGGTTCTAATTGAATGGACGGTTTAGACATGGCGCCACAAAATCTGATGACATAAAGTTTTGAGACACCATGTATATTATTTCATACGTAGATGAATTGAATATAAATCGGAATCATTATTTTTCTTATTTATTGACACAACATACAAAAGATATTTTTCTACATGATCTTCTAACTGAGAAATAATTTTTTTACAGCGAACAGGTAGTTTTTCGATTCCGCTCTGCTAGACTGGAGATGAAAAACGTAATATTTTTCGACAATAACATTTTCATCAAATCTATGTCTTCTAAGTACCTCGTCTACTGATCCAAGCAAATGATAATCGCAAGGCGATAAGTCCAAAGTGTACGGAGGATGTTCCAATATAATCCAGAACAATTTTTCAATATTTTATCGATTTTGAACAGCTAGGAGTGAAGAACAATAATGTTTCAGATTCTAGCATCTCAGTCACGCTGGTCCTCGGACAACCTAAGTGACTCTCATTTTCGACTGCTTCTCTTTCTTTCAAAAATTGTTTGTCTCACAAATTTAATAAATTCGGAAAGTTTATACCCTCTGCCGTAAAAAACTGTTGCGCTAACACCATAAAATTAACTAAAAAGGCGGTAGTACGATGTCCCTATCTACAACGCTCAGAAACCGCCTCACTCTCCGTTTACCATAATCATCATCATCATCACAGAACTCCAGTTTTAGGCATATGCTTCCTTAAGATTTTCCACTCAGTCCAGTCTTGGGCTTTTCTTGCCCACTAAGTTCCTGCCCTTTTTGCAATATTTGCCTGTTCGAGGTCTCCATAAGGTCGTCTGCTTACTCCATCCTTTGTCGTCTTGTGTACAAGGTGATCTGTTCATCTCTATTTTTGTTTGTCTATTCTCCCCGCTACATCATCAATTTTCGCTCTTTTTTTATCTATGCATTCTTTTTTCAGACCAGTAGCCTTATTCTTAACATCGTTCTTTTCATTGTGTCACCTACAGTTTCTCCATGTCGGTTTTTGTTAACACCCAAATCTCAGAAGCGTATGCTAGGATAATTAGCATTGTTTTTTGGATTTGCGTAAATGTTCCGTTAAAAACAATTCTTGGTTTACCAAAAGCCGACCATGCAAGTTAAATTCTTCGATTAATCTCGGCTGCTTGGGTGGGCTTAATAAATGTCAATTTTG
Organism: Sinelater perroti; assembly: GCA_036346155.1. NCBI lineage: Eukaryota > Metazoa > Arthropoda > Insecta > Coleoptera > Elateridae > Sinelater > Sinelater perroti. The sequence continues at coordinate 466,375 of JARFIY010000047.1, forward strand.
GCCCAGCTGGTCAGCTGGTCAGCTCATTGGTCAGATCTATTTGTTGTCCCTTCAATAATAACTCCTTCGCATAGTTTCCATTTGTCATTAGTTTTGTTTTTGTCACATTGATTGTGAGTCCTACCCCCTCCGTGGCTTCTTATAGCTCTTCTGCCATAGTTTGCAAACAACAAAATATCGCCAGCAAATCTCAGGCTACTGACAATGAGCTACTCGCCGTTTATGTTTATCCCTTTTGTTCTCCACGGAAATTTTTTGAAGGCGTCTTCTAGTAAGTTTGTAAATAGTTTAGGGGAGAGAAGGCCACCCTAATTTTTTTTAAGTACTTACAATTGCATCATATATTCGGTATATACCTCTTATAAATTAAAGTATCACTTAGTTTCGATACTCATAATAAATGAGAACCAATTTATTTGTTTTCAAGCCTCTGAAATTTCTTTTTATAGTTGGTAGGCTTTGGAGGAGAGTGGGTGAGAGTAAATATTTTTCGAAATTTCTGAAGTTATTTGTGGAAGTACAAATATTTTTGTTTTAGTTGTTCACTTCTTATTTTTGTGCTTCTTTGTTACCAACGACATGAATGAATTGAATTGATTCGATGACCCACGTTAGCATAGAAGTTTCACTTCAAGTTCATTGTTATTGGTCAAGGCAATAACTTGGCCAGTGCAGTGTAGTTGTTTTATTTCTGATTTGTACTCTCTGAGAACAATCATTGATTGAGACAATTGGATCGTCCTGAGATACTATCCAGAACCTATACCATCGACGCTCAAATAAAATGTTTCCTTTGAAGATAAGTGAATCGATGTTAATAATATCTCTTTAAGAGTACATTTCTCACATTATTAATTGTTATCTTAGATCTTTTTGTCCGGACCCATTTTAACCATCTTTAAGAAAAATTAGTGCCTGGGTGTAAGTAGTTTTTTCAACGGTTGAATCCGCGTCAGATTTGGTTTTTAAATTTGTAAGTCTGAGTTTGGATACTAGTGGTTTGTATTGGCCAAATGCTTAGTTAGTAAAAGTCGAAGTTAACGCTGCATAGCCCTATACATTTCTACCGTTGGCTGTAAGGCAGCTGGAGTTGGGTTTATTGTGGTACTTCATACTTCTCTTTCCGTAGTTTTTTTATTTTGAACCACTTGCTCCGTATTCTGTCTGTCCATGTTTTCGTAGGCTTTCTTTTTTATTTTTTCCAACTCGCGTTTCATACACCACCTTAGTTATCTTATGCTTTTCACGAATTATTTTGGCCCTTAATTGTTTGTTGTTACCGAGTTTTTATTATTTCTATACACTAATCGCAATATTTATGTAGTTTTTCTTTCTAGCGCGTAAGTCTTAGGTGCTTTTTCTGTTTCTAAAGCCACGCTTGGTGTGTTATTTTGTATATTTTATCCTATTTCTTATTGTTTCTCAATTATTCTAGTACATACTTTCACATGCACGCTTATTAATGTTATTCCTCTTTAATTACTTTAGATTGTTTTATCTTCTTTCTTATACATGAAGAGTATAATTTCTAAATTCATTTTTCTTTCATTATTTCGTTTATTAATTCAGCAATTTTGGTTATTTCCGATTTTTCCTTATATTTTAACACATATTCGATGTATTGTTGTCACTTCCTGATGCTGTGCGATCTCGTTAATGTCTTACTCTTGCAATTTTTTCATTTCGTTTATCTATCCTTGTACTTCCCATATATTAGTATTTGATCTACTTCTGTCATTATATTTTCGTTCTTTCTCTTTAAATTAATATTATATTTCTTTTCCTGTGTGAGTTACTTTAGGGTTCTATAAAATAGTTTTTTATTGCCATCTTTTCGCTTTTGTTCACAATTCTTGCTTTGTTTTTCTGGTTGATATTTTTATATTTTTCGCTTTATTTTGTATTTACCCGTCTTTCGTCTTTTTGTCTTTCAGCATGTCTTTGTCATGTATATATTTTTTAATTTTTTTATTCTATCCTGAAGTTTTATCGTTCTGTCATTTTTGTTTTTTATTTATTATTTTCCTTTTTCGTAACTCTCCATACCAGCTTTTATTATAGTGTTTTTAAACTTTTGCTTTCCACTACTCATATATTTGTGTACATTTTCACGTTTAAATTTTTTATTTGTTATTATTAAATTATTTTCTGTTTATTTCTATTATTTTATCTCTATTATTATTATTTCTCAAATACTTTTTATACGTACTTTTTGCTTTTCTACTTGTTCACTACTTTACGTTTGTATTTTTCTAAAAAAATTCTCACATTTCATAATTCTTCTCGTAGTAGTTTATTTCATACTTTTAATAATCTTTTGTTTATGTATTTTTCATTTGTAGGCGTTTAGTTCATTTTTTCTTATTATTAATGCTACTTCGTGTTTTATTTCTACTGTTTCTTTAACTCTCTCCAGTATCCATTAAGTATTCTTTTGGTGCTATTTGCTTTTTCAAATTTTTAAATTGATCAATTTTTTATGAGTTCTTTCTTTTCAGTTTTCTATTTTAGTTTTCTTTTACCGTTTCTTTGCGTACTTTTGTGTTTTCTTCTATATTTTTTAAATTGAATCCTACGCATTTGATCTTTTGTTGATTAACTTTTAGATCAAACTTATGAAATGGTTTCTTTAATTCTTTACTTGTTCTTGCTAGGTTCGTAAGTTTATTTTCGTATGCTAACAATTGATCTAACCATTAATGCATTTACTTACCTAGTGAAAATTTCCCATTTCGCGATAAGAATACAAAAAATTCTATTTTGGTACAGGATTGACATGAAGATCTAATCTCGTTTAGGTTTCTATCAACAAAGAAAGGACTGATAATCTTGCTGACTTTGTCTATTAAAATTTGAATTAATTTAAAGATTATTATACACGAGAAAAAAATAGTAGTAACAAAACTTGAGGCCTTTCTATTCATGTTTAATCCCCATTCGCAGAATTGAAGCCTGCAATAAGATTTGTAGGAGTTCTACTTAACATACAAAATGCGAATGACATTTTATTAGCCGACCTTACCAGATTTTTTTCTTTGGACTATTATCATTGCTGACACATCTTTATGTGTTATCCATTTTGGTCGTCCAGATTCGGTTTAGCCTAGTCTTGAAAGGAAATTAGGTGGCCTTCAACTTCTAAAACGGAAAAAGTTACAAGGAACAAAATAAAATCTGGAGACACAAGTCATTTAAGTATCTGCTTTTGCTGCATTTGCCGTAACAGTGAAACCAAAACATTAGTTTTGGTGATTTTTTATTCCGACTAACGATAGGATAGCAATGACAAGAATTATTTTTCAGATAGTTAAGACTTCTTTCAAGTAAGATTACTGCTCCAGTTTTGTCTCTTTAAAGAATGATGTGTTCTTAACAAGGAAGGCTTAATAGGGCTTTTATGGTTGCAGTTGGTCAAATTATCATTGTATTTGTAACCACCACAGACAAGCAGGTCTCTCGAGCTTAGCCAGTTTTAATTTAGTTTTCCATATCAGTGATCTATAGGCTTTACTACAGCCGAGTATAACCAACATACTGTATGTGATTTTGTTGGCATAAGAGTTACTTAGAGAGCACGATACCCACGAGGTAAAAGCCTCGATCTGCCACAATGGAGCGCGGTGGTTCCGAGTTAATAACAATTGCAAGCACAAAGTCTTCTCCGGCTGTCATGCAAGTAACTTGGCTGTCGTAAAATACATTCTCTTCTTCTAAAAATTAACGGCTTAGACTAGCCACCTGCCCGGGGTATGCCCAACACGGCTCACAGAACCGTACGACTATGCGACTAAAAACAGGCTAGAAGCCTATTTAAAAGAAGAAGAAGAATTACTTGTGTTTGGTTTACAATTTTCTAAATGCTTAGCCTCCTGATTTACTTACAGCTATACCTTGGAAAAATGTGCCCTTGTAAATAATACCAGTACCATTTTTTAAAATTTTTACTAATGTTCTCCTCAATACAGTGTCACTCCATAATGCCCAGAGTTCTTGCACTGAGACAGTATTGAGAAATTTTTTCAGAATGCGTATTAGTAATAGCCTTGTCTATTTAATAATATGACCCCACAACAAAGATAATAAAACTTTCCTTAGAAACGTCCTTTGATAGCATCAATTATGTCTATTATTTTACCAAATGGGGTTGATTTTCTTATTGTACTTTTTACGATACTTTATCATGTGCTCAGAAAAAATGCTACAACTACAATTTATTGTTTTCTGCGTAATGATAGAATCAACCTTTTTATTTATTTGTAATTTTTGTAAGAATACTCTTCAACTTGTAGGAACTTATTTTTAGCCCATACAACTCCCTGAATTGTTGACTATTCTCCAATAATTAAACAGTGTCAAATGTTTTCATTCCAAATATTTTTTTCGTTATCGCGATTAAGAATCTTACATGAAGGAACTTTTTAGAATCGAGCTGCTATTATACTTGCATCAACCTTTATGTGGTAGAGATGAGAGTTTACTTAACTTACTGTTGGTAAAGGTTTCTTATTCGGCAGGCTTCTTTGTATGAAATTTACTTTATGGGTTCTGAGTGTGATAAATCAAAATGTTGAACATGCACCTTGAGATTGCCAGATGGCAGAAATACTAACCAGATAGATCACTTTTTAGTGGAAGAATCATGAATGTAAGAGCTTTTAGGAAAGCACCTATTGATCCAGACAATTTTTCGCAGTACTAAAAATAAATGAGGATAGGTTAATAAAAACGAAAAGAGAAAAAGCATCATATGGACTTGCTTAAGAATGAGAAGATACTAAAAGGTTACCAAGATCGTAGAGAATAAAAACTTACCGAGGAAAATGAGAGTAACAATTTAAATAAAAAATCGGAAAAGTAAAAGACGCTATTTTATTAGGGGCAAAAGTATTGAAAAAAATCTGGTGTGAACATGGCACGACTTTCCTTATCCTATTATTTGGGTAATTCTGGCAAGATTCCTGGGCTTCAATTTTTTTCTGTGTTTCTATTTTACCAACTTTTACTTTAAATTCATGTTTATCTCGTGATAACAAATCATTTTTATTCTCACGATTTTTTGTATCTTCAACCCTTTAGATTCGCGACCGCTTTGCGACCTTGCGACCAAACGGCTCGGCCAATTTTTACCAAAAGCTTCCCCTACCTACAAGTAACTTGCATACCAAATTCCAAGTCTCTAGCTCTTACGGATCTCCTGTTTACTGACAGACCGACAGACAGACACACACATACGCAGACACACGAACCAATGGCCCAAACCAACTTTATTGGTGTCCTGAGGCTATAATACGTGTGAAAAACTGGGTAGGTCAAATTTCCGCCGATTGCATTACTTTATTATAGGATAAGGAAAGTAAAAAAGCAGAAAACAAAAAACCGTAGGTTGATAAAGACTGCAAAGAAGTTCTAAAATAAAGAATAGAATTAAAATTGATTATGTTAAGAGATAACTAGAAAAAAAAAATAAAAGGTAGTACCAGACAATAAGGATGGAGAATGAGCAAACATGTAGACGAAAGAAAAAACTGGAAAGAATAGAAAATAATCTAAAAAATAAGAATATTAGGAAATTATATAACGAAGTCGGAAACGACAGAAAGGAAAACCGTGCGAGGACGATTTTTATCAAAGAAGATGATGGAAATTTGACAGGTAACATAGAAAAACGGGGCCTCCATCTCAAGATGGAGGCCCCGTTTTTCTTGAGATGGAGGCCCCGTTTAACGAAAAGAGGTGTAGGAAGACCACCAAAAAGATGGAGCGACGATATCCGAGACTTTGCGGGAAGAGATTGGATCCAGAAGGCTCAAGACAGAAATGCATGGAAACAAATGAGAGAGGCCTACGTCCAACGATGGACGGTTGCAGGCTAATGATGATGATGAACATAGAAAAAAAAGAAAGATGGCAAAATTATTTTGAAAACACAAGAAAGTACTAGAGGTGTGGGAAAGCAGAAACAATCAGGAGTTGTATGAGGTTTATAATGAACCAAAACTATCAGAAGTGGTCGAAGCCCAGAAAATTCCACGAATAGGACATATTTTACGGGCAAAAGAAGGAATAATGATTAAGAAAATTTTTAATGCATAAGCTATAAATAACAGCAAGAGAGGAAGACCTGGGGTTAGTTGGAAAATAAAAGATAGAAAATTATAAAATGGATGCTATGAAAAAAGATGACACAAATTAAAAAATAAATTAAATTTCAATTAGTAGTTCAAGTGAGTTACGACAATAATTAAATAAACAACAAACATTTTAATATCAATATTGTAAAAAGACCTTTAGTAGTATTAATTTTGCAGTGAGCAGTTAAGAAATAACTGAAAACTACTCTTTTGTTATACCAAAACAAGACTGTAAGAACCTTTTACACAAAGAGTTTTATTTGTATTTTATGTGCTACTCTATATTTACGTGTTTAGTATGGGAGTGTAATAATAGATCCGCAAGTCTATTATTTAGGAGTTTCTAGAAGACCTAAAGTCGTATAGTTTTTTTATCCAACTTAAGAAGAAAAAAATCTTCAAAATTTAATTACTGGTTAGGCACTCTTTATTCATTCAATAAGCTTGTGACATACGTGCATCACATTTTCGACTTTGCTTCATCTTGTAGGTAACATCTTTTGATTAAGTTTGCAACATAGCTTCCCTCGTTAAAAATTCATTGTGACAGATGGTGAAACGACACAAGTTACTAGCTATTTAATAATCGCTAAATGAATTGAATTTTATATCGACAACAGAATGAAAGTCTCGTTTAAAGTTGAGTATGTGGATTAGCCTGAAGAAAATCTAGCCGTTTTTTAGAATACACTAAAAACTTAATCAAGGAAGCAAAATGACGGCAAAGTATGGTTGCGACGAAAAATAAAAAATTAATTTTACAAACAGGTGACTCAGCAAAGGTAATGGCACAAACATCTATGCTGGGAGGACGCCAAGAATGAGACGTATTTCCTTTAATAATTTTGCCCGAAATGTTTTCAATAAAAATGACCATAGACACAAACGTCCAAATACGTACGCACGTACGCGACTTTTATTATAAAAATTATTAAAAATCTCAAGGATAAATAATATAAAGAGAAGATAAACGACACTGTTTTTAACTGTTAAAAATATCTATCTCCAAAAATTAGGTTTAATATTAAAAATATATGTACATATATAAAGGTTAATCATTTAAAAAAACAAACATTCACTGTCTATTTAGACTACTACAATATTACACACAAATGAAAGGCAACTATATATAAATAAATTTACTTAATCTGTTTCTGGTGGTAATGTTTGGCCACCAAACAGCAACGCGTCTTCATCATGTTCTAACTGCCTCAATTTTTCCGCAGCTGAAAATAAAAATTGCCATAAAAATGAGCCGCAACCAGGCAAACTTCTTACTGAAGTCGCAGACGAAGTGCTGGCCATAGTTGCAAAATGTGCCGTAGTGAATAGCAGTGATGTGGTTCTCTCTGTCCATGTTGAGGCAAGTGTTTCCGTCCTCGATTTCCGATTCGTATGTCTGATTGTTTACCATATTCAGCATTTCCATTTGAACGGGCGAGCCATCGCTGCTCCATTGCCACTGCCAGCTGCCGCCAGCTTCTTCATAAGACCCCCCGATCCAGATATGCTTTTCGTTAGTCAAGTTCTCTCCCATAACATAGAGCAAATCGAACTTAATATGCGTGTGCCGTATTTCCACCATTTTACCACCGTAATTAAAGTAAGAGGCATTGCAGAACTCCCGGGCATCGGGCCAGGACATCTTGAAGAGGACGAGCCTGTAGCCGCGATCCTCCACAAACACGTCCGAGAAGTTCGATGCTATCTTGTCGATGGTCTTGTAGCAAACGTACGGGCGTATGCGCTGGCAGTGAGCCTCGACGAAGAGGGTGATGTTGGCCAAGTGCCGGTCGATCAGAAGGCACCCCTTCGTCTTGCGCAACCTGTAGCCCCTCCAGGGCGGGAATCCCGAGCTGTCGGAAGTGTTTCTCAGCACTATGTCTTCCGCTTCGAAGACGAAGCCCTTCTGGTCTTCCCATTTCGCACCGATCCACGCGTTCTCGAGGCTGGGCCTCCCCACCAGCAAGTACCTGCCCAGGTATTGCGCTTCTTCGAAGGACGTGACCACAGCGAGCGCGGCGTCCTTGTCGTGCTTGAAGCATTTCACTTCCCCTTGCTCGAAAGGGATGCGCTCGCTGTAGATCTTGTACAGCCGTTTTCCCAGCTTGATCCAGCCCGGGTGTGTTTCAGCGCCATTTCCGCCGCCCCCAACTGTGAAAAAGCTGCTTTAGTTAAAATGCTACACACAATATGTGATCTATACCAGACAAAACATCAGTTAATTTTTTTCTATGCTAATCAGAATATCAAAATTCTGCTTATGTTTTTTTTTTGATAATCTTATCGATGTTTCAGCATACACTTTGATGCCATTATCAAAAGATTGGAGTTAGTTTCTTACTCGGGTTCTTAATCTGCCCACCCACCAAGGAAAACTATAAGTCCTAGAAGACGACTGTCTTCTCGAATCTTTTCAGCAAAACGTTAAATATTGTGTAAGGTTTTTTTAGCATTATCTGCTATTAGCCTTCTAAGCCTAAGAGTAAGTTAAAAGGAACCTACGGCAAAAATCTTGACTCGCACTCTTTTTTACTTTAAAAGTTGGAGACTTAAATCCAGATCTGTACCTAAGAGCTACTTTTTTGCAAGATTAACACCCCCCTCATTGAAAAATCTTTTAGATATTTATTTATGATCTTGTTCATGCTGTGTAATTTACATATTTTAAAAATTTGACATATATGTATCCTACAACGTCGAATTTGTTATTCTTTTTTAATGTCCTTTGCACTTTTCTTCACGTCATTCAAAATTTGACTTAACTTTTAGGGACCTTAGGGCATTCCTCCAACGAATTATTATGATAATTTTTGAGTTTTAAACTCTTCTTAAATATTGCACATATTTGATTGCTTATTCTCAAATCTATTACTTAAGATGGGAAAGCCGATGTGCCATATTGGATCCAGAAATGCAGCAACAGATGGGGCAAAACGCGTTAACTGCCCCAGCGCTACCGCACTCGACCGTGCGAGCGCCAAACACGACGTTTTCATCTCGTCGTTTCGGCCTCAAAACATTAATTAAAAAAATGATTTGAGAACACAATCTTACGTATTTTTTTCTCAGCTTTCTCAGCAATTTTTTACTCTATATCCTCAAAAAATGCGAAAGTTTGAAAAACTTTATATCTTTTTATCTTCAGTTTTTTGAATTTTTTAGACCATTTAGATCGAAACATCAGACATTTTGACATAAATAAAGTTAATAAAAAAATAGGTTTTTTTTGAGTATTTAAACGACGAACAATGTAATGTAATGTGATGGTACCATTGGAAAGCCGAGAGAAAAAAATACGTAAGATAGTGTTCTCAAATCATTTTATTAATTAATGTTTTGAGGCCGAAACGACGAGATGAAAACGTCGTGTTTGGCGCTCGCACGGTCGAGTGCGGTAGCGCTGCGGCAGTTGACGCGTTTTGCCCCATATGTGAAACAGAACAGTTTTTTTTTTTTATTTAGTATTTGATGATTAATGAGATAGGTTTCAAGAAGAGTAAGAGGACAAAAAACCTTCTAAGCTGTAAGGTCCAAGAAACCAAATGTACGACATAGTATTGAATAGAATATAGAACTATATGTTTATTTTGGTTATTGACTTGCTTTCTCCCTTAAAGAATTAAGTAGGACTGAAATTCGCAATCCAGAAAATAAAACGTACCTTCTGTCTGCGTCTAGCAATCGATTGTTAGGGTGATTGTGGTAAAAACTCTCTTAATCGTATGAAAACTTAAAACGCTAGCTTGTGACAAGCTTGGATCAAAAATTAAAACATTGTTTTATTTTTAATACTCAGTCTATCCTTTAAATACAACCCTGAAAGGGGGATTTTAAAAAGAATTTAACGAGCTGTGAGGTAGATTGGAAAATGGTGAGATGGAAGAAAATTCGGAAATGTTTAACAGTGAAAAGAGCAGACCCCCATGACAAAGAAGAATGGAAAGCTTGTGATATGGCTTCGGTGAAAGAATGTAAGGGAATAAGTAGAGAAGAAGACAAAATTTAGGAGGCGTAAGAGGAAAGGATGAGAAAAATAGAAGGGAACGGGGAGATGTGAAACAGAATAAGAAAGAGAAACGAAAAAAAAAAGAAAAGAAGAAGGGAATAATAAAAAAAGTATGTAAACGAAAAGGAAATGAGTCGAAACAAAATAAAGTAGAAGAAGCCGTATTAAATTTAAGTAATCAGAAAGGATGCACTGGGATTATCACAACTCTCACTTAACATTAAAAACACAGGATGTTTACAAGTTAAACCAAATGTTTATGAGACGAACCTCGACGTTTTTAAGTTTGAATCGATGCCAATTTCAAAAATCTAAGTAACTTGGAAAAATATAACACATTGATGTAGCACAAACAGAGCCGATACTTGAATATTTTTCTATTTGGTACTAGATTTGCCATTTACTTTAATTCTTTCTTCATAAAATTTATATTACAACTAATGCCGCCTCAAAATCTCACCGTTAGAATCTCACCAGATAGAATTAATGATCACACCAAGAACTTCCGACTTCGGCAACTAGTTTTTTTGAAGATTATCATACAAATGTCAACGTGTATGTTGACTTTTTTAACTTAGGAGATACGAAATCCTTTTCTTTTCCAACACAGACAGAGTCTGTGGCAAAACAAATATTAAAAATGGATTGCATACATTTCTTCAAGTGTCCTGAGCACCACAATTCTTTATATCACTGTTAGGAATGGTAAGTGTAGTAGAAAATACTATCTATTTTCTATTGTCACGCGGTATCCCAACAAATAATCAACGTAGATACTTATGAAGTCCGTGAATTGCATTTATGCAAAGTATTGAGAGTATAATGACATACTAATCGCATACTACTTCAAAAAACTTTTTAGTCTTTTTTCTACTCCTTTACTGTTATAATGCTTTTCATTCTTGGTTATCTTTCCCCTTTTATATAGTATTAGAGAAACTGGATGCGGAATGAAGAGCATCACGATAGATAATTGGAAAAAGGGTTCGAATTAATATAAATCTTCAAAGAAATACAAGAGAAAAGTTTATGCAAGAAGCAAAAAGAAAGTTTGTGTCATGTACATGGTGTTCTGAAATTCCTAATACAAATTTCTATGATTTATGAAAGGGACTGAGTAGATAACTTAAATAAGAATTCATGTGGGGTTGTTCTACAAGTACACAAAAATTGAAATCAAGTCCTTAAGTTAATTTTGCCCATTGACAAGGGTGTGTAGTTACTTAGGATCATTACTATTCAAGTACATATTAATGTGGTTTGAAAATTTTACATGACGTTAGTGTAGGGCAAAACTAAATGTAATAGCTGAGCTGTCCATTGCTTTTCATCTCACATTATGTGGTTAAATTAATCAACGATTACGAATTATACAAGTCTTTCTTATCAACAAGGCAAGATGTGGCTGATTTTGAAGAGGATGTACTGCATCAAATTGAACGACCCAGTCAACAACGTACCCTAGCAACCCCAGAAGATACTATTTTATCCTATGTGCTTCTACGCCGTCGTATAGAAGAACTAACAACTAATAAAACTAAAATAATCAGACACGCTACTTTAAACGTTCCAAATAGATAAAAGATGTATGAGATTGGACAGGTACTTTTGACGGTCATTTCGTGGGGTAATGCCTTCTTTTGCCCCGCCTAACGAGTCTCACTTAATTTTCCTTTATGCAGTTTTTGACGCGTTTTGAACATTTGTTAATGGGTACAGTTTCAACACTGTGGAGCACCACTTCAATTTATGCTTGTTCTAAATCATCTTAAATAGGAATTTTTTCTCACTCCACATAATGAGCCGTGCTTACGAGAGAGTCAAAGGAAGATTTACTTGCATATCAGGAATTTTTGAGCGAGTGTACCAAAATATGACTATAATTAGAGATACAGTGATGGCAATGAAGATGATGATGACCCAATGCAACAGCAAAGCAAAAGTGACATCTATTACATATCTTCACGAAGCATAACATTGGATGAAACATACTTCGCATACAGGAGCAATGACCACACTTCTCAGGCGGAATTTAAATTATGTCAGAATTGCCTTTTGACCAAACTTGGAATTTATAATTATAGAATTTGAAGAATAGGAAGATATGAAAATAAAAATAGAAAAAATTATAAGTTAAATATTTATGAATTTTGTAGTAACTCAAGTTGTTTTCAAAATTTCGCTCTTAGAGGCACGTCAAGAGCTTATCAAAAAGAAGGGACCGTCTATCTTGCCAATTCACAGACTTAATAAAAGGCAAGGACGTCATCCTTTCTTTCTAATGTTTTGTTAAGTACAAAAATACATAAGAAAATATCAAACTCACTTTTGAGAAGGTCACTAACTCTTTTCAAGCTTCTGCATATAAGCGAAACATAGTACGTATGTAGTTTCAAAGCACAGAAATACCGAACTTAGTGTCGCTTTCCGGGAATATCATCAGTATATTTAACAGAATTGAGGACGATCAATCATCTTGCTCAGAAAAGAAAATTAATAAATTTTATCAATCGTTAATCGTCGATTATCTTCGAGAAGGTAGTGAACAATAGCATTACTGTCTTTAGTCACGTTGGTCCTTGGATGATAATTTGAAGAAATTCTGGTTTATATTTTATTCACTCATGTAGTAGTGATATTTAAATTTTTATATGTAAATTTTTAACACTTCCGTGTTAGATACTAAACTTTCAAGTTTCTAAATGTTTATATGAAAAACCAAACTTATTGATTCCCTTAGTGTTATACAATGTAAATAAAGTAATATGAAAGCTTGACAATTCAACATTAATTTTAATCTTTCAAAATTCTTTTTACCACTTTCGAAACATTTCATGTTTCTTTGAGTTACATTTGTCATTTATTATTAGAATTTATTGCTGTTGAAAACTTTTTGGGTTTCAATATAAAAATTAAGCCAAGTTTCGTCACCTATTACGTTGTTTATGACACAGCGAGGTGTTCATTTGTCAGAATTATTGAGCGTTTTGTGACATCACAAAGCAAATAGTGGTATCTGCTGGTCGGTTAAGGTATGGAGTACCCAAATAAAAGGTAGTCGTGCATAAGGTGCAGGAATGTCAAAATTCGTTTCTATCGTGTTATGATAGCTCACGTACTTGTCAGACTCAACTATTTTTTTGATGGCGACCACGTTCGCCTCCCTAACAGACCAGGAAGAGCGTTCTAACATTCTACTGAAAATTTCTCTCCCGATATCACATGAATGTGGTCGTATAATGAGAACAGTCATCTTCGTGTATAGGAACCGCATCCTTCAAACACGGATCAACACTAGCATAGGAGCAACTATTGTCTCATCATGCTTTAGTTTATCACATTTGCGTCATGTCCCTATGTATTATTAACTGACATCAATTATCATCTCGCTTTAGAGGAGTGTCTAAGTAAGGAAAACAAGAGTCTATAATTAACTATCTCTGCTTTCCCCGTTTTTCCCCACCCAGAAGCTTACTTAGGTTGCGGTACTTTAATTACTTCTTAAAATTGTTACCCAAGAAGAGCATTGCAAGCTCTTAAAAAACTATATATACTTGCCTGGACGTTCACATATAACACCTCGGCGAGCTTCGCAATCCAGCGGCCGAAACTGAGGCTGGTCGTGGTTCAACCTGCCGAATCCCAAGCAGTTGCGGTTGTCAACACTTACGTTGCTAACCACCATTAGCTCCAAAATATCGCTCGATATTTCTTCAAGTTTGTCCTTCCTTTTCCAGTACCACGGTGCACTGTCGTTTCGCGAGCCAGCCACCCACAGCGTGTCCATATCCAAGTTTGTTTCAGAAAGCGCCTCCGCCATAAACTTTGACATCCGCAAATCATTCAGCACTGCCATCTCTCCATCGTACTTCTGTTGGCAAACCAAGTTGGCGTGATGGAAGTTGACTTTGCTGTCCACCAGCAGGAACTCCGTTTGGTAGTGCGTGAACCTGTCTGTGGCGGAATTTTCCGCGTAGGGTACTGCAACAACCATTGGTGAACTAATTTAAGGGTAAGCACGGCAAGGGCTCTTACAGAGAAATGGAGGTTGGGCGCGGGACTTCCCTCGAACTCGCATTGGGTTGCGTGTGGTCGTCTGAGTCAGCACTGGATGCATCAGTACACAGTGAACGGTCAGAATGAGAAGGCGACACGTGGAAAGAGCCATTTCAGATGCACATTATTCGAGGCAAATCGATAAAAACGCAGCAATATCTAACGACGCAACGCCATTCATTGTTGAATGCCATGCCAACTCGAGCTGACGCAGACTTGTAGTTTGTTCCCATATTTAGCAATCGGTAGGTACGAGCTCATTATAGGATTGCGTATTTGGATTGTACGCTTTGTACGGCTCTTATCAGATCAAATTATCGGCTGTTACTGAAATGGGCCTGCGTAATGCCTATGAAAATACGTGTAATTGTGTAACAACAAATAGTAAAATAGTTAAGAGGCTTTAAATAGCTCTAGTTGCAAATTGAGAACTTAAGTGAACTTTGAAGATCGTTCAATTAAGTTTTATCTAAAACAAAGCGGCATAAACATTTTTATGGTTATTTTATAACTGCATTTAGAATTTTCAATTTTTATAGAACAACAACGTTTATGTTTTAGGTACAGCTGAAAAACTATTTAGCTGTTTAATAGTGAGACACCGAAAAGCTTTAGAACATTTTAAAATTAAAAAAAAGATTCTTCGGAGACGATCAGTTATCAACAAAGAAGATTATTTCGACCTCCTGAGACAACTTAGAGAGAGAATTATACTTGGAGGAGACCTCAACGCAAAACATACCTATTAGGAATCAAGAGCGATTACCGCCAAAAGATAAATAATTGTAGCTAGGATCAAGAGGGTCAAATTGTGCGAAGCACCGACTTACCGGCCCTGAACCAGCTCGACTGTGTTGTCACCAGGAAGGTTTCTTATAACCATCGCAAACCACCTGAATAATCAGTTAAGCTGCAAAACCAAGATGATAATAATAATAATAATAACAAGTACCCGATCAAGCTTACCTATGAAAAAGACACTAATTATTTATTACGGAGAGCTACAAAGAAAACTAAAAGATCAATGTTTGCATGCCCCATCATTGAGAAAATATGAAAGACTGTAAGTTAGGGGCAACCAAGAAAAGGCAAATCTTTCTGCAGAACATCTAGAATGGACTTCTCAACTAAATGAAGCTTATAATGAGATTTCCTCGAAGGAGATAACGACAGAAAATAAATAACACCTAAACTTTAGTATACGGTTTCATAAATGAAAAAGAAATTTTGCAGGAAAGGATGATCAAACTAATCAACTTAACTAACATTTTATTTTCATGAATCCCAGAGGTTATTATAATGTCTAAACCCAAAAAATCAGTGAATGATATGACATCATAGACTACTATTAATTACCTTTAAATTGTATGAGAAGTTGTCTATGAATAGACTGAAGCCTAATCAGTAATAGGCTTCAAAAAGCATTTCAAGCTAACAATTCGGATTTAGGAATAAACATGCAACTTTAGACGTAGTTTCTCGGATCACTAACATTATCGAAAAAGCATCTAAAGAAAATAAGATTTGCTCGGCTATATTCTTTGACGTAGCTCAAGCATTTAAAATGTGGCACGTCAGATTAGAACTAAAGATGAATAAATAGCTACCTAAAGAGTGTAGCTTGTTACTGAAATTTCAGCATCAAACGTTTTCGCATTGGACAAGAACACGCTAGTGTGCCACAAGACAGTATACTGGGTTCTACACTTGCGACATACCTCAAGTTACTAATACTTTAATCTCTATAAATATGTTTGCATCTGAGGTGGAAAAGCTCTAAGCTAGTAACAACTTACAATGGACGATAGATAGAGTTTATTTAAGAAAATAAGTCTGTTAATTTCAACTTTACGTATCGTAAACAGAATAGTTACCGTTAACGATAGACAGATATATAATTCCGTATGCTAATTCCGTGAAATATTTAAATACTGTAACGTTTTTGTTCTCGGCAGTAATGAATAACACGCTTAATTGATTTAAACTACTTATTTACTTTACTGACAGGAAAATAAGTTACTTAATAATATTTATGTACTCTATAGAAGGAACTACTAACGTAGAATCACACTCTACATCTTTATTTACCCATAACACAATTTATGTCGCACTACCACAGCTCACTTCGTTTTCAGTTCTTGGCTTTCCTTCCCCGAACCGCTACGTGCTATTTATACAAGCAGTGCTTGTACTGGAATCTACGAGAAGCATCTGGTAAAAATCTGGAAATTATGTTCACCGCTTGACCGTGACGGCTCAACGGCGACCCTATGGTGGTATTTGAAAATTCGCTACAAGACCAATCTAAATGTTACACTGAAGTGAAAAAAATACATCAAAGGAAAATAAAAGAACTACATATCAAGATCAAAAAGATGTACTGGCCAATGGACGGAAGATCTGCTATATCAACACACAAGTGAATACTGCACAAACATCATAGCAAACGAAAAGTTGGCAGCATTCCATGAACAAAAAGATGGATTCTCACCAGTTTAACACAAGATGAGATTTGATTGATTCGATTAGTCGTCTACGATTTCATTCAGTTAACACCGATTTACGAGACTGCTGTGGTGCCCAAAGAAGACATGCAGCGATTGGAGAGGAGAAAGAAGAGCTGAAACACTTTTCGCATTAACAATACGTTGAAGTACTTCTTTCTTAGACTTTTTCACGTTATATGTAGGCGTTCTTAGCCAATATCTGGAAAAAGCAGAATCTTGTTCCTCACTATTCTATAGATTTTCTAGTATTTCAAATTTCGTAACAAACATTTTGAGTTTTAAAAGTAAGAGCTAGATTAAGTAAATGAGAAACGGTTTCAAGTTTCAAGTTCGTAAAAATTTGCTGAACCGCAGCACTGAATAGACTGGTGCATGTTGCTTTCTTCTTAATTACTTAGAAATATTTCTCCCAAATTGCTGTCAACTTGAACTAATGTAGCAAGACAAAGAAATTTACTATGATCCTGAATTCAGTGTCTTAGAGGCAAATACTGATGTGAGAAAGACTATGGGTATATTCTTAATAACCAAGTAAACTACGAGCTAGCATTTAATTTGAAAGAATGGTTTGGGAAAGATGAACTTTTCGTACTTTCTAGAACTTTCGAAATTTTGAATGAAGTCTTGGTTCTTTTGCGTTCCTCCAATGCAGACTCACAACATGGTTATTTTCACTAATGAAATAAACCTTTCTTACAAGACATGGCAGTGGCGTCCATTATTGAAGAGTACATCTTCTTCTTCTTCCCCATTCTCTGTGTCCTATCCGGGTGTCGGGTTTCGAAGAGTACATAAAGCTGGAAATTCTTATGGGATTTATCAAAATTCAAAAGTAAAAAGAACAACACATCTTTGAAACAGAAAATGTATGCTATACTTGTATTTACTTAAAGACAGGACCTTTAAAAAGCAAAACACATTTGCTTTATTCAGTCAGTATTTCAGGCACTAAAATAAACAATCAGACAAACCATAAAGGAAGGAAAAATCTGAAAGCAGCTCCAAGAAGAAGATGTAACGGTAGCAAGGCAATTAAGGATCTAATACAAAACAAATATCAAAGAGATATTTCAGGTAAATAAATGGGAAAAAGGTAAAACATACTCTTTAAGGAACCAATGAGGGTGCTTGAACAAATCTGTGGATTTTAGCTACATCTTAACATCTTAAAAATAGAGTAAACCATTATTTAACTATTGCTATGATTTGATTATCTCACAGGATCGTGGTTCCGAACGTGTATAACAGAAGAAAAGTTGGTAAACCTTGGTGAATAAATGAAGACAATATTTTACATTGAATTTAAATACTCCATACTTTTGCCCAAAAATCATCCGTTAGTATTTTTTTCTTCTTCATGTCTGATTATTCGTTCGGGTGTTCGCGATCAATATGGCAATCTTAACTTTGTTGACGGCTGTTCGAAAGAGGTCTGCCGTTGTCATTGAGAACCAAGATCTTAAATTCCTTAGCCAGGAGATGCGCCTGCGTCCGGGCCCTCTCTTTCCTAGCACTTTACCTTGTAGTATCCGTTGAAGTATCCCATTAACGTTGTTCATTCCTCATAATATGTCCGAAATACTGTAACTTTCTGATTTTTATAGTTTTTACGATTTCAGTTGTTTTATTCATTCTTAGTAGTACTTCAACGTTGGTCACATGGTTGACCCAAGATATTCTCAATATTTTCCTGTACGTCCACATCTCAAAGGCCTTAAGTTTCTTCATTGATGCTCCCGCCAGCGTCCAAGTCTCAGCTCCATACAACAGGACAGAGAACACATAACATTTTAATAGTCTAATTTTTGTATTCAAGTTTAGATCTCGAGACTTAAACACTTTCTGCATGTTTACAAATGTTGATCTGGCTTTCTCAATCCTGCACTTTATTTCTTTAGAGTGGTCCCATTGACTATTTATCGACGTACCTAGGTAATTTATTGATGTTACTTTTCAATTGGTTGAGAGTTAACTATTAAGGGTTCGAATTGTATTCTTACTGATAACCATGTATTTTGTTTTTGTATATTCATTTCAAGTCCGTATCGTCCTGACCATTCAATGTGACATGAGTTCTTTTAAACCTTCAAGCTGTCCGCAAATATAATCGCATCGTTCGCATATCTAATTATTATTCAGTTCCGTTTAATAATATACCAGCATCTATACCTTGCAGAGATTCGTTAAATATTTGCTCAGAATAAATGTTGAATAACAGGGGAGACAGAACACATCCCTGTAGCACGCCTCGTCTTATCTCTATCTCGTCTGAATTGTTTCCATCTATTGTAATGTATGTTAGTATTAACACTTATTATTATTATTTTACTTAGTTATTGGTAAATTTGATTGAATACTCAACTACAAACTGTACTAAGCTGGAAACAAGTTGAGGAAAAGTTTATTATTCGTCTAAGACAATTGGTAAAGTGTGACAACTCTTTAAGCTGACTCTACCACAAGACTAGTTAACAAGTAAATTTGGGGATTCAAATTATTTAAGCATTGCCACTAAGTTAAATCGTATGCTTTAACAGAAGTACAAAAAAGAGTTGAAGTTTGTCGTCAACTTTTCATAAAGCCTCATGATGATCGCATCACCAAGCGAAACGTTAGCTGAAACGAAAATTAATACATCTAAATATACGTAAGCAGTTTGCATAAGGCAATTTTAGTATTGCTGTCTTTAAATAATTTACGCTAGAGAGCAAAAGTTGTGGTAGAAAGTGAATTAGCGGCCGCTGACATTTACAGACAGCGCACTATAAATCGTTAATTTTAGCACTCTCACCTAGAGAGCGGTTTAGACCATTTTTCTCAATTATAGTATTCGTGAGTAAATCCCATGGGAGGCAATGAGTTGCAAATCAATTCCTTATTCAATAAAAATGTGCTTTAGTTCTTGTACTTCTTGGTTGAAACGCCACTCTATATCTAGGTGCTTGGTCTGGTCATAAAACTCCGGATTAAGCACTTGATTGCCGGAAATAGATACTGTGGGACCTAAATTACTAGCTTTCAATTCTTCGGAAAGTCTTCTAACCTAGATCACATTACTTTCACCACTTGATAGTGAAGAACAGGGTTAGTTATGCCTTTTAAATGTTATAGCATCATTTTCATACTGCCCCAATGCTGGTTTCCAGCTATTGACTGGGAACACCTACATATAAAGTAAAACTGCAAGAGTGCTTAGACGAATTATCAATACAACACGTCTGACGCTTCTAATTTTCCCTTCATCCAAGTCTTCCTTGGGTATCACACTAGTCTTGTCAATCGGTGTTAAAACGGAATGAAACCAGGGGAAAGTAATCAAATCAACCAAATCTCATGTTTTTTCATGTTTGCCAGTTTTCTTTGGTTTTATTCACATTTACAATGATAGTGGGCAAAATTATTTTCGTATTAAGGTGACTTTGGTGAGTCTAGATACTTCACTTCTGGATAAACGCTGTCCTAACCACGTGTCTCCTTTCTTAGCTGAGATTATTATAGCTCAACATCAGTTTGTCCCTTTAGGTTATTTTTTACTTGCGTGATCTGATATAATGGTTTCTCTTGGTGTTTTTATCTTGCTCATCAACGGTTTCTACAGACGATATGCTGATAAAAATATGCTAAGCCGACCTTGCGTCCCATCTCAATCTCTTCGGAATGAAAACTATTATGAAAATAGAATGTTACCATTCCGCATCTGATTTCCTTCAGAAACGCTGCTTTTCCTTAAAACTTATTCGACAGATCAGTATGCGATAAACTTCAACTAGCATCTTGTTTCCCCGTTCAGAGGACCTATTCTGTTGGGCAGCAGAAGTCACACTGGCCCGATGTTAGACGCACCTTGTCCTTAGTCTTCGTAGGCGTTGTCCAGTTTCAGTTTTCTATTTGACTACTTAGTACTTAACGCCGACTTATAACTCTTCTTGAGACTTGGCTCTCAAGAAACAGACGCAAAGGTAACCACTAGAATTTAAATACCACGAAGTATATTGACACTTGGCGGAAAAGACACCTCTATAGGTCTGCGCAAGTTTGATTGCATCAGATTTCTTTTTTAGCAGAAAGTTTAAAATTAGATGATGGCAAAATTAAATTTAGACCATAAAATAAAAACAATATACAATGAGAGATTGAAAACTAGATAAAGCTAATATTAAAACTATTAAAAGTAAGATATTTATTTATAGTACTAAAGAACACACAGAAGACTATGAACACACGCAAAAATTAAAAAAAAGATGATCAAAGAAAAATGTGGGAAAAATTGTAAATTAGTATAAAACAGCAGAAGGTAAAGAAATTAAAAAAAATAGTATAAAAAAATATGTAGAATACTTTAGAAAACGAAGAAAAAAATGAATAAAGTTTTATAAAGTGAGTATTGAATAAAAATTGATTTAGGAATTAGGATTGTAATACAAGACAGTCCAACGAGTGCCTTAAAGAAGGAAAGTGAAGATAAAAATTAAAATTGGAAAAGATCATTGCGCAGAAGGTTGTTTTCGGTTTCTACGTGAAGCACGTATCATTTTATTATAGTGAGAGGATGATTTAGGGCGGCTCTGTGTTAACAAAAACCCAATTCATCTCCTTTCCTGTTGGATAATGATTGCTAATTAGCTGCGGAAATGATTTTATTTTGCTTTCTGCATGACGTCCTTGGATACCCAAAATTGTGCACGTTCTAAAAGTCTTCTTGAGATGCAATCGTTACCAGATGGAAGGCGATAACCTTTCTTGGAAAGATAATATCAACGAAATCTTGTCTCGTTTGTAATCGACAATCAAATGTTTAAAGACAGCATGACTGTTCTTGTTCAAAGAACTTCCACAAGGTGGCATGAAAGTCATACTAATTGTAGTCCATGACATTCATGGAATAATACTACACTGTACTATACTTCAACAACAGGTAAAAAATTGCTATTTACTACTGTAGTATCTTAGAACATCATCTTTTTTAACATTCAAAGGAAAGTACTGACACATTTTAGTAGCGAACCCCATTATTATTCATACAATCCGGATGTGGTGATTTCCATTTTCATTGACGATGGAGGTTATTAGAACATCCTTTGTATTTATCCTATGTAAGTCCGTATAATTTTAATCTTTTTAACAAAATGAAAAAAGTCAATGATCAGAAATAATATCAGTATAGAAGTAGGAAACAATTATTGTGAAGAATTTATGACTGCCAAGCGAGGGAAATTCAACTGTGATATGTGAGTGTATAAAACAATCTGGAGTTGAAGAAGTCAGTAAACATTGAAATGTTGAAATACTAGAAATTTACAAATACAATTCATTACGCTCTGCTAACAAGGAGGAGTTTGTAGCTGTCATTCTTTTCAATAAATGTGTAAAAAAAGAAAGAAATTACAGTGCAGTTTTACTATGTACCACAAGAATACTTAAAGCTAAAAGAAGTTTTGAGATTACACAGAGATTTTTAAAAAATCGGCCAAGAAGTAGATAAGTATAACACTTGCTGACGTGAGACAAAGAGTCAGAAAAGGACTACACAATAATTAAGTTAAATGTCAGATTTATGTAAAACTTGGGTAGATCCCAATGGAAAAGCCTTGGCAAGCAATTAAGATTAGAGAAAGTTCTGCAGGCGATACGAAAAAATGCTCAACACCACAGAAGAAGATCGTCAGCACTAGAGAATTGGGTTTATATAAAAAATCCTATTGGAATGTCCAAGTTTTAATTTAGAGTTCATTATTAAGAGACATTTAAATTTTCTGCGATAAATGTGTTGGTAATGCCTTCGTTTACAGTTGAGCTACCACGGAGAAACTTTTGCTATATATAAATTAATACTGTGGACTGGGGTACACTATGCCATAGAAGACTTAATCATATATAGGCGAATAAAATGAAAGTCTTCCAAAAGTTATGAAAGGTAACAAAGACAAAGACTATCCGCTTAAAAACGCGTTGATTTGATGACAGTGAATAAAAATTGACTTGCCCTGAAGAGGTAGTCCATTCAGATTTACGAGAATTAATAAATGTGTCTTTGTCAATATGATTGTGACACTTGCTGACATTCAAAGACGATTACAGTGTTTACTCATACGTCTATTCCTTAAGGCCCAAGACTACAGAAGAAGTCTGCGCTAGCGTCAAAGACTTTTTGTTATTCTTATGGTGCCATGATCGTTAATTATTATATTGACAATTATAGTCTTATTGATTGCTATCTCAAATAATTTTGCAGAAGATTATTGTCATGAGCTTTTAAGTCAGGATGTTCGTCAAGAACTGCATAATCAAATACTAAAATTGGACAATGCCTGCGAATACTAAGAACCTACAATGGTCACAAATTTGTGAATGCCGCAAAGTGCTCAAAGATGGTTGTGTTCATCAGACTAGTGTGACATGCGCTCCTGCACAGAGCGAATGGTTGAACTGTAGAAGAAGACTTTGATCAAAGTTGTTTGTGTCTAGACACACCCCCACGGATTATTGAATAAAAAAGTAGGAAACTGGCAGTAAAAATATGGAACGGCAACTGATAGTGTTGGTTACTGAAGATACAAACTATAAAATAGTTGTTGCACCATATATTAGAAACAAGTAGTTATAAATGTCATGCCACCAAATAATCATTTGAAGGGAGAAAGCTGAAGAGGAACCACGTGGTCAGACTTACCATTATCCAGTAGTGAAGTATCTATACTCTGTAATGTGAGAACAATTCCGCCCTCAATGTCATTAGCCAATGCCTCTGAATGGGATACTACAGTATCCAAAAGGTATGAACAGGCTTGGTCTTCATCCTCAAGTGGATTCTTCAAAGTTTAGGTTTTGGCCTGCAAGCTTGACTTCGTCTACAGAAACAAAATATTTTATGCTTGTCAAACATCAAAGGATACGATCTGAGTTAGAATACTTCTCGAAGATCTACGTGCTAGCAATTTAGGTACAGCACCACTTATTTATGACAATCGAAGTGCTTAATTCAGAGTTTTATAGGCAAACCAAACACAGACATATAGTGGCATTTCATTCAAAAAGCATGATAATGCAATACAACTACTAAGAAAATTTACTGACTAAATAACTTGTCCAGCAATTCATTAGTTCGTCTGCGACTTACAATTGACCACAGATACTTGGACAAGAATGAGGATAACCCAAAACACTATCTAGCTGGTGGTGTTAGACGTAGCAATTCCTAGAGTGTGCTCTCAGTAAATTTAGAGAATTCTCCTGCTTGTTGTAATACTTGAAAGTTGCTAACGAGAATAGCACTAAAATTGCTATTATACGTAATAAATATAAACAACAGAATTTATGTGGAACCAAATCCGACAGTGATCGTATTTATTGGTACTTGGTGATGTCGCAGGTGATCCTTAATAAATTAGACCGAACATCGTCTTTAAAGAATAATTACAAAACAAATTATTTGCCAAAAAACAATTTTTGTGTAATACCCTTTTTTCTCGCTCGTTATTATTAATTTTTTTAATTTTATTTTTGTGTTATATAGGCAACCAAACTTACTACCAGTATATTTTGTTTTTTTTAATTAATGTACACATAATATAAAAAATTACGAATAAAACAAAGTTTTTATTTTCTAAAATATTATTTTGTTTTGGAAAGAAATTAATGAAATTCATTTTAATAATAAATAATATTGCAGAGAAAATTTTGATGAGGTGGATGAGTTTGGTTGTCTAACCGGTGCATTTACTGGAAATAATAAAGAAAACTGTAATTTAAGGAATCTAAAGAGAAAGTTTAAATTTATGAAATATTAATTAAAATTTTTGATTTAATAAACAATGCCACAACCAGTGTTATTATTAAGGTTGTTAAATAACTATTATTTTATAGATACAAAAAATATTAAAATGTTTTTAATATTATTAACTGAACTTATATCGCCCTCTATCTAGGAGTGGTAAATTAAATGACCCAACATTGAATATACAGTAATACAGAATACAATTGAGCTGCTTGCTACTAGATGGCGCCACCATTAACAATTTATTGTATTTATATAATAA
The DNA here is from genome assembly GCA_036346155.1 of Sinelater perroti. Taxonomy (NCBI): domain Eukaryota; kingdom Metazoa; phylum Arthropoda; class Insecta; order Coleoptera; family Elateridae; genus Sinelater; species Sinelater perroti. The sequence goes on from JARFIY010000047.1 coordinate 491,114, forward strand.
AATATGTAATTTTCCTACAAATTGCTATTATAATAATAATTACCCAGGATTTTAAAATGAAATTAAGAAAAACTAGGGTAGAGCCACCCGCGGGCAAAATCGGCAGCGAAGAAGTATATCTCGCTGACAGGCGCATGCCGGGCCCGGACGCGCTTAATTGCCGTCATCATTCAGGAAAATAAACCAGGAAAAAGTGCAGTGCTCCTGTACGCAACGCGGACTGCAATGTCGCCGCGGGCCCCGCGTGAGCGATAGGCCCTAATTAGCCGGCGGACCCGACGGCCGGGCCCTATGTAAATTTTTGAATTGGCTGAAATTTATTGCGAGCGCGCCGGCGAATTGCACCTGACCGAACGTGTTGTTGTTTTTGCAAATCGGCGGCCTTGGGGTGGGCAATTCGGACATAATTACTGGACGAAGATGCTTTTTGCACACTGGGGATCAAGCGCCCTTAGAAGTTGTCGCTTTGCGAAAGGGGAGTCGGATCCAATATAAATCAATAGTCGCTCATAGAAATAGATGAAAGAAGGAATGGAAGAAGAAATATCTCATTAGTACCATTAGATAATAAGCTCCATTGTATCCACTATCATCATCATCATCATTAGCCCAGTATCGAGTAGAGGCCTTCCTTTTATTCATTTTCCTCTATCCATCTTAGTCCTGCCACTTTCTTAATGTCGTCATAATATCGCATTGCCGACCTCCCTCTTTCTCTTTTTTCTGCCCATCTTCTTCTTTGTATTTCGATGGTCACAATTTATGTGGGGGCATGGTCTTAGTAGAACATTTACTGGCCAATTGTCCAAAGTTACTAAAAGCTTAGCAACCTTTGCACAGTAGGTTTAGATAATTGTATGGCTCTTATTTCCAAAATCAATGAGTAGTCACCTTTTTGGACTTAGTTTATCCATACTTTTTTGAATCATGGTGAACAGGAATAGTATTCTTCAAATTGAAGCCGCTTGACTCCTTGTGTGTATCTTAAAATAAGAATGAGTATCGTTGCAAAGTTGTGTTATGGATCGACAGTGGCATTTCTTCCTCAAAACTTTAAATGTTCATATGGTCATTTGTTCAATTTTTCCATCTGTGTGATAGCATTAAGTTCAAGAAGAAAACGCCGTTCTTGTTCTTCTTCATTTTGCTTCTCGTCTACCTTAACATTACTTCCCAAAGAAGACGGCCAATTATCGGCCACTGAAATTGTTTCTAAAGACAGAATAAGCTACGTCAGAGTTTAGGTAATACGAAGCATTACAGCCGGCTCCATACAGCTACCCAAACTCGAAAAGGTATTGAAGGGTTCTTTGGACTACACCGAAATACGTTCGTGCGCAATTGGCTGGTGTTACGACCACCCCCATTTTACAATAGCAAGATTAAAAACCTATCTATCTCTTGGGAAAAATGTGTTTTTAAGTCGAGAATTCATGTAGAAAAAGAACTTTGTAGGTTTGTGTTTTTATAATGCTTTATTAAGTTTTTAAAAACTGGTTTATATTTTGATTTGCCCTGGTATTTTGTACTTTTACGTATCGCACCATAGTGAACGTAGTTTTGGATTTTATGTTTGAATGGACACTCAAATGAATTTGTTGAGGTCTGTGAATAAGATTATTGGTTGTAAGGGTGCGGTTATAGCAGAAGTCTACAAATTTATTTAATATTAAGAGATTTTTTTATTTGTTTCCTAATACACATTTATTATTGTTTCCTATTTTAGCGTTTAAATCGCTGGTGTGGTTTTATGTAATATTTTATTACGCATTGTACATTGTGCTTGAGATTTTCGTTTTCCTTCTCCATTATTGCAAAAATTTTATTTAAATTTAAAATTTGTCAACAATTTGCTCAGCAATATGAGCCATAAATTTGGTTTTGCATGCAAAATTATTGCGTCTTATCTGCAGATAGGGCACAAATAGAGCGAGTTAGTGATAACTTATTATAGTAAGAAAAACTACGTGCATTATAATGCTATCGCTTTTTCTTGATGAGGATTGAATTAATAAGCCTCGAATTAAATTACACACTCCTGGTAGCTAAGCTTGGTTAAACAATAATTTTGCTTTTATTCTATTTCTAGTATACATATATTATATTATTCGCTGTTTGTTATGTGAACAAGCCCTTAACCCTAAGATATACGAGCGTGCGCGTACTAAAATGCAGATGTATCACAGTAAGCCGTGCATACAAATTGTTTAAATTACCCACGAGCATTTATACAGTAGTAATAATAAAAGCAACATAAGCAAAGATGGATAAAATACTAGGTGCATTCTATGGCTAGTACATCGAAGATTCCTGGTAAGAAGCGTGATTCGCATAGATTGATAAACCAATTTGTTACTGTTCTACTTTTAATTCAGCCACACTTCTAATTTACGTTATATTATTTGCTAATTGTTATGTGACACACGAGCGCGTGCGTAATAAAATATAAAAAAAATTAAAATACCTCATTGGCATTTATGCAATATTAATAATAAAGTAGCGTAAACAAAGATAGATTAAATACTGGATGTATTATATTGCTATTACCCCCCAAATTACTCACTGTAGACCCAAGCGACTCGAGAAACAGCGCGATCCGCATGGATTAATAATTTTGGATTAAATTACACTCTTCTACTAGCTGGGAATTTGGTTAAGCAATGGATTCTTTACTATTTTAATATTATATGATACATTATCCCCCGCTCAATACCTGCGGAATATGTGAACAGGCCTTTATTGTTGTGATATGCTTTAACGCATGTTCTTTTGCGATACTTTTATTCCTTACTTTTTTTTTCTCCCATAGTTCCGTTCTGGTCTTTAAATAGCGCACGTTACGTAATTTGTGCTTGTAATTTTAGTTACCTTTAACTTTTATTTAGCCTCAGGATATACTAAACGCACTGGGGATACGGTGGCTCAGATGGTTCAACCAGTTGGCTCTGTCCTCTAGCCGACACGTGCAAGTTCGAGTCTCGCTCAACCCATGGGTGTGTGTGAATGTCCTAGCATTTAAGTGCATGTTAGTCGGCACAATAAGCCCTTGAGGCTGCAGTGCCTGTAAGTGCGCCAAAAAAAACAAAAAAACTAAACACACCAGTCGTGTTTGTAATTTTCTTTTCATTTTTTATATCTGAGAATAAAATCTCTAAAGCAGAATTTATCCTGTGCATCTAAAACGGCGCAAGCGATGCTTAGCAGCGGAAAGCGGTTTGGAAGGTAACCTCCACCTCCAGTGGTTACTTCTCGTACGAACCAGTAGCACCGGTGGCGTCTGGAGATAACGGACGGTTAGTGCTATCGCGATGTCGCAACTTTTGAAAGTTCTCACCGTAAACAAGACACCAGCTCAGGCACGTTTCTCTAGCGTATCGAATTATTTAGCACACACTTGCAACAAAATAAATTATTCTTTTTACATTTAAATACAATTTAATTGCTCCTTTGATGTTAGTTTAATTATAGGATCTTTACTTTTAAATTTAATTAAATTAAATTCCGAATTTAATTATTCAATAGATTTCTTAAAAGTCTTAAAATTCAAATGAAATGAAATAATTATCTTACTCAACAATTCAAATTGGCCTACAAAGTCTATTTATTCTGCCTTTACAGAACCACAGCACAGATTGTGTTTTATGTTGAGTACAAAACGCATTAGTAACTCATGCCGCTGCGTTCGTGCATGATTTTTTGGCTTTCTAGTTGTTTTTAGATTGTCAATTCTTTTACGCATAAAAAAATTTAAAAAATTCCTTATCTTTTATTTTCTTCCTTTTAGAGCCAGTTTGACTTTCTTTGATAATTCCTTGTAAGGCTTCTACAGCCATTTTGATCTGTGATAACAGTAGTATGTCTTTCGACTTGAATTTTGTCAAATTTATTTTCCATGATATAAAGTTGGACTTCATTAACTTAACATTATCCAGTTTACCCTTCGAAACTAAACACAACCCCAAAAATGGGGAAATCGGATAAACTGTTAGAACGTAGACACATAATCCGATCTGTGAGGTGAATTACTGGATGCCATTTGTAAAGTTTTCTTTTCTTCATGTAACGATGAAATGACAGGGAGCTCGGGAATTTCGAGCAACAAAAGGGAAGAATTAATCTTTGTAAAGTAGAATAAAGAACATGTGGCAAGGGAATTGGTGGTAAAGAAGGCGGTAATTAAAATGCGAGAAGAAGGACAGAAAGGAGGATTGAATGAAGAATATAATAGGTGATATTGAGGACTGCTTAAGCTTAACTGACTGACCGATCTACTAATCAAAGCTTCGAGATGAAACTACAGGGACTAGAGAGTTCATATTTTACCCGAGCGTCCGTTTGAGTTAGAAAACTTGAGATAAATCAAAAAATAAAATGCCAATATGGCGGTTTCTCATTTTAAGTTGCCACTTGCGGTGATGTTCTTTGTTATCAATCCACGAGCTGTGGCGTAAGCTTACGAGTAGCATCGCAAATAGAATACGTCGGGTCGTCGAAGTCATCTGTAACTATTTTTTTGAAATCACGATCGATTCTGGGGCTTACGGGAACCGTCTGGAAAACATCTAGAGATTCCTGCATTGTTCGAGAATGTATTAATGTCCGCCGCTCGACCTTGACAGTTGATCGACGGACGTTTATGCGACGGTGTGCCTACGGGGAACATTCAGGAATTTGTTACAATATTATGTACTGCTCTAAATGTTTTTATTTAAATTTTTAATGTCTTTTTGTACTTTTTACTTTAATTTTGCAAGTAACATCTGTTGTTATTTTTTGAAACTTTATTAATACGTAGATTTATTTTTTATATATAGCAAGCGATCTATGATGTAGTTAAGAAGAGGTTGCAGAAGCACTTAGCAGTTGTTTCTAGAAAGTGGTGGTGGGAGGGATACAACAATTCTAAATTTCTAATATTATTGAATCACATTTGTTTGACTTTAAAAATGCCATTTTTTCAACTTTCAGAAGTGATTTAGACCTCAAAATATCGATTTTACGTAGCACAAGAAGGAGTCTTGGTCCTTGGGCTTTGGGTGTCTTGGTTCAAACAGTGGGGAAAGCAGCTATAACATTCGTACATTATGCGATGGATGATTGGAACACCAGTTACTTAGTGAAATTTTGAAAAATCTATACCTGCAGTTATAATTCAGATGAATTTTTCTGATCTCTCGCTCAGTGGGCACTAACGGCGGTTCTAACCCAAAACGAGAACCGTGGCTGCAGTCAATCTGCAGCCGTAGGAGCGCGCCGATGCAGCAACGATGGTAATTCGAGTATAGATTTCAAAAGTGCATAATAGGCGCTAATCACAGGTTCCCTGTCAATATATCTCGGACTTGTCAAATATAATCACAGGCGGCGCGACCGCGCTTGCCAGCTTCCGATTTGGCCGCGAGCTGCGCCGATTAATATTAATGTTAATAGCTCGTAGGCACCGCGTCGCTGGGCAAACAAAAATGCTCAAAATTCATCGCCGACTGTCATACGCAGGCCGTGAATTACGGCGCCCATAAAATCAGCGCGCTGGTTAATTTCCCCGCATGGGATTAAAATGGGATTTGAAGTTGCGCAACCTGTCAGCGGCTGGAGGCTGCCGACTGGAAGGATAATCGCCTTCCTGGGTCGTTTTAATGGAAATCGGCTGTCCTTGGGCTATAGATGTTGAAACATCGCTCGGAAGTATAAGAAATACAAAGTCTCTTCGAAATGTTCTTATGGATGTTTCATATTACACATAGTCTTGCCAAAAAATGCTGAAGGTCACTCTTCCATACGTGTAGCATAACAATAGTAGAGTAAGATGGTTATGAAAAGCATACTGCAGACAGAGCTCTCCAAAATAACAATATTTTTTTTATCTTGGATCTCTGATGACAAGCTTCGCATCCTACAAGTGATGAAGCTTGTTGATGCAACACAGGAGCGTATTCGTCGAATTTTCAATCAGTTGATATCATGAAAACTTGATATTTTGAAAATGTCCATAAACAGTGATCTAAGATTGGCGCGACATTTATTAGTCTTCGTAAAAGCTTAGAGGAAGATTTTTTACAAATTAAATATTTTTACTGCTGAATTCTTCAATCATCAATTTATTCCCCAATCTTACTCAATCCTTATGAGAAATTTATGAGGTTATTTAGGGGTCATCATACAGTTGATATATCTATATCTTTCAAAAGTGGTGAAGAAATATTTAGGGAAAATTTTTACTCCAGCTGTTAAAAATATGAGTTTATGTCCCAAATTCACTAAAAACTCATGAGGTAGTTATGACGGTCTTCGGGGGTCATCATACGGTCGCTCTGATATTTATATTTTTGAAAAGTGATCTGCAAGCATATAGAAAAATTAAGTTATAGATCGAAAATGTCTAGAGCTGATTACTTCAGCCGTAAAAACAACCGGCTTATTTCTCAATCTCACACAAAACTTAGGAGAAAGTTATGAGGTTCTTTAAAGGTCGTCATGCAGCTGATATCTTATCTATAGCTTTAAAAAGTCCCGAAAAACCATTCGAGAAATTTTTGTTTTATTAACTACTTCAGTCGTTAAAATAACCGGTTGGTGGGGGTCTTTGGAGTCGTCGTACAGACGCTCTCATATCTTTTTTCTTTGAAAAGTAAAGAACAAGCATATAGAGAGATTAATTTACAGATCTAAAATGTTTAAAGTTTAATGCTTTGGCTGCCAAAATGACCGGCTCATACCTCAATCTCACACGAAACTTATATATTTATATATTTTTGGGAGAGTATTTAAAGCAGCAGACAGGAAGAATTTTTTACAGATCAAAAACGTGTACAGCTAATTTCTTCAAACGTAAAAATAATGGTGTTGATGCCCCAGTCTCGCGCAATACTTCTGAGAAATTATAAGAACTTTTAGAGTTTATCATACTGTTGGTATCGTTTCTATAACTTTGAAAAGTTGAGAAAAAGTATATAGAAAGATTATTTCGCAAACAGAAAAATTGTTTAATAATCGATATGTCAGATTTATACCTCACTTTCACACAAAGTTTATGAGAAATATATGAGAACCTTTAGGTATTATTATATCCGTTTCTTTAAAAAGTGGTGATATTTCCACAGACCAAAATTTGTATAGTTTCCTGCTTCAACCGCCTAAGTGATGGGTTTATGCCCCATTCTTACACAAAACTGTTTTTGGGGATTATTATACAGTTGTTCTCATATATATTTTTTGAAAAGTGACGCCCAGCAAATAGGAAGATTAATTTTCAGATAAAAATGTTTGGACCAGAATGCTTTAGCGATCAAAATGACTGGTTTATACTCCAGTCTCATACAAGACTTATGAGGTTTTTTCGAGATTATCATACACCTGATATCATATTTATATATTTGAAAAGTTGCAAAAAAGCGTTTAGGGAAATTTATTTACTAAATATGTCAACCGTTACAATGTCCAATCTCACACAAAACTTATGAGGGTCTTTAGAGCGCCCACATTATTTTTTTGAAAGGTGGCGAACAAGCCTATAGGAAGATTAATTTATAGATCAAAAGCGTTTAGAGGCGAATGCTTTGCCGTCAAACTGACAGTTTTGTTTTTCATTCTCACACAAAACTTATGAGAAAGTTATGAGTTTTTTTAAGGACCATGATACAGTCCCTCGCATATCTATATCTTTCAAAAGTTACAAAAAAGCATTCAGAGGGATTTTGTACTGGATACTTCAGTAGTTAAAATAACCAGTTTATGACCCACTTTCTCATAAAACTTATGTCATTATGAGTGTCTTTGAGAGTCACCATACAGTCGCTAGCCTATTTATATTTTAAAAAGTAATGGACAAGCGTAAAGGAACGTTAATTTAAAGATCAAAAATATTTAGATTTGAATGCTCCAGTCGTCAAAATAATCATTTTATTGTCCGATCTTACACGAAGCTTATGAGAAAGCCACGGGACTTTTTAGAGGACATTATGCCCCTCTGTTATTTATATTTCTTTGAGAAGTGTCTAAAAAAGCACATAGGAAGAATTTTTCACGAATAAAAAATTTGTATAGCTGACTTATGTCCCAGCCTCGCACAAAGGTTATGCGAAGTTATAAGGACTATTAAAATTTATAGTATAGTCAGTATAGTTTCTGTAACTTTAAGGAGTTGAGAAAAAGTATATAAAAAGGTCGTTTTACAGTTAAACAATTGTTAAATAGTCAATATGGTAAAACTTTCATACAAAGTTTATGAGAAATTTATAAGAACCTTTAGGTATTATCATATCGCTTCTATCATATCTGTTTATTTGAAAATCAAACAGGACAAAATTTTCACAAATCAAAAATTTGTATAGCCGACTGGTTCGGCCGTTTAAATGGTCGGTTTATGCTTCAGTCTCATACAAAGCTTGTAAGAAAGTGATGAGAGCATTTAAGAATCATCACACCGCTGATATCTTGGCAAAAAGAATAAAGAATAAAATTTTTATAGGCATATATTTCTATTGCTAAAAAGAAGAGTTATGCCCTTATTCCACCAAAAGCTTAAGCCTGTAGAATTATCATGTCTATTTCTTTGAAAAGTAGAGAGACACCGTTTAAGAAGATTTTTTCAAATCAAATTTTCATAGTTGAATACTTTACCTGTCAAAATGATCAATTTATGTTCCAATCCCACAGGGAGCTTGCGAGGAAGTTACCAATATATTTAGGGGTTATTATCTATTTATTTGAAAAGGGATTCCATCCTGAATCATCTTATTGAACTTACGAGAAACATCTAGTTTAATCATAAAGACGGGAGATTTTGACAAGACTCAGCGTTAGTCCATAAGTTTATCCAATTTTATTTTACCAAATGAGTTACTTTATAGTAGTCTCGACTTAAATCTGTTGCGCTATATCTTGTAGATAGTATTTAAGGACATCACATGCAAAAGGAAACATTTTAATACTTTAGGTTTGAAGTATTTCTCAGTGAAAATAGTGAGGACTTTTTTGTTGGAAACTTTGCGTTTAGTAATAGATGTGTAGTTACAAAGAGTTGAAGATGTGATGATTATAGGAGGGATATTTAGCTCTACGATTTTATTCTAAGCTTGCTTTGCTTAATAGACACTACCATCACTTCTATCTTTGCTTTATTTATTTTCATATATTTTTCTTGTCGTTACTCCTTATAAACTTTGGACTATAACTGTTATTTAGTCAGATCACCGCAACCTTCTCGGTTAATCTGAAACGAATTTTCTTAGGTATTTTTACAGCGCTTCTGTATTTCCTATTCGTAGTCATATTTTACCATTCTCCTTCACTATTCTTTACCACTAAACATTTCAATGTATTTAAAGATGTTTATGGGTGTCATCACCGCCACCATATCAAATAACACCTCACACTACTGTGCTCTCCCATATTTTACATTTTGTTGAAGAAATTTATCATTACATTGATTGAAGAAACATCTTCAACCCGGGTTTGCCTACTGTCACTAATTTCTCAAAAAATTGACATACCTCTTAGTGCCATAAGGCCAAGGACGCATTTCCGTGGCCCAATTCTGTCGATCTTTTTTTTAAGTCTGCCTAGCGTTGAATGGTGTTTTAGTTTTTTTGACAAACACTTCAATTTCAAAAGCTAACAGCTTTAACTACCGCTACTGGTTTTGTTCGTTCTAATTCGATTGTTTCTTTTGCATTAAGCAATAATTGGATTATCTGTTGACAAGGATATTTTTGAACATGCATTTGTTTCTCGTCGTGAGGCACTATAATCAAGCTGACCCGAAATTAAAATTGTCTAGATCTTTTCATCCATGTTTTTTTAAAATATGTGTGCATTATCGCTATTTGTTGGATACAATGATATTATATGTCTTTTAATATTTGTGATGATAAAGCTATACCAACTACCTTCTGTTGTTTTCTATTTTATAGTTATTTGTATCTACATATTTTAGACATTAGTTCTTTTATTTCGTAAATTGTCTTCTATTGCCTCTTCCTACACTTATAGTTCTTTATAAACTTATTCTTATAAATTTTGGGGCATAAATAACAAAGCTGATCCTTTGGGCTACTATATATTGATAGAAGCTTTTCCCTTTTCAATTCATCGATTACTGTTTTTTGGGACTATCTAAAGCATCAAAACGATGTCATTTCCAACAATCCTTTAGCCGGGGTGACAAAAAGACAATTATAGGGACTAAGATTCACAAAATAAGAGTCGGAAAATTACAGGAATTTTTGTTGCTCAAACCTTGTCGTGTTTATTTTCATAACGTACCTTACCAACACAAATTCGTTTCAGACGCATAGCAACTGTCATAGGTACAAACTTATGCTGAGACTACTGTCTTACGAAGGGGCGGCAGCAGCGTACGGTGTTAACAGTCTCGTTATTTTTCTGCCAAACCTTGTAAGTTGACTATTACTATTTGTTAAATACATGTTGAATGTTTGCTCTAGGTCAACTGGTTGACAGCATCCTGCAGTGCGCACAAGGTGAGATTGACGACCAATAACCTTTGCAGCTATTCTTAGTCTCATTGTGCCGAATGTGCAAAATAATTTATATACACTGACCAAACATTTATTTTTAGTTTACTAGTCACTTCTGGTCTCCCAATAAAGTTTCATTTAACCAGTGGCCACTTTTCAGTGTTATCGTTTTAATTCTTAATATTTGTGTGCCTATCCTAAATTTTTATTGCTAAACTTTAGTTTTCTCTTCACTTACTTTTTCTTCTTTTGGCGTTCTCTCTTCTATAATTTTTTCATGTTAATTTTTCGTACAAGAGTTAAGACACCTGTAGATTTTATTGAAGTATATTATGCACTCTTTTTTAGTGGGGTTTTAGGGTTGTTCACTTAATTATGTTTGCCAAAGTTTTTCGAACTGTTCAAATTTATTTTGTTATTTGTTTCTTTTGCGAATAAATTATTATTTACCATATAAATTGGACGCTCTGTTATAAAAATTCCTATTTACGTTTAGACGTTTTTAGTTTCATGGCCTTTAATTTTTATTGCTTTAGCTATTGTTTCTTTTTGCCAGAGACATCCTTGGAGACGAGCGAAGGCAACTACGATAAGCATAAGAATAGCTAAAGTTTAGATGTTTCTTCTCAATTAGACCTTTTAAAAGAATATAAATCGGTCTTTTTAACTGACTAAAATGCGTGAGTCAAATTTGAAAGAAAAATTGTATCCAACTGCCGATATAGCATCACTAGGTGGTTGCCCTTGCGCATCGTTTTGTTAGTAACAATTGCGATAACTGAACGGAAATTGTACAGCGTTTTTAAAGGGAAAATTTTTAAAAACAAACTACGTTGATAATTTGCTAGAGACACGTTATAGAAAAACAAAGTGTTCAAACAGCATTAAATGTCTACAACGGAGTAAAGTTGAAAATGTAACTCACATGCCTTGCGTTCGCAACACCAATACCAAGATAAATGTTGCTTAAATTCTCGAGCATACTGATGGGAGGCAATCGATGGCCAATAATTGAAGAAATTTGGGATGATAAGTTTTTACCTGTTTAATACTAAACCTAAAAGGCTCCTCGCTCATTGCGAAGAGAACGAAGACAGTTTTGTGGTCATTTAGACTCCCGAATCCAAACGAGCAAGTATGGAATATTAATTTTGTTTAATCTGCTGGTGTTCCAATCAGAATTTTGCTTCTTCTTCAAGTGACTCGAGTCGAATCGATGTAAATGCATCAGACGATAGTGGGTTATACTTCCTATAGTTCGGATTATCATTGGTTTGGGTCCTTTAGGATACCGTAGGAGGACGGCGGTTTAAAAGCAACATTTGTGTGAAAATGGCAGATCCAGTTCAGGTTTTATTTATTTATTTTTACTTTATTTACAACCTACGCCATTACAGAATTTTCAGTAAACATGATACAAGGCTTGCGCAAGAAAGAGAAACATCCAGAGAAGTTTCATCTTCTTCTAAATCATTTTAGTTTTAGCGAGCTTTCTTGTGGCAGGGTCATTGCTGAATGGCTCCTCTATTACCTCATTTTTGTGATATGTTTCTTGTATAACGATAATCTCATCTCCGATGCAGAAAATCTTCAAATTGTTGTAGAATATTTGGTTACTTACAAATTTTAAACTGAAACCTTTGGACGATGTTGAGTGACGTTGGTTTTGTACAGCTCTATAGTTGTGAATCTATAAGCCTTTATTGGTTTAAGCACAGTTTTGTATAGTAAAATTTTATTGAAGAGAGAGAGTTTTGACTTTCGGTCTAGAATCTAACACCATTTACCAAAACTTTAGATTAGGTTGTCTTCTTTTGATTTGAATATGTTTCCTTTAGGTAAGACGTTGGTCGAGATGGTCAACGTAATTTGGATTGATTTTGTTTGATTTATTTTTGTTTGCTATGGAGTATACCAATCATTGGGTATATCCAGATGATGTAGATTTTAGAAGGCTTTTATAGCATTCTTATTTACGGCCAGTATCGCTACGTCGTCAGTAAGAAAAGCGACTATAACATTATTGTTTTCAGATATATCAGCTATATAAATAATAATAATAGGAAATGCAGCGGTAGAAGTTCGCTACCTTGAGGAACATCGAAGTTGATAGGACATAAGTTAGACTGCTGATTATGAAATGTTACAAAAGCGCTTATTTGACAATTAAGATTTGATTAGGAAATAATAGTTACCGGATGGAGCACTTTTTGGTTTTAAAAACTCTTGGGAGATGTCCAGCAATACATCGTTGCAGAATTTCTTATCTTTGAGACTTTTGAAATTTCATTTACTACTCGATGGGCTTGTACAACTGTAGAGTAATTTTCTCTAAAGCCAAATTGATGTTTCGGAGGCAGTGTTAGAAATTTGTAAATCCTTCACAGTAACAATTGTTCAAAAACTTTGCTTACGATTGGTAGAAGATTGATGGGTCTATAGGATGTAACTTTATGATAATATTGTCTTATAAGTGGAATAAACTTAGCATAAGATTAAATATAGCTGTCAAGAGAACAAAAGCCTTATTAAAAAATTGTTTTAATATTTGAACTGAGATTAGGTCGTATCTTGAAACCTTTCTTATGTGAAGATTGCTACTTTCTTGATTTCTATAGAAGTAAAATTTTTAATATGTAGGGATATATTCTTTTACTTTCTCATCAATAGCTCTTGGTTTTAATTGAAAGACTTTGGTTAGATGTGAGGCAAACATACCAACTTTTTTATCAGAACTGGTCCATTCGCCATTTGGTTCATAAATGAGTGGGATAGAGGCATACAGTCTCTTAATTTTTCTTGTCAGCTTCCAGTGTGTCTGATTATTTGCTGCTAAATTGTTATGGTTCACATCTTTGATAGCTACTTTCAGGTGTTTACTTAGTCTGTTGTAAGTATGTTTGACCGTGTTATTTCTAGATCTCTGCCAAATTCTTCTTGCTCGATATTTTTCACCAATGGGTTGGCGAATATGGAGAGGCACGTTAGTTGAAGTTCTCAGCTTGTATTCAGTTTGAGGGGTAGATGGCTAAGCAGTTTTTTGCACAAGTGTAGTGAAGTAATGGGCTACTGTATCAAAGGGTAGGTAATAATGTTTTCTTCTAGATAGGACTGAGACAAAGTCCAGTTAGAGTTTTTCGAAGTGATTTATTTATAACTGTAGTACTTATGTTGGTAATAACTGTTGTATGATCAGAGCTGTTTCTAGATATTTCTTTTTTTATAAGGAAGTTTTGTAGGTCGGGAAGCTTCCTGGGATCGCTCGGTCAGTATGTGGGGATTCCATTAGTGAGACAGTCGTAGTTGTTAGGTATGATATTCAGAGGATTTTGACTTTTTGTTGTTATATCCTCAGTGTGTGTGGTTTGTATTTAAAGGTTTATCAGTTACACATCTATTAGCAAGAGTATAAAGGAAGACTTTATATTATTATTTAGGAATTGTATGTCAAGGTAGGTCGTATATTGCAGATATATTAAAATGCCTTGGCATTGCGGTTATTTAGACACTTGTGGGTTAGATTTTGTCTGTTTGGTATTCCGTTTGCGTATGTTTCTTGCTGGTTGTATGAAGAGCTGTTTTACGGATTTGTGACATTAGGTGTGTGCGCACCGAAATTTGTTGGTGTTTGTAGTTGCTGGTTTGTTTCTGGTTGCTTTTAATTCTCTGTAAACTGCATAGCCCTTGTAATTTGCAGGTTGTTGGCATAATGCACACTTGGGCGGAGTGTTTCTTGTTTTTTTTACAAGATTTGGTATCTTGTTGTCCACCGCATTTAACGCAGTTGTACGGCTTAGAACAGTACTTCTTGCTGTGGCTGTAAGATTGAGATTGTGTGCATCGAATAATAGAGTTGCTTTTCCTAAAAGCTCCTACGACTATTTTGGTGGGGCATAAGAATTCCAGGTTCAATATTTTTTTATTGTTTCTCTGTGGTTCCTAATCTATAAAAACTAAAGATAGAAGTTCTCTGATTAATGTATGTTTGACATTAGTTATGTTGCGAACTTTATGGTCTATTTCTTCCAGACTACCACAGGTATAGAATAGTGAAAATGTCTTACTACCACTATATAAACACGTTCTTCTTTAATTTGGTACGTGTGGTAAACGATGGTTTATTCTTTTATGTGTCTTATCAATTTTCGGTACGAAACTATTGTGTGTGCTGTAATTTTAATAGCGTCATTTGGTTCTTCAAAGAGTAATTGATTCTGTGAGAAGTGTGATACAGTATTACTTGGCTGTTGGGACTTGTTCCCGGGTGTTATTAGTAGCGAACCAAACTGTTTAGGTGGCCATTTTTCTGCTTAAATTTATTACGATGTAAAATTGATTACGCCTCGGGCGTAGTAGAATTTTGTTTATTGATCCCTGGTCTGATAAGATTCTTTGGGACGGGAGGGGTCGGGGGTCATTTAAAAATTAGATTTTGTATTGGCGATTTGAAAACGTGGGACTGTTAAAAGTTTGAAAAGGAAACTTTAATTCGCTTCTATTGAGTAGTCGGTTGCCTCAAGTAGCTCAATTGTTAACAACAAAACACAATGGTGACCAATTCGAATAAGCATTTGTTAATTATAATAAAAATGCAAAACCGTTTATCCGAACGGGATTGAATAATGGCCAGGAGTTGCTAAGTAGCCGTCAAGTTTGCCGAGGGGCTTCAAACGCATTCAACTTTAGCGTTTGTTATTACTGACAACATTCTATTATCTCTGGCGTTATTGCGGCACCATTCACCTGTAAGTATTTTGTTACACGATGTTATTGTGCATTCCCTGCTCGTGCGGCGCTTAGGCGCATCGAACGCTATTTATTTGACGCCTCCGTGCACCAAGCGCGTCTTATTCAACGTCTGAAGGGTGAATTACGCCTAATAAATATTTCCTGCCTTTAGATTTTTTTAACTTTTTAAACTAGCAATAACTCCATGTTGATGGCATTCCGAAACCGCTCGCTAGGGTGAACGATAAATCAAGCGCGATCGAAAATTTCGGGCGCCCGCGTGATCGCCCGTCGAAGTCTCCCAGGCGCGTCAGCCGCTTCCCATTAACTTACAGTGAATCTTGGTACGGCTCTTTAATGCGGGGTTCCCGGTTTGACGGCTTATTATTTATAGCGGGGCGTCAAACCGGCAATTTGGCGGCTACTATTGCGTCGGTCGCGGCCCGCTTCCATTATTGCGCGTTTTCCGCGCAGAAAAAACCTAATTGCCGGGCCTCGGCGGGCGCGTCGCGGCATCTCGCCTATTACGGTAACGCGCAAAATTGGCCGAAATTGGCCCAATTTCGGCGGTCTCAAGGCCGCGCCGGCGGCCGCCACCCCCGGCCGGCGGCGGTGCCCCCGCGGACGACCGCCGAAAATGTTGACACAGCGAGCGCGGCCGCGAGCCCGGCATCGCAGGAGTCTTGCGAAGCGTAAACACTGTAATCTCGCGCTGGTAGTAGGCCGTTCGAGGGCTATTATTAAGGCGAGCTTGCCCGTATAATTACCGTACTGCGTACCAGCAAGCCATGAAGACGTGCTCCTGCAGACGTGACACGATGTAGGTGGATCGCTGCCTTCACCCGGCTGATCTGTTTGCTTTTTGCTCTCCGCGTTTCGAGTCCATGGTGTGAATTAGAAAACATCAGCATTGCCCAAAATATAGTGTAGTACCCATACACCAATTTATGGTAATTTACACCCCACCTAAGATGTTCTTTGAAATTTCTATCTCTTGCTTTATTTATTTCTTTTTTCCATAACCTCTAAGTTCTGCATGTTTCTTCTTTTTACCGAAATTATATTTCCGAAAAAAGTATTATGTTAGTCACCAATATATTTAACGCCATACTGAGAGTGGAGTACATCCCCAGCCAGTGGAAGGTTACATAGATCATCATGATCAATAAACCAGGAAAAGATCTAATGGACGTCGCTACGAAATCAAGCTGTGTCTACCACACTCTTACCTGTCTGATACACATTTTTACATCAAACATCAAGAAGCACACGCCAAATTGTACTGAGTATTATACAACTGCACACCAATAAACTTCAATAGTGGCCCAGAAGGTGGAAACCTAAACCAAACGAGGCGAAGTATGCACACGTTACTTTTTCTATGAAAAAAGAGATATCTGTCATCCAGAAGTGAAACCTATGAACCAAAATCTTAGTATAAGTGATTTATGAACACTAAATACTGTCAAGTATATAATCTAGATAGGCGACTTGATACTTACTTGAGCTAGAAGCTAATACACACTGGGCCTAAAATTTCTACAGATATACTGGCTACTTGGTAAACGACCTCGACTAGAACTAGAAAATAAGCTCCTACTCTATAAAGCGATGCTGAAACCGATGTGGACTTGCGAAATCCCTTTATGGAGGACATCTAGCAACTTTAACGTTAAAATATTGCAATGTTTTCAGAACAAGGTGCTATGAAACTATGAAACTCGCCCAATGAACTAACATCCTCTTTCTTTGAAGAAGGAAACGGAAGACTGACAAGATTTACTTACTCTGTTAAATTAAAGTGACTAATTTGTAATAGCAGTTTTAAGCTGGAATATCTCTCTTCGTGTCAATATCCACTGTAATAATACGTAAAACAAACCGTGTACTTATTACCCTCTAAGCCTGGGTAAATTGTACGAATAATGGAGATATTAAAATAATTCTTTTCATCTTATCATAAGATACATTTTTTTTTGTTTTTGTTGTCTTAATACCACCAGCGAATACATTTCTTCAATAAGAAACAATTTTTTACTCCATTGTTATACAATATGTCCTATTTATAATAGGTGATAAGTATTTTGAATGGTACGTGATACAAATTAGCACAAGCTGCAGTTGCAACTGTCAAATGCTCTTGGACATGTGGAGTAAAACAATAAGCCTCTTTGATACTATTTTCACTAGCCTAGAGCACTCAGTGCATCTCTTTTTACTACTTCTTGCTGAACCTTTATACTTCCCTATTCTATGGCTGTTCCTTCACGTTTTCTTTTCTTTGTCTGCTCCATGATCTCATTTCCTCTAGCTCCATTAAACAAATTTTCATTTTTATTTTCTCCCTTTGACAATCCGTTTATAGCATATCC
Organism: Sinelater perroti; assembly: GCA_036346155.1. NCBI lineage: Eukaryota > Metazoa > Arthropoda > Insecta > Coleoptera > Elateridae > Sinelater > Sinelater perroti. Next base: position 508,692 of record JARFIY010000047.1, read on the forward strand.
ATCCTATTTCTGTTGTTACCGAAAGTGTTGTAAATTTCCAATGCATTGACAATACATGTCCCTAGCATAAATTTAAAAATAATGTTTTATACCATTTACGCTTTTTATCAGATTTGCGTAACATCTTTTTTTACTCTGTCGTATGTAATAATGACAAGAGGTTTTACTACATCTTCTCCCTTGCGGTTTTTTTGTCCCAGTTGATCAGTATGGTCTGAACCAGAGCTAATTATTAGTACTGGACGTTTATCTAGCCATTTTATTATTCTAATTTCTTCTTTATTTTTCTCACCATACACTTTTCCTTACATAAATTTATGTTTTACAAACATGTTTTGGATTTTCCTTCCTATTATTTTAATGTAATGTCCCACAAAAATACGTTTCAGACTTCAGTAAATCTTTGCATAGTTTAACACTTGTGTAAAAATTATGAATGTAGAGTGTCCTTGTCACAGTTTGTGAGATTTTCTAATAATGCTATACATATATCATATCTATAGCAGGTTGTATTTGTTCTTGCAGTTCCACTAAGGTAATTTCTTTCTGCATATTCTCTTAGGTCATGTGTATATCCTTCAGGTGTATTTTACAAATCTTCATACCAGGAAGATATTATCTGAAGTCTAGTCTGCAGCTCTAGGAGACCATTGTCTTATCAACTACAATTTCTTTATCTGAAATTATATTCTCTTAAAATTGGCGACAAGATAATTTTAAGATGTGTTTTATTTTGAGTGTCTACCAATATTGGCTGCAGGATCGTTGCCTGAGAAAATGCAAACACCTCTTATAGCATATCAAATCTATTACTAGTTATTACTCTACATTTTACTGTAAGACTAATATAGGCCTATTTTTAGTAGTTTATTGATGCCCATTATCAGTAGAATAGCCAGAAAATGTTCTATTTTTGATCGTGTCTACCCAGTTATGCATTAAAGAACGGTGGTGAATTTCTTCTTACTGAATGAGCTAAGACACATGTCTGCTAGCTTCAAGTAATATGAGATCTAAAGTATCAGTTAAAAGCTGTATATAGATATCAAAGGATTTAGACAAATTTACTTTACTTCATTTGTAGTCTATTTTGTTCAGAAAATTGAAAATTTATTGGCAAATCCGTGCAAGGTCTCCATTTGTCAACATTTACTGTTTTGCGGGTGCCTCATCTTCCTCCAAATAAAATTCAGAATCTTCAAATAGTTTAGACTCTGAACTGGAAAAGTATCTCTTTCTTTGCTAATTTCGGAGTAGTGCCAACTGCTAAAGAGATGGTGATTTTTACGAGAATTATAAATTTTAAATTGATGATGGCTGCGGATTAGATGCTTCCTTTAAGAGTGAGTGTTTCAATAAGCGACGATTGTTGCACAATTGGTAATTCTTAAGGAGATAGTAATCGATCTAGCAGAGCGAAAGTAGATGAACCCAGATCCTTTGGGTTGCAACGGGTGGCAATATTTTCTGAGTTGTGGAACTCATTTTCATGGCATTACATCTAAATTACCTGCAATAATAGGAAATATATATTATTTATGTGGCCACCGGTGGATTATGCGGCTATAAAGGAAATTTGTTTTACACGCCATAATCACCCACCGGTAGTCCACATACAAAAATCAATCAAATGATTAAAATCTACTGAACAAGATAAAAAAATATTTTGAGATACAACAAACGTTAAGAAACAATATTAAAATGTGTGCTTTAGAGTGAACCAACAGGTTTATTGTTCTCGCAAACGAGTTAAGACTGATTTTAAGGATAAAAGTAAAAATTAAAACCGTCTTATAAGTTTATTGGGTTTAAATTTCTTCAGGTGTTTCGGTTTTATCGATTTCACCAATTAGTTGTGATGTACCAAGAGTCAGTTTTCATATTTTTTGGCAGAACTTTTCACCTCTTCTTTCACAATGGGTATGTATAAGTCACTTAAAATCGCTTTGTTTGGTACATATCACAAAGTACAACCTGTGAAGCACAGAACTATATTTTGGAACCTCTTAACGAGGTTGGGGATGCTAACAGTTCTCCAGAGAGAAATACCATACGATCAGAGAGGTTTTAACGCGACCTTGTATACTAGCAGCTTGTTTTTTAACGATAGTTTAGATCCCTATCTCTTGTCCGGTATAACTTCCTGAATTGAAGCCCAAGTTGTTTTTGTTTATTCAAAATATGAGTTCTTCAACTTTTGTGTTACTACCGGGCAGTTATCGCGGTTCATGGTGAAGGTGACAAGTTGAGATTTATCTTCATTCACCTTAATCCTTTAAACTTTGAGCCCTTGTTGGACATTATTGAAAGAATCTTGCAAGGCTTGTCTCTAGGACATCAGTGACATTGGCAAAAATTGATCTTGTAGTTAAGAAGTCGGCTGTGAGTAGTAGATATAGGACGGATCCTGACAGACTGTTTTGTGGTACTATAGATAAGACGGGTTGTAGATTCGTAGTTTTGCCTTGATAGTTCACAAAGAAATGCTTATCCATTAGGTCGGTCGTTCCAGTCGTGTGTATCGCATAGTTGCGCGGTAACCATCCGGCGCATGCTCCAGCTGGACGAGTTGGTACATTAAAAATATATTCTAGGAAAATGATAGTAAGTGGCTGGGGAGATCTTTGACGCTGATCCGGAACAGCACAATTTTTGGCGCAACAGCAGTGCCACCTAGAAGACCCAGGGAGCATGTTCGAGCGCCTCAGTAGTTCCTAAACAACCGTTGGTTATTACCGCCGTCTCCCCCGACAGCCATCATCAACTTTTTCGGGATCCTTAGCGACCGCGAGAAAGATGTTACGAAGCTAGTCGCCCCCAGCTCCCGCATGGGCTAAGTAACCGCTCCCCAAGAGAATAAATCCTGCCAATCATCCTGCAGGAGAAAGAGCTCTAATCTTTCGAAAGGAAGCCCATACATGAAAAACATAGGCCTAGAATGTAGCGGATGGGATTTTGATTCAGACCGCTATATCTGATGATTATTGATGCTTGCGTCATTTTCACCTCTTAAGTGGTGTCCCTGAAAACGTCCCGGAGAAAGATATGTAGACGAAACTTTAGGATAATAGCTTTCTCGTACTTACCCTGAGGCGCCTAAGGAAAGGTTTTCACAGACTGGGTGTAGGCAATTTTTGATCTTCGAAGCACCCTCGACGTGGCGAACAACCGAAGTAGATAAAAGTGGTAAGCTAGTGTCACCGTTGCAAGCGCTTCGGGTACAAGCAGTGCTGCGCGAACTGCTAGGAGCTGCACCCCGCCAACTTTTGGGGGATGCCCTGCATTTCCGAAGCCGACACTCTGCCAAGCAATGACTGCACCAGGACGCAGTTATACCGCAACACCGAAAGGGAATGCCCCAGCGTCCGCAATTTCTGCTCCTCCGCGTCAGCCGCAACCCGAACATTAGGTCTGGGCCACCATTGCCGGATGGCTTTAAAATGTGGACCTCCGCGTTTCTTGGGGCCATGCAGATCATTGGGACGGCCACAGGTAGCGCCAGTAACGTTTTCGAGATTGTCGCATAATCTGTTGTGAAGACATCACAGTCATTTTTGGCATGTTCAGCAAACACTGAACACTTGGGTAACCATTTAGGTTCTGCCTGAGAGGCAACCAACTTCAACGCCAGGGTTTCCCAGAGATGAAAGGTTAGGGACGTATACCCTTGAAATGCCAAGGATGTCAACATCAAATAGGAAGGATTTTCGTATTTCATAAATTTGGTATGACATATACTTTTTTAGTTTATAGATTAGAGCTAGCTATATGCTAAGCCTTGTCAAAAGCTTGGGATATAGATAAAAGTGAAGCGGAACAATATCTATGCTCATCGAGGTCGCTGTTGCGTGTTGGTGTTGATGGTGAATGAATCGTTGTTTATCTAGAATTAGTTGGATTTGTTTTAATAAGTAGTAATTTTTTGGAGACCTTGGAGAGAACTTACAAGTCTATAAGATATTAGATCGGTAAGTGTCTTTCTTGACTTCTGCACCATATTATTTAAGCCACTTTCCAGGTACTCTGGAAATATCTGATTGCAAGAATAGCATTGTATATTTCCGCGATAGCTCGAATGCAGTTTCGAGTAGCTGCTGAAGAAGTTTTCCAGAAATAAGATCAAAGCCTAGGGCTTTTCTAGAATTAGTTTCTTTACTGATTACTTCTTGGACTACTGAGAGTTTGAGTGGTTAATTGGTAGGCTCATTTGGTAGGTGTATGCAAAAAGTTTATAATTTTAATATCTTCTTAAGGACATTCGCTGAAAAAGGGAAGAAATACATTGACTAGGTGATCAGCGAAAATTTTTGCTTTCTCTTTGCTACTGACGTAACACCATCTATACATTATGTTGTTTGGTGTGGCGGCCTTTTCGCCCTTGAACCGCTTTATATCGCGGCGGCATGCGGACCTTTGATATCAGCTACGTTTTGCCGTCGCACACAAACGGCATGGGCTTTTGCTCAGCCGATTGATTCACGCCCCGCAGCGCAGCCAGTACGGTCGTGTCTTCACCCGCAAGAAACATTTCGCATCCCCGCAAGCATTCACGCCCCGCAGCGCGGCCAATACGGTCGTGTCTTAACCCGCATACATTCACGCATATTCAACACCCCGCAAATATTCACGCATCGCAGTTCGGCCAATTTGGTCGTGTCTCAACATCCAGATACCAGACCCGCAACGCAGAGGTGGCCACCTTGGAATCGCCGACGAAGCCGAAGCCGAAGCCGATTCAGGTGAGCGATTTGGCAATTCATTGGTTGATATCGGTAGCCGCCCCCATCCGCTTACGCGACGGCCGTTTAAGGGACGATTTTGGCCTTGTCGGCTGACCTTCCAATACGGGCCGTACTACGTTTCCACACCGCACCACAAGAGCGGCTATTTACACGCCTGCCTCTCCATTTTTTGGTCCTTACGAGCCGGATCAGTATCGTATCCCACACCGCACCACGAGAGCGGCTATTTACACGCCTGCCTCTCCATTGTTTATATGTGTATTGTTAATATCATTATATCTTTGCTTCTATTGTTAACAGCAAATGTTATACTCACATTACAATGGTCAATTCCCTGGATATTCAGAATCTCCTCTATCAAAAATATCGTTTTCAAAATCACACTGAATCTCCAATATTTTTTAAAAAAATCTTGCATCGAAACTCTGTGAGGTCTTTTTCCAAGCATTTGTCAATTGGAATTCTCTGCGTCTTATTTATATATAATTAAAATTTAGGAGGTTATTAGTTGATCCAACATTATGCACTAATACAACCCGCATGGCAGAATGGTAAGTCTACAGACATCGTGAATAGTTTGTCTTCTGTTTTTGGAGTGATTTTATCTGTTTTGGTAATTGTCTATACAATTTTTAGCAATAATAGTAAACCATAATGTATTTTATCTTCAAACATTTCTAGTGCATTTAAATTAAACCAATAGAAAATTCTTACTTGCTAGACTTAAATTTTAGTTATCAAAATTCTGTTTTTGGCTATTACTATCTATATAGCAACGTTCAGTTTTTTAAATTCTGCTGTATTTTTACTTTACAATGCGTGACCTATTACTAGACGATCACAACTCTTCCCACTCCTCCTAATATTTGATAAATTTGTGGACCACTTTTTAGTGGAAACTGCGTGGTTGCTCTTCAAAAAAGCCTTGTTGTAGTTCCCGTTAGTTTTTTTTTTGTTTGTTTCTTACCATACGAACCGTTTTATAGAAATCCTCACAGATGAAAATCTGAAGGGACGAAGCTGCAGAATCAGATAGATGTTAAAGGTTTTTTATTTTAACTTACATTTCTGTAACGTTGGTTAGGTGATATGCAGACTGGCGATGTCGTGGTAGAAAACAAAGCCTCTTTCATTTGCCAAAATCGGAAGTTTTTCTTGAGTTTTCATATTGAGTTTGTTGAGTTGCTCCCAGCACTTGTTCTCCGTGATTGTTCCATTAAGTTAAAAAAAAGCGAAGAAAGTGATTTTTAGAGGTATTGTCAATATTCAGATTCTCGACAGTCTCTTGATTTGCAACTCTTGGGTCATTTTTCACCACCACATTATCATCACTAATTCCAAAACTAGGACGATTATTTGGTTTGAAATCGTCATTTAGAAATTTGACATACCGCTTTTTACTGTTTTGAGAGAAAATAAATATCTCGAATATCCGAAACTTTTTATAGCTATTTTTAGATCGAGTGCCCTTAGAGACCCTTCGTAGATCCGATCCTTTAAAAAAGTCACATGGATTCATGTCAGGGAAATATGTTGATGGAATTAATTCCATCACCAGCAAAATTATCGAAGTCTAAGCCTATGTGACAAGGTTCCAAAATAATTCAAAATTTTGAAAACAAATTTCCGGAGTGCCATAAGACCTCGCACCAGTAACCGTTGAGCATTTTGGCTGTCTTTGCTCCCCGTAGAAACTCTTCTTCGAGCACCTGGCGGTAATTTTGAGAATTAATATTGCCGTTAAGGAAATATGGCGTGAGAATTTTTTTTCCCTAAAATTGCACACCAGGCAATCACTTCTGCTGAAAAAACTTTACAACTGCAAGGTGAGGATTTTCAGTATCCCAGTGGCGCATGTTTTGATTCTTAACAAAATTCTTATCACTATACCAAGTTTTCGAAAAATCAACGAACCTTTTTCCACTTTTTCAATCTTTAATTGGCCAAATTGGAATCTTCTCTCAATATCAGTGGCTGATGCACTTGAATCTTGTACGGGAACATTTTCAAATGTTTTGTCGGGATAATTTAGACGCTTTCATAGCTGACTCCTTGTTGAGCTGCTCGTCGAATCGAAAAACCTGGCTGATTTTCGAAAAGATGTCCAACCTTTTCGATATTTTTTGACGTCACAACGGTAGACGGTCGGCCAGGATTTGTGGGTTGGACATGCAAAAAACTATCAGTTGTCTCAAAGTAGCGAGAAAAATTGTCACAGGCTAAAAAACAGGCCAAAATTTCATTTGCAACTTCTCATCTGCTTATCATCCTTTCAAAATTTGTGTCTTTGCCTAAGGGAGACTCCTTAAAGGCCTGTCGGACCATGACACAACTATACAATAAACTAATTTTATACAATAGACAACTTTTTTAAAAGATTAAAGATTTCATGTTTACAATGAACTAGTTACGTAATCAATTGTTTGCTGCAATACTATTATGTATGATAGGTGGCGCTGACCTATTTTCTTTCATGATTTTTTAATAGGCAAATTATTGATCATATAGGCCTATCATTGATCACTCTGCAAGTGACTAAAGACTTACTTTGTTACTATTTTTTTTTATATAAATCTGTGACTAAGATGATAAAAAGCTATTTAAATTGTTATTTTATCACTCCTGGTATGTCACACTTTTGCAATTACACTGTTAACAAGAATATGATTATTTACAGTTCTGAATCGTTTTATCTTAATGTATTCTAGCAGCTCCGCATTTTTTATTACCCGGATTTGGACGTGCGCAAGCAAATCCTACGGGGAAGCTCTCCACCCTCCAATTAGGCTGTCAACGCGGCCGTCCCGTGCAAAAACAAACGCGGCGAATTTATAGGGCATTTTAATTTCGGACCGCTGGGCCGTTAATTAACCCCCGGCCGGCGTAATTCCACGTTTCGAGTGCCGTTTCTCCCATTGATAGCGCTAATATCAATTAGCGCGCGCTAACGGGCGCCCGAAACGAAAAAAGGAAGCGAGCTATCATTAGCCCCAATTATGCCCTGACAAATGAAGAGAGTAGCGCGCGGCCTGATTTATTAAGCGACAATTATCGCGGTGGTAGCGGCAGCCGGCGGAATTATCAGTCGCGCGATTGCGATCCGCGACGTCTTAATTAATCGGCGTCGTGCGCGAAGGGCCGATGGGAGGGAGCTGGGTGGCGGATGGATAGGCTGGAGCAGATAGTAAAAGTTAATTTCCGGTGCCCGGGAGATTGCATCTAATGGCCGACACCCGCCACTACCTCATCGTCGGGGGTTCATTTTTTTAATGCGTCCCGTTGCCCATGAATGGAGCGCAAACTGCTTATTACGCCCCGAGGCGCTGGGTGGGACGGGGTGGCTTCTATTATCCTTGTTTATAATTATGTTAATTGCTCCCGTAATTTATTGTAATTGGTTTTCGAGTCGGGGGCGAGGATGTGGCCGCCGATCTTCCCGCAACGAGGGAAGCGTTTAAGGCACACCTTGGGAACGATCAGCTGGAACGGCTCTTCAGCAACAGGGTCACTTGAAACATCCTTTACTCCCTTTCTGCCAGTTAAAGATTTTATTTAAGATTTAGTTATGCCATCTCTCATAAAAGTATATTCATTAAAACCCAACAAAGTCTAGGAACACCAAAAACAAATCTTAGAATTAAGGGAAAAAGAGCAAACCTTCAATAGATTCACTCCAAATTTTTTTTGGTGTAAGCCTAGCCTTTTTGTTTGTATAGTTAGTTAATTATTATATTACGAAAAATTTTGGAGACACCAGAGGCAACACTACTATAATGACATAATTTAGAAACAACATTTGGTACGGTAATTTTTACTTTCTTATTCTTTTAAATGATGAAATGTTCATTGGGTAAATAATTTGATGAGATGATACTCTTAAAAGTTTTAAGTGACAGAAAAATATGATAGAGATAACATGGAGTTGAGTCGAAAAGTGATTTTAGTTTGATGGTCCAATACAGCTTTCCTTACCGTTACTGCAGTCACTCCTGCAAGTAGTCTAGTAAATATCTGTTTTTAGAGGTCGCCTCTACCTCCCCTTTTGGTGGGCGAATTTGAGGGCAAGAAACCGCCATCTCAAGCTAATTCCAGCAAACAAGCAGGAAATATTCAAAACTTGTCTTCGACATTCTTAACGACCAAAAAAAGAACGTTTAAATGACCGCCATTACTTCTTTCCTCATTCACACATGCCGTTCGGAGTTATTCCACGCGAAAAAGGGTTCCCTCCGTTATCCTCCGGGAAAAAGGGTTTAGTTTTTTATAAGGTAGCCACTTCACTAGAACAGGGTAGGCTTTCTTAAATTCTATTTTCTTACTAGCAAAGATTATCGATGTTTCCTGACGGTCATCAGCGCCATTATGTGTGGCCGGAATTTGTTCTAAAGAAGGGGTTTAAGCGGGAAGTCTTGAGGAGGATGAAGAAGGGTTTTAACCGCAGACTGATGGAATCAACAAGGAAAAAGAGATCCTCCGTCCGCACGACGCCTTTAATTTGACCATTAAACTAAAGCATCCAAAGAAGGGAAAAATCGTGAGCCTTGCAGAGGACTGTAAGAAGAATCAGAGTGAGCTCGCCACCTGCGCTAACTTCCAAGCTCCATATCGGGCCAGCTTAAAGGAGATGCTCTAGCTACCTTCGCAGTCACTTCGTTCTCTTTAGCTAGCTCCTCGGAAGGCTCTGCAGCACCTCCTTCCTCATCTTGGCCATCAGAGCTGGGTCATCACTGCTGTGTAGTTCCAGAACGTGGACATTTCCACGTTCTTGGCAACCTTCCAAGATATCGTGGCCTGCAACTTCCCGAGGTTGTTTCAGAATTTATGTTTTAAGCGGAAGATGGCATTATCATCTTTGGCAAGTCTAAAACCAACTCAACAGCTTGGACTTGCTCTGGTTTTTGCCATGCTAGAACGATCTTAATGGCACACCGATTTCCAACGCCAAGGCTTCCAAGAGAAGAAAGGGTAGGAGCTTAGTTCTAAAAATCTTGCTCGCTAGGGAGCACAATGTCAATAATTCTATAAGTCTGCTAAAAAATTTGCAACAAATCCTAACTGACATGGTAACAGATGCCTTTGATGCAAGGTTTTATATTTACAAAATTTAGTCTTTAAAGGATTTTGGTTAAGTCAATTTTATTACGTGTCTTTCTTCCATATTTTGTTACCTTTATCCTTCTTAATTTCTGGTGAATGTTGGGCCAAACTTTGTATGGCCCTTTTTGCTCTTTTCAGAATTTTGTGAGAAAAAATTATATATAAATATTGCACGGCTAACAGAAAAGCAATTGCAACATACAGTACCGTGCCTCGACCTAAACTTGGGGCTCCGTTCAAATACCACATGGAGATGTACCCGGTCGAAATTAATTATTAGTGTTGATTTTCTGTCATTTTATAATCTCCTTGTGGATGTGAGAAACCGATAAATCAAGAACGAAGTTACATCTTTGTCGTCAAGAGAAAATTAGCTAGCACGAACGCAGTCGTAGTTTTCAGCATTTTTTACAAGTTCCTAACCTTCTTTTTTAAAATAGTACAGTTTGACGGTGTTTCCATAATGTTTGAACATCAAACAAGACGCTTATGTCATCGAGATGCTTCTAGGCTCCCCTGTCCCAAACTAACTTTAACAAATAGCCTCAGAAAAGCTCCGGGCAAGCAGAAAGAATTCGGCTCGATTCTAGAACTGGGGGCTTGTTAAGCCATTGCAAAGCTGCTGGCCATTTCCGCTCTATATAATATTCAAACATGAAGGCAAATAGAGACCATGTGAAACGTAGATTAAACTCAAGAAACGAACCTGATCGTCCAAGATTTCACGCAGAGCCTAGTTAGCAACATCTTATCGACCTGGTAAAAATGCTTTATCAAATATCTGTCTTTGAAAAAGATATCCCCACATCCTTTGAATTATTCGAGTTCCTGTAGATGACAATCAGAGTATGCAATGCAGTTTAAATGTTCCCGAGATTTATCGATGATGTACTTCAAGACTTGAGTTTCTGCTACGCTTACATCGATAATATCATACTAGCACCGCCTTTACTCGAGGAACATTTGAAACACCTTGAAATACTCTTTAAACAATTACGGAAGTGCGGTAAAATGATAGAACTAGCCAAATGCTGTTTTGGGAGTTATCTGTTAATTTTTTGATTTATCAAGTCAGGTCCAGCGACACTCAACCTCTACACAGTTTTACATCTCAATCAAATAACTACATTTATAGGGGGTTTATATCCAGGGCCAGAGTTATAGCATTTAAGCAAGACTCCGTCAGCACTAAAGACGGATGCAACCTTCTACCTTTGAAATTGTAGCAGCGAATTCGAGAGGATATCGAGTGCAACACAGCAATACAGCGATCTCTCCACCCCAATGATAAGCGGAAATACCAGACACTGGTTGCATTAATCCAGAGCACCGTTGCGGAACAGCTATTTGCCGAAGAACAAGCCGGAGACCCTCGACGCAGTCGACAACAACCTGTAAAAAATCGTGAAGGTCCTGTGCAGCATGGGTCTCTGTGAGGAGAACGGCGTTGCTTACACTAAGTAAAGCACCCAGATCTGATAGCGTCTCTAATATAGCGCTGCAGGCTCTTCCGAAGATGACAGTTATCTGCGTTACCTCAATTCCCAATACTATCCTTTCTTTACGATACTTTTTGAGTTTCTAAAAGCCTAAGACCAGGACCTTTAACCAGGACTACCATTAGAAGTCTTCCACTTGATTTTAGAGAATCAGTTCAGATTTCGTTCGGCCGCTACACTACCTATCAATTTCTCAAGGTGTTGGAAAAATCTTGGAAGCCTTCCATAAAAAGTATATCACCACTTCCTTTATGTAATTAAGGTTTTCAACAAGGTTTGATACAACGTCAACGTGTTCATTCTGCTGCTAATGCTCTAGCTAATTTTTTCTTTTCAATCTCAAATTTCGGATTAATTTCGACGATGTGAAGTCATTATAGGGCGTCTACGAGTCGCCCCCCTCCTCCAAGGCCCCGTGGTGTCCCCAACGTTATACGACATCAAGTCCAGAAAGAGCTGAGCTTGCTAAAAGATTGGTGTAGCACATGGAGAGTAGGGATCAACGTTGGAAAGAGTTCAGACTTAGGGAACCCCAGAATCTTCGAGTGGGAGACACTTTGGAGAAAAGAGACAGCTCTGGTGGCCTGGAAGCCGGCTGTCTTTTCGCAACAATTAATAAATTACAAGACCATCACCCCCCCCCTCTAATTTAAAGAAATATTTATTCACTTATTGGATTAAGTGAGAGACTTTTGCTCAGCCCCCTTTTTTCTGAACAAAATAAAAATTGTTATTTCTCAATTTTCATTTGTCATAAGTCACTGACTATTTTTATGAAAACTTGGTGATTTTCTTATCATAATCATTGGTAGCTTTTTTGATGTCTTATTGTTTATTATGATGCCAACATCTTAAGAGTTTAAATTGTATCTTTGAAATCCAAACCTTCTAAGTCAGTTAATTGGAACGGTTCATTTTTTTTGTCTACGCTTCCTACATGTATGTTCTTATTTAGAGTAAAGTGTGTCTTATTCTCCCATTTTTCTTTAAATTAACCGCTTTAGTCTTACAATCTGATCTCAACCCGTTTGAGTCCTCAATGTTTTGTCATATTCTGGTTTTGAAATTTGAAACTTTTGTAGTTATTGTCCTAACTAAATTCACTTTTTTTTGTGTCGATGCCTCTTTGATTCTTAACTTTGCAGGCAAAAAGAAAAAGGTTTTGACTACTGTAACGTGTTTTGTTTGAAATGCCAAAACGGTGGTTTATTCTGCATACATATGTAGTCTTTGTTGCTTTTGAAATATCTAATTGGCGTACAAACATTAAACTGTTTTGAAGCTATGTTAATCACTAGATGATACGTATGAATTGTATGACATGGAGTCTGCCAACAAATATTCTTTGCAGTAAGCGAAGTTTTTGAGTTTATTTGAAGAATTTATAAATATACATCAACTGTCCTTTAGACGGTGCAGTCTGCAGTGAAATTTACCTCCTTCTTCTTATTAATGATAAAAGAACTTAAGATCTGTCGAGCAGTTGATTGCCCATCAAACTTGTATAATATAGGTAAAGCGCCATTTGTCAGCTTTACAACGCATTACAAGAGGTGTGTATTGTATCAATGTAAACTATAGCTCAGTGGTGAAAGTAATGTCGTGCAAAATGATCCTTTTTTTGAGTTTTAACGGGGAAAATGTGCCAGTAAAATCTGAGAAATTATTTGTGAGCTTTAACTGAGGTTTTTGTTTCCTGCAGTACGTGGAAGAAGTGACACCAACGGTTTAGAAATAGAACCAAGAAAAGTCCTCTCCTCTTTTCCTTGTATTTCCGTTTATATTTTGTTTTTTTTATTATTTCTAATATTTTCTAGCGCACTTATATCTCTATAGTTTTCTTTTAATCTACGATTGCCCTTTTTGAATTTGGAGATGATGTAGGCTGTTGTCATTCTTCTGGAAGTCCCTTTCCGTTATTTGCTTTTTTGAACATATTGTGTATCATTCGGAACAGTTTTTGCGAACCATTCTAAGAGAATTTTTCCGGCAATTATAATTCTTTATTTTTTATTGCTTTTTTACTTATTTTTAAATTATTGTTATTTGTTTTCGTTTTACAATGGCATAATTTTCTATTTCCTTTATAAACTCAGGTCTTTCTTCAATTAGTAGTTTCCCATAGTATTTTTCTCATTGTTCCATTTGTGGATATGTGTTTGTTCTTCTGTATTTGTTCTTAATTCCTTAATTAATCGCCACGATTCTAAGATTCGAACCTTTCCAATGTGTATTGGTTTATGTGTGAGCATGCTCTATTTTTTTTGTTATTAGTTTTTTTACTTCTCTATTTTTGTTTATGTTCTTGTAGCTCCTCTTGGTTTCATGAGCTTAGCCATTTATTAGAAAGCTTTTTTTGTGTTATATATTATTATAGTATTTTCATTGGGGTTTAGTTTATGTTTGTTTTCTTTATGAAACACTTGGTAACTCTAATAGGGCTTGTTTGATGCTATTTTTTATATGTTATTAGCTCTCTTTAATGTTGTCATACCTAAACTCTACCAATTTTTGATATAATCTTCTCTGGTTTAGGTATCTTATCTCATCCTGTGGGTGTATTTTAATTTTTTTTTTCTTTAATTTTCTGTCTTTGATACTCGAGTTTTATTTCTTATGTAGCACGGGAATTTTATTTTAAACACTAATAGCTTACTACCCCTCTCTTAGTCTTGTTCCTCTTAATATAATTAATTATGAATTTTGGATATCTTGTTTCTTGTGTCCGTGTATATTTATGGATGCTCTTATGTCGAATTCAAATTTTTTCGTATATGAGGCTGTTGTATATGGACCCGTATATTTCTTGTATTAGTATCTGGTGCTCAATTTTTTTTGTGTGATCTTGTTCTTTCATTTATTCGCTTCCATGCTGGTAGCGCTTTTGTCAGCTATTTCCTTTGCTCTCTGCGTTTTCTTTACTTCACTCTAATAGTGAACAATATTATCCATGTTTGTTCTTTCAAGTTCTTGGATAATTTCTGTTTTGTATTCTCTATACTTGTACGCTCCAAGTCCCCATTGTGAGTCTTTTTCGGGGTTTCCTTTTTGGTTGAGGTTCAACAGAATAACTCCCCTTGATTGGAGATGTTTGCTTCTGTTTTTCATTCTGCTGTTTGAGTCCATTTTATATATGAATTAGGTTGCTAACGTCTAACGCCATAACTTCTTGGTTGAAGTGTTAAATATATTATTTCCTACATCTTTGTTGTAGGGTTATTTCTCCCATGTTCGGTTGTTAGAGCCTTGTTAGCGAAAAAAAGGGTACATTGAGTTCTTTTAGGAACGTAGGTGAGGTTGACATTTGATTATGCTATATTGTAACGTTTATGCTCTTAACAGTGGTAAATGAGATGTGAAAATTTACTGAACCTACTGATTTATTTTACTTACAGACCATTAGAATCACAACACTATATATATATATATATATATATATACACAAAACATACAATAGATATCGTAAAATTACACACAGCTTCCGTAGTTCAATTCGTTTCGCTTCGCTGTAGCCACTTGGAATCCCGCGGCTTCTCTGCTGAGCGATATTTATGCCTATTTGGTGCCATTCCAGAAGGAACTCGAAAACATCTCAACAACGCCGACTTGGAAACGGCTAGAGTGATCGCCGCGCACGTTCTCGGCAGCTGAATTTCTAAAAGGTATTGTATCGCCCACCAAGCGCGACGGGGTGAATTTGGATATTTGTTACAATATGTTTCGCTTTCCTTATCCCTCTTACTATTATTTATAAAATTATCGTCGTGATTCTGTGTTTTCTATGACAAGATCCTTTTATTTTATTTGGCTAATAAATAGTAGTTCACACCGTATTCTTAAGACATCTGTTTCTATTTAGTTGGTGTTTATGCGATAGGATAAAAAATCAGAAACTGGCATCACAAGGTTAAACATGCCTCAATCCGTAACCGTTACACATAAAGTGTGTATAAATGTTGTAAACTGTGAAGAGGTCAACATCTGTTGCATAGTTCGCTCCGCGGCCGCTACTCCTATAGTTGCAGCGCAAAGAGCATGATCGCGATTGCTGATTGCTATTTGCCTTCGGTAGCGGAACTGGCGCGCTGATGACCTTCGGCTCGGTAGCCGCAACGTGTTATTACGGCAGAACGTGGACAACAATGAGCCGATGAACCTGGGGACGGCGCAACGTGCCGGTATGAGCGGGCGGCCCCGGTGCGGCCTCGGCGCGGCCCGTTTGGGCCCTTGCCCGCGGACGGCCCGGCGAAACGAGCGGCGGGTCCGCGCCGATCAGATGTTGGACAATCAGCAAACCGACGTCTGTTATTAGTCGCGAGCACGGCTCCGATATTACGTTATTATGATAATGGTGGCCGCAAATTGCTGCTATTACAGCCCTGGCCGGCACAGACGCACCGATCACACCCTCGAAACGCGGTCGGCATTATACCGCCGATTGTGGCATTATAATTTCAGATAATGCGCGGCTGCCCCGCGCCGCGCAGTCCAGCGACGGACTGCTGTTTTTGTTCTTAATTTAATAACGGCGGCACAAATTGCGAAAAATGCACAAACGCCGTGCTATCGCCGGTCCGGCGATAATCTTCAATCTACAAACAACATAAACGAAGGTATCGCCTTTCACTACACTGTCAGAATTACAATTTTTTAGTTTTTTATCTATGGTATCCACTCTGTAGTCTTCCTACAATAACAAATATGCCACCGGAAGAGAGAACCAACAATTATTGTTTTATTGACGTCTGCGACGCATGTTGTCTTTCTGTGGAAAGAGACCACCCATGGAGTGAAGCATTTAAATATTGAATGCCTGTCCACTACGTTAAACATAACTAACTACACACATCTCATCATTTAACCACAACATTTTGGATCCTTTTCCACAATCGAGAAAAAGAATTTGAATTGATTTAAGCCAATAAGAAATGACACAAGAGTAAAACAGGGCCCGACAAATTATCTCCTCTTTTCGAAACAGCAACAAAAAGAACAACATAGATTCTGTTTAATGTTTGATGGTACCGTCATACAGAAAAATGTTTGCCATTTAGTCGTCGACCAGATTTGAAGATGACATCATCCAAGTGTTTGCTCGCACGAGCGATACATTGCTGCTACTTCACCTTAAGGTTCCGCATTGATGTCGAGTTATTTCCCTTGGTAGTGATGCGATCGCGTTGAAAGACTTCAACCTCAAGGTGTTTCTACAGAAATAAATGGGACAGGTTGGGTGACTGCCGACTATAGGAAGTCACCATGTAATGAGATAAGGCCTGGAAAGATTTGTCCCATAACTTCTCAAGAAACTGTCGCTGTGTGTGCAGTGGCGTCGTCTTGTTGAAACCACGGTGGTGCATTTTATTGTTTGTCGAGTTTGGCCAAATTCTATAACAGCACACAGTTTGTGGAGAGGTCGCTAATGTAATTGTCGAAGATTTTCAGATTAGAAGGCGTTTATGGTCCGAATGTTTCAAGTCGAAAATAAGTCCGCGTTTGGTACAAGAAATTTAAAAACAGACGAACGAAACCGAATGATAATTTGGAGAAGAAAAGAAGCAAACCAAGGGCCTCACACACAGATGACAACTGCATAATGGCTGAACGTTTGATTGGGGATGATCGTTGCATTAAAGTTTGTAAAATTGTTGAAATGAATGGCATTTCAATGAGTTGTTTCATGAAATCATATGCGACTTAAATTTCCGCAAAAAACCAATCGAATGAGCGTTTCAGTTTAAAATCTCACCCGATACCAATAGGAAGGAGATTATTTTACTGAAAGCATTGTTACCGAAGCCGAAACAACAGTCTATGATATGGAAGCGTCCAGCTTCCCCAGTTAAAAAAAATTAAAACTCAACCTACAGGCCTACTGCTGTGTGAATTCTTTAAACCGCGTACAACCATTAACAGAGGCATGTACTGCGAAACTCTCCAGAAATTGCATACAGCCATTAGAAGGAACAGGCCGGGACGATTATGCGAAGGAGTTACACTTTCGGATGATGGCGCAAGACTCCACACGAAAAATTAAACAAAACCGTAGTTGACACAGCGGAATTGGGAGGTCTTGCAACATCCTCCGTATAGTCCAGACTTAGCTTCCTCAGATATTCATTTATTTGAATCTTTGAAGAAATTTTTGGGGCAAACGTTTTGCGGATCAGGGGAAATTGCAAGACACTATTGTGGACTACTTCAAGCAACTTGACAAGCAGCAATACCGTGAAGGGATGTTCAAATATATTTTTAATATAAAGATTTGTGTAATTTTGACTTATACTTTTAATATCGAAAATAGAATGTTCCGCAAGTTCCGGTCAAATAGTGCCAAGGCGAGAGAATCTTTAGCGACGGAATGTGCTGCGATATTCTCGGATGTCCGAACGCTACGTGATCTACCAGGCGATTTTCTTTTGAATGATAAACCAGTCTGTCAAAAATCGAGTATTCACAATATTATGATTTTCTTGGTCGGAACTCTTCTATGACTACCTACTCTACGCTATAATAGTGACTAAAATGGCATACCTTATGCTCTTCAAGGATGTCTAAGTTGAGAACCGTCTACCAATGCATTATAAATTACGTTGGCGGGCCTTGTATTTACTATCAGTACAATAAAAAAATTTTCGAAAAGTAGAATTTTCCCTAACGATCTGTTAAATTCCTATTTGGGGGGAGGGACGACTATCCCGTATAATGTTTTAAAAGTTCTTTGCTTTTTATATTTAGGTAGCTTAGTCAAGTTCTTCTAGTTATTACCAGCCCTATTACGTTCTTTCTTTATTCTTTCCCGTTTTGTTTCGACCTTCCTCTGTCTGTTTGTTCAATTGCTATCCATTTGGATGTCCGTTTTGGGATGTTTTCGTGGCTTTCTCTCAGCGCATATCCAATTTAATGCTACTTTTTATCAATATTACATTTCCTACTTGATTTGCTTCTATCATTCCTTATTAGTAATTATATTGGACTAGAAGACTTATTTTCCTTTGTAAACCTTAGTAAGCTAATGGGCCAGATATATATTGAAGCCGACTTGACATTATCATTAAAAATTCTAAATTTCTGCGTATTAAAGATCTAATGATAGCGAATAGCGAATATGTTACTTATAGAGAATAAATTTAACTTAGGGATAGCGATCCGGCCTACACAAGCTCATGGTTTAATTTATCCTCTTACAAATTGAGGAAATCTTGTCTCAAACGTACTTCTCAACCACATCAATAATTTCTATATTCAATAACTTGATAAGAAGAACATCATAGCTCTCCGTCTAGGAGAACTAACCCCAAACTGGAAGGTTGGAGAAGGACTTCTGTCTTTTCAGTACTGGTGGTAACCAAAAGTCAAGGAGATCGGTGACATAGTGGAAACCACATAAATGGCGTTTACAAAGCGATGCAAAAGGCAAAGGAGAACCGCTGGA
Organism: Sinelater perroti; assembly: GCA_036346155.1. NCBI lineage: Eukaryota > Metazoa > Arthropoda > Insecta > Coleoptera > Elateridae > Sinelater > Sinelater perroti. The sequence continues at coordinate 527,465 of JARFIY010000047.1, forward strand.
TGAAGCAAGGGTGCAAAATAATATAAATGGACATGGCAATAATCAATCTTTTACAAAGAGACAGAATCTAAAAAAATAACTAATAGTGAAGCGTGTATGGAAGAATTTTAAAAATATAATTGAGAACTATTAAGATGTACATTTCTAATAATTCTGAAAAAATCCTGGTCAAAGGAATGTAGCGATAACCAAATAATTAACTTGCCACCTTGTACTTCTAGTTTGTCTTGGCCTGCCTTTCTTGCCTTTCCCCGAAATTCTTGCTTTGTATACATTTTTGCTGTTCTTCCATTCTATGATTATGTCCTAACCAACCCGACTGCTTGTCTTGTGCTATCGTTCCCACTGATTTAGTTTCTAAAACTACCCTAAACACTTATGATTTGGCTTTCACATTGTTTCGTTGCTATACCTGGTTTACTACCACATGTCACAATCTGCACAATAACTTTCTACTTATTTTGTTACCCACTCTTTCTTTTATTTCTAGATCTAATTTGCCATTGTTTCTTATGTATACTTCAAAATATTTATAACAATTCAATTGTTTTAATTTCTTTCATTCTATTATAATATCGCTTGTTTTTAGTTCTGTGCTTATTGTCGTGGTTTTTGTTTTTCCTGCATTCATTTTTATTTTCTTTTTCTTCAACTCTGTTGTAATTCTTCTTTTGTTTTACCGAGGATCACCATATTATTAGAGTGTAACAGTTCTGTCTTTTCTATTATTTTTATTCTCTAGTGTCCTACTTTGTATACTTCACCTCTTTTTAATTTTCTTTATTATTTTATCTCCTACTAATTTAAGCAGCAGCGTTTCCTGATCGTCATTAATTTCTTTTTTAGTATTTTCCACACTTAATCTTTTTTAATTATGCCGCAACCCATCTGCACATTACAAAATCTTTATTTTTTTTTTACTTAGTTTATTACAAATATATAGTCTTGCACTAAAACTGCTGTGAACCCACCTTGTGTATATTCTATTATATCCCAGAAATGTTTCCTTATTCTTTATTCTAAAATTCTTACATATATTTTGCCCGGTAATGTAATTTATCTGTAATTCTTGCACTCCTTTGTGTCCCCTTTCTTAAATACTATTTTTGACTTGTTTAAGACTTTCTCTTGTTTTATCACAATTTTCTTCTGTTGGTTTTTCTTTTGTTCTTCAATTCTTTGCCTACTCATCTGTTGTTATATTTCATTATCTCCCTTTAGCATTTCTTGGTAATGCTTTCTCTATTGATTTATTATTTCTTCTGTCCTTGTTAGCACGCTTCCGTGTTTGTCTTTTATATTTTTTTAATCTTTTATTACTTTCTTCTAAGTTTGCGATCCACCATGATGTTCCCGTATTCATGTTTTCGGTTTTCGTTAGCCCACAACGTTCATTACTTGTTTTTAATATATTCTGCTTTATTTATGTCAATTTTTCTTCTATGTTTGTTGCTGCACTTTTTTATTTTCAGTTTTTTTACAAGACTTCTTGATATATTTTTTTAATATTGTCCGTTTTCAGTTTGTAACTTTTGATTTATTTTTTAAATATCTTTTTATCTCTTTATGCTTTCGATTCTTGCTTGATACACAATTTTATGCTGTTTGTCGTAATAGGAGAAACAATAGTTTCTCCTATTACGACTCTTTCTATCTATCAAAACTAAGTAATTAATAACTAAATGAAACATCAGTTAATTGGAATAGACAGTAGAAGATCAAGCTTAATGAACTGAATCAATCCATGTGAACCTTACTTACTTACTTAATCTTATAGCTTTCTACGGTTAGGCGAAAGGCAAGTGGAGTTAGGTTGGTTGTAATGGTCTATAGGTTCCTATCCATAGTCTTCTGTCCTATGCTACTTGTTTTATTTTTCCCATCTTATTCCCTCTTTCGTTGCTTTCTCTTGTATTTTATCTTTCCATGTTGTCCTAGGTCTTATTCTTTTATTTTTTTCCAGCACTCGTACTTCATACACTCTTTTTGTTAGTCTGTTTTTAGAAATGCAGCGCACATGTCCTAACGACCTTCATGCGCTTCTACTATTTTCTTAATTATGGGTTTGGTTTGTAGCTTTTCTGTATATGCATATAATCTTGCTTTTTAATTTTATATTTTTAAGAAAAATGTATTGAATTTAGTCGTGCTCTATGATTTTCTGTTATGGCCCATGTTTTACTGCTTTATGTTATTGTCGGTCTTAATTTTTTTTGACTACTTTTATTTATCCTTTTCTAGGAATTTCTTTCTTCCATAAGTAAGTTGTTTTTGTCATGTTATATATTTTTCCCGTTTGTTCCATCTTGCCGTTGATTTTCTTGTTTATTTTGCTATTATGAATTCTAAATATTCAAATCTTTCCACTTGTTTTATGTTATCCCTTTAATTTTCTATTATTTCTTTTATTTTTATCTTTTCTAGCACTCTCTATATGTGTTTCCTTTATATTTTATAAAAGGTTTTTCAAGGTATATGAAGTACACATGTCTTTATTAGTAAGTTTTTGGAGGCTTCTCTCCCCTTTCTAAAGTCACATTGGATTCTTTTTATTGTATTTTTTTGCTTAATACCTATAATTATTGCAAACTCTTTTATTTTGTTTCTTATGTATGAGAAGTAAGATTCCTACATTCCATTTTTGATTTTTTCTATATTTCTAATAATTTTATTTTGCGTTTTTGTAAATTTGGTTATACCTTCTTTCTTAGTGTTTTATAATCTCCCGTGTTATATTGCCCCTTCCTCGTACTTTGGTTTCCTTAACTTCTTCTACTGTTGCCATTGTGTTTATCTACCCTTGTAGTATTATATTAATTTCTACTTTTGTTGATTTTTTAATTTGTTGTTTCCGTCTTTTTATTATTTGTTCTTCTGTTATTATGATCCATCCTTTTCTTTTAAATTTATTTTATTATATTTCTCTATTTAAGTTGTCTTAGGATTCCATAAAATAATTTTTGATTATCTTTATAGCGTTCTGTCATGTTTTCTCCTAATTTATCCTCGACTTTTATTTTGTCTTCCTGATTGTCATGCCTATGTTTTTTTTGTATATTTTATAGATTTCTGTCTTTTTTATTTGAGTATCTTTTTTATATATAATTTTTATTTTTACTTTATTGTGCAGTTTTAACATTTTGTCTTTTCTGTTTTTATTTACTATTTATTCCTCCAAAATAACTTTTAGTATAGCATTTCAAAAAACTTTTTCCATTTTTATTTTACTCCATTTGTATTTACGGTTTTCCTAAATTTTTTGTTTAATAAATATTTTGATATATTTTCTCTGGCATTCAGGTTGCTTTAGTTTTTAATTTCTTCTTGTTCCTACTTACTTTCTTGTTTTGCGTTTTCTTTCTTATATTTTCTTTCAAATTACCTTTTTATTAGAAATGACATGAAGTAACTACTACCGCTTTCTACCTCTGCTTCTATATTTATGTTTGGTTATTATGTAATCGATAATTAACTTCTTATTTCTGTTTTTGTGTATATCTTTATGTTTGAACTTCGAATAGCTGTCATTCTTATTTTTATTATTCTATCTCTTTTACTATTTTTATAATTTCTCCTTTATTTTTTAAATATTCTTCTAAATCTATATTTTGTTTTCTTACTATTCCATTGAAATCTTCGATGACAAGTATATTTTCTTCTCCTTCGTCTGTTCCATTTTGTCCTTTCTTGAAAATTATGCCTCCTTCTTCTGTTTTTTCTTCCTGTTGTTTTATTTATCTTTAATAGTCTTATTTATATAATATTTATTTATATTTTAGTTTTGTTTGTTCTTTCTTTATGTTTTTTGTAATTCATAAAAGTTGTTTATGGTAATTCCACTAGTTCTTCTTGCCTGTGATACTTCTTATATTTCATGTTTCTATTATTATATTTCCATATCTTTCTTCATATTTCTTAAGTGTTTTCTTTCTAATTTCTTCTCTTTTATCTTTCACTTTGCTTTGCGTTTTTTATACATCTCAAATCGTTAATGTCATCCTTGTCTAGTGTAGTTTCACTTTTGTTTTGATTTGGTTTTCTTTGATTGTTCTGTTACCCCTTTTTTATCTTTGTCCCAGACATATCTCTCTCCATCTAAGAAGACTTTTTATAGCCGATTTTTATCCTGCATCTTTTACTTTTATATGTTTTGCATTTTCCTTATAGCTGGTTTACAGTTGGCATTGTTCCTTTTGTAGTTAGTCAGAATGAAAAAGATTCTACTACAAAATTTCAAAGAGCAAGTGAAAGGGCAGTTAATTGGAATTTAAATTTATCCAGGTGTCTTTTACGAGCAAGAAAACTAGCAAAATTTTTTTCCCCAGGAGATCAATGGTACAATTATCGCGTATCAGAAGAAGGCATGACGCTGGATGTCAAACTTTAATTAAAAATGCATGGGGAGAAAAGAACCAAGCTTAGTATATAAGCATTATTGGTCCCTTGGTATAAGATCGACGTTGTCAATATATAAGAAATAAGATTCTAAAATCGGCGTGCCTTTATAACATCTAGTTCTGGGGTTGTGCCTGTAGCACTAACTTCAAACCTATCCAGACATTTCAAGACAAAGTGTTGCTTAACATGATACATGGTATGTTAGCGATACTGATTTTCAATGGGAGGTCGAAAACTTTGCCGACTCGAAAATAATACACTAATATTACTAAAAAATTGTAAATATTTTTACTCCTTAAATTTACTTCCTTTTTTTGATCACCATGTGGGCGAATCAAATATAAATCAGAATTATTTTTTAACGATAATTGTAGAGCGACGAGTTAAAACTGCAGAGAAGCTGACGTGGCGACTAGGCGTTGTCGTGAAGCAGTAATGATTGCCTGAAATTTCCATATTTTTTAACAGTTAATGGTTATCGTCAAGTAGGCGGCAAATGATTCAAATATTCTTCTCAGACACACTGGTCCTCGAGTGACATCGATGACCTTAATTTGTAACCGATTCAAAAATTATTTATACTACGCATACACTTGAGTCTCTTTAAGGGTATTGTCACCAAGTTTTTTCCGCAAAAATTTAAATATTTTACATTCTCTGTTATAAGAAACTTTAAAATAATCCATTTCGCAATGAAAATACATATCTCTTGCTTTGACATCGATTCCCTTTAGACGTCCCTACCTACAACTCCTAGAAGCTTCGCTTTTTCTCTTCACCTCACGCAAAGAAGGAATTCCAGTTCATATTCGATTCACTCGCGTATAATCCTATCATACTATTTGCGAGCAAGTTTATTACAGGGGTACACGTTCAAAGTAAAAAAACAAGTTCTGGCAGGGTTAAGAAAACGACGTCTATCAAACACAAAAACTATAAAACAACTGCTAATCGAGCTCGGGGGGCCAGCAGAATACCGAGCAGCAATTTGCCGCTATTTGCCGCAATTTCGTGCGAACGGAGGGCCGATCGGCGCAACCGCCGACCCGGAAACGCTTAAAGAATTAAACATTTAGCCGCACTTAGCGACGGCAATAAATAAAGTCGTAAGGTATAATTTCGGGCGCGTACGACAGCTGAATTGATACTCGAACGCAGGGGATCTAATAGTTTAATGTTGGCACCAGGAGACTCGCCCGTAATGGGGCGATGTAACCCTCAATTTCACTCTTTCCGTCGAGGCAACCCGGCGAAATTATGAAAACCGTTAGCGGCTCGGGTAATGTGCAATATGGCCCTTTTTCAGGCGGTCTTGGCTGCGAGGAATTGAGTCGTTACTCTTGAGGGCAACTGTTACAAGCTATGCTCGTTTAGTACGCCCACTAAGTACGTTATCATTTTTGAGAAAAATAAATTTAATTAAACCACAATTGTCTTTCACGTAAAACTAAAAGGTGTTGTCAGTGTGCCCGCTAGCACTACCTTAATTTGCTTGGTGATATTTGCTTTCAATGCACCGATGGTTTGTGATCGTTTTTAGATATCGCCATAGAAAATAATTAAGTTGCGTTAAAACAAGTGACGACGACAACCAAAATTGTTTCGAACTAATGGGGTTACTAAAAAAAATTAATTATAATGGTGGGTGGTGTGTAGGATACCATTTCATCCTCCTGAAAATATCCAATGGATATGATTTTCTCGTCGTCTAAATGATTTGCAGATGCACCAAAAATTTTTGTGTATGCAGTTGCAATATTTTTATAAAGTCAAGAAGTAACATAGTCTAGCAGGTAAAGCGATGCCTTGTTTAAGATTACGAGTAGACCAAAATGCCCAAATTTTTCTGAAGAAGTCACTCTTTGTGTACCACGAAGATACGGTATGCAACAAGCTTTGCCTTTTTAACAACACATTGGCAAGAGTTTCTTGACAACACCCATTTCTGTAAAAGCCGACGCAGTGCAGTCTTTCACATTCTGTAGCATATCTAATAAAGTCCTATCGGTTTGCAGTGTCTTCGACAACATCCAATTGTTGGATCTTTTTTTAAGTGCAGCGCCAAGAACTTATTGTGCTCTCGTTTTCTTTACAGCACTTTTTCCAGTACGCTTGTTTCTTGTACCAGTCTGTACAAGTCTCTTAGTGGATAGTTGCTAGTATTCTTCAGGATCTTTATTGGTTTTCCATAAATAACTTGCCTCTTGTAAGCTAAAACCTCACACTCGTACAAGATATGGATGGCTGTCTGGTTCTCTGTCACATTGTCTGCAATCCAGGTCCTGTAATAGTTTCTGCTTTGTACTAACAGTTCTTCAGTTTGTTTACGAGATAGGATTTTTATATCTCCGAGCCTAAGAGGTCTCAATCCTCTACTATTGTAGATTTTAAGGAACAGTCTATCCACCGGCAGTTTGTTTCTTCGAGTCCTTTACTTCCCAACCTTCTAGCTTTTTTATATATATATTATTTTATAGATTATATCTAGGGATGTATTGTTATACGCTTCCTCAATACCCAAAAAGCAGTTAAAAGTACCTCCTTGTTTTCTACAGCATTTTCGACTCTGGTAACAGTCGTTGCAATTTTGTTTCTGTAGATTATCCTGTTTTATATACATACCGATTTTGATATAGATGTCGAGTAACTAATACACCATCTTATACATCTCTGTTAAGTAGTTTTTCTAGTTTTCAGTGCAAAAGACACAAAACTAATTGTTCTTCGAGTCTTAGTTACATCCTGTAGTATCTTTCTAGGTTTTGGTATAAAAGTGATTATAATTAGTCTCCAGATATTTTGGTATATATTTCAGAGTCAGATTTTCCCTGAGTACATCCCACACGCTGTAGTATAGAAGGTCGCTTCTCTTTTGCAACAAATAGGATACATTCTGGATAAGTTCTGGTGATTTATAAGGTTGAATGAGTTAATTGCTCACTTTGTTTATATCTATCGCATTCTTTGCATCCTGTCAGTTCTTCCTAGATACGCACTTTAGAGGTTCCAGTTCTAAATTTTTCAGTCACTCGGTGATATATTAGCAACTTGCAATCCCAAAAAGTGTGCCATAAGTACTCTCATTGTTTTCTTTTCAGTGTTGATGTATTCTCCTGTCTTCGTTTTCAGGGCAGTTGTAGAATTTTGAGGATCCTTTAAGTGGATTTTATGGAGTCTGGCACTTTCTCGAGTGGTTTTCACTTCCTCTTCTCAAAACCTTGCTATATTCAGTTAGGAGCTTTTTCTAAATATTTCATACCCTGAATACTTTGCTGCGTTTCTCATTTGAGTAAAGTTTTTATTCCACCAGAACACATTCCTGTTGAAATTCCTTTTCATATGAGGACAGTTATCCCTATACGCTAAAATCACACCGTCTTGCCGTTGCTCTGCTGCAATCTCCTCCTCTAGGCCCATCTACTCACCTCTCTAAGATTGTGTTCTAAGTCTACCTGGTAGGTCTCCCATTTTGTTTTTCTGTGGTTACAATTGGTTTCTTATCTACGGCTGATTCCCGCTCCTATTTCACAGTAGAGAGAGGTAATCGTGATCCGAACATTAGCTCTCTCAGTCCATACTTATTGCCCGTCCTTAATCTGACTACCCGTTAAGTCTCTAGAACACAAAGAATTTAAGCACAATATTTTGAAATTTTTTTTTATTATAATGCAGGTGCTAGGAATATCTGAGGATTAACTATAAATTAGTTCTCCTATTCCTCTGTAGACTTTTAATTGTGCTCCTGTTTACCCAAGGTCCTTGAATGGGAACTACGTCAAACATTTTTGAAATGCAGTAAACCCTACTGCAATCTTTTAGGACCCTAAAGGTAATCCTGCTCAGCTTATAAAAAATTGACGTCTTTCAAATGTAATGCTACTTACTCTGGGAGATTACCTGGTACTCCAGAAGCTCTGTTAATGAACTATATACCCACAGTGTTATTCATACCTTAGCATAACATCTTGGATTTGATTCAGCCCGTCTCTTGTGGAATATTCTGAATTACGTTAACTCAGTTGAGAAAAGGAGTATTTATCGACTCTCTAGTCTAGATCTAAGGCAGCGATCTATGCAGATAGATCTCCAGTTTTAGAGCTAGTACTGTAGTGCAAGTCTCTCCTAAAATCCCTAACTAGTCTGTGGAATGATTTCCACTTAAACCATGTTGCAGTTTTTGGGCCGTTCAGATATGACCTACTCTCTGCTATTTGCAGGTTTTAAACTGCTCAGATTTTCCCGGGTCGTTTTAGTTAAAACCGTTTTCGGTTACGGGTGATTGTGGTATCTAAGGCAACTAAAAATCTAACAAACCGGCAAATCAGTAATGATTATTAGAGACCAGAACCAGCTGTGGGAAAAGGGGGGTGGGTACCAAGAAGCACAACTCGTTAAGATATTGGAGATTAGTTTAATGCTCAGCACAAAGTTCATTGAATCAGTGGATCGCAGCATTGTTATAGCAAGACAAAAAGAGAACAGTAAAACTACTAACTTTAAGTAGAGACCATACTAGAATTGTCACGAGACTCAGCTGCAAAAATCTAGAAATGTAATAATGACCTAAACTGCGTACTTTACGGTAGGGAACTAGAATCAGTTATGCATGTACAAAGGTGATGCGTTGGCTAAAAAAGGATTATTTGGGTAATCACATATTAAATTATATATATTAGCAAAAGGCTTTGTTTTATACCCAGTGAAGGACAGGAAGATTGTGTTTGTTTTTAGAACTTGTTGACTTACGCAAATCGTCTAATTACATTTGGCAGTCGCAGTCTTGTCAAAACTCTTTCGGGGTAAGTTAACAATATATGATATTTTCTAGCTTTTCTATGCACTTAAAGTACAAAAAACCATTAAAAAATAACAGACAATATATTTTGCAATAGACAAGAGATACAATAACCAAGAAAGCTATCCAAGTATGATCTATTTCACTTATTTACACGAATTAAAGTGTTAGTCGTTTTCTAATTCTATCATTACTCCAAACAGATGGAAATCCACAATTATAAGGACTGAACTGTATAATAAAGTGTCAAAATATCTTCCATAAAAATTGCAAAATGTTTTTAAGCGTAAATATCGCAGCACGGGAATAAATATTCTAATCGAACAGTGTGTTATTCGAACTGTCTCTGCCAATGAATGTTCTAGCATAAGTTTTGACGTTTACATTTAAAAATATTATTCTCACTTAATATAACTTTACTAAAACGACACTAAATGTCTCAAAATACTATCATTAAGACTTAGACGTAAATACTAGGTACGGCGTATTTATCTTTAAAAATTCAAGCCTTATGAAATCAGTATTAATTAGTTTCAAAAAAAATTCCATGACGTTATCGTTTAATCAGGGTTTTTTGTTTGCTGTCTAACACAACACATGGTCCAGTCGTTCTTATATGAGTTGATCTCAATTCCTTAAACAATATAATTAATGAAATAAAATACTAAATCTGTTATGTTTGAGCTAAATTGTGTAGGACTTTGTAAAAGGTCGACGACTCTAAATGTCTTACTTTCTCTTTCAAAACTTGAATTTTACTGACAAAAACTACTGAGAATTCGAATACTGGTGCGGTTTTTCCTCATTGCTGCCCATACACCCTCATGCAACGTAAACACCAAGGATAACAACGTTGACATAGAGAGATTGCTGGTCCAGGACCATAAGAGACACAACCAGGCCCCCGCAATTTAACTCGAGACGAACCGGAGTCGAAAATCTTAATGAAATATTAATTCTTCCTTAAATTCTATCCATCGCTCTCTGCGACCTCATGCATAAATCCAATTGATGAATAAATTCTTGGACCAGAAACGAAATTTTAAAAGGACTAACGATAAAAATCAATCACTTATCATCTATTCCTGTGCTGAGTTAGACTACAAGTGTATAACCAAAATCATAGAAGTCAACTGGATGGTGTATCAAATGTATCTCTCCTGACTACTCAAAATCTTTCTTGAGAGATGACATAAAACAAGATTTCTAGAAGCAAAATATCCTTGTGATACCTATAAGAAAGTTGCACAAACTAAAGGACAAGTTTTTAATGCCCTTATCTTCGATAGAGTGCAGAGGAAGGAAAAATTTACAGAACGCTTGGCACATCGGCCAAGTGCATGTCACCGTGTAAAAACAACGAAAAAAGGAAATCGTTGAACAATGCTATCGTTGTCAAAAGTTAAGACATACTCAACTATGATATTATGCAGTCCCACACTAAGTAAAGTGCGCTGAAATTAGCACTTTACCAGTAGTATGCGCTAATGCTATTGCTTGCATCCAGAAAATTATAGAAGATAGTAGCCAAGCTAAATGAGATTATCCGGAACGTTCTGACGAAGACCTGGAGGAAGCGGTATACCACGTCATCATTTCCATCCAGAAATTCATTCAATTTGCAACCAAATTCGTTTTCAAATGGACCAAAAAGAAGAACACTACAACGCCTTTTAAGAAAGTAAGCTGTAAGTTTTAAACATAGTCGACAACAACCTCTAAAAAATAGTTAAGGACTTATGCAACCGCCCTTACCGGCCAGCATCTATCAATAGGGAGCATGGTGTTGCCTTCACCGCCAAAGGTAAAACTGGCGCCTTCACAACGACACCGATCTTAACCACCTCACCCCCATTGATCGTTGGGAGTAGAAGATGCAGGAACCAACGTGGAATTCCCTGTGTTCATCTGAGCCCTCAAGCTGTGCATGTACCCGGCCCTGATGGTATTACAAACATACACCATTTTTTAAGCTCTTGAAACATAACTGATATTATTATGCTCCCAAACCCTAAAAAGTTAGGAGGCTCTTCTTAGGGTTCTTGGCCGATAAGCCTTCTGTCGGCTGTGGAGCAGCATGTGAAGCAAGTGATCCACAAGCACCTGGGGGCAGCTGCCGAGACATCCAACTGATTTCAGATAGTCAGTTCGAATTCTGCTTAGGCCACTTTATTCTCCTTTAGTTTCTTAGTGTTATCAAACTCATCAATAAACTAAGAAGAAAATCATGGGTGTAGTCTTTCTTGTCGTAGCCTTTGATAAGCTATGACACAAGATGGTCTCTAACACAATCTGGTTACTGATGGTCCAAGAGGGAAGTTTCGTGTCAAGAAGAGGCCACTCCAAGCCGACGTTTTCCAAAGCTCCGTCCTGTCCTCGATGCTATGCAGCCTTTCTATCCGAGACATGCTGACGATGTCCTTAACTACATTGATCTAATACGTAGATGATATGGCGATGGGGTTCAGTTTGGTGAGAACTGGTGTGATCGATGGAGAATAAAAACCAATTCAGAGAGGAGCTTGGTAGGTCTTATTTTCCATCAGAAAACTATCGAAAGGAGAAAACTCCTTACTTCGGTGTTATTCTGGACCATAAACTGACCTGGAGACAAAGACTAACAACAACTTCGTCTTATACAAGACAATATCCACGCTATCATGATAACTGAAATCAATAAGATCTAAGTCATATAGAACCGAGCTCTATAGCCCGACCTTTTCCAAAACGCGGAAATACCAACAATCTAGAATTTTATCTCCAAAAGTGCTCAAAACTTATACAACGTTGTTTAAGGCTGCGCCAACTTCACCGTCCATACAGATATCAGGTTGATAGAGGCGCTCGAAGATCTTAATTCTTCTGTGAGGCGTCACAGTGGCGGTCATTAGGGCCCACCAACATTAAACAACCGGTCATATCTAAAAGACTTAGGTTGAGGGTTAAGTGCTAGATCCAAAGACTCTGAGTTTGGCAATGAAATCAACGTCAATGTTCAGTATTTTTTGTTTGAAATATTTGATGCTAACACCGAAGTGGTTAGAATTATCTTTTCTAACACAAACCTCTACTTCGGGCGTTTAGTAGTACACTACAATTTACTACAACTTCCACAAGGTTACAGTTTTCTTTAAAAGAAACGCATTCAATGAATCGAGCATGACTATTCTATGACTTTTCGTTGTTCTTTTAGATTCTTACTACTTTTAGCAAATTTTAATTTGGCACACTATATCGTACATTATAGTGTAGATATGTTTATAGTACTAAATTACTGATCATCCGGAACGTAACCTATCATCAAAGTTTACTAGGTCTTTTTAAAGAACCTGCACAATTTGGAGATGTTGCTACGATTAAGGTAGTCAACATCGTATACGTTCAACTATTTTATTTTTCTTTATCCTTTTGTTTCAGACCTAGGCTACATCTGATTCTGACAAACTTACTATTTTCGCACAAATATTAGCGAGATCTATAACGTGAGGTTCAAATTTTTAACATCCGTCAATAGAATATACCAAGTCAAAAATTGTTGTGCATTCTTTCCCACTATCTATCGTACCATTACTCAAATTCAATTATTTGTTTATGTTTTTATTTGTGTGCATTGCTGATTTGGTCACGAAGGAAGACGAGTGTATATTTTATAAAGTCGAATGAGTCCAAATAGATCTTATCAGGTAAATTATAGTATAAGGCAAAGTGAAGACGAAAGAGTTTAGAGAGCAGCCAACACGCCGATAATAAATTACAGCAAAAATTGAACTGTACTGCATGAACGCACGCTAGCTCACCGAGTTAATAGTTCTATAGGTAGAAAAAACAAAACAAAACTGAGTTTTACCAAAATTCTCACCATTTCTTACTCACTAGTGGTGAGATATTTCATACAAAACAAAACCGCTTAATATCTACAAGGATGAGTTAGAAAGTAGAAGAGACGCCGAAAGAACTTTACGGAAGATTAGCTCAATCAATTAAATATATAAAGATCGTATGAATGTGGAGACAGATCTTTGGCTAAGATGTAACGTTGTAGGCAGATGGGACTGCCAACTTCCGCTTCTTAGTGGCGGAAACAAAAACGTCTCGTGCAGCAGCGTCGAAACGAACATTCGTGTACAGAGATCATAGCTGATTAGCGATTACCGGCGAGCAAATAGAGCCGTCCAGGGCCGGGCTAATTACGGTTCATTAGCCAATTACCTTATTTGTATCTGTAATAGAATTATTATGTAGTTTGTCATTGTTATCGCGCCCATCTTCGTTTTTGGCACGACAGCCTTGCCTGCTCTTAATTCCAGATTAGGAAAAATAATTAGGGTAATGACGAGGTGCACGCGAGAGCGCGGCAGCCAATTTCGCCGCGCGTTCCGGGAAGCCGCTCCCGGTTCCCGGAGCAGCGAAATCCAATTTCGCGCCCGGATTGGATTTTTGCATGTTATTGCGGAAGCGGAGCGGAACAGGTAAAATGATTTTTAAAGTTCCGACGCGTATTAAGCAAAGGAAAAACTACCAGCGTTGCTATATTCGATTTTTCCGTTATGTTTCTTCTTTGTCATATGCAAGATGTTTTTCTAACCTTCATAGTAAAATTTCTGAACTCAGTTAACACTTGTCTGGGATACTGACCAATACCCAAACAAGTCTTTCTACATTTAAAGTATATCCAAAAGTTTCTTGCCTCTTCTTTAAATTTAAAAGATCTTACTATTTGCTTAAATTTTATTTTTTCCCACATTTTTTCCAATATGCACACGTTTCTTTCGCCAAACTTTTTATTTTCGCTATAAGCCTAAACTCAGCTAGATAATAGATCTTATGTGCTTCAACGTTTCTGACTAGACCTCAAATGTGTAAGTATTAAGACTGGCGCATGCTCAAAACTACCATAAGTTCAAAATATTTCTTTTCTGAAGATTTCCACTGAAGTTCGTTGTCTACAAAACCTTCAATGCAGCTTAAAGCCCGGCAATAGCTAATTCGGTTAACCAAAACAGTAGATAAATGAATAGCCGAATATGCAGATCATATGTTAATACAAACGAAGTACATAGAATATTTAAAAAGTTTTGTGCTATGCTGTAAGTTTAAACCTGAACTTTTGGGTGTCAGTTGTTCCTGAACTGGGGTAATGAAAAAAACTTACAATATAGATGACTGCTCTTATCATACGGACATATTTATTTGGTACTGGGAGTTGTAAAGAGAGAATCTCAGCCCAATAAGACACCCATCCTTGTCTCTCACGTAGGAAAACATCGCTGCTGTCAGGAAGGTACTTGAGCTTGATTTATTAGAAGACATAAAAGAAAAAGCTTGTACATTATTAGTACAACAATTATAGATAGGCCACATCTTTATAAAGTGAAGAATAGATTAAGAAGAAGATGGTTTTCTAACCTTAAGTTAGAATGACGTGGCAAAACCAATGTACCTAAATTTATAGGAAAAGAAAGAGCTGTTTAACGGATAGTTTAAAGAGATACGAAATCGTATAGAGTGTAGTGCAAGAACTTTTAAAAATTATAAAAGTTTAAACAGTATTTTTCTAACATCTTATGTACGAGCTGTATAACTTAAAAAAATACAATTACAATAATAAAAAATCTATGTACATATTTAGTAAAAATAGTACAAGACAGCCTAAGCTCCTTTAAAATAGGCACTTTAAAGTTTAATACACTTTCTCTACTGTTCAAAACAATCCGCAAAGTACTGTGTCCTGTATCAGCTTTAATCTTGTTGATAGAAACTCTTTCCTTCCCGCTTTACACACAATTTGAGACATATTCGTTGCTCAACTCGCACCGTCATTGCAAATGCGACGATCACACACTACATGTGCTCACTCACCGGCATCTAACTCCCGACTGATGTCTACATACACGCATGCACTTTCATTAAATGCCAGATTATATCGCAACTACCCAAATTATTTTTATTGTGTTAATATTGGCTCAATATTTTCAAAGCAGATAAGATTAAGTGAAAACTCAAGTGAACCATAAAAAAATCGAAAAGAAGGTAGATTCCTAATAAAAGAAAAATTAAAAATTTGGCAAAACCACAAAAATCATACAACGCTAGAAAAACAGAAATATGGGAAGAGTGTCAACAATGGAAGATATAAACATAGAGATAATACTTGGGGCGTTTAAAAATTATTGACATTAGAATTGTTTTTCTTTTCTCATCTTTTATTAAAATAAAGTAAGTTTGCATTTTATTAGAGGTATTCACTTTCAATGGCTATACAGTTTTGCTAAACCTTCAGAAATTCATCATAGTGTGTCCTAACATTTCATTGCATTACACAAAGCATAGTGCTAGGTACAATATTTGACATATTTGGCATAAAATCTAACAGTCTGCAGTACCTCTCATTGGTTATTACGATTGGGCAGCCAATCCATTAGTGGAATCCCTTCCTGATCTCAAAAGACAAACGCCGTGGGCTTTCTATGTGCTATGATTTCATAGATTGGCATTTTCATTCCGATGTACCACCAAAACCCTTATTCGTCTGGTATATTCGAATATTTAAATACATATTTGAATATCTGATGTACAACTGTAGCAACTGTGGGCATATCTCCACATATCTAGAATACAGGGTACTCATACACAGACCTTTGCCATCTTCAGGTCTTCATAGATTAGTGTTGGTTCGAATGTAATTTGTTTGATTTATATTATTAAGTCGGACTCCCACTGATTTTGTCTTTTTGATCGCCATTATTGTCGCGTTTGAACTCCAATATTCAGCAAAATACAGTAATCTGATTTTTTTTTTGCTGCGTTTCCACACATAGCTACGAATCTCGTATGATTTCAAAGAATTATATTGCTGCCCACGATTGCCTGCTTTTATAGTTTTCCGCTTTGTCCACAACTGCCCTTTTAGCACTGCACAATTTTTTTCTTTTAAAAGAATGCAAAGAAAAATAATGCAGGCAAGCAAAATAAGTTTCCTGGAAGAATAGCAGATTTAAAATAAAAAAGAGCTTGATGGTTTGGCCATATGGTCAGAATAAAAGCAACTGGGCTAATAAAATAATATATAAAATATAAAAGGAAAGCAAGAAGAATATCCAGAAGAAATTTGAACAATAAAAAGAAACTTAAAACAGAAAATCGTGGACTGAAGCAAAACACAAGAAATTGCAAGTCTCAGAGAAAGTTGGAGAAGGAAAATAAAAAACAGCCTCCCTATTCTTATATTTGGTTCTATTCGTGTTCTTAGTATTC
The DNA here is from genome assembly GCA_036346155.1 of Sinelater perroti. Classification (NCBI taxonomy): domain Eukaryota; kingdom Metazoa; phylum Arthropoda; class Insecta; order Coleoptera; family Elateridae; genus Sinelater; species Sinelater perroti. The sequence goes on from JARFIY010000047.1 coordinate 543,912, forward strand.
TATGATCGCTCATAAAGATTCGATTGAGGACAGTTACACCTCTTAGGATTTAAAATGGCGTCATCAGAACCATTGATGTGTTCTTCAAGGAGGTTTATTAACGTCTGTTCTGTGTCGTTGCGTGTTTCTATTCCATATCTATCCATGAATGTTTGTCTTCTATGATACTTTCTAATTTTGGCATTAATATTTTCAATTAGAGGCATATAGTAGATGTTAATTTCTACAGTTGATCAGTACAATTAAATAGTAACAAGTAGATATCTTAATAATACTAGATGTGACTCTTTGTAATATAAAACAATTGGACCTCAAGCTTGAACAGGTGTATTGGCTCATAGGTCGTAATTCAAAACTTTTCACCAAGGCCAAAATTCTGGTATATAAAACTAAGTTAAAACCCATATGGTCTTATGGCCTACAGTTTTGGGATCGTGCCAAACCTACTCGGCTGAAAGCAATACAAACATTTCAAAACAAAACACTTTGTGCCATGGTACAACCATCAATTTAATGCTATCCCAAGACTATTGACGCCGACTTATATTTTAATGTCGTGTTTTATTCTTCCTCAACACAACCATGCTTTATGCTTATTTTTATGCTTTCTAACACATTTATATTATATTAACTAGAACCATCTCTTCCCATTATTTGCTAGTATCTTAATTTTAACGTTATTATCTTTTTCTTTACGTTCTTTACTCATTTTTCTAGCAATATTAATAATAGGAAAGGGCTTAGTACACATTTATATTTTTTTGTCTTTGTTTCAAATTTTTTAACTATTTATTGTTCGTCCTTACTATGTTTTTATTATTTCTTCATATTGATCTTAATATTTCTATAGTTTTTTCATCAATCTTTATTCTTTCTCGTTATTTTATCTTTTTTCTTTGCGTCTTTTAAATGGCGTTTTCAAGGTCAATAAAGCCTTTCGATAATAAGTTTTTCATTGACTTGTCTAATAATAAACATTAAGTTTTAACTATGTTTTCTCTTTCTACATTAGATTTCTTTTATTGTTTTGTCCAGCCAATCTTTTATTTCTTTTTAAATTATTGTTATTATTCCTATATAACTGTCGAGGACCCTTTTATATCATTTCTTATATATGGGAAGTACACTTTCATATACTTCAATCTCTTGTTATTCCCGTTGCCTTCAGTATGTCGTTTAGTAATTTTGTAAATTCAGCTATTTTTTTTTTTTTTTTTGTTATACCTAGTATTATATTATCTTTTCCTGTTGCTTACCCTAATGTGGTAGTTTTAATTTATTCCTCTTTTATTTCTTCTATTTCTTCCATCTCGTGTATCTCTCTTTGTACTTTCCATTGTGTTAATTTCCGCCTATGTTAGTTTTTTAAAATGTTGTCTCTGTCTTTCTGTTATTTGATCTTCTTTTTCTTATCATATTTCCACCCTTTTTCTTTAAATATGTCATATCATAACGTTTTTGCCCTCGACATGCGTAAATTTACTAAAACTACTTATTTGACCGTAGCGTGACTGCTACGGGAGAAGATTGGAAATTCGTTACACGAATATTCTATTTTCTGTCAGAGTCGTTTTAGGGTTTCATTAAATAGTTTCTTTTGCTTTCCTTATCGACCTTTTTACCCTTTTTCATTTTTTTGTAATCTTCCGGGTTTTTTTGTATATAATTTTAGATTTTATAATACACGTAGATGTAAGATATAACATAGTTCAAATACGCACAATGTCTTTATGGTCGAATTTTCCCCACTTTTTTGTTTCTGGCAATTTCCTTCGCTTCTTGCTATGCCATTCTTCTTTGTTCTGTAACCTTTCCAATATATCTATTCCATGTTGTCACCGGCCGCCCTCTTGTATTTTTTATTTGCATTTTGGCCTCCCACACTTTCTTGATCAGTCGATCTCCACCAATGCTTACTAAGTGACCATACCAGATCAACTGTCGTTTTTCTATTATGTTTATTATCGGCTCCATCTGTAGTTCTTCATTGACTTTGCTGTTTCTAGCCCTATATTTTATCGTTATTTCCTAAATTCCACCTAGAAACTTCATTTCCAAACTTTATATTTGTCGTTTATCTTTTTGTTAGTATCCAGCTTTCACATCCAAATGTCAGTATTAGTACAAAGAATGTTCTATAAATACTAATTTTTGCTTTCCCTGATACTTGCTTTTTCCATATCAATGCATTTCTTATGCAATAGTAAAATCTCTAAGCTTTTCCTAATCTATCTATTATTTCTGCATCTTGTCGCCCCGAACTATTTATATTGACCCCTAGATACTTGAAACTATTAACTTGTTTATTCTTATTTCCATCTACTTCTATGTTGACACTTTTGTCTTTACAATATTCAACTTTAGACCTCTTTCTTCGAGGGCCTCGTTCTAAAATCTAATATTAGTAATTAATTCTTGCTCGTTCTTCCAAATATAGTTAAGTCATCAACAAGAGCACACACCTATTGCTATTGCCCCACAGCTATTGCTTTTACTTTTATCTTCGCTTCTTTGATGATGTTAAATAGGATTGGACTTCATACTTCCCTCCTTGCCTTAAGCCTTGATTTACGTTAAATTCTTGTAATTCCTAGTTGTTTATTCATATTTTATTTTTGCTGTGGATGTTCAAGACTGCTCTCAATACTTTCCTGGTATGTTTCTCTGTTTTAAGGTTTTTTCTATTACATTTCCCAGGATTCTATTGAAAGCCTTTTAAAGTCAGAAAAGGCTATAAAATATTCCTTTCCTATCTCTGAAATTCGTTCTAGTAATTGTTTTATGGTAAATACGTGGTCTTGGATGCTTCTACCTTTCATAAAACCACTTTATGACTGTTCCATGTGCTGCTATATTTGCATTCTTAATTTTGTTTCTAGTATCCTTTCACTTTTAAAGCAGTGTTTAGGCTGGTAATATCTCTGTTGTTTGAACAGTCTGTTTTATCACCTTTTTTGAAGAGTTGCACGATAATACCTATTTACCAATCATGTGGTATTTTCTCTTTATTCCATATCATGCTATACATATGGGTTAAGATGTTGTTAGCTTCTTTTCTCAAAATTTTTAACATCTCATCAGTTATTTGGTCGTAACCTGGTGCCTTTCCTTTCTACATTTTCTTGATAGCTTCTTTAATTTCTTCTTTGTTTATTTTCTGCACCTTCTGGATCTTGTCCCCGTTGTCCTGTTCTGTTTGTATTGGGTAGTTTTTGGAAGTACTCCTGTCATCTTCCATAATAATCTTACTGTCTTTTATTACTTGTTTGTTTTTGCTTTTAATAGTGTTTGTTAGCTGTTGCCGTGTTTTCGTTTTTATATTTTTTAACACTGTAAAACAATTTTTTATCTTCGTACCGAATTGCTCTTTAGCTTTGTTTTTAGCTTCTTCTACTAGTTTCTTAACTTTATTATTTTGTTCTTTGTATTCATTACACTTTTATTTGTTCTTGTACTTAGGTATTTCTTCCACTTTCGGTTTTTTTTTTACTTTAACTGCTTTTTTGATCCCTTCGTTCCACCAAGATGTTTGATTTACGTTTTTATTTATTCGTCTAGTTTCACATGTTAACTTTGCTTTATTCTACTACCTATCATCAAATGTATTTTTTAATTTTTCTGACTTTTGGCTTTTGATTTTTAGGACAGAATTTTCAAATTCATCTATTAGCTCATTTTATTTTCCATTTAGGTCCCTAACGTTTCAGGTTCCTATTCTTCATCCTTTTCCTTTGGATGTATTTGTTGCTGTTTTTTGCCTGTTATTGTCTTTACTTTCCTTCAAGTCCGTTCCTGTTATCATATTCTTGTCCTTTGCCTGATCCATCTCTATTTCTCCATCATTTTCTTCTTATTCAGTTTTTTTAATGTTTTTTCGAACTTCCCTTTTGTTTTGTCCCACTTCCACTCTAATTTATCTATACTCTTTTCACTATTCTTTTTTTTTCTATTTCTGCATTTACTATCTTTTTACTTAACTGTTTATGGAAGCTTTCAGTGTAGCATTTTTAAACTTTTCGCATTTTTATTTCACTTCACTGGTATTTTCTATTACTTTAAAATTTTTCACTTAGAATTTTAATATATCTTCTCCAGTGCTCAAATTCTTTTAATTCATAGTTTCTTATTTCTTGAATTTTCTTTCTTTATGTCCACTATTTCTTCTATTTTTCTCTTCCGATCTATCTCTGCTTAAGAATTGCTTTTGTGTTTATTTATTAAAAAGTAATCAATTTTGGCATCTACTTTTTTTTGTTCTCCAGATTGAAACTTTCTCTTAAGAACTCTTAATACTAATGAATACGATGGTACGATGAGAACAACTCTAAACATTGATCAACTCTCAAAACAAATTTGACCAGTGTTACGTTTGACTAAGATGGCATTGCAAATTTTTTTCATCTTCACAGTTCCAGACCAACACTTAGAGGTCGTTCTGTAAAGTGAAAGTTTAAACCTGTTTTGACAGTCACAACTTGCAATCATTGCTTGCACTATATTTCATTACTTTTCAGGGTTAATATTATTTTCTAAACTGAAAATTAGAAACCTGTGGACGTATGTGTTGTACCAAAATATTCCAAGGTTCAGCCTATTTGGTTTGGGATTATCGAATGGTGGTGAAAATGTAGAAATGTGGCACAACTGCGAGGCAGTCACGGGCCAATTCCGGCCCCACGCAACCCGCGGACTCCCCGTCAATCGGCCGCATTTCCGTACGACAGGTGTCTTCATTAGGCATTCATGTAACATTTCGGTATAACGCGGCACGCAAAGGTCAGGGATGCACGCGAGGGCGATCCCGGATTCCTTCGAGTGCGCCCTAATCGCGCTCGTGTCTTGAGGGCGAGGGCGTCGCTGCTTGTTATTGCCCAGCATGTGCGCCGGTTTCCACCATAAATTATGGCGCCCCGCGCCGCGGCCTGAGGACCCGGCTGGAATTAGGGTTAATTATGCACCAATATTGGGCGACAATGGGCGCACGAGGGGCATGAAATTCGATTTCTGCGCCGAAATGTCGGCGAAACCGCAGCGCGGCGTGCGTACCTTTCGGCGATCCATTTATGAATTATAAATAGCGCCGGCGTGGCCTTTCACGACACAATGGGTGCCCATGCGTCCCCTGCTAATTACGCGAGGGTGAATCCGGATCACGATGCGACTAGCTGGCGCGAACCTGCCGCAGATGTGCTCGAAGTTCGCTTTTCGAGCAATATCGGGAGTTGCCTTCTCTATCTGCCGTTGAAGTCTCTCGTTATGAAATTGCTTAAATTGGTCTGCCAGCTGAATTTTTTTAATTGTTACATAAAAGTAATTTACTAACATAATAAAACTGAATTAAAATACAGGATCCGGCAGGGTCAAAACACTCTAACACAGATGATTTTAAACAAATTTCAATTCTTTTTTCCCCAAAGATTACACATTACACACACAAAAAAAAAGAATGCAATTCAGGTATAAGAAATAACGCCATCTAAGTGGCGACCGTTCTTGTTCAGGCATTGCTACAGGAGATTGGAAAAATTGTCCATTCACCTTTCAGGTTATGGGTTCTAAAAAAAGCTTTAACGCTCCGTGATTTTTCAATGTAAACCTGAGCTTTCAGGTACGATATAACCAAACGGTGAAATATTCGGTGATCGAGAGGGCCACTTTACATCCCCGCGCAATGAAATGAGGCGCCCTGAAAAATGTTCCATTAAAAAGACATGAATTCTTTTAAGGTATGGCAAGTAACCCCATCCTGTTGAAATCAAACTCTTTGGAGAGAAATCTGATGTCTACTCAATTCAGGTACTAACAATTCTCTTAACTGTGGCCGTTTTTTAGAAAAAAGTAGGATGCCAAATCGGGGTACTTCGCACTTCACACTATATAAAGGCTTTTAAGATGGACTCTTCGTGGATTATTTTCCGACCACTACTGACAGTTTTGTTTGTTTACAGCACTCGCGAAATAAAATTGATTTTCATTGTTTGTTTTCAGAATACAGTCATTTTTCAAGTCTTTCAGCTTCGTTTCTGCAAATGTAAACTGCCATATATAGCCATTTTCTTTAAGTTCTTGAATCACTATGATTTTATAAGGATGAAAATAAGGGTCGAATTGCAAAATTCAGCAAATTGACCTGTCTAACATGCGCAATTCGCAAGGACTGGCCTTTACAACCTGTCAAATTCTTTCGTTATTTCCCGGTGTTCTAACAGTCCGATCACCTTTCCTAGCTGCTGCATATCTCACAGTTCATATCGTTCTGAAGTTGTTAACCATTTCAGTATTGTTGGACGAGATGGGACGGCACCGTGTCGACTAACATTGAAGTGAGTTCGAAATCTTCGCTGCGTTTGCACCACTGTATGACCGGTTGCAACAAAGAAGTCCTAAACAAAGACGTGTTCTTCTATCGTCCACAGCTCCTTGGCTACTGAAATGGCAACTAACCAGTGTACATGCGCTAATTCCTCTACCACCAATGTTATATCCGTCGCAAAAACGTCTCCTTGCTGGACTCTGTACAAAATAGTATTGTTACAATAAAATAGTGGATGCAATAGATTAAAAAAATGAAATAACTTTACCAAAACCATTTAGAAGATTTATTTAAGAAGAAAGTTTTATTTTCCTTTATTTAAAAGAGATAATACGTTCGCAGTAAAGAAAATTACATGTAAGACATTAGGAAAACGTGCTGTATTCTAGTATGCGTAAGGAGTGGTTGCAGAAGTTCCGGAATAAAAACTTTAAGTTGAAAGTCAACGACTTAGAGAAACTATTGATCTAAAAATTTTTGCCAGACCCAAATGGAACAGATATTCAGGAAGACATTTTAATTATTTCAAAAGTTAAATAAAATTCAAATGGGGATTGTTGGGTTGCATATATATATATATATATATTTCTGACAAGGAAGCGAGATGCTCTGCGGCTCAACTTTGTGGCAATAGTGACCGATGACGACAATCTCGAAAAACGACTATTGTGTGTTAAACGTCTACTGTAAAACGTATCAACATGTCCTGAGACATTGCCATCCGAGTAGCCTTTTGTTCGTCGGTCAGCATTAGTGGGGCCCACCTTGAAAAAACTTTCTTCATTTTCAGATCACCATGTAAAATGGACTCTACAGATTTTACGGAAATGCCAAGTTTAGAGACGACACCACGCCCACCTAATCGACGGTCTTCCATGACAACTTGCTCCACTCGCGCAATCGTGGTTTCAGTCCGGCTGGTTTGTTGCTACACAACTCGCAACCTTCTTTAAACTTTCACACCCACGAACGCACATTTTTAACACGCCTTTTCCGCATACCTCATTCAATTGTATATGAATTTCAGTACGTAAAATGAGAAAACAAATAATTACTCGTTGTTCTTGAACACTAAATACCGCCATTTGAAGTATAGAAAACAACACTCACTAAAATGGTGGTAATTCGACCTGTGTACATTGTATGATGCTGTTATCTATATTACAAATTCAGAAATATCTGCCACGTTTTTTAAAATTAACCGCATTTTCTACTTCCTCTGCTGAGATAAATATTTGGGGATGTTAGGACTTGAACGCACCTCGTATATACTAAAAACTTCGGGTAAAATTTTATTGTAATTTCGCCTACACCTTCCTCAAAATAAAATATTATTAATTTTTATATTACTAACATTAAATTGTTTAAAAGTTTATTTTTGGAGTACATAGATTTAGGTTAGATTTTGGGCAGAGTGCAGAAGCTTACAATTATTATTGAAAATTGTTGTATTTGCATTGTATTGTATCTTTTCTACTGTTTTTTCCTTACTTAATCGACTTTCATTTGACTTTTTAACTTTTTTGGTAAAATTGATATCAGAATTAGTTGATTTCCTTCTATCCTTCATATTTATTCTGTTTTTCTGTCTTCCTTGCTACTGATTCTTGTGTCAGTCTATTTCTTATTATTATATTAGGCACTATACGAGGTTTTTCCATTGCGACCTGTCTTAAGGAACGACGAAAATGTCTTCAAATCTTGATAGATTTAACCAACAATACACACTGTTTGCATCATGTTAAATAGAATGTGACGCTGAGAGACCACTATCTTTGTTTCAAGGACTTGTAATTTTCGTTTTTTCTTCTCATGGAAGCCCCATTATTTGACCTCCTCAAGTTCTTTGGCATTTTCTCGTCGTTGACATACCCTAGACGTCTTCTTTAAAATCTCCGTCTTGGTCAGTTTCAAGCACTGGTTCCTAAACGAAGCGTAGTTTTTCGCTTCTTTCTGATACCCCATGTATTTAATCATTTCCCGCTCCGCTTAATGTCTTGTTGTCATGCTGATAATGAAGAGAAATAAACTAAGGTTTGATCCTTGTTACAACCTATAGGTAATAAAAGTGGTTAACTTCTGATACATTTTTTTGATAAACTCCACATGTCTTATACGCTTAGCTTTGTTTAAGATCAGGTCAGATCCTACGCAGATGTGGTAGATAATTTCTCTTCATTTCATAAACTCTTGCTAGCTTTACGCAATGTTCAGTACATTTCCCATTTTTTTTTAGTTTATGGCATAACTTTACACGTCATCTTTTTACTTCTAGATTTGTGTTATCATATTTTCTCTTTATCTGTCTGATATCTTTAGTTTCTTCATTTTGCATCAAAGCCTATCGCTTTTTCTGTTACCATTTGGTCGGATTTTTCAACTTGATTATCTGTAAAGTATTCTGCAGCCTCCTCAAACTTATATGCAACATTCTCCATTTCTTTTTTCCTACATGCCTCATAGTCTTCTCAAATTATTTCTTTACCTCACTTTCTGCTTTGTCCATTTTTTGGCCGCATAAAATTATAAACTTACAAAGTGTGGCAGTGCCAACTAATGGAAATTTCTTTTCAACTATTTTGTCAAACTAAAGAATTTTGCTACACCTTTGCAACATTTTTTTTTTGAATTGTACCAACGCTTCTTCTTTTTATAGACGTAGCCGTAAAAAATTTCTGCAGTGAAAGTTTTTAATCTAGGATATTTGAAAACTTGAAGCAATTTTTCAGTTTGCTAGTGCGTTATTATTTTGACTGTTGTTCCATATGTGATTTACCTTAAGCTTCATTTATGTACGAGATATATTATTACAATGAAATCTTAATTATCTGAACGACAGTCAATCGTGTATGGATTATATTAATTGATTAAATTTAACATGTTAAAAGGGTATGTTTGAGCGCGTTTTAAAGCACAGAACCAGCTAATACTAAACAACACCCACAAGTTCAAATAAAACTTTTTTAATCTTGTAAGAAAAACTTTGTGCAATTAAAAGCAAAACCAAAACAAATCTGAACACGGATATAAATAGGAAGACTTGAAACATGATTGATTTAACAGTAAAAACATTAGCTATACCTATTACAAAGAATGCGACACCAAGGGAAAATTAAAGGACCAGAATATCAATTGATAAAGAGGACAAAAACGAGAGTTTAAAAAAGTGTAATAAGGCTTACATTATTCTAAGTGTCAAATGCTAAATCTATTACAAAAGATAATAATAAAAGAACAACTTAGCAGTAAACCGTACAAGAAGGGAAGAATAATACGACAACGTATTTTTAAGTACGCGAAAATTTAAGAATCAGGATAGTTAAATAAAGCGTTTTCCTTATAATTACCAATCATAGAGGTAAATAGTCATAAATTAAATGTAGCTGCTTTTATTGTTTCAGTGAGTCAACGTGCTTTGCAAGGTTTAAGTCTCTTTCTAATTATTAAAATTCCTAAACTACTAACCACCGTTGCTTTGCATATGACACCTTCCAAATATGTATACATGTACCTATATTTAAAGCCAGAAAACAGTTGATTATAGCCTAAAGCACTTTTGTAAATTACGATTATCATTAAATATCCATGTCCAGTGGAACAAATCTTTGCGATTAATTATCGAAAGATGATTGGAACAAAAACTATGGTCAAAGAAAGTAAACTAAAGATAGCTTTTTCATTCTGTTGATAAGATGCGACTCGGGTTGTTTGTTCTGGAGAACGAAATCATATGAAAAACAAATAGGAAGTCAAAATCGAATGAAATTTATATCCGGCAACGTACTTACATGTAGCAATCAGGTTTTTTTCAAACACCATAGAGCAGCTTTTTGTTCAAGTTCCCAAACAAAGTTTTCCTATACATTGCTGTGGCCTGCTTGGAAATTCCTTACCAGTTTCGTTTAAATTGAACGTCATAATCAGTCAGCAGGTTTCGAGCTATTATTTCCTTTCTCACTAGTGACCAAAGCCACTCGATCAACTAACACTGCATGTTGTCCACTTCTGCAATGTGCTGAATCTTGTTAGCTTTTAGAAATGCTGTTGTTGAGTGAAGATCAAAATAATATGGTGTCATCAGACATTTAATATATAACGTCACAAAATCATATATACCAGACAGAACGAACTACAAAGTAATTTTTATTCCAAAAGGGAAAGTGATATATATTAAAATTATGTAATTATATATCTCGCACATACCAGAAGATGTTCTAAGATACTAGTTGATGTTCTGGGATTCCTCTAAAAAAACTAATCTGAAAGCTTGCATTGTCTTTTTTAGGCTTCCTAGATATGTACGATAAGATTGAAATGCAGGCCTCGCCACTATTTGAACATTTTCTTTGATGTTGCCTGATTTTCTTCACGCTGTAAAAGTACCTTACCAAACTCCAATGGTGGGGATTTGTATTTAGTGAGTTTTGCTCGGCTATTTTAAAGCATAATATCTAGTGCTTTCTGCAGTCAGCAGCTAAGATTGTAATCATCGGATGAGAGTTTGCGTCAAGAATTTTTTTGTCAAATCAGGTAGTTAAACCTACTGCAGGTTTGACTTTTCTACCGTAATCGAGTATCGCTTTAAACGTCAAAAATTTTTAAAATAAAGAATCAATTAATATGCATACCAAGATGTTCTGATACTTTGACTGGCCATCAACGCATTTTTTTTAGGCTCTAGATACAAAATCGACTGTCCAAAATTCATTTTAGAGCGGATTGAAGAGCCACTTTAAGCAAAATTGCCAGAGATGTAGAAAGATTACAGCCCTACTTTTTCCTAAGATCTCTACGAGTAGTAGACTCCGATCTGCGGGTCCTGATTGTCTCCTCGTCTATTTTCCGAGCTATCTTTCTGATCTTTTAGAAATAGATCACTTTTATAGAATGATAATTACATAATAAATTTTCATGAGTATTTTTGTACCCTCCAGATTACTTTCTTTCAGAGACTCGTAGATTTACAAAACACTAGTCCAAAATATTAGACATTTGGCTAAGGGCAGTTAAGCAATAAGGATTGGAAATTAAAAAGATTACTAGGCCCACCTTCAAGAATACTAGAGGAATTTCCTATATAATCAAGCGAAACAACTAAACAAAAATTAGGGAAATGGTTCAGAAGAAAAGAAGAACAAGGTAATCATAAATAAGAAGACATAATATTTCAAAAGAGAAATTTAAATGCTTAAAGAAGAATATGTCGCTTTTTAACTGCAAGGCTTAACAAAAGATTAAGACACAAACAACGGCTTTGGAAAGACACTAATCGTAAGAATGCTCATCATCTAGCAGAGAATTTCAGCTTAATCAGGAGCAAGTTTAAAGCACACTGGTCGGTATAAAAAATTACCTCGCAGAGGAAAACTACAGAATTTGATGTGGTTATGGGCAACGAGGGGTACAATTTTACTTACTATTCTTCTTGACGTACCTCAAGTGTTCGACAGGGTTTGACATTAAATCTGAGTAGGACTCTTTCAAACTTTCTAACATATGGTTTTGTACCAATCGATGTGGGTGTGCCTCAAGATAGTGCTTTGGGTCCACCTCTATGCAATGACATTTTAGATATGCGAAAAATTACCACAGCTTTCTTTGTTAACGATACAAGCCTTGCTTGCACTATATCAAAGAACTTGAGATAGAATTCCTAACTGAACTAATAAACGGAAAATTAAATTGAGTGAGCTTAAATTTAACCATATAAACTTTTACAAATAATAACCAACGAATTTGTGATTCCGTTTGGATATTAAGAAGAAAACGAACGGTTGTTCTGATCTAAGCATTAAATCTAAACATCATTATTGGCCTCTGGGAATGAAATTCAAATCGTATAACGCTAAACCGATCTATTTATGCGGTATAAAGTTCTATAGTTTAACATTAAGATGTTTCAAAAACAAACTACTGTATAATATTGTCATCTTCTGTGTGAAAAATAAAGTCAGAAACCAAATTTCCTTTGAATATTAATGTGGAAGCTCTTAGAATGTTGGACAACTAATCGAACAAAGCTGTTCAAGCTCCTAAAGTGTGTAGTCGTAGTAATTAGCTTGAAACTTAAGACGTCATTGGATGAAACATCAAGAATAATATTAGACGAGTTAAGTGTGATGCTGAAGAACATAATATGCATTGGATTAAAAAGGCAGTTTAAGGTGTAGTCAATGTAGTCACCAAGCAACAAAGCACTCCGGTAATTTGGAGGATGACGAAGCACCGCACGGGAGTCAACCGCGGCATGAATAAGTAAAACCGCCCCAACTCTTCCCCAGGCCCGCTCCTGGGGTCGCCACCGCAATCAAAAGTCTCATGCCCTTTCGCCGCGCCGTCTGCGTGATCGACGCGTCCAAAGGAAACACAACAAATGGCCCAAATAATAAATGTGGTCAGGGCACGTCAACTCCCAAATAAGTTCAGTGGGAACTCGCGACTGTGCTTGACGTCCGTCAGCCCCTTCATGTTTATGTGCCATTGCGGCCTGGCGTCGACACGGAATCCCATTTTTCATGCGCACTTACACCGGGTTTGCGCCGAGCCGGGGTTCCTTCGGCTGCTAGATTAGATAATTCGAATTTATGGCGCCCCGAATGAAACGCGGCAGCGCTTTTATATAATTCATTTATTTTAGGACATCTAATAGTTAACAATGTACATCTACACGATTTAGATTTTATTTTATACACAACTGCTGTGCCCTGGCAAGTGGCCGGCAGGCCCGGACATGCCCTGTCGGTGGCCGCTCGCCAGGCTCCTTAGCTCATGCCTTACGCTAGCGCTTAACCTATCAAAATGTATTATTTACAAGCTCAGAAGCGGAACATGTTCTTTTATAATACATTTATGCAAGGGTAGAATAAAAATAACTTAGACATTAATTTATGTGATACAGACATTCACTTGGCACTTTAAAAAATTTCTCGCTGATTCCTCTAGCCCACCGGAGGGTTTGGTGCTGAAAATTGAAGGGGCGGCGCCCCGCCGCTCTGTCCTCGAATAGATAAATATTACAACCTATGCTAAAGTATACAAAAAACAGAAACCATCAAAACATTGCACAAAGATTTCCCCTTTCTAGCACACCACGTCAGGATGAAATTCGGTTTTCCAGTCTTACACATTTGAAGGTCAAAGTTCGTTTTGCTCGAGACGATTATCACCATTAGTCATACAAATAAAAGCCGTGGTACAAGCAAATAACCTCTTTCATCTTAAAACTGCTAAGAAAAGTACACCACTAAATTATAAGTCGCCAGTTTCCGTGGTCAGATCCTCAGGATCTGACCACAAAAACCCAAAAATACATGGTAAAACAGTGGAAGGATCTGATTATTGAGTCTTCATGATCGCCAAACAATGCAAATCTAACCTCGAAATTTTTGTACATAATGCGAATTGGTGCACCTTTAGAAAAATTCATCGTTGTAACTATTGTAGTCCAAATTGTGACGTTGAAAGGCCTTACCGCCATGCCTCAATTGTCAAATCATTCTCAATCATTGCGTATCACACTATCTGTGCTCAGTATCCTTAAATATCAGACAAGACCATAGGACAGGTTCAGGTTTAGCTTCCGTTTGCTGTGTGTCGTAACCATAGAAATATACTCTCTCTACCTCTACGGCCGCACTACCGGCCGTTCCCCAGCGTGCCCACATTTTAAAACAATTAAATACACATGAATCCAGATCAGTCCACCACTGGCTCCCCAACATCAGAATACGGAAGGAGTCCATGGAAAAGCAAGTTTCACTCCCTAGCCCTCTTGGCTAAGGCCTTTGCGAGCTACCAAACCAGGCCCTCGTTGATTTGCGTGGGGTTGTCGGAGAAGTTGGCGGGCGACATGTACTCGGGGCTGCCGCCCCGGCCGTTGCCGCCGGCGCCGCCCTGCATCATCTGCTCGGGGCCGGGCCCTCCCTGCTGCGGCATGAACTGGGTCTGGTCGCCGCCCATGCCGCCGAAGTCGCCGCCCATGGGGATGGGGCCGCCATGCTCCATTGGTCCGCCTGCGGGCAAACGTAAGGTCAGTCGGCGAAGCCGATTTAGCAGAGCTTACTTACCAGGCTGGCTGAAGGGCATGGGCTGTCCACCGCCGGGACCGCCTGGGTGGTGGCCGGGGAAGAAGGGCCCGTCGTGGGGGTGGAAGGGCGGCCCGCCGTAGCCGAACTCGAACTTCCCGTCCGCCGTGGCGAAATAGGGAAAGCCCGGGGGGCCGTCTTCCAGGCCTCCGGGCGACAGGTTCATGGGGAATCCCCGCATCTTGCGAGAGGAACCGAAGAACGGGCCGCGGCCCATTGACGTCAGCTGCTTCAGGCGGCGTTCCTTAGAGCGCTTGTTTTGGAACCATACCTGAAAACAAATCGTAGACTATAATAGTTGCTCTGAAGAATTAAAAAAAAAACAACTAAAACCAGCGCATGGTAATTTAAGATGTGTGTAGGCTGTGAAATGCTAATTAGATTATTGACGAAGTCTATTAATAGTACATTGTTTTCTAAACATCGGTAAGGTTGAACTATTGAAAGATGAAGAAAGTGTTCATTAAATCGAAAAGTGGGCTAGACAAAAACATGCAGAACAAATGTGCCGCCCAAGCGTTTCTTCTAGGTTTTAGTGGAGGAAAAAATTTCTAAGCATCTTAGTTATCCTTTATGAAAATATACTTTGGTCCTCGAAAATAATTAATAACAAAATAAATAGGAATTATAATCGAGTGCGTTTATTTTTTCAGGCATGACTTCCAACTTACTGCAACATGTGCACACTTTGATGTTCGACAGAGAACCCAGTAAAGTTGCATTTTATGACTGGAGAAAGAGAAAGATAGGGAAGGGATATCTCATGGACCGAAACTAAATGGCTGCTATTAAATAAAAGCAATAAGAAAAAAATGTTTATGGGACGTAAAGACTTCTAGACACTTAATATTGCCTATAAGTAATAGCAAGAAATACTTAAAGAATTTACTGACTACACCAACCACAGTTGATACTTTGATTTTCAATAAAAAAATTTAATCTTTGATCTACAATCAAGGAAACATTACAGGGTTAAGTTGGTACTAGAAACTAGCGGAACTCACGCTCACTCATACTCACGCACGAAATTACCATATTTATGATTGAAGTAGTACATCACCATGTTGTGACAGAAAAAATCCTCCCACTTCTATGAATTATAGATAAACCTATAAGCTTATAGTTGAAATGATAGATGTTAAAGCCGTGACACGATGTAGAACCATGAAAATTCAATCACTCTCTTCCCCCAGTTGATACATCAAAATATATTCTAGATTCTCACTTAAAATATCAACATATTTTAGATTTACCAATTATTTCAATTTTTTCTACTGTCCCATTAAAATAAAAAAGTTATAAACTTTTGCTACTAGTGGTTTGCTTAAAGGAAGTAATTATAAGGCAGCGTCCTAATTAAGAGTATGTTAACTAATTTAAATTAATTTAACATCAAAACTCTTTGTTAGCTATCACGTAAATAACAGGGAACGATAGCTGTTGTTTTAATCTTATCTCTTATCTCTTTGGTGTAGTCTTCGAATCAAGTTTTTTGATAGCTTTTAGTTACATTTTACTATACTAACATGGTTACTAGTAGTCTAACATATATAGACATACAACTACTTTCGTCTTTTTTTTTCGCATATCCATAGCTTAGTCTAAGTCATTTACGTTTAAGAACATTTGCAATTTTGCAAGCACTTTGAAATCACACTTTCATAGAAGATGATCTCAACATCATTTGTACAACCCTTAGGATCAGGTAGTAGCAACTTGCAACAAGAATTTAAAAACATTAAACTTGCCACATAGCCCCGAATCAGAGATGGTGCGCGACGACCGGGCCAAGAGGACAAACATATGAGGACCTTTAACCTCTTAGTTTTCAGACGTTGCTCCCACGCAAGGCGTTTAGAGTTTTACCACTATTATTTAGGGAGTATCATTTCATCTCGTTTTATTCGCATCGGAGATGTCCCACCAATAGTTGTCTCAATGGAAGAAAATGTATGAGTAATGCCCCAATGAGAACCTGTTTTCGAACTCATTTATCTTTAATGACCTAGCCGGAAAAAGAAATTCTGTCAGAAGATTCTGATTAGTTCTGGACTTTCAGTAACCGCACGGGCTATAATAGCGTAACACAACAGTAACAAGTTTATACATGCGAGGATACATTCTTTTTATAAGCTCCATGGTAAATAAAAAAAGCACGGCTTTTAAGGGTTATGAGTAGGGATGCCCGATCTAAATTTTCCCCGTAGCATAAAGGATTATTAATATGTTTCACACGAATTAAAAAAATCTCTTGAAAATAAAGGTCTCCAACGACGTCTGAAGATTAGGATGACTGAGAACAATACCTTTGCACGCTAGTATTTATATAATTATGGTTTATAATTGATTCATACTCATGCAACGTTTGTAAAATATGTACAAGACCATTAGCAACACTCTACCCTTATCTTTCCCCTCTCTCACAAGTTCATACAATGTGCAATGGCATACCATGGAAATGTATTGATGTACAGAGAGTAAAAATAGCCACAACGTTCGTTCAACGTGGTTCAACCGAGCCAAAATAATACAAATAGTAGCGATCTGAAATCTGAAATGCGCAAGCGCACCTGATTTTATTACTGCATTATTTTGAGTGCAACAATTACGACGGTCGTTATTTAAAATATCTTCTTTCTCTTGTCGCTTTTTCTTGTTAAACGTCGTAGAGTGCATACGTCTTCCTCCCGTTTCGTTTGTTAAATCATTGAAGCGTCCACATATAGTCTCAGTTTTTTCTGAAGCAAACACATCAACTTTATATAATTTTGGGATGAAGCCTTAGTTATAAACGTAGACTGACCATAGATAAAGAGAAGATGATCAAAAATTTCATCATTTACTTTTTGTGCCAAATGGGTTACCATAAAAGGTAAAATGTGAACAATACAAATTACTGGTAGGCTCCTGTTTAAAATTTTTCTGTGCGCGAGAAACGCGCAAGATCGCTCTAGACGAAGAGAATTAAAGAAACTCTGCCTAAAGAACAAATTTAAAAATTCAGTTGCCCAAGTGCAACAGTAATTAAATCTTTGCTAAGAGTTGGTAAAACATTTGATGAAGAATCATTTTATCAAAAATAAGCGTGGTTTAATCCTGGCCAACTTTTTAAATCTATAGTTAAACGTGGAAAATTTGGATACAAGGCTATGAGGTTTTGGTAGCGATTTAGATGATTGTGGCATCACGGCTAAGGTCCACTTACAACAAGTAGAGTAGGTGCAAAAACTCTGATAAACAGAACCATACCATTCACGGGTTACCAAAAGCAAACTTTGAAAGCTAGATGAAATTAAGCATTTTCCGTGTCCAACCTTTTCTTCAAACTTAGGACTTTCCGCTTTCAGCTTGTTTTAGTTGATAACTTACTTTCTGTATGTCAGAAAATTTGGAAATCTGAATAAAATGGAAGCTGGAGATCAAAAATGTTTTGCCTCAAAACCTGAGGAGTGGTATAAAGCCAAAATTTGCTATTTGGCAGAAACATGGGTTTTTTTCGGACTTGCTTTTGACCATCCATTTGGTGTTTTTAGAAATGATGGCCTGCTATAATAAAACCTGATTTTTGTCACTATTTTTTACCATGTGTTCTGTTTTCTATTGTCATTTGTTTATATTAGATACCACTATTTAGTAATTGTTTAGTACCATGGCGCACTTGAAACAGTCGTACAAAAATGTTAATTGTCACTTAGGGAACGTATTACAACCCCTTCATTTCTTTCCAGAACCTTCTAGAATTCGTGGTTTTTAAATGCCTTTAGTATTGTTTTATATGAATGGTTTTGAGATGAGCTTCTCTCTCTTACTTTAATAAATTACGAGTTCCGTCTACAAACGTTTAAAACTTTTGTACCCCTCCTTTTTTGCACCCTTTAAAACCGTACATTTTGTAGCCATCTACAGATGGTCAAATTACAGTAGCCTTGGGTGCTGATGTAGAGTTGGTTAACGCATTGGGAGTTAAACTTATGAATGGTTAAGATGTTGACATTAAGATAAAGAATAATGTCTTTTACAAGACATAGCACGCTAAATATGGTCCTGAGGATCTAATTCTGAACCACCTGGAGCATTTCCACGTGTACTTTTGCCTCATATAGATATAACCGAAGACAAGAAGATTTATAAAACCGTTAGGGAGTACAGCAGTATTCAAGATAATTTGTAGATTTTGCAAGCAATAGAGATTATTACTGAAACATTCAACCAAAAGATTTTTGAGGGCGGTTAAATTCCCCAATATATTCAAAATGAGTATGTATATATACTAAATCGCAGAAAGATTAGTGACAGCAAGCCTCCTGACCCTTTTTAGTATCGTCACGTGTGACTTGCCCAAACCGATGTCTTTACTGGGAAATAAAGGTTTGACTCGAGAAGTAATTTGATATTTGAACATCTAAAATCAATTGACATAATTTGTATAGACAAAAATTCAAAAAGATCGGTGAATGTGAAACTCAAATAAATGCAAAAACTTTCATGACTGGTGTCTTGGACTATTAGGTATATTCGAAGATTGGAGTTACAATTGTAATTTTCGTTTTTCAAGATGTTCGCCGCAACGAAATGTTGAGGATAGGCAGCACGACGTGTTAAAATGTAGAAATTTTTAATGGAGTGAATGATGGAAACGAAAGGACTTGAACATATTTCGTACTACACTCTTAAAGTGGAAGAGAACCAGATTTTTTTCTATTCATCCATTTAATGCTGTCTTGAAGAAGAAATTAAAACTATCCAAGCAGGATAATATTGCCTTAAATTATTGCGAGCTGAGATTTAATTTACTAATCTAAGGCTATGGGTGGTTGCCTTTCTATGTCGTTTCGTTAGTAGGAATAACAAGCAGAATATTAAAGTAACCAATATTCTATTAGTTAACAGGTACGGGTCATCGAAAGCCAGCTATTCAAACTGTTTAAGATGTTCGAAACAGAACAAAGGAAGGTCGTTACTTATAACTGACAAATGTGTGCCGAATAGGGCATTAGTCTAGGTAGTGTTAAGTCAATTTTCAAACACATTTTGAAAATATCCGCAAGACGGGTTTTTCGCCTCCTCGGTGCTGAACAAACTGCTGAACGATTTGGGATCTTTTCTGTAGAAGGAAAAGACAAGTTTTTTGTCGAATATTGTTGTGCGATGAGACTCAGATGTAACATTGCACCTCCAAATTTCGGGGGTATGGGATAATTATAAACAGGCTCTAACTGAACATAACATGGTTTTTAGGAAAAATAATACGTGGAGGAGATGCTGTGATGAGGTGAAAAGAAAGATATATTTTCCGGAGTCACAGGTTGTTAATACTGGAACCCTAGGAAGAATTAGCTCATTTCAATCTGATAAATCGCCGAAACTTGACGGCATTGATCCTGTTTTGTTGCAGAGGGGAAGTGACTTTCTATACTGCAGCATGTGCAATATACTCAAGGCAAGTCTTGCTCTGGGGTATATGCCGAAATCCTAGAGACTAATTAGCGTTATTTTTATATAAAAACCTGAGAAGTAGCACAAAATATGTTTAATTATTTTATATTCATTAAAAATTAGTTTAATGTTTTTTGCACTGATAACTGCAGAAAAACTGCTCGATAGGCGTATAAGGGATGGTGTATTCGTCACTCGAGCTCTACATCTAAACTAGTTTGCATATAAAACAAGAGTATCTACAGAAACAACATTTCAGCGACTTATCAACGCGAAGGATGTTGTATAAAACAAAGAGGTATTTTTAACGGCCTTTTTGGATACTGAAGAAACGTATGATAATACATCTCTAGATTAAATCATTACAGCGTTAAGGAGTAAACCGTTTGCCAGAATAAGCTGCAAGTAGATAAACTGTATGCTTAAGGAAAGACTACTATATGAATCTCCGATGGATGAAACAGGATGTCCTCAGAGAGGACTTCTATCTCCTCTACTGTGAAACCTTGTAATGGACGAACTGTTAAAGACACACTCAAAGGATGATATAGAGCACTGGGATATGTAGATGACTTACTGATACTACCCCAAGGAATATTTAATAATCCAGTTAGGGATTGTGTGCAAAGGGATTTACATCTGGTTACAAATTTGACAAATGCCGAAAAACTAAAAATCTACCATAGCAGCAAAAGAAGAAATTTAGAGGGACTAGAACCTGTTAGTCTCCGAGATGTAGAAATAAAGTTATCAGGTGAGGTAAAGCATCTTGGAGTTATGTTAGACTCAAAACTTACCTGGAATCAACACATCGAAGCAATACTAGTGTTAGCCAGGCGAATTTATGGATAAACATAAACTCTAAAACCAGCAACAACGTACTGGATACACACAACGGTGGTCAAACCCATGATATATGCGGTTTTGGTATGGTAGATAAAGATGACACAAAGAGCCTCTATGAGCGTACTGAGTAAGATACAAAAAATATCTTCCTCTTCTTTATTTTGAATTAATGGGAGAGGCAGGAGTGGCTCTTAATAGACTACATAATGCAAAAATTATATAAAAGTGAGGCATCCGAAAGTTGGACATACTGAGAGAACAGACCATATGACGCCAAAGTTCGCATTCAACATAAATTCCAATATTATGGATTAAAATTAATGTATAAAAAAAAACGGAAAATTATCTGGTGTCAGATCTGGAAGGGAGCAGGCATATACTGTAAAAAGAAAAAAATACAGTTGAGCTTTTCACTAGAAAAATACAGATGCGCTATTTAAGAGGAGGTATTTGCTAGACTGCAGAGCACCAGAAAAATAAGTTGAGAACTTACTAAAGTAGGCGAAGCAACATATTCATGGACACTCAGACATATCTGAAGGCATTAAAGAACCCGACGGTAACATCCAGGACGGTAGTGTTTTGGCAAACCGCAACAAGTTAACTTTATTGTGGTATCAGGGCACTGTGGAATTACAGGCAAAAAAAAGATGAAGAGTTAGCACAAAAGGATCATCAACTCCATATATAGCCCCTGAGGCGGGCGAAAAATGGATCAGAAAGCTACCTAAAAAATATTGGGAAAATCAGACAAAGACCTGGAAAAACCTACATAAAAGTACCATCGAACTGAAGAACTGTTAGTACCGTAAGTTTTCTCACAGGACGTTATTTTTTCAGAGGATACCCCAACAAAATATAGTCTGTACAATGGGAACAATCCAACAAGAAAATAGAGACAGCCATCCATATCTTGTGCAAGCGTGAAGCTTTAGCTCACAGGAGAATAGTGGATCCAGAAGAATACATCAACTATCCAGTAAGAGACTTGTACAGAGTGGTATAAGAAACAAGAGCACTGGAAAAAGTGGTGTGAAGAAAATAAGAGGCTCTAGTGGTATTGAGACAGATCAAACAAAAAAAAAATGGAGTAGCGAATGAAAGACAGACGTGCACCAACCGAAGCTAAAACGAAGCTGATTTGTAACCATATTTTTCATTTACAAACATAGATATTGCAATATTCCGGCCAGAAACGAGCAATTACTCGAGCCAAATTGGAATAAATTGACTAAAGGATAAAGAACCATCTTTCTTACAATCCCATGTTGACTTTTTGCGATTATAATTTATGCAGTTTCTTAAGGTTGCTTTATGAGGATTATTTCAAAACAAACATTTGAAAATTATTCATTTGCTGGACAATCCTTCATCATTAAAGCATTGCACGACTTGTTTTCATTTCATTGATCCCAAATAGTTGGAATTTATTATAAAACAACGCGGAGTATCATCAAATAATCCAACGCAAATTTTTCGAATTTCGTAGATTTTGATTGGTGTCGTTGAGTGAAGAAAGTGGCCTTAAGCTCTGTATTGGGCCGACCCTGCTGGATGAGACGAAGGTCGCTATCTGGTTGCGAATCGCCGCGTGCCGGAAGCGCGGTTCTCACGCCGCCAGCCAGCTCGGAGCGTGACCGCGCGGAACTGCCGCCGCCGCAGGCGCATATTTCCACTTAATTACCGCTCACCGTGTATATAAAAATATTCCGGCGAACGAGCGGCGAGCCTTTTTATGGCCCTCGCCGCGCTGCGCATTTCGCCAGGATACTGAGAACGCGTTAACGCGGTCCGTTGCGAGCTTTTTTTACGGACGAACTTTTATGGCGCGGCGGTGCTCCCGCCGCCGCGCGCGCCGCGCTCGGGAGTTTCGGAGTGAGGCGGGCGCCATAAACAAGTCAGGCGCGCAGTAAAAGCGAACAGCGGTGCTTTTCACATATATAAATATTATTTTTAATACGCGTTTTACGACTTTATAGATATTTTATACATTCAGGTGTAAAGATTTCTGTACCTCCGATATTTTATAGGCGGATTCTTTGAAGAATTTATGCCGGCCGCGCATAAACGTCGGCCTTTATCTGCGCGTATTTTTTACTTATTGTTCCTGATTACGGCCCTAACCGAGGTGATAAAATTTCAGAGCGGCCGGCGCGAATGCGCGCGCTTTGAGCGGGCGGCGCACGCCGCCCCCGGCGCGGCGGGGTGCCCAGCGCGCGATTTATGCGGCGGGCGCCCGCAAAAAGCGCCCCGTATAGCGCGGATCATTCCCATAAAAGCGGAGAAATATCGCGCAGTTTTTTGCAATGTGATCAGCAACTAATGACTGTAATTAATTAATGAACTAACAGCCGGACTTGAATGATAATTAGGGAACAACCGCTGCTATTTGCATAATTTGTTCGGTCGCTCGTAAAATTTGCTTTTCATAGCACAAATGCAACAATATTGGAAGTGTATACGGGGTGTCGTCAGAAGAATTTGGTAAAACGCATTTTTGTATCGGGTACTTTTATAATAAACATATTATATAGGCAGATACTCCGCTACTGATCCCAGTAAATGATAAATCTACGTCGGGATTAGAGATCCTGCCTACGTGCGCTTATGGTTTAACTAAACAAATTGAAAGTATCGAAAGTCCCAATCCCAATTCCTGTACACACAAATATTTATCATTTCTATATCTTGACTGAGTCCTTGATGTGATCCAATTATCATTAGTTTGGTATTATTACAACAAATTAACAAGCGTAAACTGAAAGGTCCTAAAATAAGAGTAAAAGACGACTCACGCAAAAAATCGTACAGGAAAGAAAAATACTGTCACCAAAATTAAAAGAAGCAAAAATCAAGACTATTATGCAGCGATTAAATGTAATAAGCTTATAATTTATTGAAGTAAAGACGACAAAGAGAGTGTGGAGTATGAATTAGAATCAGAAGATGGAGAATAAGCTAAAGAGCGAAAGAAAATAAGCGAAATAAATATAAGAAAGGAGATCAAGGAAGAAATAGCGAGAAGAATAAAAAAAAGATCCGTTCTAATGATAGTAGCCTCGAAATTTCTAATAAGATAACAAACTCGAAACAAAGAACAAGTCGAGTAGGACAAGATTAATGCAAAAGGGAGAAATAAAAATAGACGCGATACCCTTGTATAAACAACACACAAGGATATAGACTTAGAAAAGTTTTTTTTTTAATTAGTACTCCCTAGAAGACTAGCCACCAAAGAAGCAGGATACTCGGATAAGATTTAATCAAAATACGTGAATGAAGAAGCTTATCACACAGAAGTTCTCAAAAAATTCATTCTAATTATGAGAGACAAAAGACGTGTCAAGTAATACTGATTTCAGCAAGATGGAGCCATGATCCATCGAACTCAGAACATCTTTGACATTCTCACATAAGTCTTTGGAAAGAGAATCGTAAGTCTGGACACCCCCCCATGAGATAGAAGGTGGCATCGAGTGGCCCCCAAATTTCCCCGATTTAAACCTATGGGATTTTTTCTTACGGGGTTATCTTAAAGATAGGGTTTTTCGTAACAAACCCCAGTCTATCGACAAACTCAAGAATCGCACCACTGAAGAGGTTCCTTTTTACAGACATCAGAGAAGCCGAAATTAAGAGTTTCGGATAAAGAGTTCAAATGACCATTTCTAGTGAAGGCATTCATTCTGAAAAATAATGCACTAAACTCCATTTATTCATCATCGTAATAAAAAAAGAATTGGAGTTTTATCTTACGTAGTTTTTATAATAAATCTTTTATCGTTTGCTTCACATAACGAAGACCCTGCATATATAAATTATTTTCATTAATAATTTAAAAAAAGATTTATCAGTTAACTAGAAAAAAGCCAACCAGTCGAGCAAGCAGGTTTTAAGTGTTTTTCCGCCTCCAAACAATTAATTAAATCACATAGAAGTCGAAGAAATATAAGAAAACCGTACATATTGCACTAATAAATTTTGCAAAAATTTTGACAGTCTAGAATAAAATTATATTTTAGAGGCATTAAAAGAACAAAAAATTCAACCGAAATATCTAAATATTATAGAAAATATTATAAAAATAGTAAAGCTAAAGTGAGTTTAGAGAAAGAAGGCGACTATTTCAATATTAAAAAGGATATTAAGCAAAAAGATCCGTGATTCTCAAAACTATTTAGTACTTTACTACAACATGCATTTCAGATATTTAATTGGGAGAAACATTGAATTAAAATTGGCATAACTAGACTAACAAACCTGCGTTTTGCAAATGACATACTATTGCTAGCAGAAAGTAGAAAATAATTACAAGAGATTGTAACAGACTTAACAACATAAAGTAAAAAAATAGAATTAAAAATATACTTGGAAGTAACAAAGCAACTAACAAACAGTAAACAAGACATAATATTAATGGGCAAAAATTGGAAATAAGAAATTGAACGAAGGATTACTTTAACATGGAAGAAATTGTGAATAACTAAAACATTGCCAAAGAGTGAAGCAAGTATCACGATTAAAAGAAGTGTATTTAACAAACGCCTTATACCTACTCTTACTTATAGGGCAGAGACATAGAGTATGACCAGAAAGCTTTACTAAAAATTAAAATAATAATAATAAAAATGGAAAGGTTTATGTTAGGTCAAAGTTAAACTGGAAAATATTATGAGAAAAGCACAAGTAGAAGATGTAATAACAAGAAGCAAAAAAAATTAAAATGAAACTGGGTGGGACCTATTATGCGACTATCTGAACAACGATGGGCATCTAGAGTTACAAAGTGGGTATGGGCAGCATTGAATAGAGGAAGAAAGACGCTGGGTAGATGAAATAGTAAATTATGCAGGAGGCTTTTTCCCTACACTTACAGGCACTTTATAGGCTATCAAGTATTGAAATTTGGACTTTAACAACAATATCAATTAAAAAATTGGAAATGGGGCCTCAAGATAAGCTGGATGTACCGCATATAAAATTAAAAAAGAGAGAGAAATGACTTGCAAGTTACAATACTTTAGTCATATTATGAGACACTTAGAAAAACAATATATTGCGGCTTTTCATTCAAGGAAAAATCAATAGGAAAAGGAAGTCTAAACAGAAGAAAAGCGCCTTGGACAAAGAATTGAGGAGAATGGTTTAGATTAACAACAGTTGCACTATTATAAGTTATTATAGCCAACATGATTGTCAATCTTCGATGATTTGGATAAGGCCTTAAAAGAAAAAAATTGGCACATCAAAAACAGATATTTTTATTACTTTGATCTGATAATCTGGTTGGTCCTATCTTTCTTCAATAATTGTCCGGAAATTTAAATTTTCTCATGATACTTCACATAGAGTGTTAAAAAAGTTTTGCAATAGAGTGCAAATGTTAAGACAGATTTAAGCTGATACTTTACACAACAGAATTGTCTCTGGACGGTGGCAGTGAAGAGAGCTCGCAATGTCATCGTGGCCCAATCCTCATATTCAGGTGGTATCAGGAATTCCATCTGTGACAGAAGCAAACCTAGTTGTCACTAGGAAGACACCCAAGTCTGACAGGCATATGACCTATCACCAAACAGAAAAGTATCTAGAAATTCCTATATCGGAAATTCATACCATCTTGCACAACCATCTTCAAGTGAGAATTGTTTGTTCCATTTGGGTACGCTATGTGTTTTGTAGTACCATAAAATGTTCACCGCCCTGAAAGGGCAGACAGTTTTTCCCACGACAAAATCTTGTAGGAAATGTGATTCGACGACCAGTTTCTAAAAACGTAGAAATGGATAAAAGTGCGGCGAAAAAAATTGAAACTATAGATAAGTGGTAATTTTGAAAACACTGACTTCGTTGTAAAATCCAGAAGACATTAAGAACAATATCTGTTATTTTAGTCAGTTATAAAAGTAAAAATTTTTATAGAAGAATAAAACTCTAGGAATATAGTGTATATGAGGTAAAATTAGAAAGGGGTAAAATCTCAAAGCAAATTAAAACAAAATAGAAGAATTTAGTTACTCATTATTATGAGGGGAAAAAAGGGAAAAAATAGACGGATATCGAACTCTTATTTCTAATTCTATGGGCCATACTCTGAACAACTGTTTGATTATATTTATAGTCTGCCCTATTGCTACAGAACAATAAGCAAATTATATTGGTGTATATTACAATCACTGCCATGGAGAGATTAATCCTGTAATTACGTCCTATCATTAATCGATCTTAATTAATTTATTTAATTAAATTTAGTACTTAAGTCTGCTGATTGTGATTGCGTCAATTGCATCACTTTACCATCAGTGCTTATTAATCTGCTTGCTAGTTTGTTTCGATGTTTCTTGATTTCTTTAGGGATAAAAGAGGGTTGCAGATCAAGTTCAATAAATTAGGCATATACTAAGAGTCTTGTTTTGGAGCGTTTGCAATAATTTGATATTGAAGATATCGGTCCCCCAGAGCTGAGTGCCGTAAGCCCATGCAACCTTCAGTATGACCTTACAGGCCAAAATTTTATTTTATAACCAAAATTTTAAATTTCGTCCAATTAGAGAATATTGTAAATTACGTTCAGACCATGCCGTTCGCCTTTTTAAATAGAGTCCAAGATACCTAACATTTAAATTCATTGGGACGACACGTCTCTGATTGATTCGTATATTCTAAATTCTTGATTATCTTTGGGTTCTATCCAAATTTGTTTGCAATTTTTTGGAACTAGATACTGAGCTTCTTGTGAATAGATCTGGGGCATACAGTAGATATAGTTTGGAGTTTAGTACGATCTCCTGGGGCGCTCCATCATTTAATATGTATAGATCCGTTCATTCGCTTTAGTGTTTTGCAAGAAAATGTCTATTGTCAAGATACTACTTTAAGCTCTGGCAGTAGGAACGGTGTGTAACCACAGTCGCAGGCCTTGTTGAATACCCGACTGTCTATAAAGGGAACACAGCAATATCTTTCGTCTTCAGGTCTCTATCCAATTTACGATCCTATGTACCTGTTTCAATGTACATGCCTATCTCTAAAATCAGTCTAGTGTTTAGGGGTTAGTTGGTTTTCTTTAAATATTAGTGAAAACCTTTTTAGTAAACAAATTTTGAAAACTAGATAGTTTGCTGAATTAAATGAGGGTAGCCAAGTATGATAAAAACCTGATAGGGGGCAGATATGTAATCGGAACGACCCGTTAATAAATTTCTTCAAAACTTCTTTACTAATTTCTCAAGAACAATAATTGTCGAAAATCAAATAGACGAAGCAGCTCCCAGCTTCCGGCGTCTCTTGAATAAGATAGGACTATGAGCAATCCCTCGTTAGACATAAAAAGCAATAACATAAAAATAAGAACAGCGTATGATTCAGATGAATAACTAGAGAAATAACAAGAAATAAAATCAAAGTACTCGACATTAACAAAAATCGATAAAACAGGAAATGGACAGATCAAATCAGATGATACTATTGTATATTGCTCTAGAAGAAATATCAACTTTCACCACAGTGGTGTGGCAATTATTATCGGTGACAAAATTCAAAGTTCTGTAATAAACTTTATCCAACACTGTGGTCGTGTGACGATGCTACAGTTAAAAGGTCTCACCTTTATACAGATATACGCACTCACAGCCCATAGGAAAAGAAAAAACGCAAAATTAAGATTAGTATGAGCGATCAGGAGGATTTACTTATATAGTAGGCAAGTACACATGTATGAGGTAAGAGGAATAATGATGATTTCATTATGTAAGGAAGAAAGAATAACCATGGCGAATACCTAGTCCTAATTGCCATTTAGAACTCTATACACGTGAGGATAGCTCCAAAATAACAAAAATGTAATAGTACGAAATCAAATTTACTTTATTATAATCAATAAGAGAGTTGGAAATAGAAAAGTGCCAAAACCTACCCGGAGCATATGCCAACTCTAATCATAATTTATTAATAACTAACATAGATGTGAAGTAGAGAAGAATAAAAAAATTACTAAAATAAAGAACACAACTGAACGTAGAAAACCTCAAAAATCAAGAGATAAACGCAAAGCTGTGCGGAAAGCTTAACAATGAATTAAAAAAACGTTAATGACCCAAGTAATATAGATAATAAAGAGAGGGGGGGGGAATAAAAAATTCTGTAAAATTTTACTGGAGGTATTAAGATCACGGACGCAAAAAAAGCGGAAAAAATCTTAAACTTAATAGAATAATTTAAAAAGACCAAGATACTTAGGTCAAACATAAACCGATATTTCTTTTTTTATGTGCCGTTAGGATGAGGAGTATGGCTTCTGAACGTTATAGGTACTTTACGCTGTTGCTTCTTTGGTCAGGGCAAAAGGTGCCTCCGTTTCTTGCTCAACGGATTATTATAAATTGTTTCTAATCGTCTAAAATTTTGAGAACAGTCCTAGGACGACACTCTTAAGAAGACTTAAGCAACACACAATACACGTGGCATGATGAGAACAGTGCAAAATGAAGGTCGCCGCCGTCGCCCTGGGATCAGCACGAGTTCAAACAAAATGAGTTCAACAATCACATATTTCAATCTCCTGCTTCTGCTATGCAAAATAATCATTCTATCATTAGAATTAAAGACAAAATCTATTTGCATGTTTCCTGTACCGAAAGGATATTTTATCCAATGTGATGTTTTGTGAACCCATGCAACAGATGGCACATTCGTTTTGATATTCTAGTTATTTATTGGGTTGCATACTGGTCCACTATAGTAACGGCTCATTGCGGCAACCACTAGTCATATCATATTCTGATATACTTGCTCGAAAATATATTGTATATTAGATCTGTTGTACAACGGCTAGTGCTCATGCAAAAAGATCTTTCCTTCTTATGGCACCATAGAAAAAAATTATTATCCATTTTTATGACTTCGAACTGCAAGTTCAAAGTGTACCATTGTGCGGGAACCACATTTATCGAACCCGCCCCTTCTCGCCATATAGATGAACTTAATACACAAGTATAATGGCTTTTTGATCAAAAATAAGGGAAGATTTAAACACTTAACGCAAATTTCTTCTACCTATCGTATAAACACTGCCCAACCTCCTCTATAAACTCTTAAGACTTTCTAATGAAAATTAAGAAGCATTCGATAGCAAATTAGTGAGTATAACTTTTTAAAGAACTTTTGTACATAACGAATACGTTCCTTCTACTTCAGATTCAAAAGTCGTAAAACTGCAATATTGACTGTCTCTACGCATACAAAGCACATAATAAAGTTTTCATTGCAGGCGTTCGAAGTTTAAATGGTTCCAGATTTCAAAGACCTAAAAATTTTCAGTTAAGTATTATGGTGAAACTACAAGACAGGTTTTTTTTTAATATCTAAGTGAAATAGGCTTTTTAATATAAAAAAAAAACTGGATACCGCAGTATAATACAGACTTATTTTGACCACCATATAATTGATCAACTACTATATTTCAAAAATCTGCTACCGCACAAGGCAAATCTTTGATTCTTTCAAGAACCTTTTTTAGAATTGGAAGATTGATTCTTAATTTCATCGATATTTTCTGAATCTTCCAACGCTTCAGATTTTCCGACAGTTTCTCAATGATGTCCTGATTGTTATTTTAGCAAGAATGTAGTTCTGGTTAAAGTATTCTTTGGACCAAAGATCATCTTCTTCGTCAAAGGTGAGAAGAAACCTGCACTAGGAGAAGAGTCAAAGTGACGTTTTGAAGATTGGTTATGTGTGCTATTATTCTAGCCTCTTTTTGTGGAGCTCTGTCTTGTTCAATCAATTCGCCCACCCCCAAAACAGTATGTATTATAAAAAAAATGTCATCTTATTAAATTTGGCCGTTCAGTCTTTATTCAACTACTATTTGCATCTATTGCCTGTTCTTTGATCTCTTCATAAGAAATATCATAAAGGTTTTTAATCTGATGATTCATCTTGAATAACACTCGCACTCTTATAGTCCCATAAACACAGAATTTGTAAGTCAGTACTAAATAAATTTTTTAACCTATCAAACGAGCTTTCAGTACACTGTTCTTATGAAGAATTGTTCGCACCAAGTGCTTTGTACATAATAACCGAGGATTTGGTGTGAAGTTATAGACAGGTTACACTGCTTTTAGCATAAATGTACAAGACTGAAATGTACATGCCTCATAAACAATTCTTGGAAAACAAGAAGCAGTTGAAGACAAAGATAACTTAAGTATCCTAAGGACCAACGTGACTAAAAAGAATATTTGCATTATCAATTAAATGTTCCTCAAAATGTTTCAGAGGTTGTAATATGCTACTGCAGGTTATTCACCCAAATGTCTATGGTTTAGCTTTTTTTCATATCCAATTGATTATTTAAACTATAAATTACTCATTTACAGTCATGTCAAAGTTTTTCTCTGCAGCCGCATCACTCACACCCTTCCGATGGAGGTGATAAACTCCTATAAACAGTATGCAATCTTAACTTTTACAAAGTAACCCATGCTCACCAAATAGAAAAAATGATAACTTTTCGAATTAACAACAAAGAGTGTAATATATCAAAAAGTAGAATTTTTTGGGCAACTCTGGGAATAATATCTAAGTGGGAAAAATGGTATTAAGATTCTCCTGCATTATGTAACAGAAACGACGTGGTTCAACGTCTGCATTATGCATCTCAGGGACGTGATACAAAATTGTACGGAGCTTACATTGCAGGCAGATAAACGTGTTATCGCCACGGCGAGCAACAGACAATGGGCCCAAGCGGCAACAAGCGCGTTATTTCCAAATGGTTCGATTGAATCCTGACGTTCCGCTATTGTTGCGGCTGAAACGAGTCCCAAACAACCGGAGGTGCCGTTGATTGCCATTTTTTGCCGTGGTTTACACGTTAGCAGCGCAAGGCCACCACCGTTAGCGGCGGTGCTCTTATCAGCCGGCAACGAAAATAAACACGCCGCGATGCTGTTTGAAACGCATTGAATTGAAAATGTTGTGTTTTGCTGTTTATTATCAGTGTGTCTGTGTTTACCGCTCATTGTCAATTGTTTCAAATCGTTTTCCTTTGTATCTTGTTCCGTTGCTGTTTGGTAATCTGCCACTGCAGTTTGATAGACGCGCTGGGTTTCAATATAATTCATAATAGGCAAAAAGATTTCCTGAAAATAAACATTCAAGTTGGGACTTTATGTTGATTATGAACGCCTTCGAGAATATTCTAGGGTGAAAGGGTTTCTGTAGCTAGTCATCACAGCGCAATGACTAAAGTAATTTGGAACTTTGGATCATTTTGACAGCTTTAAGTATTCGTTGCAGTTTTGGAACTGAAGCGGCTGTGCAAAAAGGTACAGACACTTTCATTTTATGAGATATCACTGTATCATTTGCCTGTAGCCCTATTCTTAGAGAAAAGATCAGGTAACGCAAGAGGGTCACCTTAAAGCTCAAAGTTTTGGAGCGGCATCAGTTTTACTACAAAACTGATAAAAGATCATTGTATGCTGTTATATACCCCATATAAGTATCGCTAAGCTCAATTTTTAATAAATTAGGATACTATACAGAGAGAGAAAAATGAGAAAACAAAAAAGACTACAAGATTTATAAATTATTAACTATCCTACCAATTAAATGTGTTAACCTGAGTGCCCAGAAGGAACTACAGAACTTAAAAATAAACTAAGCTCTATTTATATAAGGAAAGCGGTAAAAACTTTAGCTGGAGTGAACTAGAAGATGTTTCTGAAGACAATGAACAAAATTTTCATCAAAAACTACAGGATGCGGATAAAAAATGTTTTGATTAACTGTGATCTACAAATTTATTGTTTTTTTAAAAATACAAATCGTAGAAACTTGGAACGTACATCAAACACGGACATTTTAAATTTGATATTTTAAAATTTTTCTGACGAAATTGTAAATTTCTATTTGAATTTTCTCCGTAACAGGCTTCACGCTGATGTCAAATATGAAAACCACAATTTAATATACCAAAATACCTTAAAATTATTTGACTTTAGATATCAAAAACTCTCTTCTCCATACTTTGTTTTCTCCCTCTCCATCCCCAGAAATTAACATATATGGGTTAGTAAAATAAATTGTGTTGAACTGAATAGTCCAAGAACTATGAGTTACTGAAGTTTATTATTTTAAAATTGATCTCAGAGTGGTTTGATGTTATTCCTCGCGTGACCACAAAAGGGAAAATCTAAAAAATTGGAATATGGTGATTATGAAAGTCAAAACGTGATGTCAATACTGAAATCCAACTTGTAAGTTGTGTTCTTACGCAGAAATTATAGAAATACCAAAATTTTTGGGTTCTTGTTAGTCTCATTATTAGTTGTAGAGTTTACCGATAAATGCATTTATCCATGGGATGATCTTGAGTGGAATTGCTGGGGCAAAAACTAAATTGACTCTCCGGAGTTCTTGTATTCCCTATCTCACGAGCTTCTCTAAGTTAATATGTTGGAAGTTCTAGAGAAGGATTCCAGGTTGTGAAGAATCTCTTCGTAAGGTACGGGTTTCAAGTGCTTCTGAAAACGCGCTACTAAAATAGTCAAGATAATCTCAATGGTCAAGATCTTCTTAGCTGAGATCTCACTAGATTCGAGATGCGATCATCGTCGCTTTCTTTATAATTTAGCAGAACATATTTTATATAAGCAGCTCTTGGCCTGTCTTTTAACTTAAGATTTTCTTGATCAACTTTAGTCAAATTTTCAGTGTCATTTTTCCAAATCAAACCCATGCTTATGTTCACAATTAATCGGATTAACATCCATATCAGTGCTCGCTTACATTCTGGAAATGATAGATAGATGTGGGTCTAGGATCCTTAAAGAACAAACCGATGGACAATGGTTTTACCTCAAAAATTTTAATTTTCAAATGTCAAACTGTTTGTTTAGTTTGTTATTATTTTATTTATGTGAATTTTTATTTCGTAAATTGTTCTTTGGTAGACTTAGTTTTCCACTTATTCAATTTAGAAAAATCTTTTATTTATTTTATTGTTATATATTAAATTTAGACAACGAAGCTGCGAGTAAAACGGCTAAAACATTAGTATAGAGAGCCTTAAGCGATGTTATATAGAAAAACAGGCACTTCTCTTACAAAGCAAAACACCTAAGCGTAAAACATCCATTAGACCCTGTATAATTTGTGCTGGAGAAACGACAAAGGCAAAAAATGTTAAGATCGGAAGAAATTAACACTCTTCGATCAGTAAAGTTACCAACACGAAATTAAAAGATGAAAATTACAAGCAAAGTACAGGATCACGAATGTAGAATGCTAAACTATTGGTGGTCCACATCACAAGATAGCTAAGGAGCAAAGTTAGAAAAATATAGGATAAAACCCTAAGAACCAAGAAGAAGAAAAAGAAAAACTTTAACGAAAACTATCTAGAAATATATCACAAGTAACGTGAACCAGACCTTTGTCATCAGAGGGTTAACTGTAAAGGATTAGCTAAGAGAAGGTTTTTTTTTCTAGTAGACGTTCACGTGTAATGTTCTTTGAAATAAATTATTGATGCTACATCTAAATTTTGAGAACCTTTTACTTTTATTTTATAGTTCCAATTTTTGTAGATTAGCACGATTTTGACTGTTCTGAAATTATTCCCTATGAATAACCCTTTATTTTAGATATTTTATTATCTCAGCCTACAGTATAACATTACAAATGTTTTATTTGAAACAACTTGATACTCTGGACAAGTCGGCACCAAAAAGAGTGTAACTAACACGTTACTAGAGAGGTAGCAGAAGAGTTAAGAATAATACAATATACGGAAGATCTATCGGAAGACCATCAACAAGAACGAAGGACAGTAAGCAATTCATCTTATAAGATTAATTTGAATAAAATCAATATTTCATAGAAAACGCCTAGAAAAGAAAAAGACGCAAGAAAAAAGTTTTTTTAAAATAAAATTGTAGCAAAAATAAAATGTCAAAGATATCGAGCTAATGTTAATGTAATAGAAACAGTTTGCACCATCGCTATCAGCCAAGATGAGTGATACGCATGCGTAAATAAAGACGACTTTACTGGTCCAAATAGTTGAGAGTTAAAATGAGCAAAGCTATTGGATGATTTCGAAGTTTTTCGGAAACACTACGACGAGCACGAAACGAAAAAAGGCATGGTACAATGAGAATCTGTTGAAAGTAATCTACGTTCTGGAAGGCCAGTCAAGAGGATAACAAGGATCAACAAACAACAGACAGAAAACTAAAAGATGAGCTGAGGGGGGGGGGGACAAAAAACTAAAATGTATGAAATTTTAATAAAATTGACGGAAAAAGTGTATGATGATTTTGATATAAATCTGTGCAATGTGCTCATATTTGCTTATAATACTGTCTATGACTTTTCTAGCTCCCTTTTCAACCCTTTATTTCTGCACGTTTTGCAACATGACGGTAAAAATGCTCGCCCGCGCACCCTAGCCGTCTGCTAATGTAGAAGGATTTTAAACGCGTTGTATGCGATATGCTAAAATGATTTTTATAATAAAAATCACGAGATTGCTAAAGACATTCATAAATTTCAAACTTTGTAGTTTGTACAGTTGTAATAAAAGATGCAAGGGTAGCAGACGAGCTACAGAAGATAGATTGCGTTCTCTATGTAACAGCAATCACTGCTTCCAGTTCGTCATGGTACTAAACAATTACCGACGCAGTATCAAGCAATCAATCCGTAACTTTGGAAGTATATGAAAATTACCTGCATGCATCATCTTCTTTAGATTTCCCACAGAAAGGTCAAGAAATATTTGATCTCATGAGTAGGTCACAGCCCCTAAAATTTCCAAAAAATCACTTAGAGGTTATACTAATGCATCCACCTTTTATGTATTTTATGTTTTGTAAATTTGAAACGTGGTCTTATTGTTCATATGAGCAACACTAAAGTCACTTTCTTTAATTGCTCTGGCGGGAAAATGAAGTTGGTCCTTTTTCATGGAGAAAATTACGCTTTGATGCTCTCACTTTCTAAAACTTGAGCTTTTGAACACCAAGTTACAAATATTTAGTCTCTCAAAGGTTTTGTCCTGGGTATTATGAACGGTTTCGTCTATCGAAGCTCGATGAGGCAATATCATCAAAAATAGTGATAGTTTTTGGAAATTTTGCTTTGAAATTACATATCTCATTGCAGCAGGGGATTGTTTTAAGGTTCTTTTCAACCGCTGATAGTGTCATTTTCATTCCAAAAAGATCTTTTTGTTGCTTAAACTTTTGGAAACTTACTACGTATAAGCGCACAGTAATTTTTTGCGATATGTAAGATATATTAGTCGGTTAGGGAAAAATGTGTAAAAGTATTTTATTTATACTTTGGAGAATTAACAAAAAAGCATTCTTTTACAGTGCACACTAAAGTGCAGTAGGTATTACTATAGGTCATTAAAGTTTAGAAACTTTTTTCCAACTCCCTTACTTAAATTAAAAAAAACCATTAAATAGAAACAGCTACTGTTCTGTTGTTTCTTTTACACCAAAATTTCCTTATAAACTATCACACACCACGGAAATCAGTTGCAGATGCGACTGAAAAAATCTCAAATGTCCTTGAGGTTTAGTTTCCTTTCAGTAAAGTTCTTCTGGGTCGATTTAGCCACATAAAATGGTTATTGGATAAAATTCCTGAATAGTCGGAAATAATATACCGCACGAAAGATTTATTGGATGACCACCAAAAATGCAAGGACAGTTGATTGATTTTATAATTCTTTATTTGTGATATTAAAACACAAGAAATGGGCGATATATATTCTGAATATGCATGTGTGACATGATGGATGCGGATTTTAAGCAAAGTTAACAGTAAGTTCTGCGTTAAGCTAGGGAAAATTCCTAGTTAAACATAGAATGTAATACAGCAATATGATGACGAGGCATTACCGAAAAGCCCTATCCTTGAATGGCATAAAAAGTTTCTGGAGGGTAGAGATTTAATGCAAGATGATCCAACCGCCCGTTAACATGTAAACGTGCGAGAGAGTTACTGCAAGAAGTTCGTCGTGTTATTACGATCATGATATCAACAGAGTAGAAAATAAACACGGATGTGTAGTATCAAATTTTACGCAACGCTTTTGGGGAAACCACATTGAGAGAAACAATACGAAGAAACAATGCTAAATTATCGGAAATGGTCAGAAGCTACCCCATGTTTAAGTTAAATAGTACTGTTAAAAATGAAAGTCGGTGCTATGAGTATGATTCTAAAACGAAGCGCCAAAGTGTCGAAAGATGAGGTCATTGTTCACCAGTCTCCAAAATAATGAAACGGCAACCTTCGAAGCAAAAACCAATGTTGGTCGAAATTTTTTAATGATGGAAGTTTGGTGTTTCATTAACATCTACCCGAAAGAACAACAATAAATCAAAATTTTTATATTGACGTGATGAAACGTTTGCATCAAATGATTCGCTTTGGTTTGCAAGCATCTTATTCCATGGCAATGCACAGCTCCGTACTGTTGATGAATCAAATCAAACATTATGTTCCTGCTCTACCACATCTCCTATATTTCTTAGACCTGTCTTTGTTTTTTTTTTTGTTTCCTCATGTGAATCCAAACGGCTGTGACATATGTACTAAAAAACATCCCGGAAGAAGCTTTCTCTGCTTGCTGTATATAGAGAGCCTATGAGACTACCCTGACAAGACCTACGTCTATTAGATAGTAAGTTGGATTTGAACTAGAACTGGAACTTTTCTAGTAAAGTTTGTACTACCACCATTAGTCTTGTTGTGCTCAGTATTGAGCACAAGCCTTCCTCTTCCTCTGTCGTTTCTCCCTTTTCTGCGCCACTTCTAGCCATCTTAGTCCTGTCACTTTCTTAATGTCGTCATGCCTTGCATTACCGACTTTCCTTTCTTTTTTTCTTTGTCTAAGGTCTCCGTTTGATGATCTTACTATTCTAATGATTGTTTTGTATTCTAGCAACAACTTCTAAGGTCTTCCATATTAGTTTAGTAATTATCTTTATCATCGGTGACTTTAGCCTTCATTCATTAATCTTTCCATCGCCCTTTGTGCTATCTTCAGTTTCTTTTGTTATTTTTTGCGTGAGAGTCCGTCCATATCTGTGCTCCATTTGTGATGACCGGTAGTACACATTAAACGGATATTTTCTTGTTTTTATGATATGCGCCAAATTTAAAGTAAAACCCATCCTTTATTTTTCCTTGTTTTCTTTTTCAATTGTTTTTTATTGTCCTAAGTGTACATAGTCTGCAATCTTTTCTATTTGTTTTATATTTATTGCGATACGTATCTGTTGGCTCATTATTTTTGTTTTGACTAGGTTTATTTTTAGTTCTATTTAGGACTACTTTGTTCGCATACCTTAAATGTGAGAGTCTTTCACCATAGATATTGACCCTACCTTTTTTAAAAACTTCTTTTAGGGTCAGGATAAATAATTTGGGTGGTATTGTGTCACCCTTCCTCTTTTAAACTCTACCTTGTAGGAGTCTTCATAGAGTCTTATTGTGGCTGTCGCTTTTTGATAGATGTTTTTTGTTAGATTTCAGTAGTGGTAGTTTATTTGTGTTTTATCCAGTTTATCCATTGTGGCCATTTGGCTTACGGAGTCAAAGTTGTATTCTGTTACTTTCTGCAGCAGGATGTTTATCGTCAAAAGGTGGCTACATGTACTGTTCAGTAGGTTGGTAACTATCCAATTTGTTGTCTAACCGGTTTGCTATTATTCTTCTTATAGCTTGTAGGCTTGAGATATTTTTTTAGCCGTATCTTAACTCGTTTCTTAAATAGTATTACTATTATCGCATTGTTCCACATGTTCGGTATATTTTGTTTTTCCAAACAACCGTTGAATAGTCGTTTCAACTTCGGTATTATTGTATTTTTTGCTTCTTTAATCATTTCGGTCAAATATTCGTCTTTGTTGTTTTTAAAGTATTCTTTAGGACAAGGAGGATTTTCTGGTTATCTATCTCTGGTGTGCGGTGTATAGATCTTCATCATATTTTGGTGTTATTTGTATTACATCTTTTCTATTTTTTCTTCTCCTCCGTTAGCGCAATGATTGTGTTTCTCTTTTTCCCTTTCAAGCATTTCAATTTTTTGTTTTTCTTAAAGTTCTTCAATCTTTCTTGGTCATTGCTTGTTTCCTATTCCTGTATACTAATCGGTGACATATTGTCCTGTTCGATATAGTTGTCTTCGTTCTTCTATTTTCCTCTTCGTTTCTTCTGATATTTACTTTTGCTTGTTTGCTTCCTTTTTTGTTACTTCCTTTGCAGCTTTATTTATTGTTGTTGTTATAATTTCTGCCATTTTCTAAGATTATGAAAATATTTTTTGTTACGTATGTGATTTTGTATGCTTTCTTTGTAGGCTTCCTTCTTGTTATTGATTTGACTATGTATGAAAGTTTTTTTGAATGTATCTTTTTAATTATTCGTTTTGTTGGCATTTATTTCTGTCCTGGACATTCTATGGTCGCTAACCGTGATAAAACTGTTGAGGACTGTCATATTAACTTGGTTTTTATTTTTTCCGTTGGGGGTGATCCATGTTCATAGCTTTAAGGTTTTTTATTGTATACAGTGTTCATCGCTTTAAGAAAACTTGCTAGAATATCCTTCTATTATGTTTCTCTTAGCTGCACCACATGTGTCTATGTATTTCTTGTATGCGTCTTGTTGGTGTCCCAGTATAGCATTTAAATCATCCATCACGATGTCCTGGGTACATTTGTTTTCTTTTCCTGTTGCTTCTGGCTTTATGTAGTATTTCCATCCCTTCATAATTCTAGGCGGTTGTTGGTGAATATATTTAAATTACTTTGATCTTCTGTTTCTCCGTGATAGTTGAGTATGTAACCCTTTAACGCAATCAACAATGGGTAATCATTTTTTGCTAATTATAATGCCTAATCTTCTTTGACTCTCTGTGTCATAGTATAGTGCATTACCGGACTTTAATTTCGTAAGATTCTCTCTTGTTCTTCTAACTTCTGAAAGGCTGATTAGGTGGCAATTAATTTTAATTGTTTCATTTTCTGAATTGTGTAGCTTATCATCAGTGTTTTGCAGTTGTAGGTGATTATCATAAGTTGTGTGTTGTTTTGCCAATTTTTTGCTTTGCCCAGAATTCTTGACTATTGTCAGGGCGGAATTGTGTTCTACTTCCTCCTCAAAGGGTATTTCTGTTTAATTTTTAGAGCTTAGCATCTTTAAGGGGGGAATTTGCTCTTAAATCGCAGCGCTTGTTAGACGTGTTGAC
Organism: Sinelater perroti; assembly: GCA_036346155.1. NCBI lineage: Eukaryota > Metazoa > Arthropoda > Insecta > Coleoptera > Elateridae > Sinelater > Sinelater perroti. The sequence goes on from JARFIY010000047.1 coordinate 583,873, forward strand.
GAGTTTTGTGAGAATGTAAATAGGATCGTATTTGAGGTGGGCAGAATTAAGGTTAGGATGTGGTTTCTCTTAGTGATAGGAGATATGGGGAAAAATATGTCTCACGAAAACAGGATTGCTTCCTTGAAGTAGACCTGTCATTGCCAGGAACCTAGAAAGTGTCTACCCATTACCTAAAAGAAGTTTTTCAAAAAATAATCTCAAAAATATGTGACTCGTTCCGAAAATATCGTTCCAATGTAAATGCAATGAAAAGATAGGTGCGATATAATTTGGTCGGCAATGAAAGTGGACTGTAATGCTCATGCGTGAGTGAGGACGACTTTATTGTCCAAATCGGTTGGTTAGACGCCGATAAGTAAGTGCATGTAGTGTGTGATCGTTGCATTTGCGAAGCTGAAGCATTCGGATAATTTAGAAGACTTTCGGGGACGATGCAATGAGCGCAGCATGTTTACAATTTTAACAAATAATCTAAACTTCTTTCTGTTGTTAATTCACACAATGTCCGTAAGATGTCGCTTTCCATCATCGTGATCATGCATTGGCTCATTTAATGTCTCACAGAGCCAGGTTATTCAGTGCAAGAACCTGTACTGCAATAATTGTTCCGTACCAAGATGTTCCTATCAATTTTCCCCGTCTAATTCGATGAAAAGCTCCCCGCGCTCGGCGTCTCCATCGAGCAATCCACGTTGGGAGCGCGTTCCGCTCGGCGGACGCCGAGATGAATCGCAGCGATGTAGCGATCCGGCCATGTTGTGTACACAGCTAATTTTATCATAATAGCAATTTAAATCGCGGCAGTCGGCGAAATCAGAGCAAGGAGTTGATTTAAGAGTGATTCCGAGCGCGTCGGACCGCGGCGGCAGCAAATGTGGAGGGAAATTGTGCGGAACGGCGAGGTGTGGTCCCACATGTTGGTTCGGATTTTGCCCATAACTCTGCGTTTTAAAATAAAATAACCCGCTGAAATGTTCCGTTACCGCCGTTAAGAGAGCGACGCGCATCGGCCTGCACGGGGATTTATCATGGCTGGAATGCCTTTAATGTCGGATCGCCCGTTCGCCCTGTGTGCGACCGCGCGCCCAGTGGCCGCCGTTATTGCCCATATACTGGGATAATTTGGACAGTTCGCGTTCGCCGATTCAGGGGGCGTCGGCGTGCGCGAAATTGTCGCTGCACGTTATGGCGCATGAAATCGTCCCTTTATTATTATTATTTCAAGTTAACAATGTATAAAGACAACAAAGACTACTAAAAACCACACGCGTGTATTTTTGTTTCTTCAATTTTTAGTTATAAACAAAACACTATCAAGCAATAATTTCTGTGACCTAGACTTAGGAGAAAGCTTCATCCAACAAGGGCTGCACGATATTTACCGAGCTTTCTCGCGTGTGTTACTGCGATACATTGCAATATCTCAGCTTTAATAGGCTGCAATTATCACCCATAGATGATTTACTCCAAGAAAGTACAAGATAAATCAATTGCAAAGCTTTGCTAGAAGGTTCGCCTCCTCATAACTTAATAATTGTTAATGAATCTCTGGTTTGGTAGATCGTCACAGGAGTCGTTAAATATCTATCGTTTCTATTGGGGGTTTAGAATTAATTTTAAAGAATTTACAACAGATGGCGTTACTAGCAGTACTGCAATCAACTTAATGGCAAAGCACCATCATTAGTCTGGAATTTTGAGTGTGTGTAAGTTTATCAAGTGTAGACCATATAATCTTTTTGAACTTTGAATATGTCGAGGTCACTGTCCGAAGCTTATTGTGAACATGTTGTAGCGATTTCAACTGAAGTGTTGTTTTTGACGATTTAAAAGTGGTGATTTTGACACGGGAGACAAGAACCGCCCAGGCCAACCAAAAAAGTTTGAAGATACATGTCAAACGATTGAAGAATTGGCAAATTCTTTGTCGTCAGCAGACGTTTGAAGGCAATAGGAATGATTCCAAAGCAAGGAAATTGGGTGCCACACAAATTAAATTCAAGAAACGTCAAAAGACCTTTTTCCACCTGCGAACAGCTGCTTCAAAGTCACAAAAGAAAGGGTTTTTTGCATCCTCTCATGACTGGCGATGAAAAACGGATTCATTACAAGAACCCTAAGTGCAGAAAAGTCAGATGTATGTTCGGCCAAGCAATATAATCGACGCCAAAGCGAAACATCTATGGTTCGAAGGCAATGCTCTGTATATGGTGGAATCAGAAGGGGGTAGTTTTTTATGAGCCGCTAACAACAATTGATCAAACGACCGGAATACGCCGAAAGAAAATAAAGCAATTTTCTAGCATATCAAACGCTCAACCATATGTTGCAAAACAAGTCAAAAACCACTTGAAAACACTTCTCCGTATTCATTAGACATTGCCCTTTCTGATTACCATTTGTTTCAATCGATGACGCATGACCTGTCTAAGCAGCATTTCAACACTTTTGAAAATATAAAAAATGTGTCGATTTATGGATTGCATCACAAGATGAGGAATTCTTTCGCCGATGAATCCGCCTGTTTCCTAGTAGGTCAAAAAAATTCTTCGACTGCAATTATCGGCAAATGCGAAAATGCAGCCGTGTCGCAACAGTAGCGACCTGCTGCCCCGCCCGCCTTGCTGCCCCGACTCGCGCGGCGGCCGCGTACCCAGTGGGAGGATGCGCGCGAGAGCGGCGCTAATTTTCCAATTTCGCGCGCCGCACATGTCGCGGGGCCGTAATTCGCCGTATAATCGGCGCTCATAAAGTCATAACAGCCCCAGCTAGCCGGTCGCCAATTGACGAGCACAACCCCAGTTACGCACAATGGGCGATACAATGTCTTCGCCCGTGTTAGCAGCCCCCGCATTAGGCGCCCGACCGTGACAAAGGAGTGGGTGTAACGACCTTCTGTTGCGTTTTTGAGCGCCCCGCTGCGCCCTGCAAAGGGGATAACGAAGCAGCGGCGGGCGTCCCGGCTCCAGGAGGCGACCCGCTGGCCGCGTCAGCTTGCGGGCGAGGGGCCCAGCCGCACTTTTCATAAATTTCTCGGGGCGCGAGGGCCGACGTTCTCCTGGCTAGATGGCGACATCGGGGCTCATTAGTCATCGATTGAGGATAATCCGCACTTCCAGGAGTAAACCCACAAGGACCGACTATCATGCTTTGTATGACCTTTCACTGATTTTGTTTTAAAGAAGGAATATGTTAATATTTCGGAAAATGAAGAAAATGAATAATTAGTGAAACTAATAAGATCATACCCCCCCCCCCCCCTCTATCCTTACCGCAATGCCTTATCTTTATATGTGAATCTTCTACTGTTAGTAGTAATGCTGCAAACATTTTTCTTCTAAGAAACATTGAAACAAGATTCCTTTAGTAGGAAATTGATGTTAGGGGAAGAAAAAAGACAAAGTGGAAGAGGATAAGGTACATTAAAAAAATAGTCGAATTATTTATATAGAAGATTTTGTACTTCCTTCAAAATTACTCCATGAATATGCTCACCATATTGCGAAGCAGTTTCGAAACCTTCAGATGGTAAGGCCATTCATTTATCTGATCCCAAAACACCAAACTAAATTCAGACAATTTTTCAAACAAAAAAGAAAGATGAGATTACAAAGCAATACACTACCGTACTCATCTTTTTTATTAAACTCAACCCAATTGGACATTTGGTGGCTCATAATTAGTGCAGTCTTTTGCAATTAATATAATGACATATAATATGTTATTTTGGCAGCGGAATCTGGGTACTATCTAAATAGCAAAATTCAAAGTATGGTAATGAAATATTTAAGACGAATATTAGAAGTGACAAGAAGAGATGGTATGGATACCTTAAGCACATGAACGGGATCAACCTAATTAAAAGACTGTGGAAAGTAAACATGGAATAGAAATATAGAGAAAATAAAAGCGGCTTGAGAGATCCGAAAAGTTGAACCATTTAAACCTCTTTGGGTTTGGAGCTAGTCTGGATGAGTTCTGATACGGTCTTGATATCTTGTACTATGTTTTTTTATAGGAAATATATTGAGGTTACTGTGGATTATATGGTTTGGAACAAACCAAGTCTTTGACTATAAACCTTAAATTTTGGCCAATGTTTGACTAACTTAGTACCTCCATAACTGAGTACCATAGCATCAGATTGGTTTGACTGTTACTTTGCACACCAAAAAATTAATTTCTAGAGATAATAGTAAGTTTGGCTCAATTAACCACTAATATTTCTTGAGGTTTTGGTCTAGTTTATTTATAATTTTGCTCATGACAGAAGTTAAATATCTAAAGATCTATTTTAGACAATCTTTTTAAAGTAAGGTGAACAGGAGGAGAAGTTATGAAGGTAATCTAAGTTGAATTTTGTATATTTGCTTCCATGCGCCATAGTAGGCTTTATATATTCCTAGAAGCTATGTCTGCATTCGAATGGGAACGTAATACTGCTGCCTTTTGTCAAGATTGCTAGAGTTGTATTTTTAGTTGTTAGATATAGAATTGGACCAGATATTATGTCTAGAACAGTGGTTTCCAATCCTTAAAATTTCTAAAATTCTGATCCCCCCGTGACATACAATTTTTATTATTCAAAATGTGGTGAACTTCTGCTTACGTGGAGAAATCCTAAAAGACCATTAACATTTAATAACTTATTTATTATCTCTTTTATAAATCAAATTGCCCCCCTGTGCGGCGTGCAGCCCATATTGGGAACCGCCAATCTAGAGGATCTGAGATAGAATCTTGGCATTTCAAGATAGTAAGATAGGCTTATATTTCTTTGACTGCCACTGACCAAAATCTTTGGCCTCCAAGTCAGACTTGAGTATTTGTTTTATTGTAGCATATTGTTGTCAAAATCTCAATTGGCAGCTGGGAATTAGTTGATTTTCATCAGTTGACACCAAGATTTGCTTGCCTTAAACAGACTAACAGATCTGTATAAGGCCAAGTCTGATAGCGATTTCCCCAGATTTGAAGTTATTGCTTTTTAGGCCACATCGATCTTGTAATTTACAAACGTTTTCTGTGTGTCAATCTTTTTCAAAATAAAAATACAACCACGTTGTTGAGTGTCCTGGAATTACCTTACATTTCTTCTGAGAAGTGTAGCAGTTTAGTTATGCTAATTAAGCCCACTTCTAAAACCCGTGTATAATTTCCAAAATTGGAGCGCTTCTGTATTCATAAGGTATAATTGTATTAAAAATATGTAGTTAGATTCCTAATGTTCTCTGCGAACGATAAAATTTACTCTTGAATAACTCGAACTCAGCATTTATGCCGCCAATTATGCTAACGTGTCTGCTCACAATAAAAAAATAGTTAATTCTCTCGAAGAGCCTTTAACAGGATGGATAGCACACCTATAGAGACCAATTTTGATAGCGGTTTTCCCAATTTTGGAGTCGTTACTTTTTCTCTAAGGAAAAAAGCCCGTTTTTAATATCGCATAGGGATCCATTTTGTAACTTACATTTTCTCGGTACGCCAACGAAATAGAACTGCAGCACAACCATAAATATAAGAAAGCATAATTTCAGTTATGTTCATGATCATATCGGCTAATTTAATATTTCTGGGGATCATCCTGTACCGCCCTATGCTGCAGTTTTCCTTTGTTTACTTTATCATTAAAATGTTACTATCAAAAAGAAATAGGTAAACATTAAAATTATTTATTTCGCTGAACAATAAGGAAAAGTAGCATAACTGCAGTTATACTCCAAGAACATATTTTTAAATTATATGAATGTAATTATGTATCATCTCTTGCTAAAAGTTCCAAAATTTTACCTTAGCATTATTGTGCTAAATTAGTTTATTTATAAAATGCGTTTTCCAAAATTGTAGCATACATTTATGTATCTCTTGAAATTAATAATATGCATTTTAGTTACTAAATGCCCTGGAGAATAATATAATTTACCTTTAAATAACTCTGAGATAATTAGAGTATCATTTGCATTTATGCTGCCGGCTATGTTAATATATCCGCCCATAACAAAATGTATTTTAAAATAGAATAATGGAAATTTGCTGACTTTCATAGCATAGAATGAAGAATGCAGATCGCTAAAAATAAAAAAAAGCTTCTATGCTTCTCAACATTTTGAGATTTTGACTTAACTGTGTAAGAAAATTTGATTTTTTCAATTATTTTAAGTGAATTTAAAGTTCTGTGGGATACTTAAACTACGGCGTGAAGTTTTGTTTTTAAAATCTTTGAATAATAATACTGCACTTTTTGCATTGGTGAAGCATTTATGCTTTCTAACTGAGAGACTTTGCATTTATCTTTAATTAAGGGTGAAAATAGGATTATATTCTAATTTTTGAGCATTTTTTTTAAGTTATGCTCTTAATCTCTCTTATATACAACAAGGAGATAATAATTGCATCTTTAATTGAATAGATTCACGTGAATATGTGTAAAAAAATATCAATGATAAGTATAAGGAAGCATAATTTTAGGTATGTTTATCGACGTATTGGCTACCTCTCTGTGCTTCAGTTTTTCTTTGTTTACTTTACCATTAAAATGTTACTATCAAAAAACATTGAAATTATTTTTCCAAAATTGACCTTTATCAAGAAGAACTAGATGTTAACTGCTCAAAAATGCTCCTTGGTGCCACCTTTCACCCAGATTGTGTTAACATCCACCCACATTCTATTGAGTTAAATTCCAATTCCCTTGTCATAAGTAGTTTGCAATTCGAAAAGGTGTCCAAACCGGTAAGTTCGCTGACGAGTAGCAAAAGTGAGTTATCAACTAAGTGTAATCACGGCTCAGGTCTATCGATACACTAATACTTCTCCGGAGAGTTTAATATAGGGCCTTAAGTGTTGCTGGGTGGATTAATGCGCGCTATGTTTGGTTTATTATTAGGCGCCCAGGCACGCTTGGGGCGAGCTGGAATTTAGAAGGTCATTAAATAGATCGGCCAGCAGATAGCGAAAGGAAATTCATAACAGTTGCAGGAACTTGCGGAAGAGGTGGGATCCTGAGCCCAGTGAACATGCGTCCAGGAGATCGATACGGGAAAATCTTCCTTCTTTTCTCTTGAATTAAAAAGAGCCGCTCTGTTCGTTTGTCCGTTTGACGGCCAGTCTCGAGAACAAGATGGACCTCGTAGCTTCAGAGGGCAAAGCCAACTCCCAGACCTTCCTCATGTCTCTCCTCTTCCACTGTCCGAGCTCATAAAGAAGCCCCGGCCGAGCCCCCGAAATTCCGCAATCCGGCAAATTGCGCCCGAAACACCCACGACGTCCCATCAGCCATCAATCAGCAGACCCCGTAATTAGCGCGGGTCCCGCGGTAATTAATAAACGGGGAGCGTCGCGGCTGCGGCCGCCTCGGCGGCCCAGAATACCGAGAACCACAATAAATATTTTGGAAACAGATTTTTAAGTAGCGCCTAATGCCGTGACGAAGCCATAATTTTCGTTTAGTGCGCGCGGCCGCACCGGAGGGGAACCGGCCCTGGCCCATAATTTCTGGTGTCATAATCGAGTTCTGGGCCCGTCCTCGTTAATTGCCAATTTCGCCGAGCGGGAATCGCGGCTAGTTGGGGCTGATTTTCGGCCGAATCGAGCGTCGATCGCTTGGGTTGCGGTTGTGCAAATCGCCTTCTCCGGTGCCCACACGGCCCCTAAGTGCGGCTGAGCGTAACCGCGCTGCAACCATGCTGCACCCATGTCATGCTCGCGACTTGGGATGCTTGCTGCACTAATCATCTTTTTGCCTCTTCTCGGCGGGGAGCAGTTCGAGGCAGTTGCATCTGCCTTTCGCGGAGGAGCCGTGCTCTCGATCCTTAAATCGCTAATTGTGCCTCGTCAGGTGCAATTAAAAAATTAACATTCTAACGGTGTTCTGGTTCCAAACATGTCAATAAGCAAAAAATGCTGTGAAGGCTTCGGAAGGCGTCGACATCTGCGGATTAGCCAACACTCTGAACCGTTACAACTTTAAAATATAAATATTTGAAACAAATGTTAATTTTAATAACTACAAATGTTAATTTATGCTAATGCGGAGACTAAAAGGTTTCTGAACTTTGTTTCGCACACGTTTCGGTTTCTCACATTTGTTATGCAAAAAGTGATTCAAGGGTCTATTAATAGTTAATAAATTGGTTGTGTGATTAAAAGAACCATTAAGATGCAGCTAAAAGCATATCTTGGAGAAGTGCAACATCAACGTCTGCCATCTTTTTTCATTTGGAGGCACCGCTGTGTGAATTTTTAATCAATTAATCTACTTCTAATTAACATACGAGGTGCTAGTCAATAATTATAAAATTAAAATATCTCCCACAAGGAGAGTGGAGTACGGAACTGTGCCGCTAGATGTCTCTGCAGGGTCATGAAGGAACTAATCACTCGCACTTATTTACATTTCTTACATTACTTTTTAATAGCGTTGCAATTGTATAACGTAATTAAATTGAAGAAACAAAAAACTTAACATTTTTTCATGCTCAATAAATTCAAGAACAAGCTACTAGAGAGCAATATACTAAACTTAAATTTAGGAGTGTCTCCAACCTTTTAAAAATGATAAATAGTTACTTAACACTACCGAGCGTTAAAAAGCCGTAAAAAAACTCATGAAAACTACCAGAAAACAATTGTGAAGTTTTCTTTTCCGTTTACACTCATGTTCTAACACTAACTGACATATAATCACTTATTATTTAATGCAGACCATAAAACATAAATGCCTGCGGTTATGCTATTAAAAGCTTAATGCTGCGGTTATGCTTTCAGCTATTAAAAATATGTAGGAACATGCAGTTAGTTAATAAATCTAATAATTTAAAATACTACCAATATCATTTTATGCTTGTAAATTAAAATAGTGTGGTTGTCTTTATGTAACTTATCAAAGCAGGACGCAATTATGCTTCCGCCTCTGTCGACTGATTTTTTTTTGAGAGTAGAGAAGTTGATTAATATTTTATGTGATTCATAAATAAAATAAAAATAAAATGTGCCTTTCTTTCAAACTGTCTAAATATATGACATTAAGAAAATATTAACAAATTTAGGCCTTTGAAACTTTTTTGAAATCAAAAATCCAAGTTATTTACCAAGTAGAGCAATGTGATTATGTTTCGATGGGAGCCAAAAATAGGATTACGCTTTTGCATTACAAACACAAAGAATACTAATGCAATTATGCTACAAAGAGTAGCATAATTGCACTTATGCCCTCACAGCATATTTTTAAATTATATGAATGTGCTTATGTATTTTCCCCAGAATAAAAAATAGGCCGCTGAAAGTGCTGCAATTATTTTACATTTATTATTAGAAGTATATTATGCTAATTGAGTTTCTATACTTTGACGGCCGCTAAAAAATAAAATCAAGCTTTAATATTGCAAACAGAAAAATGATAATAATGCTTTTGTTTTGGGAAGTTTTGCTTGTATTTGTTAAAAGGTAGCATAATTGCAATTATGCTCTTACAAAATAATTAATAAACTATATCAATGTTTTTAAAGGATAACAAACATGCCGTTGAATGACCCGGAATTATTTTATATTTCTTATGAGAATTTCTTATTGAATGCATTTATGTTTCTCATAATTAGAGCATACGCTTCCGTATATAATGTCATAATTGCACTTCCTTAAATTAACAATATTTAGCTTGCTTGGTAAATCATAGAATTTAATTACTTAACGTATTAAAAATCCTAACTAGATTTATGCTTCCAAGTATCTGTTCATAATAAAATGATAAAATTTCGGCCTTAACCTCATTTTAAAAATCTCAGATGAATGTTCCCAAGTATAAATATATTTATAACACATCGCAAACACATAGCGCGTCCAGTTACGCTATTGAATACTTGATAGGATGTATTTGAAAGAACACGTTAACGTAATTTTGTTGTAAAGCATATATGCTTCTAAAAAATTGAATTGGTGTTATTTTTTTTAGTTCTGCTTTTGTGATAGTTATAAAATGCATTTATACATAGATACAAAATAAGGTTTTCTTTTAAAATCCTAGCGATATTTTATTTTGAACGCAATAATAATATAACGCTTTTTGCATTGATAAAGCATATATGCTTTTTATATGCGAGAAGTCTCATTTATCTTTGATCAAGTGTAGAAGCAGAAGCATACTATTATATTTCAATTTTGGAGCATGGAAATGCAACTATGCTTTTAGGTGTCTCTTATGTAAAGAGTAAAATAACATGCAGTTATGCTTTTAGAATATCTTTACCAAAGCTGATTTATGTTGTTGGTACGTGTATAAAAGTATCAGTGGCATCTTTTAAGGAATGAAAATTATTTATTTTTCTAAATGTAGAAATTTACAATAAAATATTTGGAATACCTTTTAACTGTGTTTTTAAAAATCATTAGTTTTTTACAACTAAAAATCACTAGTATATAACTAAAAACGCAAAGTAGTTGTAGCACATGAATATTTTCTTAAATAAGCATAAATAAAAGCATAAAAACATATTTATGCTACTCCAAAATACGCACTTATTATAAAAAGCAATGACGATACGGTTTTGATGATTTTCCCACGCCCCATTGCCAATCTCTAGTTTGCACTTTCTTCAAATAAAAATTAGGCAATTTTACCCTTAGCAGTCTCCATATTTCTCCCTAAGAATAATGGAAATAATTATCTCGAGTAGCACGACCTTAAAATTATGAAAGTTGTGTTTACATTTCTAAATCTCTAAAATATGCTAATAATATTCCTGTCTATAAACAGCAGTTTAAAATTCCTGCTGAAAGCGAATGGCATAAATTTAACTGTTTAAGGCTGGAATAACAAAAGACTCTAGTTAACTGAAATTAGAAAGAAAGCGTTGCGCACTTGGAAGTTTCAATTATTTACATTTTTTAATAAAATGCTGAGAATACGAAGGTTTTTTGAGAACTACTAAAAATGTGAGTTACTGCGTTGTCATCATCTTAGTCATAATTTTAAATAAACTTGATCGAACTGTTTTTATACTTTAATTGTACTAAATAGAAGATATAACAACGCTTTTAAAAATGTTCATGACGGCATGCTTCTGAATTCTTCGAAATTCAATAGGCTACGATACGGTTATGCTTACAAACACGACTAAAGTACCTTTACCTAGAGTAGCTCCAATTACTAGAAATAACTTGGTCGAACTTTTCTAATTATTATAAAGGCATTTATGCTCTCAAATGCATCCATAAACTTAAATATATCGCAATTAATTATAATTATGCTGTGTTATTTCAATGTATACATCAGAATAGAATAACATAGCATTTTTTAGGGTCTAGACTTCATTTTTCTTATAATGAAAATGTGTTTATGACGTTTAACATAGAATTGTACTCTCGAAGGTCTCGAATTATCTTTAAAATTAATAAATAACAGTTATGCTTTCAGATACACCTAAAATCTTATTCTAGACAACCTTAAAAAAGTATACCTCAATTGAATTTCCCTTTTTCATTACGTTTATTTCTATTTTGAATTTTGTTGTGACAAACGTGTGATTAAGCTTTTAAAAAATATAGCATATATATGTATAATAGCAAAATAAAATAAGATGCTCTCTAAGATTTTTGTTGATTTAAATTACTGTAATGAATTTATCCTTTTAATGCTACTAATTGCATCGCTCAAGATTATTTTATTATTTTCATTGTTTACTAAAAATTTTGAACGTTACCTTCCTAAATAAATCTAAGCATACTTTGGAATATTTATAACTCATTTGGAAAAATTAGAAAAACTCAATTTGTTTGTAGAAGTCTTCAACGAAATAACGCTCATTAAGTTATCTGAAACTATAGAAATACATGTACGTTTTCAAATTTTGTTATCTAAAATTTTAGCGCCTTTGGTTGCGTTTTTCTAAGAGTAAAATATGCAGTGAGAGTATAATTATAATTAAGCTACAAGATTATTTTGTTAAAATTCATTGAGAGAATTTAACAAATCTTGCTGTAACTATCTAAAAGGGAAGAAATGCGATTATGCTATTCTACACATTAATATTCAAGAATAACTTATGCAACTGCTATCTAAAGGAAATATGACCATGCGCCTGACAATTATGTGGTTTCAACTAATTTTTCTAAGATTAAGAATGGTCTGATAATTTTTAATTTATAAATGCGGTTATGCTCTTAAATGCATTAATAAACATGTGATAAGTAATTGAACAAGTAAATCTATTTAATTTAATATATATTTTAATTGAAGTTTCTTATGCTACTAAAATTTTCTTTCTAAAAGCAACAATGATATTATGCTCCTCTCCACATTCATTGAGGTTTTTGTCGTGAAGAAAGGTGCAGTTATGCTACTGCATAATAGTGGAGCATAAAACTTCGAATATGTTTTCGGGTATTTCCGTCCTGTTTTCACAAATCAGAAGAACGGAAGTGTTCTAGATATAGAAATGCACTAATGCTTCTAATATTGAAATAGTCAAATAATTTTAGTAAAACCATAACTTAATGGAGTCTTTCTTATGCTCATTTCTGTTTTGCAATTTATTTGAAGAAAAAATATGCAAAGCTTTCGTTGATTTAGATTACTATAATACATTTATGCTTTTAATGCTGTTGATTGCATTGCTCAAGAGTAAAAAAAGCTATTTGAAATTAGAATAGTAGAAATATGCTTCAAGATTATTTTTTACGCGCATAGAAGTAACCCAATGCTATTATGCTCTAAAAATGTTGGGACGAAAACCTTATTAGGACAGAAAGATTTTGAAGGCTACGTTCCTAAATAAATCGAAAAATTAGGCGTTTATGCCCTTAAAGTTTATATAACAATTTAGAAAATTACAATCTTTTTGTAGAAGTCTTCAACAAAATTGTGCTTAAGTTATCTGAAATTGTTCATATATTTGTGCTCCGAAATAACCCTAAAACAATAAAATAATCAAATGCGGTTATGCTTCGAAACGCTTTAACGTTTTTCTAACAATAAAATATGCCATGGGAGCATAATTATAATTATGCTTCAACATTACATTGTTAAAATTCTTCAAGAGAAATTAGTAAATTTTGTCAGAACTATTTAAAAGTAAAAAAATGCGATTATGCTCGTTTTGAAAGTAGAGCTCTTATGCTACTATAATCTAAAAAAATCGATTATGCTCCTAATGCTCTTAAACGTATTTATGTACAAAAACAAACAAAATTATGCCTTTTAATAATTTGCAACGAATTACCTGATAGAATAAACAAATGCATTTATGCTACTAACTGCAGTTTTGATTATATATCTCGGGTTCTAAACAAATTCACCGAGCTTTACTGGGAATAAAATGTTACTGATCCGGTTACGCTTGTGAACAGTACCTCAGTAAACTTATAGGCAGTTAAGTGGTTAAAGATATAATGCTAAAATTCTTTCGATGGTTTCTTTTTAAATAAATACTGCATGTGTCAGAAGTGTCTGGCGTACTGTTTCCGATAGCTCCCTAATTTGAACGGACTTCTAGGTTGTTGAACAAATGCGGTTTGTGATGACTTAACCATTGACCCCTTGGTCCGAAAACCCGGGCTGGACAAAGGCTGCCCCTCGCGGTCGGTCGTCCGCGACCCGAAAACAAATGCGAGAGGCCCGAAACAAAAATATATTAATATTTTAAAAACACAACCGCAACGAATGGGTCAAACAACCCCGCGGCATTATAAATCCACACACACACCCTCGTCTTTGTACGTCCGTGGGCGCCGGGGGGTCTTTGTGGGCCCGACGGACGGTGTGGCCCCCCGCGGAGCGCCCGGGGCGCGGGCCCGCGCGGAGCGCATCCGCCTCGCCGCATAAATTCCGAGGCGAGCCGGAGCGCGCGACGCCCGGGACGCCGGCCGCCCGGAAAAAAACGGCGGCGACTCAATTACCGGCGGCTATTTCTGGTGACGGCCCGGACCACACCAAAATCCAATTCCGCTCAATATAAATACGCCAGCGACACCGCGCGCCACACGCAACCGGCGATTAGTTACGGCGCGGTTTTAGCGCCGCGCGAGCGGCCGCTTGCTCGAGTTTCCGAAATATTGCCCTGATTTACGGCCCCTACGCAGTGTCACGTGACTTAATTGCAAATTGGAAATTCCGCCGCGCTTTGCCGGCCGCGGCCGTAACGAGATTGAAAATTGGACCTATGAGAATTGGGCCCGATGGCGACATAACACCGACAACATGCACCTGGATCCTCCCCTCCCCCCATCCTCTCTGATTTATAAAGAAAAATTTTGAATTGTAATTGTCCCAAGCTTTTCTTGTACCATTATAATATGCCTGCACTCGTAGCACCTCAATTCATGATGCTTAACAACAGAACAAACCGATATCGTTAACCAACTAATGTCTTGTATTGAAGTTGGAACAACGTCCTCAGCCAGGCCTCATTGGTTTTGACTATGGGCTGAAATTTGCTAGAACTCGCCAGATAAAACTTCTTTAACATAATTAGAGTTTTGACTACCATGCCAAGATTCTTACTAGATATGGATATTTTCAATGGTTTTAGATAGAAAATTTTGAGAACCATACGAAGGTTTTTCAAAGATTTTTAAAGTTTGCATAGTTCTCTTTAAGGCCCTACAGTATCTTACAAAGTTTTTTTTTGCACTACTTTATTTTGAGGAGCAAAAGGGGAATGGGAAAAAGAAAGCCAAAACATTGAATGAACAAACAAATCACAAATTTTGCAATTGGCTTATCTCAAACAACCAAACCAAAAGATTCACGGGCAACAATGTTGGTTACGTCAGTGAGGAAGATCTGATCATCTTGTGGACTTGAGTTCGACTCATGACTCATCAATAGGCTGTAGTAGTAATTCCAAATACATATTTAACTTCACCAACTTTCCCCCATACTTGGCACCTCCTTCCGCGTACTGAAGTGCCACCCGCACCTTGTCGCGCAGGTTGGGTCAACGCCTGCAGATTCGTCTCGCCCGCCGCCGTAATTGCCGCGTTTTGCGCACATGCCTGCGAAGTGCCACCAATTTGCGCCCCTAAATGGCGGAACTTCAATTACCTGCCGGATTTGAGATCTTCGGGCTTAGTGGCCGGCCGGCTTAATTGCCGCTAATTGTGCATCAGAGCCGGCGCTCGCGGTGCACGTAAACTCGATCTTCCAACTAGCCGGCGACTTGTTCTGATAATTCTAATTAAAGACTGGGCGAGCCGTGCTTTAATTGTCAGATCTGGCGTCTAAATTCGACCGCGACTCACTAATTAGGTAATTAGGCGTGCGTGAAATTGGGCTGAAATAATTGACAAATCGGGTAATTTCCTAAGTTGATTAAAATTGTACAGAAAAATTAGATTATTTTGATATAATAAGGTTAGGGATAAATCAGAGATCTAATAATTGTTCAAAACTGAAGTATAATATTTCAGCCTAAAATCTTATTGGCCCCCTAAAGAATATGAAAATCAAAAATGCACTGAAGAATTAACAGAAAGACGGTATCTCAATTTAAAAGACGTCTATTGTAGTTAATTTGATGGTTAACAATCAAAAACGTGGATAATCTCTTTTGACTCTCCGTTACTCTAATCTATGTTGACTTTGGGCTCAGAGTAGCACTGATGTCTTTCATCTTGGTTTAAGGAACTTTTCGGTCCAACTTAAGGGAAATAGAAGAATTGTGTTGACAGAAAGAAATTTATACATACTAAATGCCAATACAGACTTTTCTGTTTCTAATGATAATCTACTTAAGGCTGTGTAACAGAAAACTTTATTTAACAAGGAAGAAGAAACTTTCTTTGTTGAGCATACCATTGATCATCTTTTTTTGTATTCATTCTAGACTAAGAAGACTTGCGAGAATATTGAAGTAAAATGCAAAAGTCTATTGTCCCAATACGTCAGAAAGAATGCTACCGCTGGATGAAATGAGATGTGCGCGTTATCCAATGCGACAGTCAGTCTTTAGTTTCTATATGATGAACATGCCGAAATAAGAAAACATCCGCATTGTAAATTATAATTATGATAAAACATTGATAACACAGATCTTTGCGACACAAAGTGTCGGATATGTGAGATATAGCAAGGAATCTGAACAGACACTCACAGAAGTATGTGGGTTGTACATAAAACAGTCAAGGCTGGTACTGCAAAATTGCTAATCGACCAAACTTCGATGATAAAAAATTGGAAAAAGGCCAACATTCGAATAGTATAGACAACAAAAAAAAAGGACTGCGCCAAGCGATATAAACAATTGGTACCCTTCCTCAGGTACTTTATTATCGACGACGAGACTAAAATAGAATAGGACGACTCAAAGATGAATGCTTATAAGTACGTTTCCATTGTCCTGTATGAGCTATAAAATCAACATTTGTGATCGGTGCTATTCGGCCTAAAAGACATACTGTCATATCCACTCAACAACAGCCTTCGTGGAAACTAAAAAGATTCGGTATGTTTTAGTCTCTGATTAAGAATAAACTTTTCGGAACCTGCTGGCAGAGAGTGTCTCTCAATTCAAACAAAATTCGACAAAGACTTACAAACAGATCGCATCAAGTATTGAAAAATTCTTTTTCAGAACTTTATCAAGAAACTGAGCAGTCAGACAAGAAAACCCATATGTTGTCTGAAGAATTTCTAATCGACCCATCCTATGTGTACGTTGATTGATATAAGTTTCACCCAACATTGACTTCTTCTTTTCTTCTTATAAAATTTTCTCTCGCATTTTAAGAATTACCTTTGTTTCACTATATATAACGTCTTTTGTATCTAAATTTGAGACTGTTAGCAAGGGCTTATGGGAATCATTTGAACACAATTCTAATAACAGCCATAATAAACCAGCATTCTTCCACAATGGTGATGGAGGTAGGCAACCAAAGCGGTCTAATTCATTATTTTGATCTATGATGGTTTAGAGGATTATTTTAGAATTTCGTTTGACTCTCAGAGACTTGATTCATTTTCTTTAAAAAAAAAGTCAAGGCCAAATAGTAGGCCCAAACACAATGTCAGCTAAATTTCATTGCAAATCAACCATACCGTTAAACGTGCTATAGATGAAAAAGCTAACTAGTCAATATTTCTTTCATATAAACAAGAGATGCGTTCAACTGCAGTAAATGCTATATCAGTAGCCTATTGCCTACCATACCAATATGTAGAGAAAGATCTAGACTTTGATCTTTGCAAGTAATAACATATTAACGAAATTATCTACTCGACATAGTATAGAAAAGCAATGACTTTGACCTATGGTCTGATAAATTAACAACTTTAAGTTCCCCTGAAGCAACAACTAATACTCCAATTTGATCGATCTAAAATTTGCCTAGAATGACTGTTGCAAATGAGATTCTCTAGCCGAGTCAGACAACATTTTTAAATTTGCTAGCTAAGTGAAAGATGCCTTAAGACATAATAATTTATAGTCATCTTTGATGTATGTAGTAAAATCAAAAAACCTTAATCTGAAGAAACGAAGTACTAGCTAGGGTTTATTATACTTTCCTCTCAAAATTCGAGTGAAAGGGGATAAAATGGAACAAAAACAATATAAAGGCAAAATATTTTGTTTCGGGCGGTAAATTATTAGACATAATCTCAGTTAATCTTAGGTGACCAAGAAATGAAAAATAAATCAGCTGCAATCAAGTAGAGCTTGTGCTCATTTTCGCATGTCTGTAGTTAGCAAAAGGTGGGTACCCACATTTCTTTTGGTAGTAAAATGCATGAGTAGAATCGTTTAGGAAAGCAACAAAAAAAGATATTTCGCCCCATAAAAGGAGCAGAGATCTGGTTGATCACAAATAAAATCAGAGATAAACTAAAATTAGTCGAAATAGACAATAGAAGAGAAGTCTGCAATACACAACAAGAGACAAAATAAGAACGGTATTCCCGGATATGCCAGAAACCGGTAGGCTAGAAAATAAGGCATGTCGAAAGAATGGGGAAAAAAAGACGATTGAAACTAATTATAGATTGGTCACCGCAAAGCAAGAGAAAAAGTAGAGAACCAGTTGTCAAATGGAAAATCTGCATAAAATCTACTGGAAAAATTGATTATATTGATACCTGAGAATGACAAACTCTTAAATTTAACGTCTTTAGTACTACAGACAGTTCTTGACATTCTGTAACAATCAACCAAAGAGAACTTTTTGGAACTCATTTTCAATAATTGGAATTGTGGTACCACTAGAATTTTATGGCACCATAAAAAAACTTAGACCTCCCTCCCCACCCCATACAATATAGACTTAGCTCTTGGTGATTATTTATGTCGAAGGCAAGAGTTCCAAACATTTTTTTTTTAAATTTAATACATTGAACTAAGCATTGGTCACAGATAATAAAAAGGAGATTATCTAAGTTTGCTGCCTAAACAACTCAGCGGCGTTTAATTGAGGTTCTCCGGAAAGTCGCCTGTTTTTTTCTATTCGGTAGTCAAATAACCAAAATACTAATTCACTACGTGAATCTTGCACTTTCTTATTCGCTGCAACAAGACTTTAAGAAGGAACAAACAACCTAAAAAATTGGTTTGAAAGTTGGTGAATTAAATAAATTCTGAAAAGAATATAGCTATGCTTCTCTTGAAGGACAATTACCATTTTTGTACCACATCAAAAAGATAGCGGATATATCCAAGCAATAAGAGCGTTAAGCCATTCGTCAAGCATCTTAAATCCAGGATCAAACGGGGTCCGCCAAGAGCGTAACCAAGTGCCTTAACGGCCTAATTACCAATTAGCTATTTCAACAATATCATCAATGCCACAAGAGGTAGTTAGGAATTGGAGTGGAACACCTCTATGTTTCCGCAAACAAATTATTATTGTTAAAACTCACTTTTTCACTCCCCTAAAGCACTCAAGGTATATAAGAGAAATATTCAGAGATATTGTCAATGATCTTTCATGGTCCGAATTTTGCTCGATGCTTTAGTCAATTCTTTCAACAATTGCATAGCTTTATTATTTGTTGATTTTATCTATCCATCAGATAGGCTTAAGATCAAAAATTGCAAGCAATAATGGAGTGACAATCACGGAGACGTATGCTGGTGAAAAACTTTTCTTTGTCCTCCAGGGGTTTTTTCCTCCTTTTTTCTGGTAAATGATGTGGCAGGATTGATGCATGCAGCTCCGGGCGCGCCTAAGCCAGATAAGTCACGCAGAAAGGAATCTTTAAAATTCTAATTACTTTGTCAACGGAGCGCTCCACGTGCACTCGGCCAGAGGAGCTCTAATCCTGCGCGCTCCGCGGAGCAGCCGCAGGGCGGCTCTGGCGAGATGTCCTGCTAGATAAGTCGGATCGGATGACACTTCTTGCCGCATAGCTCGGCAGATTGAGGGGTACACGTGTTTACGTACCGTCGACACCGCTACCGTCTTGATCTATTAAAAGGCGGCCGGGAAGCGATGCGAGCCGGTAGGCTCGGGATTGCCTCGCGTCTCCATAATCAACGATGGCTAATTTTGATCTTTAGAGATATTGAAATTTGAATTTGAAAACATACAATGCACCTAACTTTAAGACTAATAAACATTTGTTATTTTATTTGAATCTGAATTTTCTTTCAGCTTCTAACATGTTCTTCTCACTACACTGTTCTTACTTCACACTATTTATTAGGCAAGCTCAGAAGATTTGGCCGCATTAGATTTGATTGTCAAGAAGTTGAAGCACTTTTTGGCAACCTTTTTGATTTTTTGCTCAACTACTCTCACCTGGAGTTCCAAACATTTACAATATTCCTTAGCACTCGGTTTTAGAATACAAAAAATAATAACCCAAGTTCTTAAAGAATCATTCTATTCTATCAAAATCAGTTCCCCATAGAAAATCATAGAAGAATCATCAGCAACCAAATTGGGTATTTATATAATGCTGCAACTGAAATTTTAATGAAGAAATTCACCATTATATTATTATAGGTATGTTTAATGATTACACATCTTATTATTAATTTTTTTGTTTCAGATGAAATCTTCTCTAAGAAGATTGGAGAAAGATTTAACAGGTGACCAATCTTACAATTGTTTCCCATAAATAGCTTTTCCAAGCTGGTATAATCCATAGATATATAGAGACGGCTCTAGAAAAAAATATTGAGTGCAGTTTTGTTCTTAATTATCGATTGAAAGGTAGAACGCACGCGACATGACAATACAATGTTTGCAAAAGATTTTACAGAGGAGGTTGAGTTAGTTTACCATAATTAAACCCTTGTTTTTTTCTCCAGGCAGATTCTTTAGGTGTACATTTGTTATTTGATGCTCTCCGTAGGTCATTACTTTTCAATTTGCTTAGAACTTTCATTATTTCTTCTTTTTCCATTCCTTATATTCTGTAACTCTTCTTTTTTTTATTTTTGTCTGTTACTTAAAATAGCTTTTTATAATAATCTGTCGCTATTTGTATAGTTCCTTCTTTGTTTTTTGTATTTTGCTTTCTTCTGCATCGAGCTGTTTAAAAAAGTTTTATAATTTTTATTTTGTTCATTATTTTTTTTCTCCTTAATTTCTCTTTTGCCATAAATGTATTAAGAAAACTGTTTAACGAAATAATTGAAGAAGGAGAAATTCAGAAATAATGGTGATGTGTTAAAATAATATTAATACACAAAAGTAAAACAGAGACAAACTATACAATTATAGACCCATTATATCAACTCTGTACTACCTGTTCGTACGATCATTAAAGAAAAAACCATGGACATGTTAAATACAAGTCAACCACCCGACCAGACTGGATTTAGAAGAGGCTACTCAACGATCGACAATTTGCAAATATTAAACCATAATAGAAAAATTCCAAGAACACTACAAACTCATGCACTTACATGCATTTACAAATTACTCAAAAGCTTTCGACATCTCCGAATCAACTCAATCTTTCAATCGCTAAATCAGCGGGGCGCACCTTCAAAGTACATCAAAGTCATCGGAGAAATACATAAACAAAGGAAAATCAAAATAAAACTGGAAACCTAAGGGGAATATTTTAATCTGGAAAGAGGGAGTAGGGCAAGACTATTCTTTGTCACCAAACTTCTTTACCACGTGATTTAGGAATGTACAGAGTAAACATAAGAGGAAAGAAATTATCGTTTTCAAATTTGCTA